>JALPQD010000196.1:2847106-3447106 GCA_023101885.1 Typhlomys cinereus
TCCTGCTTGTAAAGGTCAGGGGGCAGCCTCAGGTGTCATCCCTCAGATGCCGTCTACCTGATTGCTATTTTATTTTTTCTATTTTATTTTACTTTAGTTTGGAATCCACAGAGTAGGTTTGACTGGCTAGCCAGCGAATCCCAGGAACCCACCTGTCTCTCTGCCTCCCCGGGGCTGAGATTATGAGCTCATTCCACCAGACCCTCTTGTTTCCTTGTTTGTCTATTTTTAGATGTGATTTCTGGCCATCGAACTCAGGTCCTTGCCTGTGTCTTCCAGAAAGAATTTTACTTTTCTTTTTTTCCCAATAAAGTATCATGGACTCCAGACTAACTTCTAACTTGCTGTGTAGTCAAGAATGACCTTACACTTCTGATTCTCGTGCTTAGAGATTACAGGTGTGGGAACCACAATGAGCCACATGCCCAACCCTTCTGCCATTTTTTTCCTTTTTTTAAAATTTTATTTATTGGAGAGAATGAACAGGTGCACAAGTGTCAGGCACATAAGTGGAGAACCTATGTCAAAAATCTGTTTTCACCTATCATGTGGACTCGGGATCAAACTCAGATCTCCGGGTCTGTGTGCAACTACTGCCCTTCCCCACTGAACCATCTCACCTCGCCCCCCCTTTATGGAATTTTAAACCCCAATCCATTTAACACACATTGTAAGTACCCACTATGTGTTACCACAATTGGTTTTGGTTACAGCAATAGACTAGGCAGACACGTTTCACATGTCTTCACAGAGCCATAGTTAACAGTTCAGCACATGTGGCTTTGTTGATAGTCACGTGCCCTGCAAGATGTAGACCATTCTGTTCCATTGGGGCTCCTGGTGGCTCAAAACTCTCTGAAGGTCACACACCCCTGCATGAGGCGTGCAGGGCAAGGTTCTCCATGCGAAGCCAAACTTCCCCTCCCAAGCCTGAGATTGACCACACTGCTCTCCGAGGCTGAACCCCCAACCCCCCAGAACCAGGCAGGTGAAGGACTTGCCCAGCTCCTAAGTCAGGAGCTGATCTGACTTCTCTCCTCTGCAGCATCTCCGTGGTCGGCTTCCAGCTGCCCCGCCCCCAGATCAGACCAAGCGCCACCAAGGCCTCCAGCTGTCCCATCAACAACATCAGCATCCAGATCAGCGGGAGATGGAAGGCGTCGAAGCGCTTCCTGTGCGTCTGCGTGCCTGGGGTTGCCAAGCAGACGGCAGCATTGGAGACCTCAGAGTCAGGGCCATGCCCCTCATTCCCTGTCCCCTATAGGGTCCCTGGTGGCAGGGGAGGAGGTTCTACATGAAACGCGCAGGCACGGCAAGGCTGAGTTGATGTGTGGGGAATGGAAAGCCCATGGGAACATTTGTTTGTATCTGCCTGCCACTGCTGTGTAACAGACATTCTCTAACTCAGTGACTAGGGACCATGGCCAGGCTACCCTGTCTGTGTCCGTGGCTGCGGCTGCCTCAAGGCCAGTCCCGACTAACCCAGAGTCTCAGCATTTGCTCTGAGGTCCTGTGGGCCACCCAGAGCGTGATCTTGGTGGCAGGAAAGACACAAAAGGCAGTGCTGACCAAGTGCGTTCAGGTCCCCAGTCATATACAAAACTCGTTTTATCCCTGATTGAGGGGGGACAATGATTGACTTCATAAATTACGAATGGGACAGTAGTTGTTTAAAGTCATCAGCTTCGAGCACTTGGATTTTTTGTGACAAAAGTGAGGCATGCAGGCGTGTGTGAGTGCGTGCGCGCGCACATACACACACACACACACACACACACACACAACACACACACACACTGGTGGTCAGCAGGGTCAAGATGAGGGAAACAGCTGCTCAGAGAAGTTAAGAAACATGCACAGGGCCGTACAGCAAGGGCCCTGGTAGAGGCAGATTACTGCTGGGCAGACACTTGTTAAGACTCCAGACTAGAGTTCTACAATTCAGAGACATGTGGCCTTGGGCAAGCTGCCTTTTCTCTCTGAACTCCACCTGTGCCCCAGGGTGGAAACACCAGGATACCTGCTGCCCAGGGTCGAGAGAAAGTAGGGAGATAAAAGCTCTCATGTGGCCACCTCCCTGTCTCTCTTCAGCAAAGCCAGCGGCCGGTTTGACCTGAGCATTGAAAATGTTTCCATCTGGGCTGATCTGAGACTGGGCATCAACCTTACCTCAAAACCGCCTCACTATTACCTGCTACAACTGCACCAGTCACATCACCAGGGTTCGCCTGCGCATCTTGGACAGCATGCTAGGGTAAGGGGGCGTGGGCAGAAGACACTGCCCCCCCAAATCCCTGTGCAGTGGAGCCCTGTAGCAGGCTGGGAGTTGGGGTAAAGGAGAGTCAGTCCTTACTTGACACTGAGCACTCTCTATGCTCCAGGTTCTGCAAAGTCGTAACTTGCAGAATACTCACCCCAAACCTATAGTCACGTGTCCACATACTCCAAATCACCTACCGAGTAGCACCTCCGCTCTGCACCAGGCCTGGGCAGTCCTGACATTGTCAGAAAAGAGAATTGAAAATAGCCTTGGCTCATGTCTACCATTAGCACAAGGCTGCTCAGCATCTCCTAAGGGATATTCCTTAAGTCAGATGGACCCAGGCATGGACTTGGAGCAGTGCGAGAGAGGGAGTCTTTTTCAGCAGGCAATCCATGAATGTCCAGCACCAAGCCACAGTGATGAGAGCCTGACGTTGCTCTCAGTATTGCTCTGCATGTCCATGGTCTCATGCAACCCCCACCCCACAGTGAAGTTGACCCCACTTCCCAAATTCCAGAGAGGAGAGGCAGTAGCTCTTCCACAGCTACTAAGAGGTCAAGGGCTGGACCGTTCAGCACTAGACTGTCAGTCTCCTGAACCTTGTTTCCAATTAAAGTACCAAGGATGGGGGTTAGACAGGCAGGAACTGGCCCATCTGGGGGCTGGAAGAGAGGAGGCCAGTTGAACCGAGATGAAAGGGACCTGTGGGCAGATCATTGGGTAGATGCGGGGATAGAGAGGGTTTTGAACGGTGGGAACACTGTGTAAAAAGGCACTGTGGTGGGAGGTGGGAAAGCAGGCCAGCACGACGGGTGTGCACAAAGGTGGGGACCTGGTGAGATGGACTTGGGGCCAAGACAGGGACCACCTGCTGCCATTAAAGAAGTAACCCCATATGCAGGTCCATGGAAGAAGTGAGTTATTGGCATCCAGGATGGGGTGTCAAGACTTGTTGGGAGGGGGGGCTGGTTGCTGTGCAGATACCTACAGCTCCCCCCCAACCCCTATGTGTCAACCTCCAGGTGGATGATCAGACTCTTCCGCAAGAAAATTGAGCATTCCCTGCGAGACACCCTGAACAGCAAGGTAGGAGGCTGGGAGCCACCGCTGGCCAGAACGGAGGCCCCGAGAGCTGCATGCCTTGGCCTCCATCTCGTGGGACACCTCAGAGACCCTGGCCTCCTTCCCCTTCCTCATCCAGCCCCCCACACCTACACACACCATCACCCTGGAGCGCACGCCTTGGAGAGGAACATCCAAGGCTGGACTTTGCTGCACCTCATTACAACCCATTCTGGATTCTGTAGTTACCCCAATCATTTCTCCTCAGCCGCATAAGCCTGCTTCTTCCACCAAGAGAACCAACCATTAGTGGGGACTGGCTGTCCATTAGCAAACCTCCAGATTCCATAGGTCCTTCGGGGCTTTTAGCGAAAAGCCAATGAACATCCAGTTTCCTCCAGAGACTTTCGACCTTTCCAAAGTTCTAGGCGAGTGGGAGGCCTGGCTAGATCTACACTTAGGAAGAATGGTCCTGTATGTTGTGCGGTGACTAGAGGGACCCAGAGCTGGGTGGGAGACCATTGGTTGGATGGCAGGGCTGCTTTCTTGCTCGCAGTAGGATACTCTATTAGAACACAGTGTCAGAGGTGGAGGCACGTGCCCGTGCTCCCAGCACCTGAGCAGCAGAGCAGGAGGAGCACTCTAAGTCCAGGTCACCCTGGGCTGGGTATTGAGTTCCAGACCAGCTAGGGATGTACAAGAAGACTCTTGTCTTTAAAAAAAAAAAAAAAAGTGTTCAGGGTAGAGACTCCTGATACTAGCTGTGTAACCTTGAGCAAGTTACTTGACCTTGCTGAATCTCCAGCTCAATATATGTGTACCGGAGACACAAGGCAGCCAGTACAGTGCACATGCTTCCCTCACCTCCCCCCAAGCCAGGCACCAGGGGCGAGCTCTGTGTGGCTGAGTAGAAGAGGAGAGTCAAGGTATATTTTCTAACCCTGTCAATACTTAGATTATCTCTCAGTACCAAGCTGCAAGTGGGGTAGCAGCCTGGCCCCCTTCAGGATGATGGAGCTGTGTCTTCCCACAGCGAGGGCACGTACCGTGTCAGAACTCTCTGCCTGCACTCCAGCACTGGGATTTGTAGGAAGCCAGGATTGGAAGTGTCAGACCACCAGGAGTGGGAGTGGCCTGGAGCCGAATGGGGGCTAGCCAAGGAAAGCAGAGAGCAGGGTGCTGGAGGTGAGGGTTGAGTTTGTGGGAGAGGGGCAGGAGCCCTCATGTGTCTCTTTCTGCGTTTGGCTCCCTGGGTCAGTGAATGGGGTTTGAACAGTACACGATTGGCATGTGCATATGCAGAGAGAGAATCACTTTAGTCTGGGCTTCTCGGTGTGATGCATAACTCTGCTGTGGTGTTCCTGACTTGCAAGAATACACCAGCCCCTGCCCTCCTTGCCTTTGAGTTTTTATTCTGCTAAGTGACTTCCCTTTCGCAGCTTTCTGTATTCTTCTGTTCTCTTAGCATTTCCGCTGCATAGGACACTGAGCTCAAACTCAGAACATCAGCTTCGAGCTTAACCCACTGCGCCATCTCAAGGGCCCCCAGCTTCTTTCTGGATGAGCTCTTTGAGGTTCTAAATGCCCAATTTTTGCCCTAGGTTTGGAGGATCTGTGCTGCACCTTCTGCGATTAAGTAGGTTTGCTACTTCCACCCCAGAGATGCATGGGTTTGTCTCTAAGGCATGACCTTGTGATTGCACACGATTCTCCCTTACTACATCTGTATGACCATCTTTCAGCCTGTCTTCAGGACCTGATTTCTAGGGTCCTTGTAGTGGTCAGTGTCTCACTACCATGACAAAAGACCTAACAAAGCACCATGAGGAGGAAGGGTTTGTTTGGGCTTATGTTGGAGGCGAGGCAGTGGATCATGGCGGAAAGGAGTGATGGCAGAGTCAGCTGCTCACATGACAGACAGTCAGGAAGCAGAGAGACGAACACAGGTGCTCAGCTCTCTTTCTCCTTTTATCCAGTCCAGAACCTCAGCCCACATTCTTGCTCTAAGGCCAGAGGAAGAAAATACATCATAAATGAGCGTTATTAGTAAAGCCTGGGTTATCTGAACACAAGCCCTGAGATAATTTCAACAGCCAATCCAGTGACCTTCCCAGTCACTTGGTGACTGACAGGCCAGAAGCATGTATAGGATGGATATGTAGGACAAAGGAGTGGTACATGGGATGGCATGGGATTCTGCCATGCTTCTCAGAACAGTGCACAATTTAAACTGTATGGATTTACTTATTTCTGGAATTTTCCATTGAATATTTGCCATTGATCATAGGTCACTGAAGTGTTTGTGGGAAGTAGGGGCTCCTGACCCTTTTGCAGTACAGTAAGGAAAGTGAGATCTGGAGAAGCGGAGCCCAGTGACAGTCAGTCTTCAGACCAATGCTGTTCCCCGTGAGTCCCAGAAAGCAGAGCACCAGAAGCGACTTCTCCAGCCACAAGCAAAGGCGACAGTTCCTTCCCAGACTTGAACCTAGAGGCACTGCTTGGAAAAGTCCAGAGAAGGGAAGGCTGGCGCTGGCCACCTTGTGTTGTGCACTGCCTTCCATGAAGGGACGAGAAAAAAGAAAAACAAAAGCAACCATTAACAAAGACTCCACATGATAACACGGATGTTTTAAATGCCCACTGGGAAAGTTTACACCGGAGAAAGAGACTCAACTGCAGACACGCAGGTGGTACAAGTTATATAGTTTACTATTTCTAAGTGTCCTGGGTGTCTAAAAGAAAACTTGATTAGCTACACAGTCTTCAAGAAAACATTCAAGGAAAAGAAAGTGCTGTGGCCCGAATGTGTCTCTCAAAAGTTCACGTGTTGGGGCCTGGCGAGATCGTTCATTTGCACTTACTATGCAAACTTGAGGGCCTGGATTCAAATCCCCAGAATCCATATAAAAAATTGGGTGTAGTCGCACACACATGCCTGTAACCCCAGAGCTATGTGAGAGCAAGGAGACAGGACGATTTCTGGGGCTTCGTGGCTGCCAGCTTAGTTCCAGGTTTGAGAGACCCCCATCTCAAGGGAATAAGGCAGAGGCTTGAATCTTCCTCTGACCTCTGTGAGCACTCACATATACCTTATTCACCCTGTGCACGCATGCACACATGCACTAAAACAATAATAAAGTCTCAAAAGTTCATGCGTTAGGACCTTAGTGCCCCACATCATGTGCTGATGCTTAGAAGCGAGGCCTCTGAGAAGCTGCAGGGTTCAGTGAGGCCGCGACGGTGAGCCCCCACAATGGCCTCAGTGGGGCTCTGTGAAGCACATAGACCAACACAGGCACCCTGTTCTCAGACTTCTACAACTGGGAGCTTAGTCTGGATGATTTTGCCCGAGCCACAGACAAGAGACCCAGACAGTATGTCCAGACCATCGTGTGCACAGGATGGGCCATCACTGCTACTACGGAAGCCCTCACTGACCATTTCTTTGATTGTCCCTAGATCTGCAATATCGTAACTGACTCCGTGTCCTCCAAGCTGCAGCCCTACCTCCAGACGCTTCCAGGTGAGGGCCAGGAGGGGCAGGGGATAGAAAGGGACGCTATGGAAGGTGGCAACAGGCCGGGTGCCGGTATACACAGGATTCTCCCCCAGAGGAGGGGCGGAGCAGCCCAGTGATTTAGGAACACACAGCAGCCTGAGACCTGACTCTGGTCTGCTTCTGTCTAGACCTCAGTTTCTATGTACTTAAAATGGGCCAATAACTACAGATGCTCAGTCACCTGCAAAGAGCGGCTACCAGCGGACGGCCAGTGCGCCTCGTGTTCCATTCAATTAGGAGGCTGTCCCGGCCTCCCTTTACACCTAGACAAACTGAGGCTAGGAGGGGAGCCAACACTTAAGGTCCCCAAGCCAAGCAGAGGAAGACACAGGATCACAGCGGGGGGTTTTGGAAACTACAGACAGGACTGATTCCCTGTGAACCCTGGTCTGTGCGGTCCACATGCGTGATGATCATTTAAGATTCCTCCTGCCCTCATGTACAAGACCCAGGGGTTGACCTCAGAGGCAGGAAAAGGCTTTGCTCATCACTCACAGGCCTGGCTGTCCTGGAATCTGAGGTCACCAGACCTCTCTCGGTTTCTTCCCCCTGTGATCTGGCAGCAAGGGTTTGAGGAGGGGCTGTGTTCATTGTGTTCTCACTGGTCAGCTGGGAAGCAGCGGCCACACAGCTGGGTTGGCTGGTGTCCCCAATGGTAACCGCTCGCCTGGCCTCTGGCCCTGTGCGTGTACAGGGCACCAGCCACACACATGACAAACAACCGCGGCTCAGAAAAGTAGAGGGTGTGTCCAGGGCTACACAGTTTGGGTCAATCTTAGTTCTCTGTCCCTTTAATGCAGTGTTTTTAGCTCACTTGGAGCTGCTGGAGTGAATGTAGGACTGGGCTCGTTTTTACCTTTTTTTTTATTTATTCAATTGTGCGTGGATGCATGTGTGCGCATGTGTGTATGTATGTGTAGAACCACAGACGAATTCGGGAACCACCGTGGACGGCCTCCACGTCCTACTTGTTTACTCTGCCCCGGGATTCACAGGCTCCGCCCTACCAGGACCAGAAAAGCAGGCCACCCCCGCTTCCGCCCGGCGTCTATACGTGGGGTCTAGGATCCGAACTCAGGGCCTTCTGCCTACAAGGCAGAGGCTTAACCCCTGAACCACCTCTCCAGCCCCTTTACCATTTTTTTAAATGAAATGAAGTTAGTGCCCAGACTAACTTCGATCAAACTTGCAGCAATCTGCCTGGCCTCAAATTTACAGGAATTTTCTGCTGTAATCATGCTGGGATTACAGTTCCTATGCACAATAATTGTTTGTGTGTGTGTGTGTGTGTGTGTGTGTGTGTGTGTGTGTGTGTGTGTGACACTGGGAATGGAACCCAGGGCTTTGCATGTGCTGGGTGGACAGGCCACCCTGAGCTGCGCCTCCCTGGACTTCAGTCCTCCATCCTGTCCTGTAAGTTGCTGCCATAGGAGCCGGCTCACAGGTCACTTTCTCTGTGTCCAGTGACAGTCAAAGTGGATGAGGTGGCCGGGATCGACTACGCTCTGGTGTCGCCTCTGACAATCACGGAGGAGAGCGTGAATGTGCAGCTGAAGGTGAGATGTCCATGGAGACTCGTGACCCCTGGGAGCCAGTCACACCATGTCTCGCTCTCTCCTACCGTCCTAATCCCCTTGGTGCTGACCCCCAGCATTCCTGAAACTCAGGGTATCCGCCTTCCACCCAGGCCCCTGATAGGCACACAGTTCCCCCTCCTTCCTTGTAGCCCCCCAGCTCCCCTCTTGCACCCTCTTGATGAAATAGCTCCCTCTACTGCCCCACAGGGGTTTTATTTTTCTAAGCAGCACTAGTTGGTACACACACACACACACACACACACACACACACACACACAGGGGGACTCCTTCATTCATCATTGCAGCAAATAAAACCATGTTTGTTTCAGAGTAAATGCTTAATAAAGGCTGGTTGGAAGAATGGGTGGAAGACAGACAGATAGATAGACGGAAGAATGAAGGCACCGAAGGATGAATAGATGAATGGACAGATGATGGGCGGATGGATAAACGGATAGGTCGATGATACATTGCAATGATGGATGGTTGGATAGATGGAAGAAGGGAAGAAGAAAGGAAGGAAGAGAGACACAAATACAAATGCACCCACAGAGACACAGATGCACCCCTTGATACCCACCACTTGGATTTCAAAAACGTTTCACTTGTGTTTGTTTCTTTTTCTGTTTAAGTAAAACATTGTGCTATTCCCATGCCCTACACATACCCAGCTGTGCATGCCGATAATAGTGTTTGTCTGTACACATTCTAGACTTCCTGCGGTCTTTAGATTTCACCTAAGTGCCATCCAGCCACGTGTACCTATGATTTGCTTGTCTGAGCTTAACATGGTATCTCTGGCCGAAGAAATGACATAACACCTTGTAAATGGCATCATGAAGCATAATGAGCCAGTCCTCCTGACAGCACATAATGCTGTTACCAAGTCCCGGGTGGGCTCAGTGTAAACATGCATGACACTCAAAACAGTTTAGCCTTCTAGATTCTGCTAGGTGGATGGAGGAGCCAAACCGCCAGCCGCTGTTCTTTGTCTGCTGAACCAACTGGTCGGCAGAACAGCACAGGGAAGTGTTCATTGGATTCAGGGTCTGGGTTCAGTTCCTGGCTCCCACCACTTACTAGCTGTGCAATCCCATGCAAGACACCCCACCTTTTGTATCCAGTGAATGGAGTCACATCCCCACCTAGCACTGGTGGTGGAAAGTGCTGGAGAGCATCTAGGTGCTACCAGTTCCCGCGCATCAGCTCTTGGGGGTGTCCGGCCAGCACCCCCCACCCATCTTCCAGGATGGAGATGTTCAGCTATAATTCGCAAAGGAAGCCAGTCTCGCACACTCTGTTCTCTCTACCCTAGGGGGAGTTTTTCAGGCTGACGCATCGCAAACCACCTCCTTTTGCCCCACCACTGATGGGGTTTCCCATGGACAACTACCGCATGGTATACCTGGGCATCTCTGACTACTTCTTCAACACGGCCGGCCTTGTGTACTTCGAGGCTGGAGTCTTCAAAACGATCCTCAGTGACCATATGGTGAGCCCAACTGACTAGGCAGAATACAGCACTGGGCCCCAAGTCTAGCAAACCCTGAGTGGGGACCGCTGTTCACAGGGGCACAGTTCAAGATGCTGAGAGGGACGCGGTCATGCAGGCTTGAATTTAAATGTCCTGGCTTGAGGGGGGCCTAGGTTAGGTGTTCAGTCACTCAACCTCTTGATGCCTTGGATTCCTTATCAGTAGGACAACAATACCAGTGGCTTCCCTAAGATGGTCAGGAGGGTTACCTGAGGCAATAATGTAAGGGGCTCAGAAGCCAGAGCTTAGTGGGTAATGGTTGACAGAGAAACAGAAGCTGTCCATGCACACGGAGCAATGAATGTTCCTGCCACGTGATTCATTGTCTCCTCCCACAGTCCCCATCCTCCTTGCCGGCTCTGCTACATGCTCATGGCGGAGACTGGCCTCAGTTCCCTTGTGTGTACAAGGCAAAATGCCTGAAGACACCACCCCTCACCTTGTGGAGTTCCATCCCTCCGTGGAAGGGTGAAGGTGCACAGAGGTCCCACTGCTCACTGTGAACACAAAGGCAGACCACCCAAGGGAGCTGAGGTTGCTTTTTATTTAAAAAAATCTATTTATTTATTTATTTATGTATGTGTGTGTGTGTGTATCAGAGGACACTGTGTGTCCCTGTGGAGGACCAAGGGTAACTTCAGGTATCATCCTGGATTGGTTCTACCTCCTCTTTGCTTTGCTCTGGTATTTCATAGCTCCACCTACCAGGGCCAAAAGTGCAGGCTGCCTTTCGGCGTGGCATTTTTAAGTGGGACCTGGGATCCAAACTCAGGACCTTCTGCTTGTGAGACAGAGTTTTAACCCCTGAGCCATCTCTCTAGCCCCAAGACTGCTTAGTAAGGCCATAGCTCAGCCCCATGGCTGCATTCTTTGGGCCTCAAAGGCATCAGGGGAGCGGAAGCCACATGCATGGAGAGGGAAGCATCGGGCTGCTGTGACTGGAGGTGTGGGCGTGAAGGCAGGTCAGCAGGGCATCCTGTGATTGATCTGGTGGTAGATGACAGTCAGCGGCTGTGCTCCTAATCTTGGTCTGTTGCTACACAGGTACTTTTACCACAGTGTCTGGCACTGTGCCTTGGCATTCAGTCTCACCCCCTCTAAGCATTTGTCCCTTCCTCCCAACTCACGGCATAATCTACCAAGATCCTTTCTGTCCCTTGCTACAGATGCCAAGGAATTCTGACTTCCGGCTGACGACTGCATACCTTGGGACCTTCCTGCCTGAGGTAAGAAGAGGCCTTCTCCTTCAGTCCACCTATTAAGTGGCTTAGGGTACTTAGAAAGCACTGTGAAGTTGAGGACCCCCAATCCAGGCCAAGAGGTAGCAGGAGATATGGAAGTATTCCAGCATAACCAGTCCCCAGAGATGCTGACAGGACAAGGCCCTGTGCAGGGCTTGTCCAGCCATTACCTTCCCGTGAGCTTCGTGCACACAGTCTACAGCGCCCTGTCCCATGAGGCAGGAAAGTACCATGCGGGTGCTCTCAGTGGTAACACAGTCTCCTGCAGACTGTGACAGTCGTCAGCAAGGTAGGCAAAGCAGGCCTCTGCCACAGGTGACTTCAACCATAAGCATGATGTCTTACCGCTCTGGAGCCTGGAAGACAAAGATAGGGTCATGGGCATAGCAGATCTGCCCTGCAGGTAGACAGCCACCTTCTCCCTGAATCCTCAGTGGGCCTTTCCTTGGTGCATGGGGAAGGGGAAAGAGATCACTGCTGTCTACAAGAACCTAATTCTATCAGCTCTGGACCCCACACACATGACCTCATTAGACTCCTTGTCCTTAGAAGCCCTTCTCTAGCACAGCCGCAGGGAGAGTTTAGATTTAACATGTATGGGAGGGGCATGAACACTCCATTTACAGCAGTCTGTCCACAGGTGGCATCTCTGGAAATTTCTATGGAGGAACATACAGGCCACGGGGAGGTGTGGCTGGCAGGGGTGGCCAGGGATGGTGTTGTCTTGTGAGGGCATTTGCTTTATAGTCACACTGTTTTTTACCCTGGCCAGATTGGCCTGGGGGAGGAGGGAGGGTGGCCAAGTCCTCTCTGATTCCCCTGAAGCCAGGACCAGCTTCGTGACAAGGTGGCACCTGACCTGAAAGAAGGGAAAGAGCCGGGCTGGGGGGAGAATGGATAGACAAGAGAGAACCAAAAGGGTTTTCCATGGTGAAGGAACATGTTACAATAGGGGAGCAGAAAGTACTGTGTGAACTCCGCCAGTAAGGCAGTCACCTGAGCGTGGTGGACGGCACAGGAGGGCTTTATACACAGACTAGGCAATGAAGCAGTGACTTTAGAAACAATGACTAAAGAAGGTCTCTCTCGTTGGTCGTCCCCTCTGGGACTGCAGATGGCCAAGAAGTTCCCCAACCTAGAGGTGCAGCTCATTTTCTCGCTCTCCACGCCGCCACACCTGACCACTCAGCCCTCTGGCCTGACATTCACTCTCATTCTGGAGGTCCAGGCCTTCGCCATCCTCCAGAATTCCTCTCTGGCCCCCATGTTCGTGCTTAGCATGGTAAGTTGGTGCGGTGTGGGCAGGTGGGGAGTACTGTCTTTGGAGTCAGGACAGCAATACTCTACACTTACCAAATCACCTGCTCTGGCTCTTACGGGTGCCAACCGCCTGTCACTCATAGGTGGTCACTCACATTCTCCATTTTTCTTTCTTTATGGGCTTCAAATGTGTGCACCGTCTAGAGTTCATTCCCGCCTGTCGTTAGCCATTAATTGCATACTCGTGATTTCCTTTCCATCCATTTGTTTATTCATCCAAGTATTAATTTATTTGATCATTCATCATATTACTAGCGTGAAGTATGCCGCACCTTTTCTAGGCTGTTCCATGCATCACTTACCTAATTATTTGTGGGCTCATTTGCTTAATCTTTCCTTCTGTTCATTGTTATCATTTATTCATCCACAGTCTTTTCAAATTCCTTCATTTGTACTTTGCTTACTCGCGTATTCAGATTTTCACATTCCACTGCTGATTTGCTCATTCCTTCTCTGGATCACCATTGCTGTGTCAACCTTTTGTGGCCCCTGCGTGAATGCAGGGGGCTTCAGAGGCCTGTGTAGTTCCTGAATGGGTCTGCACTCTCTCCTCCAGGAAGGAGGGCTCCAGGCCAGTGTAGCACTTGCGTAGTTTACACACTCCTTCCACAGGGGGCACTAGAGGGCTATGTAGCACAGGCCTGGCTTACACTCCTCCCCATAAGCTAGAGGCCTGTGTAGCACCTGCATAACTTACATTTTATCTATAGGGGGCTCTAGAGGCCTATGTAGTATCGCATGACCCTCTCTTACCGTAAGGGGTGCTAATGGCCTGTCCAGGCTTGCCCAAGTCTGGGGCAGATGGGTTATAGGGCTCAGGAAGCTGAATGGGGGGATCTCTAGTTTCTTCCTTAATAGGTTTCAATGGATGAGTCATGGATGCAGTGAGGACAGGCTGGTCTGGACTCCCACCCTGTCTGTCAGGTACCCTCCCATGCTGACAGTCCAGGACTCTCAGAACCACAAGGCCTGCTCTCGAGGCTCTATTGAACTGACTAGAGGTCTGAGTGCCGTGCAGGCCTCTGAGCAGCTGAGTTCAGGCTGGTCACCTGAGCTGTTTGCTTTGCAGAGCACAAATGCCTCTTTGGAGGTTGGCACCAAGTCAAACAGACTCATTGGAGAGCTGAAGATGCACAAGTAAGTGGTTGCCCGTCCCTTCCTGCATCTCTGGGAGAGCCATGGCCTTCCACACACCTATCTCCTTACCTCTGTCCACTATTGCAGACAGTGAGACTGATGTCCAGGGCTGGGCATGGTGGCCCAGGCCTGAAACCCAGCCACTGCAGAGACTCGCCTGCACAACTCTCTGACAAGCTGTCACAAAGCAAAGGACCGAGGATGTCATGGGGTGGTAGAGTGCTTGCCTGGCTAGCGCGTGTGAGGCCCCAGGACCTTGTCCCCAGAACCACAGAGCAAAACATCAACAGCCGCCATGCTCAGGGCAAGTGGCTTTCCCAAGGTCATGTGACATAGGATGGCCATCTTTCCTGGCTTCACCAGTGAAGTCCTGTGCCCTGGGCTACCCTTGGGTCCCAGTCTAGTTCAGGATTGGAAACAAACACCGAGACTCCATCCAATGCACAGCTGCAGCAGTGTACACTGCCTGTGTCCGTGGTCTCCTGTGGCCTTTAGGGATCCCTCCAGGAAGCTCAGGGGTCCATGTGGCTGGGCTCCTATCCAACACTGGAGGTCGAGGCCCAGAGGGCAGGCTGTCAAGAGGCTGCCCGCATTTGATCCCAACTGCCACATTTGTCAAACTCAGTCCCCGGCTGTCAGTGAGCTCACAGAATAAGGTCTTCTTCAACAGTATTGTTGTCAAGTAGAATGAGTTAAGGTGTGTGTGTGTGTGTGTGTGTGAGAGAGAAAGAGAGAGAGAGAGAGAGAGAGAGAGAGAGAGAGAGACGTTGGTCTGAAAGGAGACAACAGATGCACAAAGAGGGAGGTACTTAGAGAACACAAAGGGAGGAAGAGGAGAAACTTTGAGGCAGATAAGAGCGAGCAAGCCGAAGAGAAGCTTTAAGAGGGAGACGTGGGGAATGTAGCAGAGGGAGGAGAGCTGACTCTGAGCTTACACTGACCTCTCCTCTTCACCCTGCCATGCTGCCAGAACCCCCCCATCCTGACCCATCGTCCCTGCTTCTCTCTGGGTACCCCCATCGTGGTGTCATTTTGACAAGTGTCATGCCTCAAAAACAGTCCGTGGGTGACATCCTCGCTGCAGTGGGTTCAAGCACTGGTCAGTCCTGCATCTCCTGCTTGCTCTGTGGCCACTCTTAAAATGCCATTCGGACCACCAAGTGGGTTGTTGGCTGAGATCTTGTCCGAAACCCAAGGTTTTCGGGCAGGGACCCAAATAATAGTCCTCAGGATATGACTCTCCATGTCTCTTGCTCCCCCCGTCCCCTGGACTGGCTTTGGTCCCTGACAGGCTGTCCCCGAAGGTGGCTCCTATTTGACTGGAGAAGAGGCTGTCATTCCTAGCATTTCCCAAGAAGCCCAGGGGTCAGCTCCCACTGGGCAGTGGGAGTTACCACCCATCCTCAAAACAGGGATAGGCAGGGGTCAGCAGCATTAGCTGTACGGGGACATGTGACTTTCTCCAAGGGAGAGCCAGGGGCCACGCCAAGGATGGACACCAAGCCCCAAGTGTCCAGGGTGAGTCCCAGCAACCGAGGCCTGGGGGCCTGTCTCCTCCCCTCTGCAGGCTGCTCCTGGAACTGCAACACTCCTACATCGGTGAGTTCCAGGTGAGTCTGAGCCCTGACTGAGACCACTGGCTCATCCACGCACAGGCTGCCTGGCGGCGGGGGACCAGAGCTTAGAGTCCAAGCTCTAAGCTAGCTGTGCAGCCTGGGGCCAGCCACTCACCCTCTCTGAGCTCAGGCTTTCCCCAGAGTTAGTGTGCTGGCATTTCAGTGGGTAGAAACGTGCAATGGGCTACAAAGGGCTTGCTAAAGCGTTTGTGGAGTGAACAGTCAGTAGTTATGTGCCTAGGGACTGTGGCAGGTACAGGATATGCCGAGCCCACCACAGTAGTGAGGGGGAACGAATAGGAAACTTGGTTTCTACAGTGATCAGGGATTCAAAGAATGGGACAGAGAACAAAGAGACCAGGGGCCCGGACAGCCCCGAGGATTCAGAACTGTGACCTCAGGGACCTTGCGGAGGCTGGTGTGTGTGTGTGAGGGAAGGTGGCCCTGTGACCCAGTCAGGAACAAGGGATGAAGGATACGTGTAGGAGGTGTTGGAGGGGGGTGTGTATGTGAGATGCAGTACACAAGACAAGGAAAGAGGCGCCATGAAGCCACCTTGGAGCTTGTCTGACTGGGTGATGGGCAGAGCCATGCCGAGGAGGGGCACAGCGCCCCTCGAGGTTCCTGTTCTTGGTGTTCAAGTATTACCATCTCTCCCCAAGGGTCCTGTTGCTGGACAAGTCCATTGCTTTTATTTTGTTATTGCGTTACATGGATCATGTCCCACATTCTTGGATTTTCTGCCTCAAATCACCCTCCCCCCAACATACACACAGTTTTTTTTTTCTAATACAAATGCCCTGGGAGCATATTTGCTGACCCCAAAGGCATGTCTATTTGAAAAGCCTTTCTTTTTGTTTGTTTTCGTTTTTTCAAAACAGGGTCTCACCTTATAGTCCACATGGATCTCAAACTCACGATCCTCCTACCTCAATCACTCAAGTGCTTGGATCACAGGCATGTACCAAAGGGCTGATTCAGGGGCTGGAGACATGGCTTGGTGGGTAAGAGTGCTTGCTGCACAAGCTTGAGGATCTGAGTTCAAATCCCCAGCACCCATGAAAAAGTAGGGTGTCATCACACCTGCCTGTAACCCCAACGATGTGGTGGACAGAGGCAGGAGGATTTTTGAGGTTTGCTGACTACCAACATCGCTCAAGGTCTCAAGGGAATGAGGCAGAGAGTGATAGAGCAGGACCCAACATCTTCTGGCCTCCACACACATGCATAAACACATACACGCATAGGTGCACCCTCATGTGCATACACACACACACACACCACAGAGGCTGATCGGGTAAGTCCCTGTTTCAGTACACTGCCTTCCTTTGTGATTGCCATAGGGTGGAACGCCCAAACCTTACAGTTGAGAAGGCACTTCACATCTGGAACGTGGAGAGCAAAAAAGATCTATGCTCCCGTACCCTAGGCCATCTGCTATGTTGTCTTGTATCCATCTCACTACTTCTTGGGCTGGGAGGTGGTCTGGAGGGCCACTGTCCTGATGGGGCGGGCCATTCTCCTTTCTCCAGGTGGAGTTACTACAGGCCACCATGGACTTCCTTGTGCCCACCGTGGTGATGCAGAAGGTCAACAGTAAGGAGATTTGGGGAAATGAGTGGGGCTTGATCATGCATGAAAAGAGAGGGGTTGACCACCTACAGACACCTAATATCTGGCCTAGGATGTGAGGATAGAAAGCGGCCCCCTTAGATGACTTCAAGCCTGACCCAAGAGGGTCACACATAGTTCTAGCTCCTCCTAGGTGCCACCGTTGTTTTAGTTCAGCCAGCTCTGACAACAACCCTGTGGGGCTAAGGATGGTGGCATGCGTTTTTCAGGGAAAAATTGACACCTGACCCCAACACTAGCAACCCCAAGAATGACGAGTTCGGGTCCATTTTGATGAGTAAGACAACTTTATTCAGGGTCCCTTGAAGAGCGATGGACAATAGAGTAGCTGTGTCTCCCAAAGTCACAGGCCCCTGGCTCCCAAACTCCTACCTTATCTACATCTACAGTAGAGCCGATGGCAGCTGGTGTCTGAGCGCTGCTCAGTGCAGGGTCAAGGTGAAGGTCGCTTGATGAAAAGAAGCCAACAGAGGGGAGAGACTTAGATGTACAAGTGTTATTAGAGCCGAGGGCCTTTGTGGCCAGGGAACCACAGTTTGGCCTTAAAGTAAAAGAACATTAGAAGAGGGTCTGAAAGTCAGAGAGAACCGTCAATGAGCAGCATGGGGCAGGGAGATTTGCAGAGCCCACGGGACAAAGGGGGCTTCTAACTAGCCTGTCCGGAGTGAAAGATGTCAGGTCCTCCCTCCCGTTTTGCCACTGTTGGGGGTCAGTCGGGTTGGGAAGGCAGACATCTACGAAGAAGACTTACTTTAGTTTCGTGAATGGCTAATGGACAGCGAGGTAGTCAGTTTGGGAAACCAACCAAGATGGAGGGTTTTACCAAGTGGCCTGGCTATGCTTCACACGGGTGCTTCAGCAGTTAGGAGCAACTCCAGGCTCAGGTGGAGCCACACTCTGGCAAACTCAGCTTTCCGTGTGTAGCCCCTGGCCTCGATGGGGTTTCAGCTACCCTCCAACGCACACGGGCCAACCAACTGAGGGATCGGAGATGATCAGCGAAGTTTGGGTCCTGTCTCAGCTCTGAAACCCAGGGGTTTTGTTTTTAACTCTGAGAGAACAGTGGTGTGTAGGGGAGGGGGAGTCGGCTCCCGCTAACCTCGGCTGGCTGGTAAGGGCTTTGGGGGCCGGTCTGTAGCCTAGGAAAGCCAACAGAAGCCCACTAGCATGTGACCAGGCTCCTGAGGAATGAGCATGCAAAACACGATGCATCTTCCCGCACAGTGAGAACACGGGAATGAGAGTCTTCTGGAAAGTTCTCCCTCAGTATGTGAGTGCAAGGGAGCAGGTCCCAGCCAGGACCCATCTCTGGCTTTGTCCTCAGCTGTGAGGGACTTCATGCGCACGGCCGTGCACGCACGCGCGCGCGTGCGTGCGCGCGCACACACACACACACACACATTCCCCAGATCCAGGTCCAGACCATGTCTACACCACCCTAGACCAGCAGCATACACCCTCAAGAGCACTGACACTGGGAGGAAGCCCCTATAAGTTCTCCAGATGGGCTTGAGGCCAGTGGGGGGCAACAAGTGAGGGAAATAGATCCGGGGTGGCCTGCCTTCCTGTCACGCAGACCCGCACCAGCCCCACCTCTAGCCAGCCACCACCTCACTTCCTCCTCTCCTGTCTCCCATCATAGCGAGGCTGCTCAGAGGCGTCCCTCTCCCAATGCCCTCTGGGGTTCAGCTCTTCAACCTCTTGCTTCTGTCTCGACAGGTGAGTCCTAAGACACCCCAGAATGGTGCTGCCCAGTGCCACCGGGCTTCCTTTGGGCCTGCATCAGACAGTCTCTCTGCACCGTGACCCTGGCACGTAGGGGCTGTCCATACACAGACAGTGTTCCATGCCACCCAGGCAGCGTTAAATGAGACCCAGCATCAGAGCCAGACACTCAGCTTTTCACAAAACCCCCTGCCTTGCTCCTGCAAGCGTGGAGCTCACCAAGTGGCCACGCAACTCTTTTTTGTAAAACTTAAGGAAGAGGAGTTTGTTTACAGTTGAGGACTTGGTGGCCGAGGGAACATTAGTTTAGTCTTAAGGTGGGAGGCCATTAGAACAGATGAGATTGGTCAGAAAGAGAGGAAGAGAGCCGCTATGACAGCCTGGCAGGAGAAGGAAGAGCAGGGCGAATGATGGGTAGAGAGAAAGAGAGACCCGAGGGCTTGGAGAGCAGGAGAGAGAGAGGAAAGAGCAAGATCCTGGGAGGAGCTTCTATAGTCTCAGGCGTTGCTAAAGAGCTGCCCAGAGTTACTACCATGCCTGATGTACTTAGCACTCAGCACCATACTGGGCACAAGGGCAAAAGAGGGCCAGGACTTGGCATATTTAGGAGCCAGGCTCTGCTCAGCTTGTAATGCAGTAGCACGTGATACCCTGCTTCTTGGTGCTTCTCCCACCCGCCCTGGTTCCTGACCTGCCCTCCACTGCCACATTCCTGACTGCTCATCCTCTCTCCCTCTGCCCACATGTCAGTAGCCTCAGGCTTCCTTCCCTGGCTTCCCATTGGCCGACACGGTCACTCCCATCCCCTCCTCAGGCGCAGCAGCCACACCTGTGCCATTCACTGTTCAGCTGGGCAGCCAGCTTTCCAGTTTGCCCTAAGCAGGTACATCCTGTGCACTCCAAGGTCCCTTCATCGCAGCACCCCCTGATGACGTCACCCCTCCCTGTGAAACCCCTGTCTGGTGCTGGGCTCCCCACCTCCGTCAGCAGCTTGGTTTCCTGACATGTGGCCCCCACGACAAAGTCCTTCGTCACCAGGTCCTCATCCTAATGCCCATGTCAACCTCCAGTTCCTTAGGCCAGAAAGGTGCCGGGGTTGAGACTAGAAACCCCCCCTCCTATGTTCCTGTGCCCACATTTTATCAAGGTCACCCTTGATAAAAAAGACCCCACAGCACAGTTTAATTTCTTCATCCATGGAAGCCAAGTAAAGGGCACATAGGGGTGAAGGGCGACTTCAAAGCCTTGATTAGAAGCAGGATCCCTTGAGCTGCCTCAAAGGCGGGGTTGGCACACTGCCTCCCAGGCCGCCAGGTCTCCATGTGGCAGAACCAATGGCTGCCAGGGAAGCTGTTGACAGGTTCTCCAGGGGCACCCCAGGTGCATAGACCCACGACCCACACCTCCGGGTTCCCAGAGCAGACAGCCCCCGCCAGCCCTCTGTCCTAGACAGGCCCCCAGGTTTCCTTCTTAAACTCCCTTCTCCCAGCAAGGATGTGCTTCCAGCTGATGCCATCCCATCTCTCCCTAGGATTTTCTGCTGCTTGGAGCAGATATTCATGGTAACTGAGGTCTCCTCAAGTGTCGCGGCCTGAGCAGAGGGCTCAGCACCCGTTCCCGAGGGGCCGTGGCACGCACTGGCTGCCCTGCTTTGGGAGTCCTCTCCTGACCTTGATCCAGACCAGAGCACCCTGCACACCTCCTTGAGCTCCGCTCCAGAAATAACTCCGGTGTGAGGAAGTTGCACAATGGAAAAGCGGGAAATTTCTATGCCAGAGCTCTGCACTTCTTTCAATGTGCTTTCAAGACAGGCACTTGCTCCGGGAATTGTATTTCATTTGGAACCTTGACAGTTTCTTTGTTCTCCACAAAAAAAAAAAAAAGAATACCTGCATTATTTTCCCCATCGATGTTGCATGCCAGTGTTGCTTCTCCACCATTCGTTCATTTACTCCCTGGCCTGCAGCGCAGATGGACTTGAGATCTACACACTTGCGTTAGCAGAACCACTATTGCAAGTGTCTGTGCGGGGGTTTTCTCAGTGGAAAGGGTGAGCTGTTTCCTCCTGTAGGCGGATTTGAGAGGGGATGAGTCCATTGCAGGACCCTGGGTCACAGAAGCCTCAGCTAGGATAGTGACCCCCCTGTGGGGGTGGAGGCCAGGCCTGGGACCATGTGACACGCTAGCTAAAGCTCTGGGATGCAAAGGTTGCTTCTGTGGGGACTTCTCAGCCCCACAAACAGCCCCCAGCTTAGAATACCCTCAAATCACCCAGAAGGGTGAGAGACATCTTTTTCCCCACCAGGTCCCCACACTCAGAATGTTCTTCTCTGTCCTCAGTTGGAAGGACCAATGGTGGGGAGGGGTCTCCTGCTGTACCCCAGGGAGAACTGAATCCCAAGGAGAAGAGACTGCCAGAAACCTCAAGTGGGAGGAACTCTACTCTGGATGGGCTCAGGTGGGAAGCAGGGATTCCCAGAGATGCTGGGGACACTTCCCCAGGCAGGCTTCCCTGAGCATTGGGTTAGACCCCCGTGGCTCTGGGCTAAGGTCCCTGCTGATGACTGTGATCCACATCACTTCTCCCCTCAGAGCCTGTTTTGTCATCTGAAGTTGAGAGTGAAGGACCCGCCTGCGGCAGGCGCTCTTTCTGCTGCTGTGAGACACCATGCAGGCTCAAGCAACTTAAGAGGAGAGAAGATATTTATTTGGTTTATACTCTGTTATGGCAAGAAAGGCATGGCGGGCAGCAGACGCTGGAGTGGTTAAGTTAGGTCCATTATGGAGGCTCAGAGAGCAAACTGCAAGAGCAGACTCTGTGAGGAAGCAGGGCGAGTCTAACCAACCTCAAGGCCCACCCCTGCCACATGCCTTCTTCCAGCAAAACCCCATCTCCCAAAGATGCCACGACCCTCCCAAACACTGACAACATCCACACCAGGACCCCACCTGAGAGGGCTCTCCATCCCAGAGCGCTCCCTACCCTAGAGGGCTCCACCCTAGACGGGTCTTCCCAACCCTAGAGGGCTCCACCCTAGACGGGTCTCCCCAACCCTAGAGGGCTCCACCCTAGACGGGTCTCCCCAACCCTAGAGGGCTCCACCCTAGATGTTAAGCCAGAGGTGAGAAGAACACAGCTTGAATAGCAGGTGCTGGGTGCACAGTAGGTGCTCTGTTGCTGTTGATGCTGCCCTGTCAGCCGTGGGATGCAGAAGGCCCCGCCCTTTCCTCCAGGATTAACCAGGTTGTTGGGTTTGTGGTTATGGAACAAGCACATCCCTCCCAACCTTCAGTCCCAATACCAAGGATAATGTGGTTCAGAGGAGCAGAGAGGCCTAGGTTGTGGGATTCCCCATGCAGGTCGTGGGAAGGGGTGTGTGTGTGTGTGCGTGTGTGTGTGTGTGTGTGTGTGTGTGTGTGTGTGTGTGTGTAAGCATGTGGTCAGAGAACAACCTTGGGTGTTGGTCCTTGCCTCCTACGTGTTTGAAGGAGGTGTCTGTTTTTTCTGTTGCATTCGCCAGCTCCTAGAGAGTCATCTCTCTGTTGCTGCAGGAGCACTGAGATCGCAGATGCATACTACTGTGCTCTGCTTTGTGTGGATTCTGAGGATTCAAACTCAGATCCTCAGGTTTATAGGGCAGTTACTTAACCCTTTGAACTGTCTCCCCTGACATACCTTGTTGTGCCTTCTACTGCTGTCCCACCACTCCCAATCCTAGGTGAGTCTAGAGGCCCTACACTCCATGAGAAAGGTGGACGACTCTACATTTGGGTGGGGGGATGCTAGCAACTTTATGGGCACCTTTGTAAAGGACCACCACGAGCTAGAGAGATGGCTCAGGGGTTAAGCCTCTGCCTCACAGGCCAAAGTCCTGAGTTCAGATCCCAGATCCCATGTTTAAAAAAAAAATGCCAGGTGGAAATGGCAGCAGCTTGGGAAACTCCAGAACAAAGCAAAAGCAAAGAAGAGGTAGTGCAATCCAAGGTTAATTCTTAAAGTCATCCTTGGACTGCCACAGTCACATACAGTACCTTCTCACACACCCACAAAATAAATGAATAAATAATGAATAACGAAATGACCACCATAACCACAAAGCAGGAAACGCTGATATGACGATGGAGAAGATGCAAAGGATGCTGGGAGCTTGGAGGAGGACCTTTCTCTAAGCCAGGGAAGCTTCGTGGAGCCAAGAGTGGAACCAAGCTCACAGATGCAGACGACTCTGGGACAGAAATATATAAACAAGAACCATCCCTGCTGTAAAACGTGCTTCCCAGAATGAAATATCTTTATTTCCTGCAAATATAATATGCACCCAGGACCACACCCCAATAAAATACATGTTGAAATACCACCTGTATGCTAGCAAGCACTCATTATTGACAGACATTTTTTAATCAGCTAGATTTTTCATCTTATTTTATTTACCTATCTATTATAGAGAGAGGATAGAGAGAAAGAAGAAAGACCTACACTCAGAGAACAGCTTTCAGAAGTCAGTTCTCTCTACCATATAGGTTTCTGGGGGCTGAATTCAGATCACTAGGTTTGGAAGCAGGCACCTTACCCACTGAGCTATCTCACCAGCCCCTAAGGTACCATCTTGAGCCCCAAACACCCATAAACCTGTCCATCCTAACTAGAGATAACCCTTCACATCTCCTTACTAATTTTGATGAAAGAAATAATACACTGTGGGCCTGGGAGATGGTGCAGAGATTAAAGCCTTTGTCCGGCAAGCAAAACAGTCTCAGTTCAGTTCCACTTGTAAAAATAGCAATGGCCTGCACTTCTGGCCCTGGAAGGCAGAGCCTGGGAAACCCCAGAGTAAAGCAATAAGGAGGCAGAACAATCCAGGATGATTCTCGATATCACCCTTGGGCTTCCACAGGCACATACCCTGAAGTGCCCTCTGGCTGGCACAGACACAACTTTACTATATGACATCATCAGAAATTCTACTTTCACTCACATCTGCAGCCATCACTCATTTCTGCAGCCACAGACCCAGGGCGAGCTGCTCACCTCTCGAAAGCCAGTTATTTTGAGTGATAAGAGTTTCTGGGAAATCAGGTTTATTCAAGGACTGTCACCATGTGGGGCTCAGGCTGTGAAAGGAAGGGAGTGCACAAGACCCGGAATAAGAGGAAGGTGGGTGCAGGGTAGAGTCTTCACCCTCCAGAGCCGTGCCTCATTCTCTGGCCTGGATAACACGGGCATGGCTCCTGTATTTATTCTGCTCTCCCCACACACACCCCCGTCTCAGTGGATGGAACCCAGGGCTTTGAGCATCTCCCACCCCTGTACTAAGGATAGAACATTTTAGGCGAGTTCCCTTCTCCCACTGTGCCACGCCCTTCTTGAATTCTCTTTAGACAGATCATAACTTTTCAAAATTTATATTTTATTTTTCAGTGTTGCATGTATGAATATAGTGAGTTTATGGCATTTTCACCCTTTTATCCCCGATCCCATTGCCCCTCCTCTTCCCCTTACAACCCTTCATCTCCACTGCCAGACTTTCTCCCATTTTCAAGTCTTTTCACTTGAGTGGCCCACTGGGTTTCATCTGGTTTGCCTTTGATGATATATGACTGACTTGAGTCATGCTCCGGCGAGTGTCACAGATCAGTGGGCATACCACTGAGAAAAACAGATCATGACTTTCCCCCCTCACACGGTCTCCGTGCTTGGTGTCTGTTGATACACAGAATCAAAGGCTGAGGGGCAGGTGCTGCATGTTCCAATGTCTTCTGAGGGTCACCACGTCCCTGCTCCACAAATCTGACTGTCCAGCAGTTCACATCCGGGTGGTTAAGCTGAAGCATCTTTACAGCCCAGAATGTTGGCACTGGGGAGGTGGAAGTAGGAGAGTTGTGAGTTCAAAACCAGCCCGGACCATTTCAGCAAGACCCTGTTGCTAAAAACAAACAGAAGCAAAGCCTGTCACCTGTGAGATGGCTCGGTGGGTGAAGCACCGGTGTACGACCCTGATGGCCTGAGGCTGATCCCTGGATCCCGGTAGATGGCAAGAGAGAACTCCTGAAAAGTGTCCTTTGACCTTTGCACATGCACCAACTACACCTAAAAAAGCAAAAAAAAAAAAAAAAAAAAAAAAATCAATGATTCTGTCTAGCATGCAGGACAGTGGGGAGGATGTGTAAATCTTTGCAAGATTTACAAGCAGGGCTGATAAAAATGACCAACAGACACTGTCCAAGACAGTGGCCACTGTTAACACGTTGCTTTAAGTTGCTGTGTGAAAAAAAATCCTGTGTCCAGCACCGGGTTCCTGGTGCCTCAGCTGGCTCTCCCTCCCCTGCCCGAGTCACACGGTTGCACCCTGACTGACTCAGTAAGGCAGGGCCATCCAGACATGCAAACGCTGGGTCATTGGCACACAGCTCTTCTAGAGCCTCGAGGTGGTGTTTTTGCCTAGAGCTGTTTGATCTTTAAAGATCTGCCAAGTGTCTTCTATAAGTTATACCACCCGCAAGGCCAGAAGGAAAACCGATTTGGTTCAGAAATAAACAGAGGTGAAGAGAGAGTCCAGACGGAGCCACGCCTGGTTTTCCCTCCTGCCCTGCAACCTGCTGGGTATTGCTGAGTCAGCCTCTGGCTAGCTCTGAGCCTCAGTTTCTTTGTAATACCAGACTTTACCAGCCAAGTGGGATGGAGACTCCAGTAAGTGAGGGGTCATTTGTGGTCAGAGATTACCACTTGGGGCCAGGCGTGTGCCTGAACAGCCTTTACAAGTTCGGAGGGCGACCTCTGAGTCCCAGGGTGTCGCAAGCAGGCTCCAGTCCTGGACTGCCCCTTCCCGCTTCCAGGAGCCCGCCCTCTCGTGGGGACCGCCCCCAGCCCTGGGCCTGGGGTACTTAAGGCAGCCAGGCCCAGCCCTCAGCACGACAGTCTTTGCTCACCATAACAGTCTTTGCTCACCACAGAGGGTCCAGGATGGGAGCTGAGGCCAAGGTCCTGCTGTGCATCCTGCTGGGGCTGCTGCTCACATCCACTCCAAGAGTTCTAGGTGCCAACCCGGGCCTGGTGGCCAGGATCACTAACAGGGGCCTGGAGTATGGTAAGAGACCACGTGGTGGGCGGCCCACCCTACACCTGACTGCGTGGGACATAGGCAGCCTGGGACCCAAGAGGTTCCACCCTTCGAGTGAACGGCCGGCTGGCCGGGTCAGGTTCTCCAGCTGTGATTCTGGCCTGGGAATCTCACCCGCTGTGTGAACTCGACACTGGACTGTGTCATCTGAGTGTCCCGCCGTGGATGGGGGAGGCAGTATGGTGACCAGATGGGAGCGGGAGCTGGGAAAAACAGAGCAGCCAGCACCACCCAGGGGACTGGAACAAAGCCTGAAAACATGCCATAAAGCCACAAGTCAGAAGCCTGGTTATCTCTGGAGCGGGAGGACACCAGGAAGGCCCTGGGGAGCTGGGGGGGAGAAGGGGGGATCCGAGATGGGCCATATCAGGATCTGGGTGGTAATCAGGAGCTTATGAAAAGTTATAAAGAGCCAAGCAGTTAGCTTTAAGATGTATGCCCCTCAGGGACTCTGTGCGGGCTCCGCAACCTTACAGTTTTTGCTTTTATTTATTTTTATGGTGCTGAGGCTTAAACCCAGAGCCTTGTGCATACGAGATAGGTCCTCCGCCACTGAATCACATCTTTTTACTTCTTATTTTGAGATAAGATCTCACCACCTTTCCCAGGGTCATCTCAAGCTCCCTTTGCAAGGCAGGCAGCCCTTGAACTTGTAATCCTCCTGCCTCAGTGTCTGGGATTACAGGTCTGCACCACCCAGCCTGCCCCAACTTGAAAAATGGCATAAAAAGTAGGACTGTTGCTCTACAAGATGCTGAACCAAAGCCTCAAAAGTGTCTTTTCCCAGGGGCCAGGGAACCAAGGCGCTTCAGTTGAAGCATCTGTTATATGCAAGTCATAACGGGTCCTCCGTCGGACAGGGTTATTGGGATAGGAACAGAAAGTGGAAGTCAGGAGGAAATGAGATGGAAAAAGCAGTAGGAACCAGCAGTCTGAGAGATCATGCCCTGTGCAAGCCTGGTAGAAAAAAAAAAGAGGGCATGTTGAAAGAAGTAAAAGGGAGGCCTGTGGTCACTTGTGTATTCCTGCCCAGCTGAGGGCAGACTCCTGGGTCCCTCGCATCTCAGGGCACACAAAGGAGCTTACTGACGGCATTTGTGTGATCCACTGGTGTCCTGTTACTGTCCTGAGCAAATGTGCCATGTTTATGTTTATGCTCTTTAATAGAGCTGCAGAGAGGGAAGGAGAGGGGAAGGAGGAAGGAGTGTGTGCGCATGCCACAGTGGACAGGTGGAGGTCAGAGGACAACTTTTGGAAGTCGGTTCTCTCCTTCCACCATACAGGCTTCCAGATATTCGAGCAGGTATTTTACCCACAAAATTATTTCGCTGGCTGCCACACTTGCAA
The DNA here is from genome assembly GCA_023101885.1 of Typhlomys cinereus. Classification (NCBI taxonomy): domain Eukaryota; kingdom Metazoa; phylum Chordata; class Mammalia; order Rodentia; family Platacanthomyidae; genus Typhlomys; species Typhlomys cinereus. The sequence goes on from JALPQD010000196.1 coordinate 2,874,238, forward strand.
TCGTGCAAATCTTCCTTTGCTGTTCTGGGCATTCATTAAGTGTCTGCTGCATGCCAGGCCCAAGCTGTGAGTGTGCCTGCTTTTTCAGGCCCCCCTGGCTTTGTAGTCAGTGGTCCCCTCCAGTGCTCTGTCATCCCCCTCACCCCTATGAGGAAGGTATTGCCATTGCATTTAGAAGTTTGGGGACTTGCTTCAAAATCATCCAGCTAGGGGGCTGGAGAGGTGGCTCAGGGGTTAAGCCTCTGCCTTGCAAGCAGAAGGTCCTGAGTTCGGATCCTAGACCCCATGTATAGATGCCGGGCGGAAGCGGAGGCGGTCTGCGTTTCTGGTCCTGGTAGGGCGGAGCCTGTGAATCCCGGGGCAGAGTAAACAAGGAGGAGGCGGTCCATGTGGTTCCTGAATTCGCCCTGGTTCTACACACACACACACACACACACACACACACACACACACACACACACACATACACGCACACATGCACAATTGAATAAATTAAAAAAAATTAAAATTAAAAAAAAAATCATCCAGCTAGAAGATGATGCTTTGGTTTCCTTTGGTTTCCTTTCTGTAGCTGATATGTATAAGCAGACAATTTAGGGGAACAAAGGGCTTTTTCAAATTGGTTTGCAGTTTGTGGTTACAGTTCTGGTTACAGAGTTAGTTCACACCAACATTAAGAGCCAAGGGATCTGGCCACACATATGCACAGGAAAAGCGGAGAAAGAACATACTTTCTACCTGGCTGTATGCTGCTATGTATAGCATGCCTATCTGCCAGACTGCTGAACCAGCTTTCTGTATCTTTTCCACATGGGCAGGGAACGGTCCCTGCCCACTGTAGGCTGTGTCTTCCCACATCCACTAGATAATCTCCCCCAGGCTTGCTTAGGGCTTCTCTCAACTAAGTAATTCTTCAGAGATGTGTCTAAAGGCTCAATGCCCAGTTGTCAAGTTGCCATCTGTAGTAACTAACTGCTACAGATGCCAAAGCCAAGAGTCCAGCCCTAAAATTCTTCTGGTTTTTTCCCCCATGGGCCACGTGCCAAGAGGACAGCAATGAGGGTCACATGCCCAAGCACACAGTGTTCCTTCCTTATTGGAAGTTCTTGGTAAAGGCTTCCTGCTCTCATCTGTGCGGTGTGAACATGACAACTCCTCATGACATCAGAGACGCGCCCAGGGCTTCCCAGCTGCCTGGCACGCAGAGGCACAACCCGCCCCCCCTTTTATGACTACTGTGAAGGAGGAAGTCGGCCTCTCTAGCGGGACGAGTGAGAGCCAGGGAAGAGTTTAGAGCGGAGGAGGTGGCAGGTCTGACTCCCAGCTTCTCCTTGTCTGCAGCGGCCAAGGAGGGGCTCTGGACTCTCCAGAGAGAGCTGAACATGATCCCGTTGCCCGACTTCAGCGGGGACTTCAAGATCAGCCACGTGGGCCGAGGGAACTACGAGTTCTACAGGTGGCTGGGAGCCGGCAGAGCCTGGGGTCTGATTTGGGGGAACCTCTTTGAAGTGGGAGTTCAGAGAGACTTCTGGGAGGGAGCTGGGCCCCTTCACTAAACATGGAAGCCTCTTCATGACCTGAGCCTCGGTTCCTCATCCGTACTGTGGGGCTCAGGCAATCTGACCACCACAAATAGTCTGGAAGGGAAGCTGGACTTTGGATTGGAAGCGCAGTTAGTACGTCTTGCTGTGGATGGGAGAGCCGGGGAAGTCTCCCACTGGAAGGGGTGCCTGAGACATGTCTTGAAGATGTTGCTAGACATCAGCAGTTTGTGTTTTCTTAAAAAGCCATGAAACGTTGTTGGAAGGACAGAAGTGGAGGTGGAGGCACCAGCTTGTTACAGCCTCGAAGCCCCGTGCTCCCTACATTTAGTCAGTGTATTAAGCACTTACTGTGTGCCTAGCAAAGATGGTAGGATTTGTTCTCTTCCTGTGGCCAGCCCTTGGCCAGCCCTTCTGAGTGTGTCTGAAGCCTATCCTAGGCTTCCCTGAATCCAGTTCCCCTTCCCAGATCTGAGGAGAGCAGGGCTGGAAGAAGGAGCTGACATCTAAGGGGTTTCTCTGGGGCTTCCCCAGAACTCCACCACAGGCCTCCGAGTTTCAGAGAGTCCCATCCTGACTGCAGGACTGTGGGCAGTCGCATCCCTTTCCCAGAGCATGGTCCCCTCTGTAGAAGGGAAGCAGAAGGGGTGACTGACCCCTGGTAGAGTCCAAGCTGGCAGCTGGGTTGCCTGGTGCGCGCTGGGCCTAGCAGGGGCTTGGCAAGAGGAGGAGCTTGGAGCTGACATTCTGTTGTTGGGTCTCTCCACAGTCTGGAGGTCCAGGACTGCAAGCTGCAGGGCTCTGCCCTGAAGCCGCTCCCGGGCCAGGGCCTGAGTCTCTCCGTCTCTGACTCCTCCATCCAGGTCAGCGGCAAGTGGAAGGCCAAGAAGTCCTTCCTGTAAGTTCGCTCGGCCCTCGAGTCGAGTCTTGACTCTGATCCTGTCTTCTGGGTCCTCAGAAAGGACACATGAGGGACAGATGTTGCCTGAACCCCAATGCTGGGAAGACCGTGAGGGTCACCCCACCTACCACCCAGTTCAGCTGGGTCACCCCTCTGTCCTCGGCCCTGGGTCACTCCAGTCCTTGGAATAATCCCCTGAGCCCAAAGGAGCCTGGATGGACAGCATGTTTTTGTGCTGGGGTGGTCACAATGAACACACACTGGGGGTTTCCATGGCTCTGGAAGCAGGAAGACCAGTGTCAAGATGGCGGCAAGCCTGGTCTCTCCCGGGGCTGCATGCTTATTTCAAGTGTCTTCTTGGAAGCCTGAGTCTTTCGTTTCTATTTATTTATCTATCTATCTATTTATTGTGTGTGCGTGAGAGAGAGAGAGAGTGAGGAGGCACTGTGTGTCCCTGTGGAGGACCAAGGGTGACTTCTGTGAATCATCCTGGATTGCTTCTACCTCCTTCTTGCTTCATTCTGGGATTTCCCAGCTTACCCACCAGGGCCTGGAAGTGCAGACAGCCACCATTTCTTCCTGGCATTTTTACCTGGGACTGAGGTCCACACTCAGGACCTTCTGCTTTCGAGACAGAGTCTTAACCCCTGAGCCATCTCTCCAGCCCCAGTCCTTCTTTTCTAAGATCTAACCTACTCTTCTTCCTTCTGGCCTCTGTTAACTTATCACTTTGTGTGTGTGTGTGTGTGTGTGTGTGTGTGTGTGTACATGCATGCAGGAGAGGGGTTACATGTGTGTGCACATACATGAGGCAGCCAGAAGTCAGCCTCAGGTATGTACCTCTTCAGGCACTGTCCACTTTATTTCTTGAAAGCCTCTCACTGGAGCTCACCGATGAGGCTCAGCTGTCTGCCAACAAGCCCCAGGAATCCATCTGTCTCCACCTTCCCAGTGTTGGGATTATAATCATAAGCCACGATATCGGCTTTTTACATGGGTGTGGGGATTGAATTCAGATCCTCATTTTGCTTTGCAAGGAAACTATGCTACCAACTGAATCCTCTCCACGGCCCCTTTGTCACTCCTTACAAGGGTCTGTCTCCAAGTCATCACACAGGTAGGTACCATCCATTTGTTCCCTAAACTGAGCAAAGAATTACTTGGAGTGGAGGATGGAGAAAGCGGAATTTTTAAAGTTCTATTTTTAAGCAAGTGTCAAGGTTCCCTTCAAAAGCTGAGATCCCTTTGGGAGGGAGATGGCACCTCCAGTCCTACTCCCATATTTGATTATATTTTTGAGTTGTAGTCAGGTTTAGGCTACAGTCAGCCACATAACAAATAACTGCTGAGACTCAAAAACCAAACAAGAAGAAAACTAGTAAGAAACCATTGACTTTTGGGGGAGATGGCTCAGGGGTTAAAGCCGTTGTCTCAAAAGCAAAAGGACCCGAGTTTAGATCTCCAGATCCCATGTAAAAATGCCACACATGTGTGGCAGCAGACTGTAATTGTAGCCCTGGAAGGGAGAGCCTGGGAATCCCTAAGCAAGTTGGCTACTTAGACTAGCTTTAATGGTGCAGTCTGGGTTTAGTCAGAGACCCAGACCCATAATAAAAAGAGAAAAGGTGATTCCCGATATCACTGCTGGGCTTCCACAGGCATACACACGTAAGTATACTCATGCACGTACACCTATACACATACAAGCATACACACACACCCCCATACACATATATATACAGAAAAAGAAGGAAAGTACTAACTGTACCTTGTGGCTTTCTCCTCTTCCGCTGGAGCCATTGGCCACATCCCCCTGCTCTGACTTGGCCACCAAAATTAGCTTAAGCGATGTTTTAGTCTCATAACTCGTGGCTGCAATGCACACACGACCCGAACAACTTAGGAGAACAAGGGAGTTTTACTCTAGCTCGCAATCCAGGTTACAGCCCATGGTGGCTAAAGAGTCAGTCTACCATCATGGGGGGGAAGACACTGATGCGCACCAGCCTTTTTATACAAGACTCATCTTTTTACACTCACCTGCCCAAGGAATGATACTGCTCCACAGACTTGCTTCGGCTAAACAGTTCCTCTTAAGTGTGCCAGAGACTCCCTCCTAGGTGTCAGGTTGACATTTGAGACCAACCACCACTACTCCATCTTCCTCAGTGCCATGTGACGGCCCATTATGGGGAGGGACACACATGCCACAGTCTATGTGGAGGTCAGAGGATAACTCTCCTACTTTTACATGGGTTCCAGGGATCAAACACGGGGTGTCAGGTTGTACCGCAAGCGCTTTTACCTCTACAGAGCCATCTGCCAGTCCCATATTGCCTGAGCTGTTGACTAGTTTGCAAGCTTATTATTGGTCATTTACCTTCTGGCTTAGACTTGAATCTTGCTAAACGTGCCTGCACATGTCTCTAACTGCAAATACTGGCCCCAGATTTTATGCTAGATTTTTTGTTACTAAATCGGTATGTGCACGTGCATGCGTGCGTGGGGGGGGCGGGTGGTGTATAGAGGCCTAAGGGTGACTTCAAAGAATCTTCCTGTTGCTCTAACTCTTTTGGCTTTGTTCTGGGGTTTCTCAGGCCCCGCTTCCAGACTGGAAGTGCAGGCCACTGCCATTTCTCCCAACATTTGTATGTGAAACCTGGGCATCTGAACTCAGGTCCTTCTGTTTGAGAGGCAGAGGTTTTACCCTGTCAACCCTCTCCCTACCCTGTTATTAATCCTAAGTGTTTGGTTCCATTTAGTTGGAATAAGACTTGCGCTTTCCAGCTCCTCCCCAGATAGCAATTGGTCTTGGTGGAGAAATTGACTTTTGCCTCTGCGCTGTCTTCTAGGAGGTTTCGGGGCTCTTTTGACCTGAATGTCAAGGGTATCACCATCTCAGTAAACCTCCTACTGGGCATCTACCCCTCTGGGAGGCCCACAGTCACCGCCTCTGAGTGCAGCGCCTCCATCTGCGATGTGGACGTGGATATATCAGGAAATCTGGGGTAAGCTACCATGGGGAGCTCCTGGCAGCTCAGCCTGATTGCAGTCCCCCATAAGCTCTGACAACCATACAGGTTCAGGGGCAGTGCTTGGCCCTCCGTGGGCATCTGGAGATGGTTTTACCTCTGCCAAGCAAGATGACTCGGTAGAAGTAAAGCCGCTTGCGGTATAAGCCCAACGACCTGCATTTGATCTCTGGAGAGAGAGAACCAAGTTCACGAAGTTGTTCTGTGATAATTAGAAATGGTCCTATTGGGATGGACAAGTGCTAATTTGAGCCAGGAGTACTGGGACGTCATTTCCACAAAAACAAGACACTTGAAGGACCTTGATCAGGGTAATGAGATCTGAGATCTGGCAGAGGGAGTAACACAAAGGCTTCAACTCGGGGAAGTTTGTAAAAACTTTTCCAGTCCCCGGTCAGGTCCTTCTGCCTCTTTGGGTCTCGGTTCCTTTGTTTAGAAAACTGGACTCCCCAGCACCTTCCAAGTCAAACCAGTGAACTTGCCAGGCACAGCAGGTGGTCAGAGCCAGCCACTGGGGGCAGCAGAGCACAGGAAGGGACAGGCCTGGCTCTCTTGTCCCCATTGTCCAGGCACCCAGTGGCGAACAGTCAACTGTGTGCTGTGTCCCCTCCCAGGTGGCTGCTGAATCTCTTTCACAAGCAGATCGAGTCCAAGTTCCGACGAGCACTGGAGAGCGAGGTAAGATGGTCAAGGCCACCAAGTGCATGTTCTCATTGGCCTCTGGCCCTGGGCCTGCTGTGGGGTTGTTTGGACAGACTTGGGCTCACAGCCCAGAGAGGACAAACCACTTGCCCTGGCAGAGAATGACATGTAGCAGAGCTGGACGACACCCATCCAGTTGGGCATGAAAGAGCCAGGTGCCCAGGCAAGGTGAAGGGAGTGGGGGACAAACTGAAACTCCTGCCCCATGCACAGCACCCACACTGCCCTGCATCCCCAAGACTTGACCAGATGGAAGCCCTGGATGCACAGGCAGCAATGCTGCTGCAGATTCTCCTGCTGACAAAGAAAGTGTGCAAATTCTCCAGGTCTTCTCAGCTTTGGCTAAAACAAACACACCCCATTTTAAGTCGGCTTTCAGTTTCACCCAAAACCTATTTCTAAAGTATACTCTTCCAGAGCTATGTCTGTAAGGGTGGTCTGTGTGCCAGGAGAAAATTATAAGGGAAAGGAGAAAGCACATACATGAATACACACGCACACACACACACACGCACATATGCACATATATGTTCACACACATGAATGAACATACCTATATGTATATGCGCATACATACATGCACACATATTCATACACACAGGCACAGCACACATATGTACATGTGCATGCACACACATTCACGAGTATACACACATGTACATATGTGCACACATACACATACACACATGAACATATGTACGCACACTCTGTATGTACATGCATATACACATATATAGCCACACACAAATACATGCATGAATACATGCATATACATGCATATAAACATACACATGCACACATTCAAGCATACATCATAAGCACACACACATCCATGAATACACACAAGCCTTCTGGTTTATCTTTGTGAGCCCCCTGGTGGTTAAAGCAGATATGACAGGAAGACTTTTCCTGGGGTCTGAGTGAACTTGGTAAGCGTGCCAGTTTTGTACCTAGGCCCCACATGCCACATGGCTGTAATGAGTCACACTCCTCTCTTGATGATGGTGATAATTACTCGCAATAATTTTATGGCAATAGTAATAATAATTAGTCCAATCATTAACTGCAATGATTATTGTCTCACTCTATTAATACAATTAGTGCAGAATAAGTTATTGCATAACTATTTTTATTTATACAGTGATGATTTCTGTTCAGTTTCTGTTCAAACCTGCAGTTTGGGGAAGAATAATTGTTGCGTATTTTATAGTCTTAACCCAATGTTCTCTCTCTCTTTCTCTCTCTCTCTCTCTCTGTCTTTGGTCTCTTGAGACAGGATTTCATTATGTAGCCCAGGCTAGCCTCAAACATGAGATCCTCCTGCCTCGATTTCCTGACATTACCAGCATGCAATGCTAGACTGAGTTTCAGCTCAAACTTTGAAAGAGGGACCCTTTCCAATTTGATAGTGGAGACTCTAAGGAGTGTAGTAACTTGCCCAGTGTCCATTGGCTTGGCCAGGATGGGGTCTTCCTGACAGCAGAACCCCTTATGCCAAAGCTCCAGAAGACCTGGGTGTCGCAGAAGAGGTGAGGATCTCACCCAGCTGCTGATCCCTGTGGGTGTTTAGAGGTCTCCTTCTTCCAGACTTTCCTCCCTGACTAGAGAAGATGTTGTTCATTCCCTACTCAGGGTAGGATACATTTCTGAATCAGCAGGACTCAGGATGCGAGACATATTTTAAAGACACAAGACATTCATGCCCTTAACGTGCACCCCCCACCAGGTAGCTGGTCTCACACCTGTGGGTGAGCATCCCAGAAAGATTCTGCAGAGGTTGAACGCCAACAGACACCAAACAGGACTTGAACACGTTGCACTCTATAGTGCTTTTGGCTGCCACCCCTCCCTGTCTGCTAGAGACCCTGCTGGGTACCTGAGACCAAGGGCCCCAAGGCTCCCCTCCACAATTCTTTAGGTCCCTGAAGAAGTAGGTACCCAGGCACAGGACTTTGGGGGCACAACAGGATGCTGTCTGAAGGGAAAGCAGGAAGGGACCAGTCTCCCTGGGCTCCTCGCCATTCCTTCCATAGCACCGCTTCACCCAGCTATGAAGGGTAGCTGGGATATCACCCCTACCTGCCCAGGCTGCGTGGTCTTCTCCACAGCGCACCACCTGACAGCTCTCTAGAATCAACTTACTAAAGAGAACCATTAAAAGCCATCTCTTCAGGCACTTCTATGAAGAATTACTTATTTAAGAAGCCCTGAGCAAACACGTGGGAGATTATCTAATTGACGGTGGGCAGGTCAATAAGATGAAGAGAGCTGGTTCAGTATTTTGGCAAACTGGCAAAGTAGAAAGTGCCCCCTCTCTCGGCTCTTCTGTGGATGTGGCGTGGCCAGTTCCCTTGGCTTCTAATGTTAGTGTGGATGTTCCAGCCTTAATGATGTGAATAATCTGAAACTGTCATTATGTTAAAATCACCTGTTCCCTTGTTGCTTGGTTCGTGCATTCCTTGCAAAAACAAAGCTATGGAACCAAGACAATTTTGGTAATAGAAGAGTGGAGTATTGCTGTGAAACTAAGAATTCTAGCACTTGGACTGTGAAACCAATAATTCTAGCACTGAATCAGGAAGGTTAACAGCTTGAGGACAGCCTGGAATATATATTAAGAGGAAATACAGAGACAGAGAGAGAGAGAGAACAAAGAGATGAGAACAAGAAGAGAGAAAGAAAGAAGAAAGAGAAAAAGAAAACATAAAAAGAGAGAAGAAGGAAGGGAGAGAAAAAGGGAAAGAAGGGAATGAGGGAAGGATGGGTGGACGAAGTGTAACTATTGCTGTGAGAGAGCACCCACCGCCAAACAACTTAAGGGAGAAAGGGAGATTTATTCAACTTACAGTTCCAGAGAGAAGAGCAGACTTTCACGGTGGTGGTGACATGGCTGGTGGCTGAAGCTGTAGGCAGGCTAAGTCACAGCAGACATCTGCATGGCTGGAGTATTCCTGGAGCCCCCCCCCCCAGGTTCCAATGGGATCTTTGTATTATCCAGATTATCTCTTCAGGTGGTCTCAGCTGATCTTGCCAGATGTAGTCTCAGCTGGTCTTAGTTAATGCCAGATATGTCGACACCCAGAATTAACTATCACATGAAGGGAGGGAGGGAGGAAGGAAGGAAGAAAAGAAGGAAGAGAGAAAACCTTTTTTAAAGTAATAACTCTTTGGGGGCTGGAGAGGTGGCTCAGGGGTTAAGCCTTTGCCTTGCAAGCAGAGGGTCCTGAGTTTGGATCCTAGATCCCACATACAAACACCGGACAGAAGCAGGGGCGGCCTGCGCTTCTGGTCCTGGTGGCGGAGCCTGTGAATCCCGGGTCAGAGCAAAAAAGGAGGCAGAAGCAATCCATGATGATTCCCAAATTCACCTTTGGTTCTATACACACACACACACACACACACACACACATACACACACACACACAATTGAATAAATAAAAAAGTAATAACTTTTATACACATATAAATAAAGAAGTTTTATGTATGCATGCAAATATTTTAAGACAATAACTTTCTAAACTTATTTATTGTGTGTGTGTGTGTGTGTGTGTGTATCAGAGGACACTGTATGTCCTTGTGGAGGACCAAGGGTGACTTTGAGAATCATCCTGGATTGCTTCTACCTCCTTTTTGCTTTGCTTCAGGATTTCCCAAGCTCCACCTACCAGGGCCAGAAATGCAGGCTGCTGCCTTTTTCCACCTGGCTGCTTTACATGGGACATTGGATCTGAACTCAGGACATTCTGCTCCCAAGGCAGAGTCTTAACCCTTGAGCCATCTCTCCAGCCCAATGGATGAAAATATTTAAATAGATGCAAATTAATTTGTCCTATTTCAACACGGAGATGGTTTTCTTTGAAAAAGGCCTCCTGCTTGGCACAGCACTTGGCCTGCCTTACTTATAATATGAACTTGCCAAACTCCATTTCCCCACATGGAGATGGAGAGACCCTTGCAGCCATGCCACCTTCCTCATCCTGAAGTTTTTTTCTGTTGTCCACATGGAACCACCAAAACCACATTTTCCTCATCAAACTGTGCAGAGTGTGTCTATTCAGTGTTCTTAGAAACCATTCTTAGTCTTCGGTCATATTTCATTGGTTTGCATAGTAAATAACTTGAGTGATTACAGCAGTGAGCATAGCGAGCAGATTTGAAAACATTTGTGTCGTGCTCTAGAGAAGCGTGCAGCATCATTGGCGGCAGTAAATTGCCTGTGAGTGGCCTATAGACACAGCCTCTCCAGACACAGCGGGCTGCATCTGTCACCATCCAGCAGCAGCCACTAAGGGGCGACTGCAAGACCTCGCTGAGTCTATGGGTCCCTTTCTCATTAGATCCAGGTCTGCTTGTTGAATCTAACCTCCCGTGAGGGACCCTCTAAGCCACACCCTTCTCTTAGTAGATGGTCACCCTTGAGACAGACAAGATAGTCCACTGGACCTAACTGGGGTCTACATGTTTTTAATGTCAGTCTGTTTCCTTGATTCCAGGCACAGGGTAAGTGCTTACAAATATTTGTAGGAATAACAATTGCTGGGTTCAGGTCCCCAAACATACATAAGAGCGCTTCTGAAATCTTTCCTCTGACCTGACCCCAAGCTGGCAACTCACTTGCTCTTACCAATCCTTTCAGATTTGCAAGCTGATTCAGGCATCCGTGACCTCCGACTTACAGCCTTATCTCCAAACTCTGCCAGGTAGGATACCCACACAGCCCTGGACTCTGCCTCTGCTGGGTTTTATAAGGCGCGTGTGGCCTGGAGAAACTATTTAAAATCCCCTTTAGGGCCCGTGTGAGAGTTGTCCTCTGACTCCCACACAAGCACCGTAGCACACACACCCACACACATACAGCATACACAACGTAAGTAAAGATAAACAGACAGATAGATGTTAGATGGATAGAGAATAGATAATCCTTTTTCCTCCTTAACTTTTCCTGCTCCTAGAGGTAGCCTTGTTCTTAAGTGGATCCTTGCAGATATTTTCTTTGCATATGCAAATATAAAGATACTTAAAGGTGTGGATAGGCATTCTTATATGTGTTTTTGTTCCTGAACATAGGTATATATGCATAATTGTGAATGTATCTGTTAGTATATGCAGCCCATCCCCAGAAACTGCTCCAGCTCTAGATTAAGACTAACACCCCCCCACCCCCTGCACACACACGCACATACACACACTGCGCATTCGCCGAGGGACCAGAGAACTCACTCTGCCCCTTTCTTGAGAAGCCACCTGTGTTTCAGGACTGGGCTGGGTGGATGGAGGGTCTTCTGAGGAGCAGCAGACCACGGGACCGGCAGACAGCCTGACTCCTTCTCCACATACCTGGACCCCTTACTCTCTCTGTCTTCCTCTGACTCACAGTCACAGCAGAGATCGACAGCGTCCTAGGCATCGATTACAGTCTGGCGAAGGCGCCTCTCGCGACAGCCCAGACACTGGACGTGATGTTTAAGGTGAGAGAGCTGCAGAAGGGACGGCATCTTCTCACAGCCCACTCTGTCCCTTACCCCAAGCTTTGCTCAGCACTGGAGATCCCGCTGTGTACCGGGCAGGGGGGTGTGGAGTGATCAGAATGTTCCCAGAGCCAGGGTCACACATGAGTGCAGACTCAGGTCTTAAAACAAGTCCTGCTCCTGCTCCTCTTCCTCCTCTTCCTCTTCTCTCTCTTCCTCCTCTTCCTTTTCCTCTCTATCTCTCCCTCTTTTTCTCCCTTCTCTCTCTTCCTCCTCCTGCTCCTCCTCCTCTCCCTCTTCCTGCTCCTCCTCCTCTCCCTCTTTCTTTTCTTCCTTTTCTTTTCCCTCCTCCTCCTCTTGACTTTCCTCCTCCTGCTGCTGCTTATTCTCTCTCCCTCCTCTTCTCTCCCTTCCCCTCCTCCATTTCTCCCTCCTATCCTTCCTCCTGATCCCTTCTCCTCTTCCTTCTCATCCTATACTTTCCACATAGGGAAGGAGGTCAGAACTGGGTGAGAAAGAAGAGCCAGCCAGCATACCTTGCACGAAGCTTTGGGGACCCTGTGCAGTAAAAGATACAAGCGTGAACCAAAGTACCGTGTCATGAGTGGCTGAGTTTGGGGTAGAGTCTCCAGCCGTGCCCCACACCAGCTGAGCAGGTGACTCCTGGCCAGTCCTGGGATAGACTTGATAAAGTCCAGTTGCCTATTTCTCTCTCCAGGGGGAAATTTTCAACTTGGATCTCCGCTCCCCATCGACCTCTCCTGCCCCAGCCATAACCCTGCCAGACGATCACAAGCAGATGGTCTACTTCGCCATCTCAGGCCACGCCTTCAACATAGCCAGCCGCATTTATCACCAGGCGGGGTACCTGAATTTCATCATCACAGACGACATGGTAAGAATGGGTTTCTCCTGTGACCAAGTGGTTTCTTTCCTTCTGTCCTGGCTACAGCAGGACATCTAACAAGTTAAGAAAAAAAAAAAAAAGAATCGAACAGGAAAGTATATTAGCATAATTTCTCTTTATTCCTTGGGCTGCCAGGAAGCTCAAAGTCAAAGTTCTTTCTCCCTTATAATAATTATCAAACACTTTGCAGTTTGAGAGACTCTCTTTTATTTTCTCCTGATCTAATTCATATTTTTTCTTATCTTAACAATTCCTGCAACCCTATCAAGATGGTTTAATGAATGAAGCAAGATAATAGACACTATGACAGAGTCTAATACTAGATAGAAAAGGAAATAAAGACCAAGTAAGAAGTAAAGCATAATTATGAAGACACTTAAGGCTTATGAACTGATTCTTTTTTAAATCACAAATCTCTGAGCTTCCCTATAGCCAAAGTGAAAAAAGTACATAAGTTGGTGATTTCCTAGTGATTCTTAACTCCACTGTTTCCAATGGGCTTTGCAAAGAAGAAACCAGCTGTCACTGTGAATCACAACTTTCCAATCTCTCCAGTTCCGCTGAGTTCGCTAGCACTTCCTAAAACCCAAAGTCCATGAACATTGTCAAGATGGAGGGGTGTGGAGGAGAATCGCTACAATGCAGAAGACAAAGCCACATCATAATACAGATTCTGGCCCAGCAAAGCTGTAGCAAGGAAGCTGTGGCCTGGCACAACCAGCCTGTCCCAAAAACGCAACTTGAAGCATGACCTGGACAAGGTCAGCCTGCTTCCAAGCTGGAGAGAGGAGACAGTGCCTCAGGCAGAGCCCTGTCTGCCTCGTCTCTTTCAGATCCGTGGCTTATGCTTGGTTTTGCCTTCTCTTTGAGCGCATGGCATGCTGCATGCACACCCACAGCCTCCCTGCTTTCCCATGCCCTTGGGCATCTGCTGGTACAGCTTGCTTAGATTGTCTATAAAATACTAAATGCTTGGGGAAGCCACAGTCTACATCAGGGTCCGTGCAGGCTACCGGATCCTGCTTTACTGTATATCGTCTGTCTTTTTCTTCATTCCCACACTACCTCCACAGAGCAACGACACACAGGTCGTGGCAGTAGGGAACATAATGTGAGGACCCTGGCCTGCACAGAGACCAACTGGTGTCAGATGGGTGACTTTGTCATAGGCATGGTTCCTCTCCCCACCGTGCGCTCACACACACACACACACACACACACACACACACACACACACACCACGCCTCCACAGACTTTTCACTTCTGCAGGCCCATGTGGCCCACCTTCCCAGCTGCTTTAGGGAGCATTCCCTGTGTGCTGGGCTCCTGGAGGCAGGGATAAAAGGCCTGCCCTGAGGTCACATGGTGATAAGGCAGGAACTTCAGAAGGCTTAGCCTCTGAGAACCAAACCCTGGGGGTGAGAAGTTGGGGGGGGGGGCTCAAACACTCTGGGGTGAATGCAGGGCAGATACCTCATGTCTGCCAAGGCATTCTGGTGGTAGGAAGAAGCTAGGGGCTCGGTCGTCCCTGCCTCCCACTTCTGAGACTCCAGTGGATGCTCCCTGAACCTCCATGTCTTTCTGCTGCAGTTACCTCCTGACTCCAACATCCGGCTGAACACCAGGGCCTTCCGTCCCTTCACCCCCCAGGTAAGGTCTTCTTGTCAGCCCTCTGTGACTACTCCCCAGCCTGAGAGCCAGTCAAGGTTTCTCTCTAACACCTTTGTGAGAGACTGACGGGGAGACCCCAGGGCAGGCCAGGGAGGTGTGAACCTCAGGGACTCCCTTCAAAGTCCTAGCCTTAGAGGCCTAAGTGGGTTCTCAGGCTCCCCCTCCAGGTTATCTAGCGCTAAAATGCTACACAGTGCTAGTGCAGACACCCTAATGCTAGCACCTGGCCACCAGGAAGGGCCTACCCAGAGCCAGGCCTGCTTGGCCTGCTTTATGATGTTCTTACGACTTGTGGGAAGTGCTGGGACCGCTTGCACATGCTGGGCAGGAAACTCTGTCCCTAAGTTGCATCCTGGCCCTTGTTTTTCTCACACAGTTTCATACCATAGCCCTCAAACTCGCAACCCTCCTCAGTGCTGGAAGTACTGGCAGGTACCGCCACACCTGGCACCAAAAAAATTTTTTTGTTTAATGAAAACTGAATTCTCATGGTTCACCATTCAAAAGATACCAAAGGTTATATAAAGAGGACTGGAGAGATGGCTCCGTGATTAAGATGCTTGCTCTCAAGTCATTATATCCAGATCCCATGTAAAATGTGTGGCAGCCCTAGAAATCAGAGCCTACGAATACCCAGAGCGAGCTGACTAACCAAGCAGCCTTATAGGCTGGGTGTGATTAGAGCCTCAAAACAGTAACGTGGAGGAACAACCCAGGACGATGCCTGTTATCAACCTCATGCCTCCACATGCAAACATTCATATATATGCATGTGCTTGCACACATGTGCACACATGCATCCATGTGCATATGCGCATACACACACACAGAAGGGCTGCAAGGCCCCATCAGGAGGCTCCCCTCAGTACCCGATCCTGCACCTCTTTCATGACAGATTTGAAAGATGCAAAGGCTGTGTGCTGTTCCCCAGTCTTTTGCACAAACAGGAGCAAGTTTTACATTCTTCTTCCTTCCTGGGTACGGGAGGCCCTCCATTCAGGCAGGCAGATCACTTCCTAGCCCTCTTTGGTCACTGAGATCACCATTGTGTGGACCCATCAGTTTCCCATGGACACGTATATTATCTGCAGCCTTTTGGAACATCAGTCACAGTAAATAACCTGGTGACTCTATCACCACTGGGCTACCCTTCATGTGCACCATCCATTTAGTCCCCTAGAAACCCCCCAGAACCCTTCGCATCCTGCCAAGTTGCCCACAGTGCCGCTTAGCCTGGAGATATGCCTGGTTTATCATGTCTTGCTGAAGCTGGGTGTTATGCACGGGGTTAAAAAGGTGAGAAAGAATTTAAAACTCAGGTCTTACAGCATAGGGTGCCCACACCGGTCCTTTCCCTACAGAGAGTGCCCTTTGCAGCCATTATTGCAGTTTGCCTACATGTGGCTCATAAATTCATAACCAAAGAGCTTAGGGGAACAGGAAGGTTTTATTCTTTCTTGGTTACGAGTTAGTCCAGCCTGGCAGGAGAGCTCATACCAACACAGAGAGCCCAGGGAACTGTCCATGCCATATCCACAAGGATTGCTGAGAGAGGCAATCTTCACTCGCCAGACTGCAAGTCTGCCCAAGTACGCTGAAACATGCCAATTACATGAACCAGTGCCCTCCATCTTACCCACCTGCCCAGGGAATGGTCCCACCCACTATGAGCTGGGTCTTTCCACATCAATCAGACAGTCTCCAGCAGACTTGTTGGAGGGTTGCCTTAACTACTACTTCTGCAAGATATGCCCAGAGCTCAGCCTTCGGTGTTCAAGTTGACATCTGTGTCTAAGCAGCACAGCCATCATGTTCTCCCAGATGGTTTTGAGGTGCCCTTGGCCACATGCTGGCTCCAACCTCCCTTGGCTCCTCAAAACAAAAGGAACTCCTCCTCCTGGTTCCTACTTGCATCATGATCCCCAGGCAAAGCAGCAGCTCTGCCCTCCTCACCCTCTCAAACACCTCTCTAGAGTAGCAGGTGGAAATTCATTTCTATAGCCAGAGGCTTATGGGGGTGTGTTCTCCCCCCTGAGAGGAACAGTCTAACCCAACAGTAAATTCTAGGTATAGTCCTCTAAGTATAGAGGACTCAGGTTGTGTCCCATTCCAAAGTGTCAGTACACACGGTGTAAACCAAGGGCCCCCACCCACCAGCTGGGAATGGCTGATGAATAGAGTACTTTCTGGACAATGGTCTGGTCAATCTCTACAATAAAGTTTTCAAAAATCACTACCTCTGACCTAGCCTCCCACCTCTCAGTCGGCAGTGCTGGGGAGGGGGGGCTATGGGGACAATTTCCCCCCAACAGTGGTAGATCCGTCGCAGTATGTTGCAGCGCCCTATGCACACTGGCATACAGTATGGCCAGAAGCAGATGGTACAGGCTCCGTCTCCATGCTCAGATGTCCAGCTCTGGTTTTGAGAGGCACAGAAAATGAGCATTCTGAGAGAAACGGAAGTCGCCCCCGAGCATCCTCAGCTTTATGTGACTCTGCAGGTCTATTTTCTCCTTTTGACATGATCTTCAAATTCTACCCCCAGATAACCAGGTGGTACCCCAACATGAACTTGGAGCTCCAGGGAACCGTGGTCTCCGCCCCACTTCTGAGCATCAGTTCTGGGAAACTGTCCTTGACCCCCCAGATGGAGATAAAGGGCTTTGTCCTCCTGCCCAGTTCTGGCCGGGAGCCCATCTTCCGGCTCGGTGTGGTAAGGTTCAGAGCCTTTGCCAGTGTGGGTCCCTTCTCACCCGACTGACTCCTTAGGTCTCAACTGAAATATTCCTTCCCCAGAGAGGCCTTCTTGGTTACTGTTACAAGAATTTATCTCACTTCTTGATATTTTTTTTAATTTGTAGCACACTTAACTGTTTCTTGTCATGGTGTTGATTATACAGGTGTTTGTTTGCAGATTGTTTAATGTAGGCATTTCCCTCTGAGCCTGCCTTGCTGGGAAAGGCCTGTAAGTCTTTGCCCTGTAGGGAGGCGCTCTGTAGCCTATACCTGAAGACTACATTTCCCAAGATCCTTTGCATCCTATGGTACAGCTTCATCCACCAATGGCCAGCCCAAGGAGGAAAAAAAGCCTATCTTCTCTTTGTCTTCTCCTGCTTTACTAATAAAAGCCTCCTCACCCAGTCTTTGGCTTCTCCTGGTCCTGCCCCTGAATAACCATTTCCCTGCATGAAATTCCCTATGTGTCAAATAGCGATAATGTTTGTCTTCTCCTCTTGGCCCCTGCCTCAGATGCCGGCTTCCAAGTCCTTAGGGGGCCTGCACTCAGGGTGGAGGATTTGCTGTCCTGTTTAGGGATGAAGCTCACCAAGTCCTACCTCTAGAAAGGAGGGGGAAAGGATTTCCTCTCAAAGCATGTATCTATTTCAAGAGTATTACTGATCAAAATTGTTTTTTAAAAGATTTTATTTAGTGTGTGTGTGTGTGTGTGTGTGTGTGTGTGTGTGAGAGAGAGAGAGAGAGAGAGAGAGAGAGAGAGAGAGGGCACTGTGTGTCCCTGTGAAGGGCCAAGGGTGGCTTCGGGAATCATCTCCTGGATTGCTTCTATCTCCTTGCTTCACTCTGGGATTTCCCGGGTTCTGCTCACTGAGGCCTGAAGTCCAGACTACCACCATTTCCCCCTGGCATTTTTACGCAGGATCTGGGATCTGAACTCAGGACCTTCTGCTTGTGAGACAGAGTCTTAACCCCTGTGCTATCTCTCCATCCCCAAATTGTTTTTTAATAGAGACATAATTACTATAATGATGTGAGCTAAATTGGACCCTGAGACATCCTTGGTAGACTGTTTAGCTGTTGTGATCGTTGGGTCCCCCTTTAATAGTTCAAGTCCAAGTGCTGACAGCAGACCCCTGTTCTTGAGGCCGTCTTGAGTCATCCCTGGTAAAACGACTGCTATCATTGAACCTGCCTCTCTGGCTTTTCCAGGTCGCTCAAATGTCTGCCACATTGACTTTCAACAGTAGCAAGATCACAGGATTCCTGACATCAGAGAAGTAAGTCGTCTGACTCCTGCCCACAGGGGTGCCCAGCTGGGCCCATCTGGACTGTGTAACTGGGCCAGGGTGGGATGCAATGGCCCTGTAGTTTTTGAGGTAAGGGGTACCATGTGGGAAGAAAAGTCAAATATTACTCTAGTTGGCCTAATTCTTTTGCCCCACTACCCCATGAGCTTCACGTGCTTTTTCTTTTAAAAAATGTTTTACATGTTATTATTGTCTCTACATGTGTATGATGTTGGGGGTATGTGGAGGTCAGACAACTGTATGGAGTAGTTCTTTTTTTCCACTTTTACGTGGGCTCTAGGGATTGAACTTAGCACCTTTACCTGCCAAGTCATCTTGCTGGTTTGTGAATTACAGCTATCAGCTCTATTCACTTCCTTTTTTGTTCTTTTCACATATGTGTGTGCGTGTAATTGCATGCATATGTGTGTACATGTATGTATATTTGTATGTAGGTGGGTATACGAATAGTGGGTGCATATGCACTTGAGTGTGTATGCCTGTGGAAGCCCAAGGGTGATTTCTGGAATTATCCTCAATCACTCTTCCACCTTATTGTCGTGAGCCTGGGTCTCTAATTAAACCCAGAGCATTAGGGCATTGAGCTCTTTCCACACCCCCACCTCGATATTATCATGTCATTATTTCTCTGATCCCACCTGCTCCTTTCATGTCAGTGTCTCCTCCTTTCTGGGGAACCACCCATATCACTTAGGCTCACACCCCCCATCCCACCTGGTATGATGCCCACCCCTGTGACTCTCTGACTCGTTACAGGGCCCAAGTGGAACTGAAAGAATCCAAAGTTGGAATGTTCAATGTAAGTTGCTGGGTTTTTTTTATTTATGGTGTAATTAGGATGCCAGTTAATCAAGGATGTTTCCTAAGCAGTTGCCATGGCACCTGTGATAGAAACTGGATGTGCCCTGAGGACATGTGGGACCTCTGAAGACTGTGAAACAGAACCAAGGAAGTATTCTATCCCAGTAATGATTTTACCTGCTGCGGAGAGAAAGTCAACTGGAATTGATTGACACAATCCATCAAGCGACAGAACTGAGAAAGAAAAGATAAGGCTGGAGAGATCTTGGTTCAGTTGGCAGAGTGCTGGCTATATAAACACAAAGATCTGAGTTTGAGCCCCAGTATTCAAGTAAAAGAGTTAGCTAGGAATCCTGGTGCTGGGAAATGAAGATAAGTAGATCTCTAGAGTTTACTGGCCAGTCAGCTTAGATTCATTAGAAAATCCCAGGTCCCAGGGAGAGACCCTGTCTAAGAAAACAAGTTTGACCAGCCCCCAACAAACAGCACCCGAGACTGATCTCTTGTTGCCATACCATGTACACACCTATGCATGAACATACACATGCACACTTGATCACACATAAACACACACACACACAGAGCAACTATAGTAAAAATTAGGATTTCAGGCAAAGCTGTGCCCAGACACTGAAGTTAGTATCTCAAGAATTCTTCTATTTTTCAACTCCAATGTCATCTGTGCTGGCTCTATGCATAGATAAAGGCTCTTTCCATTGGGAGAAAGCCCCAGTGCTTCTTGAAATTTAACTTTCTGGGGGAAAAAACAGAATCTACAAAGTGAAGAAAAAAAAAACCCTACACTACTGGGCTTGTTCTTAAGTCACAAACTGTATCCAAAAGTTGGACAAGACAGGCCACCCAAGCATGGCGGTCGGTCATCCACACGGAGAAGCAGTCAGGCCACCAAACTGCACAGGCCAAGGTTGCAGAGGAGGGCTCTTGGAGTCCATAGCAACTCCTCCAAACAAGAGGACCTGGTCAGCAGGCAAACCCATGAGGTGGTTGCCACAAGGAAAAGTTGCAGCATTGATGGTCCCTGCGCAAGAGGAAAGGGAATGGGATGGGCGGTGTGGGCTGCAAGACTGAAGATGGATGCTCTTTCTGCCCTTGATCTTAGCCAAAGGGCCGAGAAGCGAGGGAAGTGCACTTCCTGGAAAGCAGAAAAGGTGGCAGGGGGAGACAGCGGACTTGCCCTTGTCTTTCCTTCTGCGGGGCCTGGACACACATGCTAGAAAACTGAGCATTCAGAGGCAGACACTCAAAAAATTGTTTACCAGTTTTCTAGAACAAGAAATGTGAAAAGTCACAACTTTGGTGAACTTAGACTCCAATCTTGACCTCAGAGGATAGTTTCCAGGTCAGCTGTATTCTGTGGAATGGGGACATTGACAGGAGTTTCGTGGGGTTGTTGTGACAATCAGGTCTGATGTGTTGTCCCTGCTCATGCCTGGCATAGAGCAGGTGTTGAATGTTGTGGTCATGGGGAAACCTGTGTTGTGTTTACCTCTCTTTTTTTTTTTTTAAATTATACAAGTCAAGAAAACATGTTCATAGTAGGAAAATTAATCACTACTTATACAGTTAAGGGCTAAGTCACACTTTGGCCTTTCAAATTTTTCTACTTTATATTCATGTAAATGTGCATCTGAAAATAGTTGAATTTCATTTCATTTTTTGTTTTGTTTTGTTTTGTTTCTTAAGACAGAGTTTCTAGCCCAAGCTGATCATCCCAAAGGTGGTGGTCAGGGATGACCTTGAAATTCTGATCCTCCCATCCCACCCCTCAAGTTTTGGAATTCCAGGCTGTGCACTTCCTTATCGGGTTTATGAAGTATTGGGGGTGGAACTCAGGGCCTTGTGCGTGCTAGGCAAGCATTCTACCAGCCAAGGTGTATCTCCAACCCTCACCATAGTTCAAACTCATAAAATAATACCAAGATGTAGGTATCTGTCTACAGTTTGCTTGGCTTTGCCACTGTCAGCATCCGGAGCTGACCCCACCCAGCCCAAGAGGACTGTGTGTTCTGGGGCCAAGAGGGCTTCACAGTCACAATGCTCTTCTTTTGGTCTCCGCCAGGTGGACCTGTTCCAGGCATTCCTCAACTACTACCTTCTCAACACTCTCTACCCGGATATCAATGGTAAGAACTCACTCTGGGCCTTTCCAAGTGAGGAGTGGACGCCACTCTATGGGAAACAGAGCTGAACCTGGAGTTGGAAACCAGGTTTTCCTGGGGACTCAGTCACTCCTCAGAGAGTTGGTGGCCTAGCTGGGGGATGAAATGAAGCTGACTTCATCTCTCTCTGGGGCTCTTGTGGGTGTTTGGGACTTGGTGGGAAGAGGGACCCAGAGAAATAACAAGCGAAATACCGATGACCAAGTAAGTACTATGGAGGGCACCAGGTAGCCACAGTCAATGTACATTTCCCAGTCGGCTGCCCAACTCCTCAGTTAAAAAATAAAACATAAAAGCCTAAGACCCATTCCACGGCATGCAGCTTTCACAAGGCTCCAACAGAAGGCAAAGAGCCGCCCACCGCTCCTCATCACGTGCCTACAATACCCCATATCTGCCACTTGCTCCACCAGCTCATGATAGCTTAGGCGTCCTGGTTCAAGTCCCAGTTTCTGCCACTTTCTAGCCATGGAACCTAGGAGAAGTTTCCTGGCCACTGCGTGCCTCAGCCTCCATGTCCGTGAAAGAGGATCAGTGATAATCTGGGTTCCCGGTGATCACCAAGTGGGAACATGTTATGTGACGCATATGCAGAGAACAAATCCTATTTGAGTCTGTCACTGTTAGCTATCAGCTCATCTTTCAATGATGTTCTCTCCACCCGCAGCTAAGCTGGCCACCGGCTTCCCCCTCCCTCTGCCAAGTCATGTTCAGCTGCGTGACCTTGATCTCCAGATCCACAAGGTCAGTGTGCGTAGGATGGGGAATCCAGGGACTTGGGAGGGAGAGTTGGCCGGCCTGCCAGGTTCGAAGGCCATTACTCTGCGGGTGGGCCCAGACCAGCCTTGCAGCTGGGGAAGCTCATGGGGACAGAACGTGCCTTGGAATTCCAATATGCCTTGAAGCCACCCACACATCCTTTAGAAGTGATATGGCTATGGGCAGGAAGGATTTGACAAAGTTTATTTTGGAATACTGACGCGCCAGGACTCAAATTCTTTTCTGTGTGTGTGTGTGTGTCTGTGTGTGTGTGTGTGTGTGTGTGTGTGTGTGTGTGTGTGTACATGTGGATGTGTACGCTTGATGGTCAAGTGCTTTATCCACTAACTCATCTTCCAACCCTAAAGATTTTTTATAAATATTTTTGAGATCGGTGGCACGTTCATGAGGTTAGGTGACCTTTTTCTGTCTTAAATCATGGTGAACCAGATCTCTCTTTTAGGATATGCCTTCTCATAATCCCCACAAAAGGAGAGGGTATGTCAAAAAACACACAATGCGAGTGGTATTACAATGACTTCAGGTCTTTGGAGGAGGCCGATGCACATGAAAGTCTTGGTGCCTTAGTTTCTGGTCTATCAAGTACAAGTCCATGAAGCCCCCAGAGCATTGTGACCATCAGGAGAGGGAGCTACCCAATGTCAATATCCATTTTTTCTTTCCTCTTTTTTCTTTCTTGGTGTCATTCCTTCTGCTCATTCCTTCCTTGAGCTTACTTTCTACCTCCCAGTGGTATAGTCCTATACATCCAAAAGATAGACTGTAACTAAGAAGACTACTTTAATACCAAAGAGTAACCCTGAGTTTTTACTCTCCTGACTGACCAACCATCCATTCCTGTGGTCTGTCTATACCCTGAGCTTCAGTGATCTCTCTACAATGGCATCTCTAAGGAGATGTTGCTGAGTTGGCAAGTGTGTATCACCAGAGATTCCAGGAAATCGTAATTAATCATAGTTAAGAACTTCTAAACAGAGTCGTTCAGTTTGCCAAAGAATAGAGGGGCCCAAACCACCCAGAGTGGAAGTTAGGCGCCAAGTTTGAATGTTTTTTTGCTCAGTGTTTGGCAGCTGGGAAGAAGTTTGAAGAGTTATTACATATTATGTTGTTTGTTAGAATTTTGAAACAGCTGTTTTTGACCACCCTGGGCCAGGGGTGGATTGCTGTGGAAAGAACTAAACTCGACCTTGAGTTTTGACATCCCGCCCCTCCGAGCGATGGGGACTCAGGAACAGGAGGGTGAAGCCCGGCCGCTCACAGCTTCATGTTCTCTGCCAAGGAGAGAAAATTTAGGTGACACAAACGGACATTTATAAGCCTGCCTGGAAGCCGCAGCCTGGGAAATGACAGATAGATTGCCACTTCGAAAAAGGTAGCTGGCAAAAGTCATGCTTTATGGCGAGCCTGGGGACCCAGGTACACTCTGGATTTACACACCGACCAGTGTCTGACAGAGCATGTTCCCTGAGCTATGTACTCCCTTCCTACCAGGGGCATCTGACTGCAGTAAAAGATTCTTCTCTTCCTGTCCTCGTCTCTCTCCCTACCTCTTTCTCTTCTTCTCTTCCCCTCCCCCTCAACAGGATATCGTTATGTAGCCCAGGCTGCCTCAGTCTCCTGAATGCTGAGACTGTGTGTGTACACTACCACACAGGGATAAGACCTCACTGCCACCCACCCTGTCTTGTTCTTCCTAGGACTTCCTGTACGTGGGAGCCAATGTCCAGTATGTAAGAGTCTGAGGATGGGAAGAATGACGGGTCTCGGAGGCCATAATTCCACAAATGGGATGCACATTTCCAGAAATTCTCAGAAGACAAGGATGGTTCTGTTCTCAGCTCTGGGGACCCTGCTCCCACACTCCTCACCAGACACATACATACCCACACCCCGACCTCAAACTTGGCTTTCTCTCCCAGAATGGATCCTTCTCCCTCCTCTCCCCACCCCACTGACCTGAAATATCTTTAAGAACAGGTGCTGTGGGTTTTATCCACCTCCTTACCCCCATACCAGTGTGCCAGAACTTAGTAGGTCATCAGTAAACATGGGTGACTTAATGAAGGGATTCCCGGACATTTGGACTGAAGTTCCTTATTATTCCCTACCCAGGGTTTGGCTCAGCTAGTCTTGGCTGCTTGACCCCAGCTGTGTGGTCTGCAAGTCTGGACCTTGGTCCATGTCTTTTCCCACTGTGGGGGCCTCAGTGAGGGGCAAGGGGTTCCATGCACCACTCTGTGTCCATTGCAGAGGTTCTTGTCCTCTCTCCCTTAGGGGACTCATTCCCCCCATATCTACTTTTCCCTTCCTTCCTGTTTGCTGAAGACCGCAGACCCAGAGCCCAAAGCAAACACGCAAGGAGGAACGTGCAAGCTAAGGGGAGATGGAGCCAAGGAAGGGTTTGGTCTAACTGGAATAAAAACCTCATTCAACTGTTGTTTATGAGCCACATGCTTGGAGGGAGAGACCATGATTTCTAATTACTGAACAATGAGCCTTTGATCAGACTTAATAAAGAGTCACTTCCAAGTTATGTAGCTAGGCCCCCAGGGCTGGGTTCAGGAGGCTTATTCGATTTTTTTTTCTAATTGTGTTAATGAGCAGATGGATTGTGCTGCTGGCTAGCAGATAACTCATGGGGAATAGACCGTTTACCCTGCATGTGACAGAGACACGTTCCAAGACCTGAGGTGGTATCACCCAGCCAGTGTCAGGATAAAGCCTGGCTTCTGCTCCTCCCCTCTTCATTTTCCTTCATTTGCCGCTCTGTCCCTTGGGAGAATGGGAAGGATTTGGGGTGATGGTGATGACAGCCACCTCCTAGGACTGTGTATTGATACACACGGTGAGCAGATAGGGGAAACCACACTTCAGAGAAGGCAGCAGGTTCACATTCTAGAAGAGACAAGCTGCCCCACATCTCATCCACAGTCTGCAGGTTACATGGGCAGGGAAGCAAAGGCAGGCAGTCATTCCGAGGCACCACCTTGCCCTCCTGGTCAGCCATGTCCCTGAGATCCACGGTTTCGGGCCTCTCTTCTTATCACCTCATTATCCTGATAGGGGACAGAAGGTGTAGAGAGGGGCGCTCATCTCTGGACAGCTGGGTTCAAACCCTGCCAAGGATGCTGAGTTTGGTTACTGTCTGCCTGTGTTGATGCTCCATCCCTCTAGGTGCCGCCCAGGCTAGGGACCTTTTCGGAACAGGCAAACCATACACAGTATGCTGTGAAGTGCAAACCCATCCTAAGAAGTGAGCTCTCCGAGGCTGCAGAGATTGACTCAGTGGCTAAGTCCTTGCTTCGAAAGTAAAGGAATCTAAGTTTGGATTCAGAGCCCATGTAAAAAATGTTGGCTAGGCATGGCGGCTGCCTGTAATTCTAATGACAGCCTGGGAATCCCTAGAGCAAACTGGCTTGCTAGGCTAATCCTTAATGGCATGCCAGGGCGGGGGAGGGGGAAGGTTTAATTAGAGACCCAGATTCACAACAATAAGGTAGAAAAACAATTGAGAATGAATACCGATATCATCTTTGGGCCTCCGCAGGTATACTGAATCAAGGGCATTCATGTGCACGCACGTTCACACACACATACATACACACTCATGAAAGAAAACAAAAAGGGCTCCTCTTCATCCTCCTGTGCCCTATCATGAGGATTGTTTAGCCACAATGAGGATTTCATGGTGCCTGTCTAAGGAGAATTAGGCAGCATGGATTCTTCCCCAGCCTTTACTTCTGGGAGCACGCCGTGGGTCTGTGGCAAGAGTCGCCAGTCTTGATGCCAACTGGCCTCCTGGAGGCCCATGGGAGAAGCTTTCCTGAGCCTCTGTGTCCTCACCTGTTATAGCAGTTCACCTGCGTGGTTGCTGATAAATCACCATCCAATGGCTTAAGGGAATAAGGAGTTTATTTTCTCTTATACTTATCCGGTTACAGTTCTCAATCCAACTTGACAGGAGAACTCACACCAACACCAGGGTTGAGAGAACTGGCCACACCATCTCTACATAACGGCTGAGAGAGGGACGATCCTTACTTGCCAGACCAGCATGCCTGGCCAAGTGTGCACAAGGATGCCAACTTTCTCAACCAGCTCTCTGTATTTATTCTAGGGCCTAGTCCCACCCACCATGGACTAGGCCTTTCCCATCAGCTAGACAATCTCCTTAACTGTGCCTAACTGGACACCTGTCAAATAACTCGTTCCCCAGGAGGTTAAGCTCCCATGAGTGCCCAGGGCACAGCCAGGTCCTGTAAATGACAGACATGATTGTTACTTTGGACTCTTTAGAAGCAGACCCTGAGACAAAGAGAGAGTCTGAGTCCTGTATTTAGAAGATGTTTTCATTTCATACACCCTTGCTGTAATAAATACGTGACCCAAACAACTTAAGGGAACAAAGGGTTTTATTCAGCTCACAGTTCCAGGCTGCAGTTCATCGTGACAGGAAAGTTACAGGAGCCGAGGGGACTGGTCACATCTCATCCGCAGTGAGGACAGAGAACAAAGACCTACACTACACACTTACTTGCTTGCCATATTTCTCCATCTGAACCCATCTGGTCCCTAGAACCCCATAAAGAAGGTATAGTGGTACATACCTGTTTTCCCAGCACTGGGGAGACGGAAGGAAGAGAAGGATCAGGAATTCAGTCATCCTTGGTGTAGCAAGTTCAAGGCAAAAAAAAAAAAAAAAGTCACTCCTGCAGCTGTCCCCAGACTGGGCTCCCCTCTGCCACTTCCCAGCTTCTGTGTTTCTCTACAGGTCCCTCCTCTGATGCCCACGTCCCCGATGTCCTTGAGGCTGCAACCAGACCTGAGCCCTCTTCTCCTGGCCTGCCTTCTCCCAAGGCAGCTCCAGGCTGTGTGTTCCATGCTGAGCTGTCCCCCTTGGGCTCCCTAGATTTGGAAGGCTGCACCTGACTGGTGTGCAGGGAAAGGAAAAGCCTTCTGAGGATCCCTGCGTGAGATGGGAGCATCAATTCCCCACAGTGCACCCACCTGGGCCTGTCTCTCCCAGCCCGCCGAGGAACGCAGGTAGTAAAACACAGCAGAACAGACGGCTGCCTTATGAGCCAGAAGAAAACGACTGCCCGCCAGGGCCTCTAAAGAATCCACGGCTCCATGCCCTGCTTTTCCTTGGAGAAGGATTGCCTCGACTCAGTGATCCTGTGGGGCAGTTAGCACAGCGGCAGAAGCAGAATCCCAGCACAGGTGGGTTGCTGCAGAAGGATGCTCCCGCCTTCTCTGCTGTTAGCCTGGAGGCACCTGCCTCCCCCAGGTTTTCACACACACACACACACACACACACACACGCACACGCACGCACGCGCACGCACACCCACACGCACACGCACACACCACTTGCCCTGCTCAGGGCCATTCTAAGAGTCAACACAAAACATCTGAAAGAAAAAGCTTTGTGGTCCAGAAGATGGCTCGGGTTAAAGCTTTTGCCTTGCAAGTAAAAGGACCTGAATTCCGATCTCAGATCCCCCACAAAAATGCCAGGCAGATATAACAGAGGCCTGTAATTCTGATCCTGGAAGGCAGAGCCTGGGAAATCCCAGAGCAAAGTGATAAAGGAGGTAGAGCACTCCAGGATGATTTCTAATGTCACCCTTGAGTCTCCACAAGCACACGCACTCATGTGCCCTCTGGTACAGGTGGTACAGTGGCTGGGCAGGGAAGGACAGGGAGGGCTCCCTGCCCTAGGTGGATGGAGACCCCTGGGGAGCCCAGGAGCGCTAAATCCATACCTGTGTTTCCAGCTTATCCAGGACATTTCATTCATTGCTGCTTGCCAGGATTTTCACATAGCAGTGGGCATGTGGAAGAAGGGTGCTCACTCCAACCAGCCTGCATCTCACTCTGCGCTGGCCCCACCTAGGCAGGAAGCCAGGTTAGTCAGGTGGTCCCCAGCAAGAAGGCTAGAACCTGAGGGGGAGCAAAAGGGATGTCGTGAGCTCTACTGTGTCCTCTCCGAAGGCACATCCAGTCTCTATGTGCTGGCACCACAGGATGGAACTGTGCTTGGAGACCCATGCCCTGGGGTCTCCAAGTAACTGAGTAACTGAGTTCAAATGTGGCCATCAGAGGGTACCTGGTCTGGTCTGACTGGACCCAACTATCAGCTGGAGAGGAGGGCATTTGGGAACACTGAGACCCAGGGTGCAGAGAGGCCACAAGGTGGGGGAGGTGGGGAGGGGGGAGTGCTTAGAGGATGCAAGCCTGGTAAGACCCCTCCCGAACGCTGAGGACGTGGCTTTCTCCTGTGGCGGACCACCCAGCCTGCCACAGTGCCGTGGCAGCCCCAGCAGCCCCACACCAAGGACTTCGACTTTTTGCTCTGTCTTCTCTTCTGATTTCACTTCTGTTTCCAGTGCACGTGTACCCATGCATTATTTATGCAATTAAAATTGCATAATTCCATGTCTTCTTATCCATTCTCATTCCTAATTGCACTGCCCCTAGTATGCGTTCTTTCCCCCTTGGCGAGGCAGGCTACTGGCTCAGCTCTGCTACTGGAGGGCTTCTTCCCCCATGCCCCCATCCCCAGGGATGAATCAGCTCTTTACTGATTGAGGTCTTGTCTTTGTTTTGTATTCAGATTCATTAATTTCTGCTTGTCTTCGCTTTGTCTTTTTCTTTCTAATGTATTTAATTAATTGGTTGATTAATTATTGATTTATTGTCAGAGAAGAGATGGAAGGATCAAGAGAGAGAGAAAGGAGAGAGAAAGAGATCAGGCGCATATATGCCACAGCTTATGTGTGAAGGCCAGAGAACAACTTTCAGCAGTCAGTACACACGGGGGCTCTGAGTATCGAACTCAGTCTCCAGGTCTGCGCATCTTTCTCTGATGAGCCATCTCTCTGGCCCTTGTTTTTTTTTTTTTTTTTTTTTTTTTTTAAAGACACATTTTTTGCAGAGCTTCTTTTTTTTTTTTTTTTTTTTTATTTATTCAATTGTGTGTGTGTAGAACCACGGGCGAATTCAGGAACCACCATGGACCACCTCCACCTCCTCCTTGTTTACTCTGCCCCCGGATTCACAGGCTCCGCCCTACCAGGACCAGAAACACAGGCCGCCCCTGCTTCCGCCCGGCGTCTATACGTGGGGTCTAGGATCTGAACTCAGGACCTTCCGCCTGCAAGGCAGAGGCTTAACCCCTGAGCCACCTCTCCAGTCCCCCCCCCTTTTTTTTCTTAGCTCTATTTTGCTGCATTTTTTGTAAGATTCTTGAGTTCAATACTTGATTCATGTTGTCTGTTTGCCTTTTACTGTTCCAGGCACAGACTAAATGTTTCTTTCAGTGAGATCTCAACTGAATCCCGTCGCTTTCGACACAGCGGCTTTGGTTTGTTCTCAGTTGGATTTGAACTTGCCATTCTGACTTCTTTCTGCCCTCGGGTAGAGTTGAAGAAAGAATGTGAACATGTGAGGTGGTTAGGTTTTTCTTACATCTCTACCTTTGTTTTAATTGGTGGTCGATCGATTGCTAGCTAACAAGGTCTTTGGAATGTTTGCTATGGGAAAAATACTGGTACTGTGTTAGTCATCCCATGACTGATACTTGTTGGCCCAGTGAGATGGTCAGCAGGTAAGGTACCTGCTCAGAACCCTGGCAACCTGAGTTCACTCCCCAGAAGCCCACATGGTAGGAGGACAGATCTGACTTCTGA
Organism: Typhlomys cinereus; assembly: GCA_023101885.1. Taxonomy (NCBI): domain Eukaryota; kingdom Metazoa; phylum Chordata; class Mammalia; order Rodentia; family Platacanthomyidae; genus Typhlomys; species Typhlomys cinereus. The sequence goes on from JALPQD010000196.1 coordinate 2,903,955, forward strand.
GAGTTGTCCTCTGACCTCCAGCCGTGTGTCATGGCATGCATGTACATATGCTCATTCTCCCCCCCCCCACCACCTACAGAGATCTGCTGTGACCTTGGCAACTCTCACAAAGATGAGTTCTCTCCCTCCCTCCCCTTGCACCTTTGAGACAACCTTGAGTAATAAGTAGTCTTTTCTAGTGTCTTCTTGATTTCTAACAAATATGCTGGATTGCGTGGCCGGACATTTCTAGCAAATATGCTAGATCGCATGGCGTGAAACTTACATGAATCAGAACCAGCCTTTGTCTTATGGATCTGAAGGATCTCTCTTGCCTTCCAGGATCTCATTGCTATCTATAGCACAGTGCCCTAACTCTCTGAATAGTAAGGGTATTGAAAAAAAGTCTCTCTCTCTCTCTCTCTCTCTCTCTCTCTCTCTCTCTCTCTCTCTCTCTCTCTCTCTCTCTCTGGCTGCCTGTGATGGTGAAACTCTCTCTCCCAAGGATCTTCCCATCCAGGACCTCATTATGGCTGCCGGTGGCCCTGAGCATGCACCACTCCTACTAAAGCTCTTCTAGGGTGATTTTTGTCTCAGCTTCCTTCCAGTGAACCTGCATCATCTTTCATTATTTATAACATCCAGAACCCAAGCCCGGGAAAGGTGCCCACTGTTTTAGGGTAGGTCTTCCCACCTCGATTAACCTAACCTATGTAATCCCCACCTGTTTGCCTAGAGGCACGTCTCCCAAGCGATTCTAGATCCTGCCAAGTTGTCAATATTATCCATCACAGCCATGGCTGGTTTTGGAAATGCTTCCATGTGCATCTCCTCTGCCCCTGTGTGCAAGGTGCCAGCTCCCACACTGGCCTGGAGGATTGTTGGGCTCCCATCTTCCATCTCATTATGACGTGGCTCCTGCTCAGTCTTTGGGCTAGTTTACTCCACTGTAGTGTGCCTTATTCACCCTTCCTCAGCCAGCCTTGGGAAAGAGGGACACCAGAGCCTCATTGCTTCTGTCCACTACCTTGTGCTCAGAATAAGGAGCATTACAAAGAACATCATGCAGCGGGGGAGGTCCACAAGGACCTCTCAACTGTCCAGGGAGGATCCCATCGAGCTTGAAGACCAGCCAGGTGTGATCATTCCAAGCTGACCTAAGTCAGGAAAGAGTATTGGCCAAACCCTGTTGTGTAGCATTTGCCTCCAAACAAACAGCCGCCATCTTGGTCTGAGACCAGCAAGATTGCACCTGTGTTCTACTGATGCTCCCTTGGAGACAGAGAGGAGTGGGGCCAATCATTGAACCCTCACCTGGAATTGTGGCCTCAATCAGAACCCCCCCCAGCCATCAATAGTGATTCTGCTCCAATTACACATGCCTTCAAGCCTTAAGGGCTGGGAGGGGCACTTAAGGTATATAGGCTGAGAAAGTTTGATTGAAGAGAATTTCATGGGAAAGCCGTGACCCATGCTGGCATGAGCTTTCAGGCGATACAGCTGCCTTTGTGTCATCCCTGATTCTGTAAGTAACCCTCACCTCTATTCCTATAAAATAGCCTCAATAAACTTGGTTCATCAAGTTAGACCTTGGCATAATCACTACTTTGGTCTGTTGGACTCTTATGTGGGGTGGACGGTGGTGTGTGGCATCTTCCCAGGGGAAGTGTTCGTATAGCAGGGTCTTCAAGACCTGTCCCTGGCTTTCAGGAAACCTCTGTCCACGTGAGGAAATCCTGGGTAGGTGAGCTTGGAGAGGCTGTCGAGGTCATCCGTAGATCTGCTGCAGCTCTCTGTGTCTAGAAGACACAGGTCTGTAGGTCTGCTCTTACCCACCAGTTTCATTGCAGATCGCACATTCTTTTGGAACTTACTCTACCTTCTGTCATAGCTTGTTCCCCTGCAAGGTGTTGGGAGGAATATGGTGACTTCCATACTGCTTTCTCTAAAAAAAAATTCCTTTTATTTATTTTTTATTTATTTGTTTGTTTTTGCATGTGTCTCTGTGTGTATGTCTATGTGTATCAGAGGATACTATGTGTCCCTGTAGAGGCCCAAGGGTGACTTCAGGAATCATCCTGGATTGGACAAAGCATTCTCTTTGCTTTGTCTCTGGAGCTTCCTAGACTCCATCTTCCAAGGCCAGAAGTGCAAGGCCGCCCACCATTTCCTTTTGATGTTTTCTATGTAGGATCCAGGATCTGAACTCAGAACCCTTCTGCTTGAGAGATAGGGTCTTAACCCCTGAACTATCTCTCCAGCTCCATTCTGCCATCATATCCTCTGCACATGCACCTATGCAATCACTTCTGTCTGCTGCCGCAACCTTCAGAAGCCAATGGCTATATACTCGCCAAAAAAAGACTGTTATATGGTCTGAATGAAAATAAAAGCCATTACCTTTCTGAGTCTCTGAGACAGCTCAAAGGTCCTTCTGAAAGTGGATCTCATCATGAGGCCCATGTCTCACTGATGAGAACAGACAAGGTATGTTAAGATGTGATCATGTCATTGACAGTGAGCACAGTGGCTTCAAGCAGAAAGTACCAAGGAAAGAAAAACCCTCAGTTGGGCCTCCTGGGGCCTCCTTAGGGAACACATGGGATTTTATGGCTTAACAATGGACCTTTCATGTTTTTCTGAACCACTTCTAGAACAGGTACACGAGCACGATGTTCTCACACCTTCTTGGCTTCAGTGCTCTGCTTTCTCCTTTCTGCTTTCTTGGTATTCCTTCTTATAAAGCAGAAACAATACATAAGCACTGTTGACCCTAATGTCCAGCAGGTACTTTGACAGACTCCCTTTCATTCATATATATATATATATATATAATTTTCTTGATGAGCTGGAGAGTTGGATCAGTGGTTAAAGCCTTTGTTTGGCAAGCAAAAGACCTGAGTTCGGATCCCTAGATCCCACATAAAAATGCTAGGCTGAAGTGGCAGTGACCTGCATTTGTGACCCTGGAAGGTGGAGCCTGGGAAACCCCAGAGCAAAGCAATAAGGAGATAGAATAATACAGGATGATTCCCAGTGTCACCTCGGGTCTCCTCATGCACACACATTCTCAAGTGCCCTCTTGTACCCTCTCCCACACACATATATGTGTGTACACACACACACACACACACACACACACAATCTTAACCAGGGCTGGGGTTAAGAAGACTTAGGAAAGGCTGGAGAAATGGCTCAGAGGTTAAGACTCTGACTCAAAAGCAGAAGGTCCTAAGTTTGGACCCCAGGTCCCATGTAAAAACACCAGGAGGAAATAGTAGCAGTCTACATTTCTGGCCCTGATGTGCAGAACTTGGAAAATCCCAGAGTGAAGCAAGAAGAAGGTAGAAGCAATGCAGGATGAAAGTTACTCTTTGTCTTCCACAGGGACACACAGTACTCTCTGATACACCCACACACACACAAAAAGACTTAGGAAAATGCTTGTCATGCAGTCATGAGGACCTAGGTTCAAATCCCCTGCATCCATGTTTTAAAAAAACAAACAGGTGCAGAGACGCACATTTGTTACCCCAGCACTTGGTAATGGAGACAGGCAAGTCCCTGGATTTCGTAGCTAGCTAGCTTAGCTCAATCGGTGAGTTCCAAATTCTGTGAGAGACCCTGTCTCAAAAAATATCTTGAAAGTAATCAAGGAAGACACCAACATTGACCTCTGGGCTTCCGCACATACTCACTTACCTGCACAGACATACACACACACCCACATGAACACAAACATATGCCATACATACATACATTGCATACACAAAATAAAAAAGCCTATCTTTTACAAAACATCTATTTTTTAAAAGTATTCACACATGGGCTCATATGAATCTAACTCTAGGCAATTTGGAACGTCTATTCACAACCAGGTGCTGCCCAGATGCCACGTGGAATGCTGACATTGTCTTGGCAGAGGGAGAAGAGAAGCAATAGACCCGACTTGTCCAGCTTCTTTCCAAAAATCCCCCTCGGTTCACTTCAACTCAACCTCCCATTGGCCAAACTGAGTACCCACTTCCAGTTTCAGGGCAAGAGGACCCTCCTGAGGAGGGTTTGGTGGGAGAAGAGGTTACTATGGAATGGTGGCAAGTGGTGTAACACATTACCCAGTCTACTGTAGCAAGGCAACCCTGCTGGGACCTGCTCTCAGCTCCTATCTCCAGTGTCCTTGCCTTTCTGTGTATGGGTGGTATCATGGTTTGAGATGTGTCCCCCACAGTCTCATGTGTTAGGCAAGATCATGGAACCTTGACAGGAAAAGCCTTACTGGAGGAAAGCAGCCACAAGGGGTGGATCTTGAGGTGGATTAGCCCCACCCTACCCTCAGGAGAAGTCTGCCTTTGCAGTAAGCAGTTTGCAGCAATCAGCCTCCAAGATGTCTGTAGTGACTTAGCATTCTCCATCTTTGGCCAGCCAGCCATGATGCCTCAGCTATGAGAGATTGTATCTCCTCCCTGGAACTGTAAGATGAATAAATCTCCTTTTCTCCTTAAGTTGCTTGACTTTGAGTGCTCTCTCACAGCAATAGTAAAGAGTAAGCATTATAGAAATTGGTACCAGGAGTGGGGTATTGCTGTGAGATTAAGAGCATCTGGTGCCATAACATAAAGTTGTTTGCAAAGCTGAGGGAAATTAATACCCAGAAGTATGGCCAATGCTGTGATGTGGCTAATGTGCCTTTGGAACTGTTTGTTGGGAGAAATATGGAGAATTTTGGGGCTTTGTGTTGGGAAAGTCTTTGCGTCTTGATGATGGGGCCAAATGGGCCTTTCTCGTGAGAGCTCTAAGGAGAGCAATGTTGTGAGAGACAGGCAGTGGAAGCCCAGCTTGTTATGATGGTCCAGAGGGGAACAGAGACTATGTTTGCAAGTGGACAAGTGAAACATGGAGCCATGTGTTGGTGGACAGTTTAATGAAATTTTGCCCTCATCCTGAAAGCTTGCCTGAAGTTAAACTGGAGTGCTTGGTGGAGGAAATTTCAAAGCAATGTAGTCTTGACAATGTGATATGGCTACATTTTAGTTGTCTTCAGAGTTATAAAAAAGACCAAAAAATCAGGTAGAAAGAAGCAAAAACTGTAAGATCTAATGATGAAAAATACAATGCCAAATTTAAAGAGTTGAACCAGGAAGAAGCAGAGAATAAAATGGCTGTTAAAGAGATTAGCTCCATTCGTAAATCAAAGCCTGCTCTCAATTTGAATAATAGGAGAGGCCCCTAGCTTGAGGGCAAGATCCTCAGAGAAGGCTCCCACTCATAAGAATGCAAATCCTTTTGGAAGTAATGAGCTGAAGGGTGGAGTTCCAAAGCAAGGATCCACTTCTTCTATAAAGCAACTGTCCAGGTATGAAAGAGCTTTTTCCCATGGTCAGCATAGAAAAGCGGTATCAGCTGTGATTCAAGGGGGCCAGTCTTGGCAAAGTTGTCCACATGGTTCTGGTTTTAGAGGCATCAAGGATGCAAGAGGGAGGAGATGGTGGAGTCCTCCTCCAAGATTTCAAAAAATGATGGAAGCCAGGCAGCATGTGGCAGAAAATCTGCAGTTTAGAGGCCGAAGAAGGTCAGTTTGTGCTGTGAAGTTAAAGCCTGGTTTGCCATTGAGAAGTAAAGATGTTAGAAATGCTTGAGACATTGTGGGACATCTGCCAAGTAGGGCTGTATACCTTGGAAGAAGTCAGCCCAAGAAAGCAATGTGTTCTACAGGCAGTTGCATTGGAAGGATGGAACCAAAGTCCTTTGGAACTGAGATGATTTCAAGGACAGACTTGCTTATTGGACTTGGAGCTACAAGATTTGGAGTTTGTCTTGCTGGTTTTCAGTCTTGTTATGAACTGATCTTTCCTGGATATGCCCCCATTCCTTCCTTTTGGAATAGGAATGTTTATTCTGTGCCATTGTATGTTGGACGTATGTAACTTGTCTTTTGATTTTACAGGAGGCTTTGGACTTTGGACTTTAGGGCTGTATTGGGACTACTGATGTAGTCCATGAAGATCTTCAAAGTTGGACTGAGTATGGGTTAGATAATGATATGACGATGAGCTTGTGGGAGCCAGAGGTGAAGTGTCATAGTTTGAGATGCGTCCTCCACAGTCTCATGTGTTTGGCAAAATCATAGGCAGAGTCTTTCTCAAGGAAGACAGTCACAAGGGATTGGCCTTGAGGTGGATTAGTCCCACCCTACGGTTAGGAGAAGTCAGCCTTTGCAGTAAGCAGTTTGCAGCTCTCAGCCTCCAAGATGTCTGCAGTGACTTAGCCTTCTCCAGCTTTGGCCAGCCAGCCATGCCACCTCCGCTTTGAAAAACTGTTTCTCCCCTCTGGAATGGTAAGCTGAATAATTCTTCCTTTCTCCCTTAAGTTGCTTGACTTTGGGTGCGCTCTCACAGCAATAGTAAAGAGTAATGATTACAGGTGGCTTTTAATTAACTATGAAATGTTACAAAGAAGCATAATCCTAGCCTTCAAAACTTTGAAGTCAAATAAACCTGTATTCTTTGTAAATCATCCAGTCCAAAGTCCAGTGAGATGGCTCAGTGGGTAAAGATGCTTGTGCACAAACCTGGAGATCTGAGTTCAATTCCCAGAGTCCACAGGTAGAAGAGAACTGACTTCTAAAAGGTGTCCTCTGACCTATATACATGCTCACATGTTCTCTCCTCTTCGTATGTGTGTGTGTGTGTACATAAAATATAAAATATCCTACTTCAAAGTTTAAAAACACAAGTTACTCTACAGTATTTAACTATAGCAAATATATAGAAAAGAGATAAATACAACATGGGAACGTGTGGGCATGGCTATGTCCCAGTAAAATTCTATTTACTATACAAATGCAACCTAACACAAATGTAGTAACTGATTGGATGAGATCATGAGCCACCATTTGATGGTTTTTGCCCAGATTAATTGAGTCTATTGCTTTATTCAGCAACATTTGTTGAGTCATCATTGTTGAGCTATTATTGTTGCTGTGGTGGTGGTTTTGAGAGAGGATCTTGTGTGTAGCACAGTCTGGCCTAAACTCGAAGTCCTTTGTGTGCCTGGGATGATAGGCCTGAGCTGCCACATCCAATTTATTAAGAAATTATTTATTATTTGCTTTCTGTACTGTGCTATATCATAAATGGCTGTGAATTGTGTGCAATTGAAAGAATATTATATAGGGTTGGAGAGGTGGCTCAGGGGTTAAGCCTCTGCCTTGCAGGAGGAAGGTCCTGAGTTCGGATCCTAGACCCCACGTATAGACGCGGGGCAGAAGCGGAGGTGGCCTGCGTTTCTGGTCCTGGTAGGGCAGAGCCTGTGAATCCCAGGACAGAATAAACAAGGAGGAGGTGGAGGCAGTCCGTGGTGGTTCCCAAATTCGCCGTTGTTGTACACACACACACACACACACACATGAACATACACGCACAATTGAATAAATAATAAATAATAAAAATGTTTTAAAAAGAATATTATATAAAGTAAGAAATTCAACACATAGAATATGGAATAAACGTGAGTTCTCCCCAAAGCAGATGAGCAAAGGTAACTTGTGTTCATCCACAGGTAGCATAGCAGCATTGTATTGGCTGGAAATGGAAGTTCTGACCATGTCCCGAAGAGCTCAAAGTGACAGAAGCTCTGCCTTTTATTCAAGACACCCATGGTGGTGGCCTGATGGGCGGAGCTTGGGAAATCCCAGAGTGAAGCAAAAAGGAAGTAGAAGCAATCCAGGATGATTCCCTAAGTCACCCTTGGTCCTCCATGGAAACATACAGTGTTTTCTGACATCACACACACACACACACACACACACACACACACACACACACACACACACACAGAGAAATTAATAGTTCAGGCAAGCCCTAGTCAGCCTATGGGAGATTATCTAATTGACACGGGAAGACTCAGCCTATGGTAGGTGGGACTACTCCTTCGGTAGGAGAAGGAGAACGGAGAAAGCTGGTTTAGTAGTTTGACCATACTTTGGCACCTTGGCATATGAGAAAGTTTGCCTCTCTCTCAGCAGTCCTGTGAATCTGTGTGGCCAGTTCCCTGCTCTCTTGAGTTAGTATGAATTCTGCCAGGCTGACGAAATATAACCTAGAAACATAAGCAAAAATAAACTCGTTCCCCTGAATTGTATGTGTTTATCAAAAACATGATGAGAAGCTTCTACACACTGTCTGCCCAACCCACGGCATGCTCTCATCCACAGTCATGAGTACATTATTGCTTGTGCAATCTTGGATTTGTCCACCTTGACTCTGTGTTGGAGTTGGACAGAGGCTGATGAATGCGATAGGCTAGCAGCTACTCAACCTGGCCCCAGACACCTGCATCCAGGGCATTTTCCCACTAGGCTCCCTCCAGCCCACACTAGTGGCCAGCGAGGCCTATCCATCTCACACACCATTGCCCTCCAGCTGCTCCTCAGGCTCTGAAATTGGCTTCAGTGTTCCCAGGGCAACAGCACGGATGAATTCACCATTGCGACATTGAGACAAAAAGTCAGACATAAAAGACCACATGCTCTATGCTGCCATTAGCGTAGCCAAGCAACTGTGTGGTTGGAAGTCAGGACAGTGCTTCCTTTCGATGACAACCAGAGCAGGATGATCTGAGTGCAAGTGAAGTCCATTTCTCCATTGCAGTGGCCACATATGTCCACCTTGCTGTGCAATTCAGGATTGGAGCATTTTGTTTAATGAGTGCAGCCGGGGTCTCTAGATTGGTCTCCCTTCACTCACTCATATTGCTGGTCTGTGTATGTACATTTGTGTGCGTGCGTGGGTGCGTGCATGCGTGTGTGTGTGTGTGTGTGTGTGTGTGTGTGTGTGTGTGTGTGATCTAACAACCACTCCTTGTTGATAATCACATCTGGTAAGACTTAAATATAATAAAATCAAATACAATTTCTCCTAAGACCTTTTTTCTTAAGATATGGAACGCTTCATGAATTTGCATGTCATCCTTGCACAGGGCTCATCTCTTTATCACTCCAGTTTTAGTATATGTGCTATCGAAGCAAGAACTCTAAAATCTTTTTTCCTATTTTTATTTGTTTTAATTTTACAGTCATATGAGCACTTATCCCTCCTTCCCTCCATCCCCCTCCCTTCCCTTCATCATTCCATCCTACTCCTTCTCATCCTCTGTCTGACTGTTTCTATGGGCTCCAGGGTTCCCTCTGACTCTCTTGTAGGGGTTCAGATCTCTGTGGCATACCAACTTGCCCTCCTCAGACCACCCCATTGATAGGGTCATTTCCCTTCACTCATCCAGCTCTAGTCCCTAAAGTTCCACTGTGTGTTCTCATCTCTCTTGAGTTCCTTGTAGTTGATATGTTGATATGTTAGTCATTATGCAGGTCTGGTAAGAATAAGTCTCACTGCAGTGAGTTCCTGGATGCAGTCTCCTAAGATCTTATTTCCACGAGTCTAACCCTTCCCTTCCAGGTGAGGTCAACTTAGCAACCTTCCACAGGAAGATAGCGCTTATGCAATCACTTTGTAGATCCTAAGAGCTCACCTTTTAGAATGTGCAAGCTCCCCGGGAGTCAAGGGGGCACTAAATGAGACTGTGTATGGGCAGCAGGTCATGGTAGTGGAGTATCTGACACACAGCAAGTTCCCAGAACTGGGGGCACTGGGACCATCATTCCCCTAATGATGGTCTTGGTCTTCAGAACACTGGGGTAGAGTCTCATACTTTAAGACTGTTCAGCTTTAGCTTAGGCACCCCAAAGTGATTGCCAAGCCCTGTAAATAGTTGCACAACTCACCCAAAGGGACAAGAGAACAGTGTGAAATCCCCTTTCCAGGAAGGCTTGAGGGGCAGGCTACATCAGAGCCCAGAACTCCTGGCAGATGTTTCCCTTGAATTCCCCCAAACATTGCAGGAGTCTCGTCAAACCCCAAGAAACCATGTTGAAAGCTGGGCTACAGCACCATCTGCTGGCAGTACCTGAGACTGCCTCAGCTGGAAAGAACAAAGGTAGCCGGTTAGCCTGCAGCTTCCTGGTCACTTCTACAGCTTTAGATGCAAGACATCTGGGAGATCCAGAGGTTCACAATGACCTTCATGCAAGTTGCTGAATTTTCGCCCACATCTTTCTATCCCAGGACACTACAAAGAGAGGAATGTTCTACAGTGTGCTGTCCATGTGCTTCAAAAATGCCAAGGTCATGGGAAACAGGGGAAGGCTGGTGACTGGGAGTGACTAAGTGAAGGTCAATACATGGAACAGATGAACATAAGATGTCATCAGAGTCTCTCTCTCTCTCTCTCTCTCTCTCTCTCTCTCTCTCTCTCTCTCTCATATGTATGTGTATAGGTGTGCACACCTACGCTTGTACCTGTAAGTCAGAAGTCAACATTGGTGCCTGATGCAGTTCACCTGCATGGTTGCTGATAAATCACCATCCAACGGCTTTAGGAAACAAGTTTATTGTCTCTCACGATTATTAGTTACAGCTCTCAGTCTAGCTTGACAGGAGAGCTCACACCAATACCAGGGCCAAGAGAACTGGCCACACCATCACCACATAATGGCTGAGAGAGAGATAATTCTTATTTCTACTTGCCAGACCAGCATGTCTGGCCAAGTGTACACAAGGATGCCAACTCTCTCAACCAGCTGTCTGTATTTTATTTGGGCCTAATCCCACCCACCATGGACTGGACCTTCCCCATTAGCTAGACAATCTCCTGCAAGTTTGCTCTGGGCTTAATTCAACCACTAATTCTCTACAAATGCGCCCAGAGCTCAAGCCCTCAACTGTTAAGTTGACACCTGTGCCCAACTATGACAGTACCTTTTATTTGAGGGAAAGAGAGAGAGAAAGCAGATATGCGTGCGGCCTCTCATATCTGTAGAGGTCAGAGGACAACTTCCTCTCTCCTTCTACCACTTGATCTCCGGGACTCAACTTAACAAGCACTTCAACTTGCTGAGCTATCTCCCTGCCCCCCCCCCACATACTTTATTTATGGAACGGGGTCATCTCTCGCTGAACCTGAGGCTCGACATTTCAGCTAGTCTGGCTCCCCAGCAAGCTCCTGGGATCTGCCTGTCTCTGTCCCCCATCCACAACACTTTATAGGTTGCACATATGACCACACCCAGATGTTTGCTCTTGGATGCTGAGGATATGAACTCAGTCCTCGTGCTTGCCCCCATGAATACTTTACCCATTCCTTTTCTCTCTGTAAGGATCAAATGCTACCATAACAATACCTGGAATTTATTTGGCACCAGATTTTTTTTCTTGTAAATTTTTTGACTAACTAGACCTTAGAAGTTTTATATTTCCAGAAAAAAAATTAGGCAGAGTTCAATTAGTTCCCATATCCTTTTCTTAGATGAGATGATGTGAGACATCAGTCAAACTGTCTTTCTGGGTAGAGAATGGCATTGTGTCAATGTTAGTTTAGTATCGTGATTTTTTTTAAACTCAAATAATTATTTATTTATTTACTTACTTACTTATTGGGTGTGTATGTATGTATGTGTGTGTGCCTGAGTGTATCACAGGGCTTTGTGTGTGCCCATGAAGGCCCAAGGGTGATTTTGGGTATTATCCTGGATTGCTTCTACCTCCACTTGGCTTCGCTCTGGAATTCTCGAGGCTCCACCTTCCAGGACTGAAAATGCAGGCTGCCACCATACAGGCCGACGTTTTTACATGGGATCTAGTATCTGACCTTGGGTCCTTCTGCTTTTGAGGCAGAGGGTTAATCCCAGAGCTGTCTCTGTAGCCCCAGCATCATGATCTTAAGCATTGTGCTGTGACCACATAAAGAGAAGACATGCTCAAGTGTTTGAGGGTAAAACATCCAGCATATCCGTGGAACCAGCTACATAGCTCAGTGGGTAAGGCACCTATTTGTTAACAAACTGAGTTTGAGTCTCAGAAATCCACATGGTAGAAAGAGAGAACTCACTTCCTGTGACCTCCACACAAGAACCATAGCATATTCTCTCTCTCTCTCGCTCTTGCTCCCAATAAATAAATAAAATACTTTAAAAAATATTTTATTTCATGTGTAAATGTGTGTGTGTGTGCGTGTGTGTGTGTGTGTGTCAGAGGGATGACTTCAGGAGTCATCCTAGATTGCTTCTACTCCTTCTTGCTTCTCTCTGGGATCTCCTAGGCTTCATCTACCAGGACCAGAAGTACAGACCTCCAACGTTTCCACCTGTTTTTTTAGGTGGGACCTGGGATCTGAATTCAGAACCTTCAGTTTGAAAGACAGAGTCTTAACCCCTGAGCCATCTCTGCAGCCCAAATAAAATACTTTTTAAAAAGCTTTTTCCTTGCAAGCGAAAGGACCTGAATTCAGATCTCTAGTTCCTGGGTAAAAATGTCAGGTAGGCATGGTGACAGCCTGCAAGTCTTGCCCTGAAAGGCAGAGTCTGAGAATCCCAGAACAAACCTGGGCAAGAGACCCAGACTCACAAAAATAAGATGGAAGAGCCCTCAAGGATGATTCTCAGTATCATCCTTGGGCCTTCACAAGCACACACACTCAAGTACACTCATATACATACACTCACCCACGTGCAAACACACATTCACGCATGCATCCCATACACACATATATTACAGAAAAAAAAGCCAACATGTCTGTATTTGACTTGCAAATAATCTGGGGGCAAATAATGTTTGTGCATATATTTATTCATATAAGTAGGTTATTTTGAGAAGGGTCTTGTAAAGCCCAGGCTGATCTCAAACTTGAAATATAGCCAAGAGTGACCTTGAACTCTTGATCTTCCTGCTGCTACCTCCCAAATGCTGGAATTACAGGCCTGCACCACCATGCCCAGCTTATAAGGTGCTGGGGATGGAACCAGGACTTCATCCATGCTAGACAAACACTCTGCCCACTGAGCCACAACCTCTGTACTATACGTGTCATCATATTCTCTGTACAATGCTTGTACAAGAATTTGGGGTTTTTTCCCTAACACTTGAGACTTTTCTAAAAGTCTGAAATGAGGCAAAACAGCAAATCAATTGTTTTTCTTTTTTTTATTCAATTGTGCATATGTGCGTGTGTGTGTGTGTGTGTGTGTGTGTGTGTGTGTGTGTGTGTGTGTGTGTGTAGAACCACAGACTAATTCGGGAACCACCATGGACCGCCTCCACCTCCTCCTCCTTGTTTACTCTGCCCCGGGATTCACAGGCTTCGCCCTACCAGGACCAGAAAGGCTGGCCGCTCCCGCTTCCGCCCAATATCTATACATGGGGTCTAGGATCCAAACTCAGGAACTTCTGCCTGCAAGGCAGAGGCTTAACCCCTGAGCCACCTCTCCAGCCCCCAATGTTTTTTTTCTTAAGACAGAAAAATAAAAGATTCTGTCATACAAAACCAGAAACACCCTGCCTTTAGGGAATTCTTCATAGGTTCCAGACAGCTGCTAATTGCTTTCTAAATTCTTTTTTTTTTTTTTTTTAACAGGGGAAAGCGCGCACGCAGTCCCCCACTACCACAAATTATGCAGTCGAGTTTCCCACATTTGGGGAAATCGCAGGGGTCAGCACGTCCGGAGTGCAATGGATGAGCCTCACCCTGAGAAAACCGCCTTCGTGATCGCGGTATTTCCCCTGCCAGGTAAGTATTGCTTTCTAAATTCTATCTCATGGATTCCTCACAAAATCCAATGGAGGAAATGCAATCATTGCCCTTAATTTTCAGATGAGAAAATCTTTACTTCATAGAAATGCCCAAGGTCACCACTAGCGAGAGATGAACTGGGACAGGCTTTTTATTTTTTTCCTTTTCCAATTTTCATGAGTATGTGGGAGATGTGTGTGTGTGTGTGTGTGTGTGTGTGTGTGTGTGTGTGTGTGTATGTGTGTGTGTGCACATGTTCGTATTCATGTATATGTTGTGTGCATGCATATGGAGACCTAAAATTGATATCAGGAATCATCCTCTCTAACTCTTCCACCTTTTTCTTTTGATGTAAGTGTCTCTAATCAAGTCCAGAGCTCACCCATAGGCCTAGTCTGGCTAACCGGCTTACTCTGTGGATTCCCAGTCTCTACCTTCTGAGGCTGGAGCTACAGGCAACTGCCACACCCACTTGGCATTTTTCGTGGGATCTGGTCCTTTAACTTCAGTCCTTTAACTGTGAAGCAAGGGTCTCAAGGGTCTTAACTGTTGAGCCATCTCCCCAAGTCTAGGATGGACTCTGAATTTAGAGGAATGAAAAGTTCAAACAGCAGGAGCTGGTATCAGGTTCTCAGATCCCGAAGGCCAGAAGTCTTCGACTTTAGCGAACAGCGACTTTCCAGTTCTCCTGCCAACATGCTATGCTGTCTCCTCTTCCAGGAAAGCCATGCTTCTCCCATAGCACCTTCTCAAGACCTCTACCTGATAGGACCCTCTTCCTTCTCCACAGTCCCAGAGCCCACCACCTGCCACTCGTGCAGGGAACTGTCCCACTGTCTCTGTCTCAAATTCTTTTGGCAAAGGCAGAAGAGTTGTCTCCACAGCAGGCTCTAGATCTGGACTCAGGAAGGCCTGGGTTCCAAACCTACTGGCTGTGTGATCTTGAGCAAGTCACTTCACTTCTCTGAGCACCTCAGAAACAAAACCGAGCTAGCTAGTATAACCCAATTCTTTAGGCAGATCAAGCAATCAGCGGGACATTTGGCAAGCAGCAAATAACTTCATATTACAGTTTGCATATTGCCAATAAATTCATGATCAAAGAGGTTGGGGAAGCAAGGTTTTTTTTTATTGTTTCTTACAACTGTCAGCTACAGTTCTTAGTCCAGCTTGGCAGGCGAGCTCATCCAAACACCAGGAGCTGAAGGAACTGGCCACATCGTATCCACAGGCATTGTTGAGGGAGGGGCAAACCTCATTCACCAGAATGCAAGTCTGTCCACATATGCCAAAGCATGCCAGAATTCTAGACCATCCTATCCTATCCTCCTGCCCAGGGAGCAGTCTCACCTGCTATGGGCAAGGTCTTCCTGCATCAATTAGATACTCTCCTGCAGGCTTGCTCAGGACCCACTTAATTACCAGCTCTTCACAGATGGGTCCAGAACTCAGCCTTCAATTGTCAAGTTGACAATTATATATATATTTAGCTCTCCTCTTGTATCCTAGCTCCACACTGGCTTTATTTTTTTCCCCAAGATACATTAGTTATGAATACACATTTCTGTTTTATTTCAAGCTTGCCACAGAGGCAACTTTACAGCTGCCTTTTTTGAAGGACGGTTCTCAGGGAAAGAAAATGGTTGGCTAACCCTTATTAAACAGAATCCAAAACAAAAGAGCCGTCTGATAATCAGCTGAGTGTTTGGGTTGTTGATTTCCCCAAAGAGGCTTTAATCTTGTTAAAGTTTATCAGAAAATTGCTTAAGCGCTTCCCAGGAATGCTAAGGGCCTCCCAGAAGCCGAGGGTGTGAATTGCATCAGGAAAAAGAATTCCATCCTACACCCGATGGGGACAGTCTTCTTAATCATTCCCATGCTGACAGCAACTGACATTTCTCCAGCTTGGCTCTGGCCTCCGGCTGGAGCTGTGTGTAGCAGCCCAATAGGAAGAACTGTGTTTGTGGTCACCTCTCGCACCTGGAATACTCTGCACAGGGTGAGGCTGCACAGGTGACCTCAAGGTGCTGATTGGAAGACTGGAAGAACTGCCATTAGCTTAGGTTTGCTGTCATGACTACATGACCCAAACACTTTAGGGGACGGGGGATCTCTTTCTTCTTGCTCACGGTTACAGATTATAGTCGTGACCAGGACAGTTGCTAGCAGAAGCCAAGGGAACTAGCCATATAGATCTCCAAGAAGAGCTGAGAGAACACTGAGGCCCCAAACGGACATTCCAGCTTGCCAGTCTGCCAACTCCAACCAGCTTCTCTCTGTCTTATCTACCTGTCAGAGGTACAGTCCCGCCCACCATGGGCTGGATCTTCCTACATCAATGAGAGAATCTCCTACAGATTTGCCTTAACTAGGTAATTCCTCTTTAGTGTGCCTAACGCTTAGCTCTCAATTGTCAAGTTGACACCTGAAAATAACTTCCTCAGGAACAACAGGGTTTTTATTCCAATTTATAAGTCCATGTGGCAGGAGAGTTATGAGCAGAGGCTACCGGTTACCGAGCATGGCAGCTGCCTTTTCTCTGACAGACAGGGGAGGGCTGTGGACATCTTGCCACTGTATGAGCGAACATGTGGGGTAGGGTGCTGGATGCATGCTCTTCTGGGATGGGCAGCCCCACCTGTCCACTGCAAGTGGTTGTAGACCCCCATCGGGATGCAGAAAGCCATCTCCAAGCTAGTCTGGGTGTGGGCAGGAACTCTCAAAGCATGACCCCCTGAGCAGCCACGGCAGCATCCAGAAACCCTGGAAGTGAGAGCTTGTGGTCCCCACCCCACACTGCAGATTAGAAAGTGGGTGCAGCTCCGTGGTCTTGTTTTAACACACCTTCCAGGTCATTTGGGTGCCAACCCAAGTTCATGCTCAGGTGGATTAAGTTGGTGGTACCTGTCTTCCTGCCTGCTGTCATCTCCCCCATCCTTCCTCCCCTGCAGCAGTGCCTTCTCAGAGTGGCCTGGGAGTCAATTTAAGCACCCCGAGTGGGTTTTGAGAGCTTCTGTCTCAGTGAGATCTTGTGGCCCCTCTCCTGTTTTGAGCTGTTTCCTCTGCTGAGCACATTCTTCCCCAGAGAGATGATCGGCTCATAGCCCTGCTTCCTGCCGGGGTCTTGAACATACACCAGCACTGGACTCACTTGCCTGCCTGAGTTAAAAGAGCCTGGCCCACGCCTACCCATCATCCTCCCTGTTTTGTCTGCCTTCTTCACGCTTACCATCGACATGTGTACTGACGGTCTGTTTTCTTTGCTCAGATGGAAGGTCTCCAGGCTATTCTGCCTTCTCCCAGCTGAACATCTGAGAATGGTCCTGCTGGGTGCAGGCATGTACCTGCTACTGTTTTCTGTTGCTGTGATACACCACTCAAAGTCAAGCAAAAGGAAGATCTATTCAGTTTATGGTTCCAGAGGGGAGATACAGTCCATTATAGCGGGAAATGCATGGCTGGCTGGCAGAAGTTGGAGGAGGCCTAAATTGCATCCATCATGAAGGCTGAAAGCTGCAAAACTCAAGGGCAGACTCACTAACTCAAGCAGGGTGAGGCTAACCAACCCTAAGGCCCAATCCTTATGACTGCCTTCCTCCAGCAAGGCTCCACCTCCTAAAGGCGCCATGACCTTCCCAAAACAGATTCAAACATATGAAACAACTCACATTTTAAACCATGACAACGCTCTCCTGGGAGAAGCAGCAAGGAGTGGGAAGCCATTCTGATGGCATCCCAGACCAGAGCTGCCCATGAGGAACAGAGTAGCAAGGGGTTAGGGCTATGAGTCCATGCTGCCCTGAGCCAGGATGGGAGGGTGCCTAGGGCAAAACAGCATCATCCTGGGTGACCACAAGGAGACCCAAGACCATTGAGCTATTCAGAGAAAGACATGGTAGAGGGCCAGCAGGGTGGACTGGTCAGGGCACAGCAGCATCGACTGGGGAATCTAGCTGAGTCTCCTACAGACTAGAGCTGATACTCAGACGCTGTTTCAGGAAAAGGCAACTTCTGGAGGCTGGAGGACTAGGAAGACCCAGATGACACGCTCTGATTCTTTCAGTAAATATCTGCCAGGTGCCAGCCAGTCACATAACAGGTGGCAAATCCTAAACCCAGGCAGGTCTGGGACGCTTGTGCTGGCAATACAGCCTCTTCTAGCCAGCTTCCCCCACCCCGCAGACCCTCAGTTCCTGAGCCTGTTTAAGCCACTTGGGCAGCACAGGGATGCAAAATTCCAAGGTCTCTTGCTGTGGATTAAAATTTTTCCTTTCCTTCCTCCCCCATTCATGTCAAAGCCTAACCCCAATAGGATTATACTTGGGGAATTAAGAGATTAAGGGTCAGGAGGCCCTAAGAAGGGAATTAAGATATAGTAGGACGAGTGTCCTCGTTAAAAAAGGCATGGGGGGTGGGGGTGTGACAGTCTCTCCATCATGGGAGGACATAGAAAGACTGAGGTCCTCTGAGAGCCAAAGGAGCTACTGACCTGCCCTCTAAGCCACGGTAGGAAGGGGTGCCCACCTCCAGTCCTTAGCCAGGTGTTGCAGTGGGTGTAACATACGCCCATGTATTTGCCCACTTGGTCCCCAGAGAATAGAGTTGTTTTGGAAGGCTGTGAAACCTTAGGAGGTGGAACCTCACCGTAGGAAGTAGAACGCTAAAGCAGGCCTCGAGCTTTGATAGCCCAGCCCCTCTTCCATGCACTCTGCTTCCTGACTGAGGATACGATGTGCTTCCTTCCCCGCCATGATGGACTGTGTCCCCTCACACGTGGTGAGCCAAAATAAGCCCTCCCTCCCTGTGTTGCTTTTTTTTTTTTCCTACAGCAATCAAAAAAGATAACTAATAACAGGTGGTCTCCTTTGAAACATAGTGAAAGATACAACAGTGATCCTCAGACTGCAATGAACATGGGAATCACCTAGCGGGCTACTTAGCATTGCAGGTCTGAGCCCCACCACGGGGTTGGCTCCTGTGTGTCTGTTATGGCCCCTGGAGGTGGCATCAGAGGGATTCTTCAAGTGATACTTGCTGAAATGACCACTTTGAGAAACACATGCTCGCCACACTATCTGATCACTACCATTTAGCTTATTAGAAACCAAGGCCAGTAATGGGTGAAATAATCAAGGCCTCCTCACTTGAGGCCAGAGGCTGTATAAAGGCAACCAACCAGGGCTGGAGAGGTGGCTCAGGGGTTAAGCCTCTGCCTTGCAGGCGGAAGGTCCTGAGTTCAGATCCTAGACCCCATGTATAGGGCGGAAGCGGGGGTGGCCTGAGTTTCTGGTCCTGGGGAGGCTGTGAATCCCAGGTAGAGTAAACAAGGAAGAGGTGGAGGCGGTCCATGGTGGTTCCCGAATTTGTCCGTGGTTCTACACACACACACACACACACACACACACACACACGCACACACACAAATTGAATAAATAATAATAAAAAAAAAACTTTAAAAAAAAAGATAACCAACCAAGCAGCTCCCCAAGATCAAAACGTGGATACCAACAGCTTTTTGATGGCAGAAAGAAAAAAAATGCTTGTGTCTGCTTTGAAAGAAAAGACAGAAGAGTTAGTCATTCTCCTGTTCTACTCTATTTCTTTGCAAATAAGGAGACAAAGCAAGTGAAGGTATCCCAGAAGACTACAATTAAAGATATTCACAATGCTTGCCTCTAACAGTGAGAAAATTGGGATTTCTTTTCCCCTTTTCTGCTTATTTGTATCTGCCAAGTTTTCTACCATACACATACATTTTTGGTTTTGCTTCCCCTTTGGGGACTAAGCAAAAAAAAAAAAAAAAAAAAAAAAAAAAAAAAAGATTAAGATATGCCAGGCATCTGACATCTTATAGTGTCTCCTGTTTACAGGTGAATATATTCTTGGTACATGAATTTCTTACTACATTAATAGGTGTCATTTAGGATGTTTTAGGCTTTAAAAGAAAATGGCAATGCATTGTGGTTTCGCAAATTGTAAAGAACAGGGCCAATGAAATGGTTCGGAGGTAAAGGCATCTGCTCACAAACCTGGTGGCCTAATTTCCAACTCCAGAGCCCACAAGGTAGGAGAGAGCTGACTTCTGAAAGTTGTCCTCTGACCTCCACATGCACACCATGGCAAGTATTCTCTAATTGGTAATCTCCAGGCCAATAAGAGACCCTATTTCAAAGGATATGGACTATGCTCTTAATGATGGCATCTGACATTGTCTTCTGGCCTCCTCATGCAGACTTTTTTGCATGTACTGCCCTACACAGGAACCCACACATGTACATATACACACGTGTATACACATACATATATACACGTGAATACACATGCATACACACCAAACACACACATGCACATCATGCAGATACACACACACACACACACACACACACACACACACACACACACACACACACGAGATGGAATCACTATACCAGGAAGACATGTGCACTATAGCGCAACCTGGTGGAAGTGGGTGACTGAGCGTGGGCTTCTGGAGATTATACTTGCCCTGAGTTCCTGTGTGTTTTGGTCCACCATGATGTGAACAGCCTCTGTCCCACATGCCTGTTACCATGAATTTTTTAAAAAATTATTTAATGTGTGTGTATCAGAGGGCACTGTGTATCCCTGTGGAAGCCCAAGGGTGACTTCAGGAATCATCCTGGATCCAGTCTACCTTTTTTATGCTTCGTTATTGGATTTCCCAGGCTCCGCCCACTAAGGCTGGAAGTGCAGGCTATCACCTTTTCTGCCTGGCAGGTTTTTGGTTTTGGTTTTGTTCTTAACACGTAGTACCTTGGATCTGAATTCAGGGTCTTCTGTTTGCAAGGAAGAATCTTAACACCTGAGCCATTTCACCAGCCTCCACCCAGTTATTTTAATGACTAGGAGTACTCCATTATATGGAAGTTCCTATTCGACTTAAACAGTTTCCTTTCGCTGCACATTTGAGTTAGTTCCATTCTGGCTATGACAAACTATCCCCCAGTGATGTCATTGTACATTTGCATTGCTGCATCTGTCTAGTATGCCTGAGTCATTCTAAGAAGCAGATACTCTAAGTGGTGGGTTTATTTCCTAGATTGCTTTCAAATGAGTTGAACCACTTGTCAAGTTTCATTTTGGAGATTGGGGAGGGCTTTCTCATTCTGTCTACCTCTTACCCACATGGGTCACTTCTTAAATGTATTATTGTGGGGAGAGATGTAGTACACACACACCCAGAGGACAACCTTTGAGTCTGAACCGGGTCTCTAGGCTTGGCAGCAAGCACCTTGTCCCACTGTACCATTGCACTGACTCAGGTCCTCGTCTTTAGGACTTTGTGCTTTTATCCTGTTAAAAATAAGCGCGAGAGTGCATTTTCCCTTTTCTTGGATGGGGTCTTCCCTGTAATCGTTTATCTCCCTCTCAATACATTATCTGGCATACAGTAAGCGCTCAGGTAAATATTTGAGAAATAACTGAACAAGTAAACAGAAACTAATGAATTCAAGATTATCTTCATTGAAAAATATTTGTCATTCTTTCAGGTATGTTCTTGTAATTGAACTCATGTGTACAATGTGTAACAAACTTTCCACTTTACTGAATATGAATCGCTTTTACACATTAGGAATTTCATACTCAAGACTTACTATTTTACCAGTGAGCATGCGAGTGGGTACGTATGTAACTTTGCACCTGCGTATACAGGTTGATAGTGGGAATTATCTTCTATTGCTCTCCAACCTTTTTCTTAAGACTGGCTATTCAACCTGAAACTCCTAATGGAGCTAGTCTGGCTAGGCAACTTGTTCTGGGATTTCTACTTGGCCTTCAGAGACTGAAATTATGAAGGGGGCTGCCACCCCTATGCAGCATTTCAAGATCTGAATTCATGAGGCTTTAACTTCTGAGCCACTTTGCCAACCTCTAAAGCAACTATTTGATGTGTCACTGCGTATTAATTAGCCTTATATATTACCCAATTTTGGTTGCCTGTCACTATGCAGCCCAGGCTGCCCACACACCTGATTCCTTATTGGGACAACAGGTATGAGCCAAGTTGTTCTCCAAGCCAAGCTGGCATTCTAACAAGCACACTCTTTGATCCACCCAGGAACAGACATACTGACCAAGGGATTTACAAACCAACCGATGATTTACCTGCAGAGTATGAAAGTATCTTAAGGCTTTAGCATTTTGTTCGAGCAGAATACGGCTATAATAACAAGTATCCAAAAAAAACATTATTGGTCAGGTCTTTCATAAGCCAGAGTGCTAAGACCCAGAGAGATGCTATCACTCTAAAAAGTACAAAAATATTAAAATGTTCTCATATTAGTTTATATACATAATTAACCCAGCAAGATGGATCATTTGTTGATTTTGTGATTTTATTTTTCAGTCTGACAAATGATTTCTCACAAGTTTTATGCGATGTGGAATTAGGGTTTGGTTTTCAACCTTGACAAGATAATATATCTAGAAAATACATCTAGAAAAAATTTTTAAAAAAACCAAGTAAAGACTCCAGAGATAAAGTTCAACAAATCCAGATTTATTAATTCACCGTAAGAAACTCATCAGTGCTGAAGCCATGACAAACAGCAGCCCGAGGGACTCAACGGTCTTGGGCCTTTCTCCAACAGTCTGACTCTCCGAGTGGGACCTGGGAAGACGAGGAAGCAGACAGTAGTTTCTGGCATCGTCTTCTCTTGCATAAGCGGGTCCCAAGCCAGAGGTCTATGTTGTTGGCTATGTAAAACAAATTAAAACAGAAAAGGTGAAAAAGGACAACACTCAAGTCAGTTTACAACCTGGGCAGCAAGACAGCCCAGAGCTCAGTGCTAGGGGCTGTGAGTGAAATTCCACAGCACCCTGACCCCAGGGACAGACCAATGGTCATTCTATTTTGTAAAGACCCATAATCAGTCTTAATCAACGGAGACAAGCAGAAGGGAAACCTCCAGCAGGAGTCCTTGGGTATCTAGGCCTCTAGGGGATTCATTGGGAGGGCAGATGTGAAAACACTACCTGCACTTGGTTATACAGCACGGCACACCCACAGCTTCCAGTGACCAGGTCTTCAGGGAGAAAACCAGATGTCCTCACAAAGGGATGCTACTGTCTTCTTGCTGTGTGCCTAGCTGAGCTGTGCAGCCTTGGGAGCACAGGCTGAGCAGCTAGTGCTAGGGTCAGACTGCAGGGCAAGGGCAAGGGCAGGCTTACTAGACCACCAGGAAGTTTCCAATGGTCTCACCATCTCTAATCACTACAACACGGGACTAAAACCATGGCAAAACGGAACCACCTCCTCTTCCAATGAGACCTAGGGTAGAAGAGGGAGCCCTAAGAAGACAAATGAGGGGACAGACACCTTGAGAGCACCTCACTTGCTACAGCACCTGTAGTGACCTCCAAGACCACAGGCCTGGGAAGGGAACCCTAACAAACATATTAATCAGCCTACGATCTCTTCCTTCCTCAGTGGCCCATGAGAAAACTCAGTGCAGCAGAGCATGGACATGAACATGCTGACTGAGTGGAAATCAACCAGCACTGTCTCTGCTGCGGCACCAATTCCTCCGTCACTGGCAGCCCTGCAGAAGCAAAGCACACACGCTCCATATATTCACGGAGCAAAGGAGCAAGACACCACACAAGCACTTAAGTCACAGGCCATTTGGAGGAGCAACCCACAGGGATCACCCTCCTATCACCAGTGTCACCAACCAGATCCCATGGTGTATGACCCACGCACAATGGCTTTTCACAAGCCTCCAAGGACCCTCCCTGCCTGGCAGTTTGGCTTACTAAGCAGAGGGCACTCAAGTGAGCCAAGGGCCAGGAGGGTGAGAAGGAAGTTGTGTTCGAAAGCACCAGGGTTCGGTAAGGACAGGAGTGACCTTCCAAACACGGGGAAAGGCTTTCAGCATCCTTTCCCTGCACTATCAATGACCAGGGCACGGGCAGCCCTTGATCACTTTCGGATGCAGGAGCCTAGGAGGACAGTGACCAAGTCACCCACAGGCAACTAAGGAAAAAGGGTCAAGCTGGGATAAGCGACCCGGACATAGTGACTACAAATGCAACCTCTATTGTAGCTGCCTGATTCTCCAAGCTTCTATAATGGAGTTCTGTGAGCTTTGGCATGATGGGAACCCTCCCGGAGAGTATACTGTCTTATATTTAGGCAGGGCCTAAGATCCCCACCTTTTATGAACTCCCCAGCAATGCTAGAGGCACTTGATTCAGAAACCAGTGTCAGTGATCTACTAAGAGAATGAATGGGAGGATGGCCAAATTTGGGGTTAGTGCTGAGGTCAGGAAGCCTGGAGCTGTGTCTACACAAGCATCCCACCACCAAAGTCTAAGAACCGTCACTCAGCTAACTGCCAGCTACTCATTCGATTGAAGCACATTGCAAATCCAAATGTTTCTCTAACCCAAACGAAGCTCTAAGCACTCACTGTGCCTCCCCATGAAGCTGGATGAGGAAACGGGGATGGCGGGGTCTGGGGGAGGCATGTCCCTGCCAGCCTGGGGAGAGGGAAGCAAAAGGAAGCACTGTCCCTTCTGCTGTGACTGACACTTTGGTCTTCAGCCTCAACACCAGTGTTCTCTCTAGAGAAGATAGGACTCCATTACCTTGGAGGTATCCTACTCTGTCTTGGAGACACAGGGCCGCTGGACTCGAGGGCAGGTCAGCTGGCAATCCTGCAGGGACTAGTCGCATGCATCACTTGCTCCAATAGTGAACACAGTATCATTTGTTTTCCTTATCCAGTCACCTTCTCCCTCCTATGTGGAAGTTTTAGAAACCTACAGGGACACAAGGAAACAACTCCTTGGAAATCCTGTGTTGGCCAACAATCCCTCAATAGCAGACACCCTGGTTCCGGAACAAGGGCATCAAGCTACGACGAACCAAGCATGCATGATGCCTGCTGACAATGACATGTGAGATTCCAGAAAGTGCTACACTGCCACAAGGCTGGCAGATACACAGACGTGTGGGAAAGCTCCAGGGCTTGGAGGGGTCAGGATGCACCTCCAAACCCGGGGAACATGTCCTGCAGCATCCTCTTCCTGCACTACCCACGACCAGGGCACAGGCAGCCTTTGATCACTTTCGGATGCAGGACAGAGGGACAGAAGAGGACAGGAGAGTGGAGCCAAGGGCCTGGCCCAAGGAGGAGGAAGACACAGTCCTGTAGCTGCCACTCATCAAGCCAAACCGTATCAAACTGCCAAAGGTTAACAGGGGAGACTCGGACAACAAGCAAACGTGGGTGGAGATCAGGATCGTGAGGTCATGTCCTCAAAAGTCAGGTGTCATGGCTCTTTCCCACAACAGGTTCAAAACAGGTCAGACTATCTTGGATGTCTGGGAACTGGCCGTTAGGATACTGCCAAGCAGCCAGGCATCGGGAGGCCCACCACCAGCAACATGGTCTAGGCTGACCACTCATTTTCCTCTGGAGAACCTGCATTTTCAGGACACAACAGAGCACTCACTAAGGGAATTCCCTGGGCAGAAGCAAGGCATTCATGTAGGTGCGTTCCTGCCATGGAAGAATTGGTTGTGTGTGATGCTGTAGGAACAGCCTCAAGCAGCCGGTACAATGATACTCACACTCGACCTTGCCCCCCCCCAGCATATCCTTCCCACTGCAGAGCAGTGGCAGATGTAGGGACCCCCCACACACACCTGTTCCCCTTGACTGCTGTGATACAGAAGTGCCAGGGCGCTCTTCCAGAAGGTCTCTGGAGGTACTGCCCCTTCTGCACCCCAAGAGGCACATGGGAACCAGGAGCAATCTAGGGTGACCAGGGAACACTGGACTCGAGAATCCACGCATCACCCCTCTTCTCCTCCTCTCCTCCCCAAAGCACCAGTGAGAAGGAATGTGACTCTATGGCAATAAGTGGCCCAGTGTTCTCTCAGATGGAGACCCCTTGACCAAGCTTCTCTGCAGAGTCAGCTGTTGTCACCTGGGCAGCTGTAATGGTTTCGTGAGAACAGCCGCTTACCTGCAGGAGGGACCGTAGCTCCTGAGACGTGTCTGGTGATCTGCTTGCCAACTGCAGCGTGCTAGGCCGTGAGGTTCTGAAGTGTGCAGATCATGTGACTCCAGTGATGTCACCATGCATCTGGAGGAGCGGAAGAAGAGGCAGCAAGCTCAAGTAAGAGCTGCTTCTGTAAACCACTCAGCTAAGATCCAGTGTTCTTTAACCTGGATCTCTGTTCCCATCCACAGGCTCAAGAGAAAACCCTTCCCTGGAGGCCGCCCACAGCCAGGACCAACAGAGGTGACCACTTGAAGCGTCCCTCAGGAGAGCAGCAACTCTGGGCTGGGGCTGTAGTTCAGAGATGGGGCGCTTGCCTACCACACACGGGATCAGTTCCCAGTACTGCCATTCACACACGCACATGCATGTACACACTCTGCTCCCATCCTAAGTCCCGCTACGAGCGGCTCAACACGAACATCAGGATTGACTAAAAACGTGAGGTTTTATGGTGTGATTCTGACAGTACCAGTGTCGCAATACACACCTGCCATTAAGAGATTTTCCCCTCTATTATTTATCCTGGAAAGACTGCTGACCCTCTGGCAGTTAGCACACGGCAAGACACAAGGAAGACACAGAGAGAACTCCAGATATGCTAGGAGTCAGCGACAATCCCTACAGGGTCTGACTAGTGCCAAGGAGATGATGATGGTATGGGGACAGAGGCGGCTTTCTAGAGGAAGGCGGGAGATGCCACAGTGCCCACACTCGGCCAAGCCCAGATTCCACATCCTGTCACTGGACGGCAGAAGAGCGAGCAGAAGGCATCTCATAGGTGGGAAGGATGCAGTGTGGGAAAGCACCAGGGTTTGGCAAGGACAGGCGTGACCTTCCAAACACGGGGAAAGGCTTTCCACATCCTCTCCCTGCACTATCAATGACCAGGGCACAAGCAGCCCACAATCACTTTCGAATGCAGGGTCAGAAGGGCAGAGGGCACGCTGAGAAGGGAGGCCATGGCCGGCTTTGCAGTAGAGATGAGAGAAGCTGCTCTGACCCTCAGAAATCAGGTGCCACCCCCTGCCCAGGTCTGAACCAAAGATGGACGCTGGCAGAATTCATCACAGCTGTGATCCCCATAACCCAGTCTGAATTCCGGGAGTATTCCTTCTGCAGCAGCATCGGGTCCTGTATAAACATCACTAGCCACAGTCAAGAAACTCAAAGGCGGAAAAGTGGTAGAGCTTTCAGGATGCAGAACACAAGACCTGGGTGGTCGCAAGAAAAGCACTGTTCTGTGAAAGTCAAGGATGAAAAAAGGTCCCAAAACTAGGGTGGCAATGAAGTTGACTGAAACCCAGGGAGTTGATACAACCCCCAAATTCTTCCTACTTCTGACGCAGTCTGCTCCTAGCACTGGTTAAAGGAGGGACCCCTGAAAATTCAGCTCCCAAGTGGGCACAGCTAGAACCAGGTATGGCTCAAAGTCACCAAGGAGGGCAAAACAGGACCAGGAAGAAGTCACCCTCATCTCACCTGTACTTCCCAGACTAGATGACACCGGGGGAACAGACCCCAGGGGACAAACCTCACCTCAGGAGCACCACGGTCCAGCTGCTGCTTGGCACGACGAGGCACCTCTTGTGGCTGCTGCATATCCAGATAGCTACTTCTGCAATCAACAAAAAGTCCAGATAAGCCACCGGCTGGTCACCTGGTCAAACTTTCCCAGGAAGCGTGTGGCACAGACTGGGCAGCAAAGGCCTCGGAGAACTGTCTACTACTTGTAGAACCATGACTTCTACATATGCACCTTCTAATAAATGCATAAGGTATCAGAAACAAGAACACCATGCATCGCCTCCACCAGGGATGGCTTCCCCTCGCACGTGTGTGAATTACTCGGAAGTTGAATGGGACTATTCAGTTTCTTTCTGTTTGCTTTGAGACAGGTTTTACTACACAACACAGGCCAGTGCGGAAACATGATCTTCATGTGTCAGCCGTAACTACTAGCACCACAGGCATAGTTCATCTTTGCCACCTGGAGATCAGGCTAACTATGGAGCTCACCTGGCTATACCAACCAATCCCAGCTCCCTGGCCAAGGAAACAAAATGACAACCGCATCCTTTGGACTACAGATAAGGCGCACACAAAGGAGTGCCAATAGTGGTGTGATTTCAAAGTGGATTGTCTCCCACAGCCCAGGTGTGTGAATACTTGGCTCCCAGTTGGTGGCGCTGTTTGCAAAGGTACTTGGACCCCAAAGAGGTGGAGCATTGCTAAAGGAAGTGTGTCACTGGGGCGGGCCTTAAGGTTAGGTAGGGCAGTCCTGGTTCCAGATAGCTGCTGTGATATTGGCTGCTACGCCTTTCACGATGCTTTCTCTGCCATAATGGACTTTAATTATGTTCTCACCATTCCACAGTGCCGAGCCCCTTACAAACAAAAAGTGGACCTCTCCAATTTCAGTTCCTGTTTCATTTGTTCCTGAGTACACGCACTGAGTAAAGCAAGGGCCAGGACACAGGAAGTGAGTACCCTCAAGGTCACAGTAAGTACTGAGAGGCAAAAGGACAAACAAGTAGAGTTGAGACCTGGCAGGAATAAAAAGATGACTTGCGCGTCTTTTTAGACAGTTTTAGGACAGGGCTATATGCTGGGTAGGTCTTTAAAGGTCATCCCCACTGCTGGGATTATCCGGAAGGAACACACCCTACTAATCTGGAGGAACTGGTTCTAACCTTCCATAGAGACAAAGTTACTAACTTCCCCCAACCCTCTGTTTCTGAAAGGATCTGGAGAAGAACTCTCAGTTGCAGATAAGCTAAATTCCTTAAAAGAAACAGCTCCGCCACAAGGTCAGCCACAAAGTCTGGGCCGGGCCCCAATATGAACAGACCAGTGAGATGTAGGGAACCAAGACCTCCAATCAGGTTTGTAGAAACTGGAACTAACCAATAATGAAAAGCCACTTTACCTGGGCCTGTCTAACCCTATAAAAATCTCTGACCCCGTCAGCCATTTCTGGATCCCTTGCCCCTCACAGCCTCTGGGCTAGTTCTCTCTCTCTCTCTAATAAAATCCCCTACCTGTGCTCTGGTCTCAGTCTTCAACTGGAACACAAGAACCTGGACATAAAAACCCCTCAGTACTTCCATCCCTATTCTCCTCACCAACAGTATTGTGTTAAGCCAAATGCCAGGTGGCATCCAAAAAAAAAAAAAAAGGCTGAGATGTAGGAAAGCGACAGAGTTTGGAAGAGATAAACGTGAGCCCCCTAAACACGGGGGAAAGCCTTTAGGGTTCCTCTCCTTGCACTGTATCAATGACCTGGGCACAAGCAGCCCTTGATCTCTTTGGAATGTAGGATAGCCAGAAGCCCACCTAAACCCCTCAGTTCCCACTGATAGTCCAGGGAGGAGAAAGGAGCTGCCTGACTAAGCCTAGACTGCTGAGTGCAATCACCAGCCACTTTTGGTAAAAATAGAAGTCGCTCACTCGTGGGACAAAGACTACATAGCTACCATAGGGCCAGACAAGCTGCTGGGCCAAGGTCAGGGGAAAGAAGGAATTGACCCCATCTAGACCTCCAGTCTGACTCTAGTACCCACTAGATTGCCTGTGTACTGGGCTGACACTCGAGGGAAGGCCATCCCTGAGGCATGAGGCTTCAAGACTCCAGAGAAGCAGCAATTACCGGGACATCCTCTTCTTGCACAGTGGCGGGCACCGGGAATGTTAAGAGTCGGGAGCTGCAGGCTCAGTCAGGCCTGTCTGTCCAGGGAGTTTCCTAAGTATTCAGGAAGGCCTCACAGCCACCGCCTAGAATGGAAAGGCAGAGCAATCAGCTTCAGTACAGGTGGAGATTCTGCGCCCAAGGGTGCTGGGAGCATCAACTTAAACCTCGACCCACGTGTCTGCAAAAAGTTGTGGCGCTCAACTTCGAAGGACCTTGGGGGTCCTGGGATGCGACACAACCACTGGCCCTTTATAAACACCCGTCAAGTCAGCTTCTTCGGATGCCAGCGTCGAAATCCAGGGTCCAGGGTGTAAATACCCCCAGAGCTCGGCGCCCTCCTCCAAACTCAAGGGCACCCTAGTCGCCAACACCGCTCTCCCTTCACCAGGACACAAGACCCCCAAGAAGCTGATTGTGCTACTTACTGAGCGCTCCTGGCGCTGAATCCGGCGGCCTCTCGGGCCTCGGTTGCCCAGTGGGAGGAACGGTGTGCCCAGGTGTCCTGGTGCGCTCATCCTGGCGCCCTGAGCTGGGCAGCGATGGGAATAGACCCGAGAGCTCCGGAGCACACAAGGATGTCTGCGGATCCCACTGGATGGCAAGGGGCAGAAAACCACGAGACCGAAAACACCTCCCCTTCGCCGGCGGAAGTGTGGGTGAGAGCCGAGCTGAGGCCTAGAGCGGCACCTCCTTTGGGGCCGGGGCTTGGGAGGGGGGGATTTGGAGGAATCTGTGCCAGCGACGTGCAGCGCCACCTCATGGAGAGGAGGCCAACCTCGGCTTCAGTCCATTTTCAATAACCTATACTGGGAAGAAACCCTCCTTCACCCGCTTTGCTTTTCTGTTCTGCAGCTGTTCTTTGGGCTAATTTGTCACTAACCTGTAGGAATGGTGCAATTGTTGCCAGGATGATTTGGAGGGATGTGTTTAATTTTATTTTTTTTTCAAGTAGTCAGTGAACAGCTATCTCATTCAGTGTTTCCCTAGTACTTGGTTCAGTGATGCTATACAAAAGAGTTTTACCTATATATTCCTTTTGGACAACACCACACTGCGATTTCAGAGTCATGATGTGAAGGTGGAAAGGAAGAGTGAGATTGAGACAAGTTTAGAGGGGTGAGCAAAAAGATGGATGGATTCTTTCTTAAACATCATTTTAAAAAAAAGGGAGATTGACAAGTGGAAGGATCTCTGAAACAGAAAAGGCTTGGTGTGATTGGCACAGTGCCAGAGACAAAAGACAGATGCCTGTTGTCCTAACAAAGCACTGGAGATCAGCTTTGAAGGGGGCTGAAGCCCTCCAAACCTTCACACAAATTCTACCAGCATCATGAGCCACTTCAGGCTATTTGGGGTGGCCCTGCCTTTGGGTCTGAAGAGGATCCTTCAGAAAGATTCTAGGTGCTTCTAAGTCAGGAGAAAAATCCAGACTTGTCCTGTAAAACTTTGAGGAAAATGAGGGTGCTAGAAGGTGAGAGCACCCTACATGTCATACCTGGTAGAAGTCTGTGGGGTTCAGAGACTAAGAGCATCGCAGGTCTCTCGGAGATGGAGGAGCCATGGACGAGGTGGCTGGAGGAGGGCAGAGCTGAACAGAAAGCTGAGGTTGGCACCTTTGTGGGGCTCCATTCCTTGCTTGTCTCCTGCCTTTGCCATCCTCCGTGTGGCCCTGGCTAAGTGACCTAACTTTGCCCAGCCTGACACATGGACATGCATAGTTTCCAGAATTTGCAGTGAAATGATTTATGTCAAGAGTGATGCCCATTCTCCTGTGGGAGGGAATGCAGAAAGGAACTAGCCAAGAGGCTAGGAGTCCCATCCACTTCTGAGTCAAAGTTTTATAGCTACCTTGGGTAGGTGTGCGACATGTGAAGCACCTGTCTACCTGGAACCCGTGAGGTCCTGCCAGGGAAGGGGCCTGTTGGAGTAAGGGGATCCCAAGGGAGGGACTGTCACACACTGGAGTAAATACAAGGATACCGGGAGGGGAGTTTCTGAAGAACCCATAAATAGAGTCAGGCCTGGTGAAGATGAATGGTCCATCCAGCTGTCACCGTGAGTCGAGATGCAATTAATTTCCATCTTGCCTATTTCATGTCAAACCCTTTCCAGCAGGGACATTAGCAGATGCTATCCTTGTCTTTCAAAGGTACTGGGGAGGAGGGGAGAAGAGACCACTGGAGAGCTGGCCTCAAGGGTTAAGACTTTGACTCCCAAGGAGAAGGTCCTGAGTTCAGATCCCAGTTCCCACAAAAAAATGGCAGCAGCCTGCACCTCCCGCACTGGTGGGAAAGCCTGGGAAATCCCAGCTTCAAGCAGGAAGGAGGTGAAAGCAATCCAGGATGACTCCTGAAGTCTCCCTTGGTCTTCCACAGGGACACATAGTGCCCTCTGACACACACACACACACACACACACACACACACACACACACACACACAGAGGTACTGGGGCTACAGTTGTCTCTGCCTGAAGTTTGCCAGTCTTTTTAAATTTTTCTATTTACTCACTTGGGATGAGGGGGTCACATGCATGCCATAGAGCACATGTGGAAGTCAGAAGACAATTTTCAGAAGTTAATTCTCTCACCATGCAGGTTCCCAGGATTGAATTCAGGTTGCTAGGTTGCAAACAAGTGCCTTTATCCACTGAGCCATCTCGTTGGCCCCAGAACTTATGATTTTTAATGATTACATCTTTGGGCTTACTCCCATTAGGTTGTATGTAACCAATATAAAGTTAGGAATCACATTTCTCTTATTCCTTATAACAATGACTAGTTTAGTCCTTGCTATGAAATAGGTTTCTCAATAGTATTTTGGGTGGGTGCAAAACTATGCAGATAGGTTAATGGAAAGATAGGTGAATGGATATGTAGATAGATGTGTGCATGCATTCCATGTGCGTGGGTGGATGATGAGTTAACAGGCAGGAATAAGTAGATAGAGTGCATAGATGGATGAATGGATAGATATGTTGAGAGGTGAGATGAGAGATGAGCCAATAGGTTGGATGAATAATGAGATGGATGAAGAAGGTGTTGATTTGAAAATACCTTTGCTAAACTGAATGTATGGATGAGTTGGTGGGGTAGCTGGAAGAAGGGGTGCTTGTTTTGTAGGATAGCAGCTTGAGATTTTCAAAGTAGGTCCTGGGGGCGGATTAGCGTTTCGGTTCTGTTCCTGAAGGGGGCGCTGCAGAGCCACCTGTAGACATTGCTAGCGGAGGCGTTTCGTTAGGCTGCAGCGCGCAGCCGCAGCTGTGCAATCATTAAGGGTCCCGGGAGCGCAGACCGCGGAGAATCGGGCGCAGCACCTTTCTACAGCACCTGCCCCCTCAGGTGACTCACTTCGGGACTGTGCCCCGGGACACTGCCAACAGTCTGCAAGGCCTGGATTGCATCTCCTTCCGCGGGGGAAACGGAGAAACGGGGAAGGACTGGGTGGGCTCCCTTTCCTCCCGGCCGCCGGCCTGTGGGGATCCGGGACTCTTGTGTCACTGGAAGGGGCTGGTAAGGAGAACTGCGGTGGAGAGGCGCCACGCGCAGTCCCCAGAGAGGCAGCCGCAGCGAGAGACTTGCACGGAGCCGAGGGACTGAGCTCCGGTGTTGGTCATTTGGTGCCTCACCCAAAGTCACTTAGTTTCTACCCAGGGTCCTAGGATCGTCGACGCAAATACCCCTCTTAGCCTTCTCCTTCCAAAGCAAGCGCTAAAATTCATTTTGCTGACCTGTTGTCCGCGGTTTAGGATGCGGCCTTCCACATCCCTGTGCCCGTGCTTTGAGCTGAATCCTTCCCCTGTGCTTCCTAGTTAGGCCCTGGAGGCCAGGCCCGTCTGCGATCACTTCCTGGACCCATGGCAACGCTGGTTCTGCAGCAGCTGGGCACCCCACGGTCCGCATTCCCAGGGGGGCTTCCAGTGCCCAGGAAGAGGGTACCCTGGTAAGTGAGCTTGCTCCAGACACCCTGCAGCCGGATGCCTCTGGATGGCCTCGGGAGGGGTTGTGTAGGGCTCAGTTGGGTCTTGAGACCAGCTTGGCAAAAACTCTGCGCAGAGGAAAATCCTGGTAGCGAGCGCATGGGCGTCCTTGAACGACTATTCTAGGTCAGGTGTGGCTGAGTTCCTTCATTCTTCCGGCGTTACTGTGTTTAAAGTATAGAAATTTCAAAGGCTGAGAAGGCCAAGGCCCCGGCTGCTTGTCCTGTTTTGAACCCTGGTGCCTAGTCACCTGATGTACGCAATATTCGTGGGGTAAGTTGAAAGATTTCACCATTTTAACTAAAAGTTGCTCTTCCCCGTGGACTCTCTTGCTAGTGGCAGATAAAGTCTCTGCAATCACAATCACACAGTGCTGAGTCCTTTGAGCTTGGGACTTGGGCAGTTGCCAGGTATTTTTCCATTTGTGGTTCTTTGGCA
The DNA here is from genome assembly GCA_023101885.1 of Typhlomys cinereus. Taxonomy (NCBI): domain Eukaryota; kingdom Metazoa; phylum Chordata; class Mammalia; order Rodentia; family Platacanthomyidae; genus Typhlomys; species Typhlomys cinereus. Next base: position 2,937,709 of record JALPQD010000196.1, read on the forward strand.
GGAACCTTCTGGAATCTCTGTACTTTATCAGATTTGCACAAAAGATCTGAAAAGTGCTCTCTGCTGTAGGGGATTGATTTGTTGTCCCAGGGGTATTGTCAGCATCTCTTTGTTCGTGTCAAAGTGATGTGGCTCAGGCTGGGGAAATGGCTCAGGAGTTAAAGCCTTTGTTTACTTTGCAAGCAAAAGGACCTGAGTTCAGATCCCCAGATTATATGTAAAAATGGTGGGTGAAATGGTTGCAGTTCATACTTCTAGTCTGGAATGTGGAGCCTGGGAAACCTCAGAGCAAAAGCATTAAGAGAGGCAGAGCAATCCAGGATGATTCCTGAAGTCACCCTTGGGCCTCCACAGGCACACACATTAAAAAAAAAAAAAGTAGTGAGGTGACTCATAGCTTAGTAATGCCAGCTCACATTTGTGAAGCAGTTCTACCTACCATACCAAGAACTCTATGTGAGCTTCCCAGGACAGGTTGGCCAGGTGACATTTAGATGCTCATCAGGATTTCCTATTTATTGCAGAGATGGACACTTGGTGCAGATAGGCCATGAGCGGTATCTGTCCTGCTAGAAAGTGACCGAACACTCCCAAGGTAAGGTTGATGCTCAGGATACTGGGCCTTTGTATCCCATAAAGATATACATGGGTTCCTGGGAGGGAACTAGTCTAGAAATGTAATAGATAAAGGATGAAAGTATCCTAGGGAGGTCCCTGGGATCTTTGACATACATCTGATGCCTGTGCCCACTTTGGTTCCAAATCTTCTGCGATCCTCTCCTTACTTTGGCGTGTTGGCAGCAGAATGTCTGCCAGCAGAAACAGGAAGGATCCGGGGATCGTATCCACTTGTCCCTAGGTCTCAGTTATCTCTCTACCTCTTCTCAGCGTTAAGAACTTCTGTGGCCCTTGGTTTCTTTTCCCAGAAAGAAAGCAGAAATACAATGAGGCAGTTTTTTGCTTAGAATTTCAAGGCCCCATCTTCCTCAACTGAAGAAGTCTGTTTTTCTCATTGCCCTGTATAATGGTTACTCTTAACTACTGTTGTGAGAGAACACTCAAAATCCATCAACTTAAGGGAGAAAGGGAGATTTATTTAGGTTATGGTTCCAGAGGGGAGATACAGTCTTTCATGGTGGAGGCGGCATGGCTGGCTGGCCAAAGCTGGAGACAGATTATGTCACACTCACCCCCATCTGAGAGGTGGAGAGCAAAGGCAGACTCCTCCAGGAGGTAGGGTGGAACTAAACCACCTCAAGGTCCACCCCTTGTGACCACCTTCCTCCAACAAGGCTCCACCTCTCAAAGGTGCCATGACCTTCCAAACACATGAGACTGTGGGGGACACATTTCAAGCCATGACACCCTATGTCTCTCTTTTTCCTCCTCTGCTGCCCATGTAGTTCGCAGGGTTAGATGCACTTGCTGGCTTCTTGTACTCCACTGAGCTGTCTGGTCCTTTCACTGCAAGCCCTCTGTCCCCACTGGCCTGCATTCGTAAGTGATCATGGGGTGCCTGTGCCTTAGTCATTGGTGGTGCAGGCAAAGGAAATGTGTTCAGAATCGCCCTGTACCTGGAAGGTCTGCACCTTCACTTTCCGGTTCCAGGAGCTTCCTACACTCTTGCTTCTCACCTGCGCACCCACTTGGGGCCTCTAAGTTTTCAGCGCTGCCATATGTTGTATATTACTGTTTTCACTAGGGCTTCCCCACACCTGTTTTTGCAAACCAGACTGTGGATATTGTTAAACTCCTCTCGGTGACCAGCGGGTTCGCTGCCAGTCCACCATGGCACACTCCCACAAACCTGGCGTTGGAATACTGTTTCATAGTCATCAGCACTGGTTGCCTTACTAGAGACCACCCAGGATCTTCCTCTTTAGAGTTAACTCCATTCTTCATGATGAAATAGTGGGTCAATAGAATCAATAGTTTTGGTATGCTTACTGTCTGTAACTCCTGTACCAAGCCTTTTTCCCATGCCCCGATATGATCAAGTGCCAAGCAGTGTGCTCATATGGGTTTCATGTCTCTTGCAGATGAGTCCAGAGTGTGCAGAGGCGCCATGACAGTTGTCACATCGTGAACTTTCTAGATCTCTAGGTAAGATCTCTAGAGCATCGGTCCCCTGCATCTGGTTCAGTCCCATATATGTTTCCCAGGAGCTTTGGATGATGAAGTAAGGAAGTTGAAAGATGAGATGAAGGAGGCACCGTGGGTTCCCACATCCACTGCCCACTGAGCCAACCTAGATCACATCCTATCCTTGGCATCCTTCAGTACTGCTGAGAAAGGACTCTCCACAGTCCCATTTTGGTAGGGAGAGGTCTCTGGGGAAACTGCTCTCCTCCCTGGATGTCAGCAGTAGTGTCTTAAAGGAAAATGGGTGGACTTGGCATTGTACCTTTCCTACCACTGTCTCAGGTGATGAGCAACTCAGAATCTAATTTTCTCCATTTGAAAAATGGAGTAGTGGGCTAGAGAGATGGCTCAGGGGTTAAAGGACCCGAGTTCAAATCCCAGGTCCCATGATAAAAACGCCAGGTAATGAGGCTAGAGAGATGGCTCAGGGGTTAAGACTGTGCCTCTAAAGCAGAAAGACTTGAGTTTGACTTCTGAATCCCATGTTGAAAAATATCAGACAGCCTGGGAAATCCCAGGGGGTAAGGGGGGTGGGGGGTGAGGAGGGACAGAGAAGGAGGTAGAGCAATCCAGGGTAATTCCCAAAGTTACTCTTGGGCTTCCACAGGCATATTCAATGCCCTCCGATACACATAAATATACACACACACACACACACACACACACACACACAAAACATTCAAAAGAAAATGAAAAACGAAGTGGTGATGGTGACTTCTGTTGCACTTGAGACCTTGTGATTCCCTCCACCCACGGCCCTAATAGTCTTCCAGAGTCTCTGCCTAGTGACATCTCTTTGGTTCCCCTTGACAGGGAGGTTTTATGAGGCTCTTGCAGGAAAGTGCCTCTACTGGGTTCCCGTGCTTGGCAGGACTGTGTTCCTGGGCTCGGGCCTCAGGCTGCTGGCATCCACTCCTCTTCTGGGTCCATTCTCTGTCCCCTGGTGTGGACCTGCATTCAAAAGTGACCACGGGCTGCCTGTGCTCTGGTCATCCATAATGCAGGGAGAGGAATTGCTGAAAGCCATTTCCCGTGTTTGGAGGGCCCACATCCATCCCTTTCAAATGCTGGTGCTTTCACACATTCCCATGTCCTTCCTGCAGACACAGTCTCTGCGAAGGATGTCAAGGCCGCCTTGTGCGAGTCAGTCAAAACGGAGGCATTTTTGGCTTGGTCTTTCTCAGCTTGGCTGCCTGCTATCAAGGTTTAGACACTTGTGCTACAAGGCCTGGGTGAATTTATACATGATAGATGCTATGTAGTCACTTTGACAAGGAGAAGTGGTCTTTTGGAAGTAGTGGGTAGGAATGGCAGAAAGGCAATGTGATGGTGAGCAGGAAGATGTTCTTGGGGACAGGAGAGGGAGAGGAGTTGGAGGATGAAGGGGACTTTGAGAATGAAGTGCAGGCAGCTGACATTATGGAGGAATGGCTGCTGGGCGCTGGGATTTTGGTAGGAGGAGCCTTGAGCAGGAGCCCCTGAGTTATGTTCAGTTGCTCTGTAGGGAATTCTTTTGAGCTATTAGAACACTTTTCATTTTGTCTTTTTTTTTTTTTAAGTTTTTTTTATTTATTATTTATTCAATTGTGCGTGTATGCGTGTGCGCGCATGTGTATATGTAGGTGTGGGTGTGTGTAGAACCACAGGCAAATTCAGGAACCACCATAGACGCCTCCACCTCCTCCTTGTTTACTCTGCTCCTGGATTCACAGGCTCCGCCCTACCAGGACCAGAAGCGCAGGTCGCCCCCGCTTCCGCCTGGCAGTCTATACGTGGGATCTGGGATCCGAACTCAGGACCTTCCGCCTGCAAGGCAGAGGCTTAACCCCTGAGCCACCTCTCCAGCCCCATTTTGTCTGTTTTCTAGGAGAATGAAAGTTCCTTTTGTGAGTTTGGTGTGAAAAATCCCAGCAGCTCATCTCTCCTCAAATGGAGTCGTTCTTACTAACATCCTTGAAGAAGGATGAGATAACATCGGAGACCAAATCCTGGAGAAGAGCCCAGGGGATGGGACACTCAGCTTGTCGGCACACTCTCTGCAAGGCTGTCCTCCTGGCGAGTGCCTGCCGGGACACTGGGTCAGCCTGGGTTTTTGAGATGGACATTCCAAGCCGGTGGCCTTGCCTGACTTTCTCCCTTAGGTTACCGTGGTGGCAGTCATGGATGCTGGCATAATCGAGGTGCCATCACATGGCATGCCATCAGGCCTTGCTGTTGTGTAACGTGGAGCACCTTTCCACTTGTGGTAAGCAGGGGGCGTGAAAGCATGGACTCTGGGGACTTGGAATCCAGCAGTGGAAGCCCTCCGAGCTGACACGTTCATACCCAGCAGAATCACAGGGTGTCATGGATGGGAGAACAGGGGCTTCCTTTGTCTCAGCAGATCACACGTGGCCAGCCTCCATGTCTTCTTGCCTGATTTAGATTCGAGATCACTGTGAACTGTTCTGTGCCAATTGCCATTGTCCTCTAAACCACCTCAATAAATTTGGAAACGTCCTGCCGCTTATTCTATGATTTCCTGTTTGTGTGTTTGTTTATCAAAGCCTCTGTGTACTAGGAAGGCTAGGTAGAGAATGTGGGTCACGAGTAAATTTTTTTTTCTGTGTATGATATGTGTAAGGGGGGTACATGTACACGAATGCATGACTGTGTATGCCTGTGGAAACTCAACCAAGGTTGATATTGGGAATCATCCTCGCTTGTTCTTCCACTTCATTTTTGTGACCCAGGTCTCTAATTAAATCCAGAACATGCCATTAGGATTAGTCTAGTCAGCCAGCTTGCTCTGGAGATCCTCAGACTCCACCTTTCAGAACTAGAATTGCAGGCGCACTACCACATGTCCCCAACATATATATGGAATCTGGGGATTGGAATTCAGGTCCTTTTTTGCTTGTGAGGCAAATCACAAGCCGTCTTCCCAGCCCCAAAGGGCAAATCTGGCCTCTGGTTTCATTCACTGAGAAGTGCCACTTGATAGCAACAAAACAACACCAGACCAAAACAATATAAGAGAGGAAGGAGGTTTGTTTGGTGCGCAATTCCAGGTTACTATCCACCATGGCAGGAGAGTCATGGCATCAGGAGCCAAGGGAACTGGTCACATCACGCAGCAGCAAGAGCACAAGGCAAGGACCGGTGTGCGCTTGCTTGGCAGATTACCAGTGCTCAGCCCGCTTTCTTATACAGGAAGCAGTGTGGCCCATAGTGGGCTGGTCTTCCCACCAAAGCAATCAAGACAGTCTCCTACAGGTTTGCCCAAAGGCCTGCTTTAATAAAGAGATTCCCTCTTAGTTTGTCCACTATTCTACTTCCTAGGTATCTGGTTGACAATCCTGACCATCACAACACCCTCCTGAAACCTAACCTAAAGAGTTCCCTTACCAGATCTGCACAATGACTAACATATTAATCTGCTCCCATAGAATATCAAGGAACTTAAGAGAGATATGAATAAACAGTGGAAACCTTGGGGGCTAAAACTGGATGAGTGAAGGAAAATGCCCCATCAGTGGGATGGCCCAAAGAGAGGCAACTTGACAGGTCACATAGCCCTGAACACCCATAAGAGTAGACAAGCTAGAGGCAATTCTGGGGTCCATAAAAGCAGATAGGCAGGAGGGCAGGATTGACAGAGGGATGGGAGGAAAAAACGATAAGAACTCAATATGCTTGTAAAAGTAGAAAAAAAAAGACTAGACAAACCAGAGGGAACCCCGGAGTCCATAGAAGCAGATAGGCAGGAGAGTGAGATAGATTGAGGAAGGGAAGGGAACAGGGATGGATGGGAGGGAGGATGGAGGGAAACAGGGATTAGGACTCAATATGCTTGTAAAACTAGAAAAAAAAAGGACTATGAAATCAAGTGTAAGACTTGGGCTAGAATTTTGAAAATCCCATGGTCATCTTGGGGTGTGATTTAAGAGAGATGGGTGCTGTAAGAATTGAGTTGGTCAAGGAACATTTGGGGCAGGGCTTTAGAAAAGAATGACGGGGTGGATAGCGATGGAGGCAGGAGCTGAAGGCCTTGAGGAAGACAGGAGTGCACTGAGGTAGGTCCAGGTGATGGAAGGCACCGGAATCTGGGGATGAATGGGGGGATGGCTGTGCAGGGGTTATAGAAAGAACCTGCCTTCCGAGAATTGCGGAATGTAGTGGGTAGATGCCAGGTGTAGGGGTTTGTGTTCCTATGAAATCTGTTTGGTCTTTGGAGAGTGCACCAAGTATCAGTGTTTACAAAGATATGCTCAGCCTGCATGTGTAGGCCTGTTGGCATGCTGCATGTGGGCAGCATTGCCCTGTCCCTATTTTTCACATACTGTCCACGTAGAAGAACTCTTCCCTAAGACCCGGAAGCCAAGTGGAGAGTCAACAGGTGCATTCCTCCAGTTCAACTCACTCACCATGCCTGAGGCTGGGGTGAAACTGGAAGTTAGGCCCCCCGAGGGTCAACAAGAGTCATTCTTGGTCTGAGGAGTCCACTCTGCCAACCATCTCTGGCACAGGTCCTTGTGTCTTCCTTACTCTGGGCCTCAGTTCTTCCCAACAGCCACCTGACAGCTCCCAGTGTCCAGAGCCTGAGTAATGGGCTATAGGAACGGAAGAAGGAAGAGACCCACTAATGGAATCTTAACAAGTGCATGCAGGGAGGCTGAGTGCTGAGCTCTTACACCAAGTAAGAGACCTATTCCTGGAAGTCCTACAGGTAGAAAATGAATCCAGTTTTCAAACCACATTCATGCTCCATGAAGCTTTGGTGTCGGTACTAGGACTTGCTACAAGTCCTAAGAGCACAGTGTTCTCTGAGTTTTTATAAGGTGTGGCCACGTGACCAAGATTCCTGCCCATTCGTTGTTGTTGTTGTTGTTTTTAATGAAAACCATTGAGCTCATTATATGCAGAGAAAGTCCATTAGCATTAAAGGATGGGAATAAGATCTTGACAATGTGCACTAGGGAGAGTGTACATAGGCCCCTCTGTCTCTATGGTGACATCCCCGCTGTCACTGGGATGCCCAAGTCAGCCTGCATCCAGAAACCACCTAATGAAACGCTAGGAGTTGGTCAGATTCTGATGTGGTCGCTTGATCGCTGTGGGGTCTGGAGCATGTTCTTTGCCTCCCTGACTTGGTTTTTGGTTCTGTAAGTTGACCACAAATTAGCAGTTCCCCCAAAGAGCAATGATTGACTAAGACGATGCATATCAAATATATGACACATGAGCTGGGGGAGATGGCTGTTCAAGTAAGAGGGCTTCGATTTGATCTCAGGACCCATGTGAAAAGCTAGAAAGAGCATTGTGTTGGTGACAGAGACAAGACAGTTCTCAGAAGCTCACCTGGCATACGGCAGCAACAAACAGCAAAAGACTGTCTCTAACAAAGCGGAAGGCCTCCGCATATGCTTCCACACTTGCATCTGTGAATATGTACACATATATACACTACACACGTGCATACACAGATTAAAAATAAATAAGGACCCTGGATAGATAGCTCAGTAGGTTAGGTGCCCATTTGAAAACCTGGCAACCTGAGTTCAATCCCCAGGAAACCTATGTGGTAGAAGGAAAGAACTGACTTTACCTGTGTTCGATGATTGTACCTTTCTCTCTCTCTCTCTCTCTCTCCCTCAAATAACAACATAAATAAGGGGCTAGAGAAATGGCTTAGGGATTAAACTCTGCCTCAAAAGCAGAAGGACCTGAGTTTGTAAAATGCCAAGTTGAAATGGCAGTGACCTACACTTCTAGCTCTGGAAGTTTGAGCCTGGGAAATCCCAGAACAAAACAAAAAAAGAAGTAGAAGCAATCTAGAATGATTCCCACAATCACACTTGGGCTTCCACAGGCACATACAGTGCCCTCTGCTACACAGACACACACACACACACACAATAAATAAATATTTAGAAAAATATAAATGAGAAATATAGGTAAATAAAGATAAATAAATATACGACACACTATCTGCTTCCTGTTGCATGCCCAATAAATGTCAGCTATTTTTATCTAATGAGCATATATATAGATTGTTGACAGTTAAAGCAAAGAGCAAGGACTGTGAGGTGGCTCAGCAGGTAGATGCACTTATGCGCAAGCCTGGAGATCTGAGTTCTATCACTGAGGTCTACATGTTGGAAGGAATGAACCAACTTCTGAAGGTTGTCCTCTGATCTCCGAATGTGCACTGTGATGTCATCCCCCCACGGGCCCTGATCTTGGGCTTTCTCTCTCTCCTTCCCCCTCTTTCACAAAATAAAATATTTTTAAAAGAATGAAATCTCGTTTAAAAATAATATGAAGAATAATGGGCTGGAGAGATGGCTCAGGAGTTAAGCCTCTGCTTTGCAAGCAGAAGGACTTGAATTTGGATTTCAGATTAAAATGCTGGGCAGAAATGGCCTGATTTCTGGTTCTGGAGGATGGAGCCTGGGAAACCCCAGAGCAAAGCACAAAAGAAGGTAGAGCAATCCTCCACAGGCGCACACAGTGCCCTCTGATACACACACACACACAAATATGAATAACAAATGCAAAATGTCACCATGACAGATTTGTCTGTTAAGGTGGCGTCTCTGCTTTTTTGCTAATCTGCAGACATCCCAATGGGGCTGGTGTTCATCAGCCCTGCGATTGATTAACTTCCACTAAATGCCATAGACTGTATTTAAGGTCATGTATGTAATTACCTCATTTAACCTTCACCACAACCCAGGGGAGGGATACCAGTTTACAAATGAGGAAGCCCATCTTGCATCTAACAAGCAGCTTGGCCCATGTGCTCTTTTTGCCGTGTGCAGTGCCGAGAACTGTGTCACAGAAGTCAGGTGCATACAGGGACATTGGGTGCTTGTTTACGCTGGGAAACTGAAACTGGGGTATTTCGACAGTCCTTCCATCTGCTCAAATGACTGTCAGACTGGCACCAAGCTTCCTAATGTATTCCCTCATCTAAGCCAACGATCATGCTGTTTGAACTCTATACACGTTCAGAGATAATAACCATGTTTCGGTCGATGCCCAAGCATCAGATATTCCTTCCACTTCCTGTGTCTGAAGCAGGGGTCATCTTAGAGCCTAGAGGAAACCGAGAAGGATAGTACCAAGATGGCTCGAGGGCCAGAATGAGTTACTACAAGGAAGAGCCCTGTTCCTACAGAGAAATTGCTTGGCCAGACCTAGAGAGCTGGTGGGAGTTTGTACAGTGGAATCCAGTCAGGAGAATGGGACAGAATGAAAAGTCATTTGCCCACCCCCAAAATGTACTAATCACTATGCTGATAACAGAGATAAGATAGTGAATACTGAAAGGGTCCTCTATCACAGGTAGCTGACAAATTCTGTTTATGGAACAATCACTGTTTAAGGCCTTGCTGTGAGCTGGTGCAGGGCTTCGACAAAGCAGTTGAGGGTTCTTAAGGAATCTCAACGGTCTCGAGCTAAACCATTGGGATTAGGATGCAGCTCAGTGGAAGAGCCCTTGCCTAGTGTGCACAAGGTCCCAAGACTTGAACCCAGGATCACACACAGACAAGAGGTGAAAAATTAGCAGAATGTGTGTCCCAAAGGAACATGTGAGTCACATGTGTGATTTTGAATTTTCTTTGTAACCACTTTACGGAATGGAAAAAAAGCAGGAGGAATAAATAAATTAATAGTGTTTATTAATTAGCTCACATATCAAAAATTGTCTTTTCAACATGTAATCAACGTGAAGAATTTTGGGAAAGGGTTAAGTGGTCTGGATTTAATTAGGCTCATAACAATAAGGTAGAAGAATGATTGAGGATGATTCCCCCACCAATCTTGGGCCTCCACAGACATACACATTCAAGTGCACTCATGTACATATACCCACATGCACACACCCACTCATGTGCAAACACACACACACACACACACACAAAGCAAAGAAGATTGTTGATGGCTCTTCTCCAGAAGCTTGTGACCTTTTCTTTCTTTTAAATCAGGTATTTTTTGCGGCAGTGGCTCAGCTGAGTATCACCACCGTATCTACTCACCTATAAGCCAAGATATGAGCCAACTCCTGAGGATCATGTAATCTAGAACCTGCTCAGCCATGTGTGGAAGGTTTTTCTATCTTCTGTGGAAGACGAATGGGGATGGGCCCTGGGTTAAGCCCAACACTCATCTCATAGACAGATACAAAGAACCAGAGTGAGTACAGGAAGTCAGAAGTCCACACAGAGAGGAACCAGATAGAACAGGAAGCCCCAGCAGAATTCCTGTCTCCGGGGTTGAGTTCAACATCTAACTCAACCTTTGCTCTCCCCTCATCCACCATGTTTGATTTCACCTTTTCCAATAAATATTGATCCCCATCCCCTCTTTCTTTCTACTTCCCCAACAAGTTCTGGCTAAAACCTTGCATCATTCACTTTGCTTGCTCCGAATGGTCAGTCATGAAGGCTCTCAAGTATGGCTGTCAAGTATGATACGGAGACACTTTGCCTAGCTGGGTGACTTCCTCACCATGACACTGGCCTATCTGTATAGAGATCCCAATGAGCAGAACAGCAGCCTGAGCGTTCATTGTGAGCATGCTGGGACAGCCTGTACGTGCAGTGATCAGACCGTTGTCCTTTTCAGTGGCTTGCTGTTACTCACTGGCCACTAAATGCAACTCTGATATTGAAAATGTAGTATCAGGAGCGGGGGGGGGGTGGCTCAGTCAGAAAGTGCCTGATGCGAGCATGAGGATCTGAGTTTGGATCCTCAGCACATGTTTGTTTGTTTGTTTTTTAAAAAAGAAAGAAAATAAAAAGTTGAGTGTAGCTACAACTCTAGGGTCATAGGTGGGGACAGAGACAGGCAGATCCCTGGAGGTCATTAACCAGACAGCCTAACTGAATAAATGAACTCCAGAATCAGAGAAAGACCATGCCTTAAAATTTAAGATGGAGCATGATTGAGGAAGACACCCAACATTGACGCCTGCTTGTCATACACATATGCACATCTTGATACAAACATGTACATATACAGAGTGTGCCCACACACTCACATGCAAAGCACACACACTCATGCACAAACACACACACACACACACACACACACACACACACACACACACACGCACATCAAATGTAACATAGGCTCATTCCCCCAAGCAGGATATTTTGTGAATGAGGCATTTTTGTTACCCAAAAAGAGTATTATGGTGCTTTGGTATAGTAAGTCACAAATGAGAGTCTACATTGGCCAATAGGACTCCCTGGAAAATGATGCTCTTAATTGTGGAAGATGTGGGTTCAGGGTAGCTCAAGGAGACTAAGGGTAGAAAGGGAGATGGCAGCCAAGGTGGTCCTAGGATATGCAATGCTGTAGGCTTCTATTTTGCATGGCCCAATTCTCTTCTTATTCAAGTCCAAAACAATTCCTTCATCTTTTATTGTAAAATGTTCCATTTCTGCTTGATTTCATCTTTTCACCATAAAAGATTCATCGTTTGGAACTCACAATGGAGGTAGTATAGAAAAACTTGCCTCTGCAGTTCACTGACGTTTATGTAATGTTGGTGCCTTATCACACTCTTTCTTGAAGACTATAAAACTGGATTTGGCACATGGCTTTAATCATCCTAGTACTCAGGAGGTGGGGGAAGAAAGATCAAAAATTCAAGATTATCCTTGGCTACATGGTGAGTTCAAGGCCACTTAGACTACATGAGACTCTGTCTCGAAAAATAATATTGTTTCTATACGTCTGATGAGAACTACAGATAGAAGTCTTAACCAGAGTATTTGGGGGAAAGATGAATGATTTTTCTGATCATGTTTAACTTATACTTTAATTTCACAGTCACAGAACAGGGATGGTTGAGTTCTCTTAGCAGGAAGCACAACAAGGTGTCTGTGAGCAGAGAAGCATAATCTCACTCTTCTAAGGTGTGTGAGATACACCTTTCCCTTTCCCGTGTCTTGAGACCAATAGAAAACACACCCTTCAGAGCTGTGCCAAGGCACATATTTCCTCCTACATGTCTTCCCTTTCTCTCTCTCTCTCTCTCAGTCTTTCTCTCTCTCTCTTTCACACACACACACACACACACACACATACACACACACACACACACACACAAATACACATACACTAATGATAACATTTTAAATTGATATAAAGTACATATTATTAAGTAGAAAAAAATTGTTCAAAATTGAATTTGAATTTGTTCAATTCAAAATTGTTGTCTTTTGTGATTTGTTAGCTAGGTAGTAAGAGATTTTAAGTTTCTAACTTTTAGTTCTCGTCTCTTTTCACTATTTTTTTTGTGAAATAAAAATGATTTTAAAAAGTCTAGGTATCTTAGGTTAAAACTGAACACTGTTTCCCCCTCCCATTTAAGTCAATAGAAATATACTTTTTTTTCATGTACAGTTCCCTTTTAACCAACAATTACAGTAAGGAATTGAAACCACAAGGTGGTTTCAATTTTTTACTATTATTATTTTTTTGTCTGTTTGTTTGTTTTTCAGATATGGTCTCACATTATATAGCAAGTTCAAGGATGACATTGAACTTCTAATTCTCCTGCCTCATTGAACCCAGGACTTTGTGTATGCTAAGCAAGCAATCTGCTAACTGAGCTACATCTGGAGCACCCACAACTTTCCACAGCTCTCCAGCCCTCTGTTGTCTCTCACATTTTGGCTTCTTATCATTTGCTGCTCTTTCCAATCTATCACCCTTATCTGCCTGATACATTATAGATGTTCAAGAGTCCTTGTGTTAAAAATGTGTCTGATTTCAGGTAACAGAAAACTCATACTGCAATGTAAATAAGATTCACACCCACACCTCCTCCAAAACAAAACAAAACAAAACAAAACAAAACAAGGAGGTGGTCTTGGAGTTGTAGCACAGACACTTAAACCCTACAGAAGTAGGCTACTTTGGTCCTTCTGCTCTTCCTTCTTAGCACAGTCCTCATGGTCTTGAGATGGCTGCTACATATCCTGATATTGTTCTTGGTTCCAATTATGTAATAGGAGAAAGTTGAAAAACATAAACCTTGAAGCCAAAGGACACTTTCCAGAAGGCAGTTCTCTCCTTCTACCATGGGGACTTCCAGGGACCGAACTCAGGTTATCAAGTTTGTGATCGGACACCTTATGCACTGAGCCATCTCCTGGTAGCCACAAACTTTTAAAAAGAATTCCTTTTTATTCCAGGTCTGCTTTGAGAACTTTTTTAGTGTTTGTCTTATGGGCCAGGGCTTTGTTTACTGCCACCCCTGCAAGGGGCTTCTGAATATACTTGATAGTCTCTGTAATGTAGACAGGAAGGGAAGTGGCTGGGTAATGGATGAGCTTACTGAAGTACTTGTTACGCTGTTTAACTAAACTGTATTGTTTGATTCTCATAGAGTCTTGGCACATTCTTAAGTTATCACTTTTCCTTCTTCCTTCCTGTAGCTACTGTTCCTGCAGAGAAGGGTGGGTCTTGAGGAAACTCATCTATCTTATCCTTCCTATGATACCAGCTCCTTCTTCAGTCCTTCCATAGTCTCTTCGGAGAGTGAGGAATCATATCTTTGCCCTCTCTGCTCATTCCAGACAATTGCGTGTCCTCAGCACAACTTGGCATTCTGACCTCTCCACTTCTGCATGCCAAGGTCGGTCACCCGGCCAGGCACTTCGTGAGGACCTCTCTCATGCTATCATCTTATCATTGAAAGCGGTAGTGTTTGCAAAACAGGTACTGGTGTATTGCAGGCCTTCATACTTGTATCTCTTGTCATTAATGTCCTATGTCCTCGATCAGATTCGGCTCGTTAATGACAGGCTCTGAATGTAAGGTCTGATTCAGGCGTTTAACATACTATCAGGCCTGACTGGGGCAGTGCTCATAATGCTGTACCCATTCATTATAGCGAAGGGCCGGGTCAAAGGCAGAATCTACAATGGTGGCAACGTGAGACCCTTCCAGATCTTGAATGCCAGCCAGGACTTTTCAGAAAAGACCCTTGCTCCTCCGCACTCATCACAGGTGCATCTGGATTCAAGACCAGGTCTCTACAGCTCAGGGGGCCAAGCACGATGAGGTAACCGGATCCGTCACTTCACCTCCTCCCAAGTCACTGGAGCCGGAAGGGGAGGAGCGAACGCACCTCGCGCGCGCGGCCCTCTGGGATGGTTGCGCACGCGCAACTTCCGACTCCTGGTCTTGGGACTTATTTGACGCCACCCGTCCGGCCCCTCACAAAGCGCGGAACCTCCGTCCTGCGCACGCGCCGTGGTCCCTTCGGCGGGGGAATTATTTGACGCCGTCGCCTCTGGCAGTCGGAAGTTGCCTGAGCAGAGCCCAGCCGGCCGGCCGCCCGGCCTTCATCGTCCCCGGGGCGCCCTGGGAGAGTCACCGTCGGCTGGACGGACGTGACCGCCTGTGGACGGCCGGCCGGGGCGGTGACGCCGCAGGCCCTATGGCGAGGGTCGCGTGAGCGGCAGGCCGAGCGCGGCCGGCGGCGGCGCCCGCCCCAGCGATGCGGGCCCCGCCCGTCGCCTCAGGTAAGCGGCCGGCCCGCCGCGGGCGGACCTCGCTTGCGCCGCGCCGCGCTCGCCTCCTCTGCTCTGGCCCCGCGCGCGGCTCCGGAGCCTGGGGGCTCCGCTCCCGGGCACCTCGCGACCGGCCTTTGGAAGCGCGTCCCCGGATTCCGGGGGAACGCGGCAGCGCGCGCGGGAGCGGGGCCCGGGGTCGGAGGCGCGCTGTCCCCGGGCAGCCGGGACGGAGGACGGTCGGGCTTGGCGACGACCCCCGAGGCGGCGGCGGCGGCGGCGGCGCAGCGCAGCAAGCGGCCGAGGCGCTGCGCCGGGGAGGATGCGCTCGTCCTGGGCGCGGTGACGCTTCGGGCTGGCAGCGCGAGTGCCCAGAGTAAACAGGCATCTGCCAGGCGTCGGGCCAGGCGAGCCGCGCAACTTCATCGGGACCCTGCGTGCGCGCTGCCCCCACTTTACCGACGAGCCCACTGAGCCCGGAGCCGTTGGGCGCCCTCCTTACCCAAGGTCACATAGCTGGTAATTTAAACCCAGTCTGACAGCCGAGTCCAAATTCTTAACAATTAGGTCATTGGCGCTCCAACTTTGCCGTGTGGCACAATCACTTGAACAGCTTTTAAAGATTCCTGATGCACTTCGACTCAATTAAATCACAGTGTCTAAGAGGGTGGAAGTCCTGTTTCAGTATTTCCTGGAGAGCCCCTAGTGATCCTGGGGTGCAGTATAGCTTGGGAACTGTGAAAGTAGGTGGTTCTGCATCTCAGAGGTATGCCAGTGTTTCTCCCAGCGTAGCTGTGCCAGAGGATGTCTAGATGCTTGTTAAAAGTGCAAGTTCCATAGGCAGAGCTTCATGTTCGCCCTCTCTGTCATCTTGCCGAGGAGCCGGGAGCTCATCCTCCTGCCTCAGTGTCATGAGTGCTAGGATCACAGCTGAATGCCCCTCCCCTTCTTTCCAATAGGCCCATTCCTTCCATAGGCTGTTGAGAGTGGGAAGTAATCTTGTATGAATTCCGAATCAGCTGAGCCTTTAAAAATGTGCGCATCTCATGAAAAACTGTTGGTTTGCAATTTTCCTAAGTACACAGTACTCGTGGTTATGGTGTCTCTAACCTCCCGCTTTTGCATATACAGTTATTGTACCTACACAGCCCTCCCCTCCATACTTTCTTAGCATTCTATCCAGACACATGAGCCTACCCTCCTCCCCCACTCCAGTTTTTTGGTATCTGCTGCATAGCTCTCAACATTCCTTTCAAGATGCCTGTGACTTCTGCCCACCTTCAATTTTCTTATCCTTTCGGCACCATCATAATGTAACTTATCAGTTATTCTGAGATTTTGAGCAACTTGAGAGCAACAGACCATGTTTTCTGTATTCCTTCCAATGGTTTGACAGAGGCTTACAAAGCTTTTCTGAATACAGTGCCTGAGTCTCTTTTATGTCATGGATCCATTCCATGCTGCAAACACGTTCTCTGGTTCCACATTTGTAAAAAATACTTGCTGGTTCTTCGCATATGAGTTTCGTTCTTTTTCTTAGGGAGCAATCTACGTTCATTCATCTATTTAGCAGTTCAACACGCACATTGAATTCTTATTAATCGCAAGTCATTGTACTGTGTGGGACTTTGTGCCATCAACATTAGTTGACTTTTTTTAGAGGTTAAAAAGGAGATTTTATTGAAAATGAGAGAAAAGGGAAGAAACTTTTGAACGTTAGGTCTGAGAGAGGCAAGGAGGAGGCCATAGCTTTAAAGTGGGAGAGCAGTACGGCAGAGGAGATAGTATAAAGTCAGAGAAAAGGGAGAGAGCTGTCATAAGCATATGGTGAGAAGACCATGACCATGACTGCATGATGGAAAGCAGGGGAAGAGAGAGGTTGACTTTTTTTTAATGTTGACTTCATCACATTGAGATAATCAGCTCTGTAATGGAAGACTTTTTTTTTTTTTTTGCCACTAGAGCTTTGCATTTGGTTCCCTCTCATTTCCAGAAGTGTTAACTAGTTATCATTCAGTAAATACTTTTGCCCTGTGGGTATTTAGCAATATAAGCAGATGAAATTGCTTTCAGATATAGTTAATCCTGTTTACCAGGAATGAAGACACAAGATCTCAATGCAGAGTGAAACTTTGATAGCAGAGGAATTGGCACACCTGTTGTAGTTAATTGTAGAATGCCTGAATTGCCATTGCTGTATATATTGATACCTTCTAAAGAAGGCAGGCCAATAATTCAGATTGCATTCGTTCTTGGTACTTTTGTTTAAGAATTTGATTTAAGTTTTATTTATTCATTTATTTTTTTAAATTCTACAATGGGTTTTTTCTTTTCTTTTTTTTATTTTTATTTTTTATTATTCAATTGTGAGTGTATGTGTGTGTGCGCATGTGTGTGTATGTATGAGTGTGTGTGTAGAACCACAGACGAATTCGGGAACCACCATGGACCGCCTCCACCTCCTCCTTGTTTACTCTGCCCGCGGATGGATTCACAGGCTCCGCCCTACCAGGACCAGAAACACAGGCCGCCCCGCTTCTGTCCCGCGTCTGTACGTCTATACGTCTGTACGTGGGGTCTTGGATCACGAACTCAGGACTTTCTGCCTGCAAGGCAGAGGCTTAACCCCTGAGCCACCTCTCCAGCCCCAAGTTTTATTTATTATCAGTATTTATTATTAGGGAGTGTGTGTGTGTGATAGCACATGTTTGGCGGTAAAAGGACCATGCTGTTGAGTAAATTGTCTTGTTCTACCTTTATATGAATTCTGGAGATCAAACTCAGGTTGTCTGGCTGGTGTGGCAAGTGCCTATACCTGCTGAGCTATCCTGCTAGCCCTGTTCTTTGTTACTGTTAAAATAATGTAAGGTTTATAAAAGTAAGGCAGTTAAGTGTCCTGGAAGGTCATTATGAAGAGAATTTTTAAGACAATAAGAACTTATTTCCTTTGTGTGTGTGTGTGTGTGTGTTTATGTGTCGGTACTGAGGTTAAATCAAAGACCTTGCACATACTAGGAAAGTGCTGTGCTTTCTCTTTATAGCTTCAGACCATTTAATATAGATTATATATTTCTTTTGAAACACGGTCTTGCCTAGCTACCCAGACTGACCTGGAGTTTACTCTGCATCTCAAGTTGGTCTTGAACTTGTAGTACCTCCTGCTTCAGTTTCTTGACCAGCTGGGATCGTTGGCCTGTACTACCAAACATGCTAAGATTTTTTTTTTTTTAATGCCAGTTAAATGCAAAGTATGTAAATTGAACAAAAATGTACATTTCTTTTTTTTGAGAGAGAGGCACACATGCATGCCAGGTGGAGGTCAGAGGACATCTTTCAGATGGGTTCTCTCTTACCACATGGCCTTCTGGGGTTCAAACTCAGGTTACCAGGTTTTGGAAAGAAAGGTGCTTTTCCCACTGGGCCATCTCACAAGTTCAAATACATTTCTTATAATAATTTTTATAGTGTAAGTATTGTTATAAGAAAATTTTCTTCATTTGATTATATACTGTTTGTTTAATTTTTAAACTGACATAAGTATAGAAGGTGATGGGTTAAACTCAGAAATTTGCCCTTGTTTTCTCTGGTCAGATATGTGGACAGAGTATGGTCTCAGCTTATAGAGAACACTCTCAGTCTTTAAGGTTGAGGTGTAAGCCTCCTGGTGACTTTGAAAGGGGTGAAATATTCACAAGTTTAGTTCATGACCAAAAGTAAATGATCATGACAATCTGTGTCCTTGGAGTGCATGTCATTTAATTTGAGGTGCCTGTCAGTGATAGAAGGTATATTCTTTGACATGTGCAAAGGTTTTTCAGGTAGAATGTGTGATTTCCTTTAGTGTAAGATAAAACTTTAAGCTGAGCCTGTGGTGGCTTATGCTTGTAGTCTCAGCACTGGAGGATTAGGGCAAGTGTGAGGCCAGCTTAGGCTATGAAGTGAACTCGTCCCTCCCCTCAGAAAAAAGGAAAAAAGGGTAAAGTTTTAGAATTGGGGTCCACAGATGTTAGTTCTAACTTTATCAGTGAAGAAACTGTCATGCCCAAGGCCACGTGGTGATTTTCTGGGCTCGGTGACCTCATCTATGTCATTCCCCTCCTCCCCTATGAGAAGATGTTCTATCTGTTGAGAGAGAATTGGGGAAAGTGGACAGGATTAATCTGCTATATTTGAGAGATCCATTTAGAACTATAGTGAATATTTGATATGTGGCCTGCACTTTACTGTATAAACTAGGGATTTGAAAAATTAAGGTAGCTCTCAAATCCATAAGAAGTTCTGTAGTTAAGAGTTTGAATAAAAATTATAGTGTCTTAAACGGCACTGCGAAATAGAATTTTTTGTTGTCTCTGATCAGTCCAACACAGTAGGCATGTGTGTCTGTTGAACACTTTAGATGTAGCTAGTACATAAAGGAATTGAATTGTAAATTGAAATCAGATCAGTTATAGTTTTCTGTGCCAATACATGCCCATTGGGAAGAGCAGGCCTGAGGCATAACAAATGACAACTTCGGTGATGCCGTTAGGCTCAGATTTTCTTTCATAGACTAGCTAAAGCCATCTGCTTGTACGTTTGCAGGCAGAACCTTTCTCTCTCTTCTGTAATTCAGGTGCTTGATAGGCTCCTTTACAGTTAGAATCTAGTGCATAGTTAAGCACATTCCTTTTTAAAATGCCAACTCCATTGATGTTTGCCTTGTGGGGTTATTGGGACTTCAACAGAATTAATAACTATGGTCCTTCTATCTTTATGAATTATAAAGTTATATGGGAGAATTTCAGTGCATCTGTTCCTTAAACCCCCCCCCACAGTCTAGCACACAGCACCCTGTAGCTACCCCCCCATAGGCATATCTTATTATGTACCTTGCATTTGTATGTTCTAAAGTGTGTTGACTTAGATTGCTTTGACTGATCCTTTTTCCAAGTCACTTTAGCTAGGCAATACAAGTGGTTTCTATGTTTTCTAGATGAGGAAACTGTGAGAAGGAAATGGGGATAACTCGTTCAAGGTCATGGAGTCAAAAGCATTGGACTTTGAATCAAGAAGGAGCATTTCTTTTCCTGACTCTGGTTACTTGATTGACCCTGTGTTATTTGTTTTCTTACCTCATGTAAAGTCTGTCTTATTTAACCTTCTAGGTTAGTTATTGAAATGAAACAAAGTAACATGTGCAAGTTCTCTGAAAGTGATCAATTACACAAAAACTTAATGTTATCAAGCCAAGACTTTTTTTTTTTTTTTTGGTGATGTCTCATTGATTGGACGTCTTCACTATGAAACTCTCTCTTCTGTTAGGTATCTGCATACTTAAGTCCTAGGACAAACTTGACATGTACAGGTATTTAATAGCATTTGCTTAACAATACACTAATACCTGGATACTTTGCAAGGTTCTAAAAAACTGTTTTTTGTAGTTTGATTTGCAGCTCTTGGAGAGCAGGATGTTTATTTATTATGATGCTCCCTGTGTTTGGTGGGAAGAAGACATGTAATAAATTCTGGTCAAGTTAATTGATGTGATTGATATTAGGCTGTGGTCTTAGGGTGTCACCACTGTATTGATTATTTTGGTGATTTGTCATTTAGACTAGACTTGCATGCTACTTTGTGGTGGTGCTTATAAACTATAAGCTGTTAACCAGCACATAATCTTGTGATGACAGAAACCTTACGAAAGGATACCTAGAAAAGGATATGTATATGTGCATTTGGAAGAACTGAAGGGATCTTCAGAGCCACAGTATCATCCTCTTCTTCCCAGCGCTGGAGGTGATGTACTCCCTGACTGCTGAAGTTGATAGCAGCCTGCCCCTGGAAGGAAATTTATCATCTGATATGCTTTCATATCTCACTCACTGCAGGACCAATAGGATATTAGTGACTTTGGAATTTGCTGACCTCCTGTCCCTTTAGCCTGTTTTGATCACTTCCACCCAATTACTTTTATGGTCATTCAGAACCCATTCCATCATTCTTATGATAAAGTCAAATTTTCATTCTCCATTTTTTTGTCCTTTATGCACTGACTACTTTTAAAATAGAACTGTAAATGACAGCTGTCTGGACCCAGTCCTGAATATGATACAGGATTTCCTACAAAGTCCAGGCAAATGATCTGGGGAACAGTGGCTTTGGAATTCAAGTCATAGGCAGAGGAGAATAGGAAGTCCAATTTAAATGGACGAAATGTGGGTGAGGAGGGTAAGGTAGACTAGAAAAGTTCCTTTTCAGTCTCTGGTGGGCTTCTCTGTCCTAAGATGTCAGGAAGCTATCCTGCAGGAGTCAGAGCCACACAACTGGTACTAGAGAAAGTAGCTAGTCAAACATTTTTGGAGTCCAGTGAGTTCTGTGAGGCCTTTCAGTCTAACAGTTTGTCCCCCACAACCACACACCCTTTATCCAGTCCACATGCACTTGGACCTATGAAATGTCTCTAGGTTGGTATTCAGCAGTTGGGTTCATTGGCCACCTCACAGGCAACTATAATCCCTGTTCACATCCACTGGCTCTGAAAGATGAAGGTGTTTTGTATTTCTGTAGGCACGTTATGTAAGTGTCCAGTGGTGTGATTATAGAAGGGAATAAGTGAGGTGTGGTTTCGTAGAGTATCTTCTTGGTGGGAGTTACTTTTGTTTTAGTTTTTATATCCCTTGCCTGCAGGGGGATGAATCTACTCTTTGTTTTCTCTAATTGCAATGTCTCAATTCATTGGAATACAACCTGTCTTCATCTTTTCCTGGATTAATTACAAATCTCTGATTCTAGTATTCAAAATTGTTTACTTTTAAAGCTTTTCACCCTCTTCATTATAACTTTTCCTGTTACTCTGAGCATCTTGTTTCTGAGGTGTTTCCTCTTTCTCTTTTTATTTTCTCGAGGCAGTTCTTACTTTAGCCCATGCTGCAGCCGCCTCTGCCTAGTTTCCCAGTGTTAGGATTAGAGGTTTGTGTTACCGTACCAGCTTCCTTCCAGTTGTCTTTTCTCTTCTACCTGCTTTGCACTTTCACTTTTGTCCAATTTTCTCGTCTGTGTCACAATTATAACCAGTGTCCAGTGGATTGTCCCATATCTTTCTTCTTCCATGAGTCTACCTTGTTGCTTTCTAGTTTATTTTATCTTTGACTCAGAAGGAATCTTTCTCCTGCATTTCTACAGTTGTAATTTTTTTAAAAAATTACATTTGATACTTTTATGTCCTAATTTATGCTATAGTTATTTATGTGTTAATCTTAATCTCCCAATTAAGATATTTGAATACAAATCTCTTAGTTATCTCCTTCATGGTTTTAACACCATTCATTGTATGTTGTAGACGGTTAACAACTATTGAATGAGTCAACTTGGTGATTTCTGCCAGTGACGGAATGTTCACACGAGTAGTGAAGATATTGATATATTTATCAATTTTATGACATGAAGATATACTAACGAAAATTCATTGCAAAAGTTCATTCATTATAAAAGAAATTGCATTTTTTTATCTTTCTGATCTGAAGGATTTTTTTATGTACTTGTAATTATAATACTTGCAATCAACCAGTACAAGTTCCAAGTGTGCATAAAAATAACATAATTCTGGCCTGGAGAGATGGCTTGGGAGTTGAGACTGTCTCCGAAGTAGAAGTTCCCGAGTTCAGATCCCAGATCCCACATTAAAAATGTCAGGTGGAATCACACTTCCAACCCTAGTGTGTGGAACCTGGGAAATCCCAGAGCGAAGCAAAATCCAAGATAATTCCTGAATTCACCTTTGGTCCTCCACAGTTATACACAGTGCCCTCTGACACACACACACACACACACACACACACACTAAATAAATCAATAAATAGTTAAAATAGTACAAGATTCTTTATTCTCTACCGCATCACTGAAACAGGCTTGTTACCTTATGAATATTTGTTTTCATAGGTAAGGGTACTCAGATATGAGAAGAACCAACTAACTGATTAACTTTATACATCGTCTTGTGGAACCCAGGCTGGCCTTGAATTCCTTTTCCTTTGTTTTAGTCTTCTAAGTACTGGGATCACAGGTGTTTACCACCTGCTCATTGAATAATTTCTTTATTTAACCCAACTTGGAGATGATAGCACTGGGATTTGAATCTAATGTTAACTACTTCAAGGGCTCTAGCTTTTAGCCTCTCTTCTGTATGTTTTCATGCTTTTGTGCTATCTCAGCATTTAATGACTATGTAATATATTGGATTAATGTGCTCTTATTAAGTTATCCTATTGATGGGTAGTTAAATTATAACCACTTATCTATGTTATATATAATATGTAAAACTACAGTGAACACCTTGTGCATTTTTCTTTTGAGATCCTTTTATAAGGATCAATGTAAGTGGTATTACTGGTTTAGATCACCTGATAATTACTTTCTCTTGTGATGTACTAGAAAGACATACTTGCTATTTTTGAGTGCATAATAGAAAAAAGGAACGGATGGCTATCCTTAGGTGCCTTATGGATGTGGCAGCTTATTGATAGGCAGGGACTGCCAACAGCCCTGGGGTAAATGGATCAAGGCATAATGGGGTTTTGCCATTGTGGTGTTCCGAGAGGTTGATGAGGAATATGCTTAGGAAATCCCAGAGTCTACACCATTTTAAAGTAACGATGTACTGTGAGAACTCAGAGACTTCTGCCTTTGGACAGTTCTCCAAAGTAGAAGCTTCTGAGTTCAGATCCCAGGTCCCACGTTAAAAATGACAGGTAGAACCATACTTCCGGCCCTAGTGGGTGGAGCCTAGGCCAGAAGTGTATATTTCTGTGTATATTATGAGTAAGCTGGGGCTATGAAGATGGCTCAGGGGTTAAAGTCTTTACTTTGAAAGCAAAAGGACCTGAGTTTGGATCCTTAGATCCAAAGTAAAAATGTCTGGTAGATATGATAGCAAGCTCTAATTCCAACCCTGGAAGGTAAAGCCTGGAAATCCCAGAGCAAAGCAATGAGGAGGTAGAGCAATCCAGAATGATTCCTGATGTTATCTTTGGGCCTCCACAGACACACACTGAAATGCCCTCTTTTACACATGCCTACACACACACACACACACACACACACACACACACACACACACACGTTCATGCAAAAAAAAGAGAAAGAGTAGGCTAGCCACTGACAAAACTTTGCTCAGTTGAGTTCACCCTCCTATGCTGCCCTCACATTTTTTTCCCTTAGTAGCAACACTGAGGCAAACTGCAGTTATAGACTCTCCATAGTTATAATCCTAGTCGCTACAGCATAGGTAGTTTGGGTGATTCACTGGGGCCCTCTAGAATGAATAGTCATGTCTAAATAATTTTAACTGGAATTTAAATTTTTATTTCCAAGGTAGCAACAACT
The DNA here is from genome assembly GCA_023101885.1 of Typhlomys cinereus. NCBI lineage: Eukaryota > Metazoa > Chordata > Mammalia > Rodentia > Platacanthomyidae > Typhlomys > Typhlomys cinereus. The sequence continues at coordinate 2,961,729 of JALPQD010000196.1, forward strand.
CAACCATATTATGTTTTACTTCTTCTACAAGGACCATTCTCATTCTGCTGCCAAAAGTAGTAGATGCCTTTATCTCTGATGAAAGATACAAATTATAAATGAGTCCTCTCTCATTAAACCCATGTGGATTTTCTTTTTTAATCTGAATTTATTAGTAGCCAATATTTTAAAAATAGGAAGCTGTATAGAAATGTCCAGATTTCCTGTGGATCTTGAAAAATTGGAATATCTGGCAGTAGTGGGTCAGTGTCATAGCTGAGCTCCTTAAACAGAGCCTGTGTGCTCTACTTTGACTTGGTGCCTTCTCTACTCACTTTACTACTTGATACTTGATTACATTTGATTCTTACATTGCTGAGTTTAGATTCCATACCTGGTAATGACTACTTTTTATTCCATTATAGTTGCCGTGCAATTTAAAATAAGTTGAAACTGTCTGGTTAGAACAAATTAAAAATGAATCCCTGCCTTTCCAATAAAATTGGCATTTGAATAAGAACCCTAGGCACAACAATACAAATGGTTATAATGAAGCAGTCAGATGATATAACTGTACAAAAGGATATAGTGATAAACTGATATGGGATAAGCTGAAAAGAAATACTTCTTATAGCTGATATTTTCAAGTAAGGGTTAAATAAGCATATGCAAAACTTGTGATTGTGTTCTTGACATCAGTGGGAGTTACTGGCAATTCCTGTAACTAGCACAAGGGTCATGAAGGTAGGAGTTTTTTGAGAATGTTGAACAGATTTGATATTGTAAAGTTCTAAACATAATAGGGCTTAATCTTTTCTCTGTTTATATGATTAACCAATTACATCACTAGAAAACTTAATGCATTAAAATATGTGTTATGGGCTGGAGAGATGACTCAGGGGTTAAGACTCTGCTTCATACTCAGAAGGTCCTGATTTCCATCCCACCAGCAGAAAAGGTGGTGGCCTGCACTTCTGGCCCTGGTAGGCGGGGCCTGGGAAATACTAAAAGGAAACAAAAAGGACTTAGAGCAATCCAAGATGATTCCCATTCACCCTTGGGCCTCCACAAGGGCATACAGTGCCCTCTGATACACACATACACACACAATTTTTAAAAACTTGTATTTGTATGTAAAGTGGAGTTTAAAGTATCACTTTAGATAATTTAGAACAGAATAATTTTTTTCTTTTTGTTTTATTGTACATGTGCATGATTGTGTGAGTGTGGGTGTTTGCATGCCACCGTGTGCATGTGAAGATCTGAGAACTTGGTTCTTGCCTTCCATCTTGTTCTGAGGCAGGGTCTTGCAATTTCAACCACCTTACTTATTCTGGACTATAATTAATTAATTAACTGTTCTTTTAATATTTGGAATCCATCAGACTTAGATAGACAGAACATCTATAAACCCTTTCTTTTTCCCACTATAAACTTTGACATTCTCATTCTCAAATAGTTATTCCGCATCCACTGTATGCTAGGGATTGATCAAAGATTCAGGAGTTGAGGTTTCCACTCAAGACTAGAGATACCTGTACACAGCTGTTGAATAATTGAATGTGAAGCTTTCATATCCACTTAGACACTCACTTAGAGCTTGGGAGGGGCTGGTTTGAAGAGTCAAAAGTTGGTGAGAAGGAAGATATTTAAGTTGGGCTTTGAAGGATGAGTACTCCTAAAGTGGATCAAGAAGGATGGGTTGGCGAGGTGGCTCAGAATTAAGACTCTGCCTCTTTAGGAAAGGGTTTGAGTTTGGATCCTGAATCCCATGTAAAAACGCCAGGCAAAAATGGAAGAAATGAAAGGTAGAATCTGGAAAATCCCAGATTAAAGCAAAAAGGAGGTTGATCCCTATTTGGGTGTCAACAGGATGATCCCTGAGTTACTCTCGGGCCTCAATGGCACACTCAGCACATATACACACATATAGATGGAGAATGACTGTTCAGTGGAAATCCAGTAGTTTTATTGAGTACGAAAGAATTTTTAGAGCTTGAGCAGTGATCAGTAGCTTTGTGGCTACTTTGTGACTATAACTTGTGAGAGTACAATTGTAGAAGGTAATAGACTGTAAAATAATATGGCAGTTTCAAGGAGTGGAAATATGGCTCAGAAATAGAGGAGGTTCTGAATATGTATAAAGCAAAGTAAAAGGAAAAATAAAGCAATTTCAGTTAGGTTTTTAGCAAAATTTTATTTTTTTAAATTAAGATAGTCATGAATTTTATATAAAAGAACAAACACGGAGAATAAATAGTCAAAAAATTTTTTTAAAGAATGATGAGAATAAGAGGAACTTTCTTTGCAATTTAAAGCTTTCTGTAAAACTATTGAGAGTAAATCATTCTGTTATTAGCATAATTAAATAGAATAGATTCAGTACACGACAACATTGTTAGTTTAGTGGGATAAAGATTTCTGATAGATGATGTTGACACCCAAATGTACATCTAGAAGAAAATGAAACTGAGCCTCTTATATTATTTGTCAAATAAATTCCAGATAAAATGAAACCTTTAAGTATGAAGTATGTTGCTAGTAAATCCAAGAAAATATGTTCTCCCATATCCTTTAGTACTTTAGGACTCTCTGTTCTCCTATTAGTTTTCTGTCTTGGACACTTTGAAGGTGGAGAGTTCCTCATTACCCTGCACAATGGCCATCAACCTTGCTTCAGGACCACCTCCTCTTCCTTCTCCTCTTCCTCCTCCTACGTCTCTTCTTCCTCCTTTTCCTTCTCTTCTTCCTTCTCTTTCACTTTTCTTCCTTTTCCTCCTCCGCCTTCTCTTCTTCTTTCTGTTCCTTCTCCTCCTCCTTCTCTTCCTTCTCTTCCTTCTCTTCCTTCTCTTCCTCCTCTTCCTCCTCCTCCTCCTCCTCCTTTTCCTAATGCTGGGGATTGGAACCTAGAACTTCAATGTGTTAGGCAAGGGCATTGCCACTGCTCCATTATCACAGTCCACTTCTCCTTTTTTATTTTATTTTTTTACTTAATAAAACATTTCAGGCAAGGTCTCACCCAGTTGCCTAGACTGACCTTCAACTCACTCTGAGGGAGATCACTCTTTGGGGAACTTGCTTAAACATGGTCTTCTGGGTCTCCTTTCACCTAATCTCATCATAAAGCTGTTTTAACTAGCCCAGAACATTATGAGTTTGTCATTCTCCCTCCCCAAATTGATGTTTTCTAGAATCAATGTATTTATAATCTATTTTTATCATATCTTCTAGGATAAGACTTTAATTAAAAAAAATAATTTTCAATAGTATAATTGACACATATCTATTTTGTCTTTGCAGGTGCCATTTGGATAGTACTTTAGCGGCACGATGTACTCTGAATGGAGGTCATTGCATTTGGTGATTCAGAATGATCAGGGTCATACCAGTGTGCTGCACAGCTATCCAGAGAGCGTCGGGCGAGAGGTGGCAAACGCGGTGGTCCGTCCTCTCGGGCAGGCTTTAGGTACCCCTTCAGTGGCTGGTAGTGAGAGTTTGTTAAAAACTGATAAAGAAGTAAGTGTTTTCTTCATTTTATTCTACTATGTGAAAACAGATTGGTTATTATTAATATTTAATGGATTTCTGCCCAATGTAATGAGACATCTCAAATTTTGATTTTACTTAGGCTAAGTGCAGTGTCTTCGGTTTGTGGGGGATATAAAGAATGAGTTGTACCTTTTTTACTCTGAGACTTCTTACTTGTCATGCCTAGTTCTGCTGAGCAAAGTGGACAGGACAGTGACTTGAGTGTCAGACCCTTTTTCCTAAGCTCTTGGCTCAGGCTTCATATTTGTTTCTTTTTCTGTTTACAAGTCCCCATTTCCTGTTTCTAGACAGCCCCCATTGAAAACCTATCCTGTGTCAAGTTTTCAGGGTAAATACATGTGCTAAGTTTGAGCTTTCACATATCCTTATCCCTGACTACTGGCACTTAGTTTCCACGTTTAAGAGTCTTACAGAGCAGGGAAGTTTCTGTTGGAGTTACTCTTCTTAAAGATAAAGGTCTCTTTATAGTTTCTTCTGAAGTTGGTCTTCTTTCTTGGGTTTAAGAAAGTTAAGATCATTGGGGAGTCGTAGAGACCTTGAGAATGGGGTGATTCTACAGGAGCTTGCTAATATAAGATTTGGTAAGATATAAGGTTTAGAACTCTATTTCCTGTGTTTAAAAAAGCTCATGCAAGCTTTAGGCTTTCAGTACACCAAAATGACAATTCTCACATTTTCCTGTTGCTCTTCTTCCTGTCTGTCTGTCTACTTACCTATCCTCTCTCTTTTAATCAGTCTATTGACACAGGATCTCATTTATAGCTCAAGTTGGCCTGAAACTTTTTTAAGTATCCCAGGGTGACCTTAAGCTCAAGGTCCTACTGGGATTACAGCCTGAGCCACCACGCCCAGCTCCCTTTACTTTTGATTTTTCATTAAGGAAATACTAGACTTAGATACAAGACTAAAGCTTCCGTTGCAAAGGCGGTTTGTATATCCTCCCTTGGCCATGAGTTGCCAAAGGTAAGTCCTTCAGTTTCAGCTGTTTTCTCTCATCAGAGGACTCTAGGAATCCCCCAAGGACCAGTGCAAACCCTGGTACTCTCTTTAGAGTGATCTAAGTGTGTGGCTATGATCTCTTTCTGCCTTCTGGGATGATATGACATAGAAATACGCTAGTATAGTCCTTGATTATTCTCTTTTCCACCCTCCAAAAGGGGATGAGAATTCTTGAATTCTCTTGTCTTTTAGAATTGTATAGTTCAGCTATTATGTGAAAGTGCCACTAAAGGTACCTTCTTTATATTTCATCTAATAATTAGGGACCTGTGACCTGCTCCTAATTTGTCATGGCTTCATTGTGCAGTTACAGATTTCTTTTACATTTATTGCTGTTGAACTGTGCATTTCCTAACAGTAGCCATAGAGTTGGTTTTGAGCTTAGGACATTCAGTATAAGCCTGGTGTGGAAGCACATGCCTGTAATCTTAGGTCTTGGCAAGAGAATCTTCAGTTCCAGGCTAGCATGTGCTATGTAGTAAGACCGTGTCTTAACCTGCACCTGTCTGCAAATCTCCCCACCCCCAAATTCAATACATGTATTTTTCTTTCAGATTCTTAAAAATTCTTTTGAAGTCATCTTGAATCCTGAATTTCTGTCCAAGAAGCCATCTATCCTTTTTAAGATAACTATAGATGATCAGCATATAATTTGTTCCCAAATTAATTTTTTTTTTTGATGGAGTATTTTTTGTTTTGTTAGTCTTGGGACTAACCATGTAGCCCAGGATACTTGTTAATCCTCCTGCTTCAGCCACATGAATCATGGGATTTCAAGCATGCAACATTGTGTCTGTCCTAAATTAAAATTTTGATGGGATTAGGGCACTGGTGGTATAAATGATAGTGTTCCCTTTGGTTCAACCTCTAGCACCACAAGATAACAATAGCAAAAAACTTGGTAGAGTTGTTGGTAAGCCCTCAACATTTTTCCCAAAATAATCCTGGAACTATTATTCTCAGTAGAAGAGTAAAAGCAAGCATAAGCTTAATATTTAAAAATAAATACTTTGGCTAGTTATAAATGCAGTCATATTTCCCTCTGACCAAATTTTTTGCTAGAGCTAAGAGAGCCTTGTGTCAGAAATGGCTGTTAGTGGCACAGTGAGAATAGCTTCAAGCTTCTTGTAAGATCGGCTGCACATTTATAAATCAATTTTTATAAGCCAGTGATAGAATGAATTGCTTAAACTTTCTAACTTTCCATTTCTCATATATAAAGTAAGGACATTTTACCCTCTCCATCAAGGGTTAATGTGGTATTTATGAAAGTGCTTTGTAAACTGCAGAACATTGCAGATGTTAGCTCTCTCAATAGTAATTCCATTAAAAGGAAAGCAGTTTGTCCGGCTTGACTTGATTTTTTTGAGCAGACTGGTTCTCAGTGATTATACATCCCTTTTGTAACTATTAATCATCTCCTTAATAATTCGTCCAAAATTTTGTCTGGAATTCATATAGATTTTCCAAGCTCCAGTATCAGAATATAGCTTTGTTTTCTTTTCCAAATCATTTTTTTAAAAAATTTTTTTATTATTTATTCAATTGTGCGTGTATGCATATGTATGTGCGTGCGCGCATGTGTGTGTAGAACCACGGACGAATTCGGGAACCACCATGAACGCCTCCACTTCCTCCTTGTTTACTCTGCCCTGGGATTCACAGGCTCCACCCTTCCAGGACCAGAAGCGCAGGTCGCCCCCGCTTCCACCTGGAGTCTATATGTGGGATCTGGGATCCGAACTCAGGACCTTCTGCCTGCAAGGCAGAGGCTTAACCCCTGAGCCACCTCTCCAGCCCTTTTCCAAATCATTTTTCCCCCTTTCTCATAGCATCTTCTCCACTCTGTCAGACTGTAGATAATAGTCATTTCTGTATGCTTCATGTAGATCATAGGTCAGGATTACTTAAGTGCAGTCAAGGTGCCCACTTGAGTCCTTTCTTTCCTTGTGTATCCATTTTTAGTGTTGTTTTCTTTTTCTTTTTTTTTTTTTTTTAATTGTTCTTGTAACTGTGTTTTTCAGTTCTGAAACTTCTGTCTGTTCTTAGTATCTTTTCCTTTGTTAAGGCAATTTGTTTCAAGCATGTTTGTAATTGCTCCTTGAAATACTTCTAGGGTGGCTGTGTGTGCCTGTGCATGAGTGCATGGGTGCGTGGATGCATGTGTGTGTATTGACAAGGTCTTACCATGTAGCCCAGGCTGACCTAGAACTTTCCATGTAACCAGGCTGGCTTTTCACAACCCCGGATTCCCCTGTCTTCACCTCTCTAGAATGACTACTTTAAATTTATTTTTATTTTTTATTATGTATTCAATTGTGCGTGTATGTGTGTGCGTGTGTGTGTATGTATGTGTGTGTAGAACCATGGGGGAATTCAGGAACCACCATGGACCACCTCCATCTCCTATTTACTCTGCCCCGGGATTCACAGGCTCTGCCCTACCAGGGCCCAGAAACGCAGGCCGCCTCCGCTTCCACCTGGCGTCTATACGTGGGGTCTAGGATCCGAACTCAGGACCTTCCGCCTGCAAGGCAGAGGCTTAACCCCTGAGCTACCTCTCCAGCCCCTAACCTCTCTTCTTGTGGGGGTCTGTTTTCTCTGCTAAAGAAAACAACACTAGGGGCTGGAGAGGTAGCTCAGGGGTTAAGCCTCTGCCTTGCAGGCAGAAGGTCCTGAGTTCGGATCCTAAACCCCATGTATAGACACCGGATAGAAGCGGGGGCGGCCTGCGTTTCTGGGCCCTGGTAGGGCGGAGCCTGTGAATCCCTGGAGCAGAGCAAATGTGGAGGTGGAGGCGTCCATGGTGGTTCCTGAATTCGCCCCTGGTTCTACAAACACACACACACACACACACACACACACACACACACAGGAGCACACACGCACAATTGAATAAATAAATAATTAAAAAACAAGAGTTGAACAATTCATACTCCTTCCTTGTCACTTGTCTTATTGCATAATCCAGGGATGGAATGTGACTGAATTTATACATCTAATTTATATATCTATTTTCGTATTTCTAGTGTCAATAAAATTGTAAAGACTTGGACAGAGTGAATAGCCATAATGTCAGAAGCATAAAAGCAAACCTAGGCTTAATATTTAAAAATAAATATTTTTCTTCTGAAATCCCTTGCTTGGGAAATGTTCTATGAATATATCTGATACACAAACAATACATTATTAGAATAAATCTGATGTGTGTATATGGGTGACTATACTCAATTTAGAGAGCTAAAGCACTAAATGATAATTAGATTTTAAGTTCCTAGATCTGTAAAAATTCTATATGAATGTTTTCTTTTGCTTAGGTAAAATGGACCATGGAAGTAATTTGCTATGGATTGACCCTTCCATTGGATGGAGAGACTGTAAAATACTGTGTTGAAGTCTATACAGACTGGATTATGGCTTTGGTGTTGCCGAAAGATTCTATTCCTTTGCCCATTATTAAAGAGCCTAATCAATACGTTCAAAGTATACTAAAACACCTACAAAATCTTTTTGTACCAAGGTAAGTTGTACCTGTTTATCTGGTTTATTTTCAGGATCATAATAAAATACTTATAAATGTTAACTTTATTGAGTATACATAGGAATTGATTTAATCTTTTCAACTGTGATTTTAATTATTGATATGCCTAAGAGACTTATGTAATGCTTGCCATGAAGGGTTTTTTAAACTAATTATTTATTTTTGCGCATATGCACGTGCGTGTGTGTGTGTGTGTGTGTGTATGTGTGTGTGTGTATGTGTGTGTGTATCAGAGGGTACTGTGTCCTGTCGAGGTCCAAAGGTGATTTTAGGAGTCATTCTGGATTACTTCTACCTCCTTTTTGCTTCACTGTGGAATATTTCATGCCCACCAGAGTCCCGGGGTACAGGCCTTTGCCATTTTGGCTTGGCTGTCTTTACCTGGGATCTGGGATCCAAACTAAAGTCCTGTTTGCAGAGGCAGAGTCAACCCTTGAGCCATCTGTCTAGCCCCCGGTTTTTTATTTTTTTTTAATTTTTTTGAATCAATTATCTGGCCCCAAACTTATGATCCTCCTGCCTCAGCCTTTCCACCATGTCTGGTCTTACGAAAAGTTTTTAATATATACATCTTCCTTTTAAATACTTTTTTTGACTTTGATTCCAAGATACCTGTTGGTTATTAAAATATGCTGACATATTTCCCATCTTAAAAAAAAAGCATTTTTATCTATCATAATTTTGTCTCCGTGTAGGTTACTAATCCTACCTTGAAATAAATTACATGGAAAAAGAAATTATAGGAATAACTGAAAGGGCCTTAATCTCAGCACTTGATTGGTGGAGGCAAGATGATAAGGAATTCAAAACCAGTCTTGGATACAAAGTAAAGTCAACAACTGACCATCTGTCTTGGGACCCTGTCTCTACAAAACAACAAAACAAAAAAGGAACCTGCTCCCCCCCAAGCCAAAAAAAAAAAAAAAAAGGAAAGAAAGAAAGAAGTGAACTTGAAATCATAGACCAATTTACAGTAGGCCAAAAAATTACCTTTGAAAGGTTTTTAATATTTTTCCCCATTTTCTGAGATAAGAGCCTTAAATGTCATAGTAATGATATTTCCATGTTAATGTAAACTACCTATTTTTTGTACATTTTTTTTCTTTTTACTTTTAAGAATTTTATATTCTGAGGCTAAAGATGGAATGTAGTTTAGTTGAAAACCATGCTGATCTTTCATACCAAGACCCTGGACTTCCATTCTCAGCATCACACATGCACAAAGAATTCTGTATCCATATAATAGATTTTTGGAAATATGGACAAATTCATAAGGGTGTGATTTTAGCTATATTTTATCTGTGAAAGGGCAGTGGGGTTTGTCTTTTTCCAGAAAAATACATGTTAAAGTATTCAGTATCAGGTGGTGAAGGACTTTGAATCACTAAAAAATCAGCTCTCTAAATTTTAGTTTTCTGGGCCTGAAGGGATGGCTCAGGGATTAAGACTGCCTGGAAAGCAGAAGGACTCGAGTTCGGATCTTGGATCCCACATAAAAATATCAGGCGGAAATGACGGAAGTCTATACTTTCTACTTTGGAAGACAGAGCCTGGGAAATCCTAGAGTGAAACGAAAAGGGGGAAGACATAATCCAGGATAAAGCCTAAAGTCACTCTTGGTTCTTCACAGGGATACACAGTGCCTTTAACACAAACACACACACACACACACACACACACACACACACACACACACACAACTCACATATTAAAAAAAATTAAAATTTTAGTTTTCTAAATTTGGAAGAAAGTAGATCCAAATTGAAAAAGATAGGTCCCTATTAGAACTCTGGTATATAGGATCAGGTATAAACTCCTCTCTCTCTCAAAATATTAAAAAATTCAGATAGTTTATGAAATTGTCATCAAAGTTTACTTAGTTTTTTTTTTTTTAATCAATTGACTCTCAAAATAGAGGAAATTATCCTTACTATTTTGTTGTAGAGGTTAAACCAGAGAGTGTAAACTTTCTCTTTTGCTATTAATTTGATATTTTTTGGTATAACTGAGTGAAGAATGAACCATCTTTTAAAATTTTGATCGGAGTTTTAATTGCTCAAATATACTTTAGGAAATGAAATATTCTAAAACAGGGTCAGCAAACTTTTTTTCTGAAGAACTGATTTGTAAATATCTCGCATATTGTAATTGTGTGGTATTGCAACTACCCAACTCTGCTGTTGAAGGAGCAGGAAAGCAACTAAAGATCTTATAAATAAATGAAGGAGCAAGAACTTGACTTAAAAAGGCAGGTGTTAGGCAGGTCTGACCTCTGACTCTTGTTCTTTGAAAGTTTTTCTGAAGACTACAAATTGCTTTTTTTCTTTAATTTTCGTGTGTGTGTGTGTGTGTGTGTGTGTGTGTGTGTGTGTGTGGTTTTATGTGCACATGTACTGTGTGGATATGTAAAGGCTTAGGGATAGATATCATCAATTTTGATTGCTTTTTCATCTTATTTTTTGAGACTGGATCTTTAGTTAAACCTAGAGTTTGCTTGAAGGGTTAATCTGGCTCACCAGCTTGCTCTGGGTATTCACAGTTTCTGCTTCTAAAGCTGGAATTATAAGTAGGCTGTGATATCTTCATGGCATTTTATACAGAACCCTGATCCTTTTGCTTGTATAGCAAGTGTTTTAACCTCCGAATCATCTCCTAAATCCTCAAATTGCTTTTGAGAATATTGAAGGGAAATATTTATGGTCAGATCTTTAGACCTTCTCATTTTTATGTAAAAATTATGTTGCTTCTCCCAGTGATCCTGCTCCCGACTTTAGGCCTTTTTTAAAATAATTATAAATTAATTTTTGTTCGAGTATGTGTGTGTGCATGCATGTGTATATGTGTGTGTGTGTGTGTGTGTGTGTGTGCGCGCGTGCATCAGAGGGTATTGTGTGTCCCTGTAGTGACTCAATGGTGACTTTGGGAATCATCCTGGATTGCTTCTACCTCCTTTTTGTTCTACTCTGGGATTTCCCAGGCTCCACCTTTCTGAGTTGAGGTGTAGGTTGCAAGGATTTTCATTTGATTTTTTTTTTTGTCCTTGTTATTTGTTTTATTTTGGTTTTGTTTATTTTTAATGTGGGATCTGGGATCTGAACTCTAGTCCTTAGGCTTGGGAGTTAGAATCTTAACCCCTGAGCCATCTCTTCAGCCCACTATTCTCATTTTATTTTGAACACTCTCTCTCCCTCCTCTTTCCCTCCCTCCCTCTCTCCCTTGCGCATGCGCGTGTGTGCACGTGTTTATGTGTGTGTGTGTGTGTATGTGTGCGCACATGTGTGTGTGTGGTGTTGTATCAAGGCATTGTGTGTCCCTGCGGAGGACCAAGGGTGACTTCAGGAATCATCCTGGATTGCTTCCACCTCCTTTTTGCTTTTTGCTTCACTCTGGGATTTCCTAGGCTCCACTTAACCAGGGTCAGAAGTACAGGCCTCTGTTATTTCCCCCTGGCATTTTTAGGTGGGACCTAGGATCTGAACTCAGGACCTTCTGCTTGCAAGGCAGAGCTTTAATCCCTCTGACTTTAGGGCTTTGAATGAGACCGAGATACCAGAGGAGCATTTGTTTCCTTTCATGCTAAGTACATGGAAATAGAGGTTACCATACAGTGCTATTGCTAGTTTAGAAAAGTGTTAGCCTCTGTACTCCTAGTGATACTTTTATTTCTTCCTTTTCTACAGCTAGATAAGGTTGTGGGCTATTCCATACGTTTTTATTCTTTCTGAAGTAAAGCAGAACAACACATGCTTGAGCCTCATAGCAGTACTTGGCTTCACCTCTAAGTGAATGTGGGGCATCTCATTGATCCCAAGGGCTCTTAGCTTCATCTAGGTGGTCTCATTATTTTAAGTTTGACTTATAGGATAAACATAGTGGCGTTAATTTGAGTACAACTTTAGGGTAAGGGTCCAGTTTCCTGGGTATCTTTATTGTGAGGTTGGGGTGTGTAACAGTTACTCTTAACTATTGTTGTGAGAGAGCACCCAAAGTCAATCAACTTAAGGGAGAAAGGGAGGTTTATTCAGCTTACGGTTCCAGAGGGAAAGTACAGTCTCTCAAAGCAGAGGTGGCATGGCTGGCTGGCCAAAGCTGGAGGAGGCTAAGTCACTGCAGACATCTTGGAAGCTGAGAGCTGCAAGACTGCTTGTTGCAAAGGCAGACTTCTCCTGGAAGTAGGGTGGGACTAATCCACCTCAAGGCCCACCCCTTGTGACTGCCTTCCTCCAGCAAGGCTCCACCTCTCAAGGTGCCATGACCTTGCCAAACACATGAGACTGTGGGGGACACATTTCAAACCATGACAGGATGGGAATTCTAAGAACAGATCATTTTCTGACATTCTCAAAATCTTAAATTTTCTGATCAGACACATTTTTACCAATTCTTTATGGTGAGCCACAATCCGTAGAAACATGGTTTTAGAGTTTATTTTAGCAGTACAGTGGATAACTGTCTTGAGTTTCACATTGGAAATCTAAAGGCTAGCTTATCAGATGTTGATGTGCTCAAAATTCTCAGGTGATCAGTTTTGGAAAGTAGAGTAAGAACGGGGTCTTGGACTTCTGTCTGGCCTTTTTACTTTAACTATGTTGTAGACTGACTTCTTATGAGGGAGGAAAAACTTCCTGCAGACTAAAAAGAATTTAAAAACTCCTGTCCTATGTAACTTTGAACCCTTTAAAGCCTTCATATTTTTTATTTGTATTTATTTTGTTTGTATGTGTGTGTCTGTGTCTGTGTGCAGGCACATGTATTCCACAGCACCTGTGTGGAGGTCAGAGGACAATTTTTGGGCTGTTAGATTTCTCCTTCCACCATGTGAGTTCAGGGGATCGAACTCAGGTTGCCAGGCTTGGTGGCAGGTGCCTTTACTTATTGAAATATCCTCACAGCCATGTTTATGTTCATTAGCGTAATAGGCGTAGGTGCTTATTTTTGAGATGGTACCCTCATGCTTCCTCAATATTAAATGCTCCATGGGGTCTCCCAGTTTCTTCTCTAACAAAGGTTAGCTTTGGGAGGATTATGAACACTGCATGGTGACACAATGTGTGTAAATGTGTTTGTCAAAATTAAACAAAGAATAGAGAGGACTTTTTTGCTCAGTGTTAGCAGCAAGTGTGCCCATGGGAATTCACTCACTCTGTAGAATCCTGTCAGATGCCTGCTGTTCTGTGCTAGGCACATTTCAGACAGGTAGATATTCCAGATGTGAAGTTCACATTCTAGTTTCCCTTTTCTCTGGAAGCTAAGTTCTCATAGGACTTACAGCTAAGTTCTCTAGTGGAGAACTAGATATAAGCTAAGGAGAGTGTGCCTAACCCTGCCTGCTGATTGTTAGGGAACATCAATGGACCACTGTGCTACATCAGTAAGTTTCCTGTTCTTTGGCTGTTGCTATCTCTTTTCCAGGCCTGTCAGTGATATCTGTCTGTCTTCTTCAGACAGGAACAGGGCTCCAGTCAGATCCGACTGTGCTTACAGGTTCTGAGAGCCATTCAGAAACTGGCCCGTGAATCATCCATCATGGCCCGAGAAACCTGGGAAGTCTTACTATTATTTCTTCTGCAAATTAATGACATACTTCTGGCCCCACCAACTATTCAAGGTTTGTTAATTTTTTTCATATATTTCTGACTCCAAATACAATTCATATTTTTTTATCTTTTTTTATATGTATGTATGTTTATGTAGGTATGTGTACAAGAGGGTACTTGAGTGTGTGTGCCTGTGGAAATCTAAGAGCCATATTGGATTGCTCTACTTCCTTGCTCTGGGGTTTCCTAGGCTCTACCTTCTAGGTCCAGAATTAGAAGCTGTCACCAAATCCACTGCACATTTTTAGGTGGGATCTGGGGATCTAAACCTAGGTCCTATTGCTTGCAAGGCAAAAGCTTTAATCCCTGATCCATCTCTCCAGCTTCCAAATTAAATTTTTTTTAACGTGTGTGTGTGCGCGTGCGTGCGTGTGTGTGTGTGTGTGTGTAGGCCTGAGGTTGACTTTGGGTGTCTTCCATTACTTTCCACTTTTATTGCTAAGGCAGTCTCTTAACTGAACTCAGAACTCTCCAAATCAGCTAGGCTATCTAGGCAGCTTGTCTAGGAATTCCCTGTTTTGTCTTGTGAGTTCTGGGATTACAGGCAATTTGGGGTTCTGATATTCAAATTCTGTTCCTCATGCTTTTGGGGTAGTGTCTTTATCCATTAACTTATTTCCTAGCTTGGGGGTTTCAGTTTTACCAAGACAGTTAACAAATAAAAGTTGACAGTTTTTTGATTGTAGACCTTCTAAGATATGGTATGGCTAGTTACTTTACCTTTATTTTAAATTTTGCTGCCATAGGGAAGGACTGTATGAATTAGGATCAGTAGTTTGTTTAGTGTAGTAGATAAAGCCTATATAGGAAACTAGAAATGATTAAATTGATGCCTGTAAGATAATAAACCTGAAGGCAAAGTAGTTATCAAAGTGGAGTCTCAAAACTTGATGGCAGCAGAAGACATTTTTTTAAAAGTTCTGAGGAAATGACCCATGCTAGATGAGCATTCTTCCACTCAGAAAAGACTTTGCTTGGCAAATGAAGCCTTCAGTTTAAACAGTGTTCATTTTGGAAATATGATAATCACTAGCCATTTACTAGTTACTCATTAAAGCTCTGGTTTTACAAAATTCTGCAGTAAATTCCAGAAACTTTGCTTTGTATGTTAAAGCACAATATACACAACTGTAAATTGATATTTGAATTCCACATTCCTTTGTTGCTTACTCATCTACGTACTTTATTCACTTGAACGTGCTTGTGTTAACATTTGGATGTACTGCTCAGGGAAATATCTGGAAGGACTCATGGAGCTGTAGGGTGGGAAGCTGGCCAGCTATCTGGTCACCAGTTCATGGATGCTCTGTTGCTTGTTACCCGTATCAGTAAAATCAGCAGCATGAGACAGACAGCTTACTCCTTGGGTTCTGTAGTTGGAGCTTTGGTTTTTGCTTATTTGAAGTACACATTCTATTTAACCTCAGAGGAGTCCTAACTGTTGGATTCTTCTTCCCTGAGACGGGTCTCTCAATTCCTTCCCTCCCTCCCCTCCTGTCCCTCTCCGTTTTTCTCCTCCTTCTCTTCTCCCTCCCTCCCCTTACTGTCCTTCTCTCCCTCCCTCACCTCCTTCTTCTT
Source organism: Typhlomys cinereus (assembly GCA_023101885.1). NCBI lineage: Eukaryota > Metazoa > Chordata > Mammalia > Rodentia > Platacanthomyidae > Typhlomys > Typhlomys cinereus. The sequence continues at coordinate 2,976,972 of JALPQD010000196.1, forward strand.
CCTTTTTCGCCTTCCTCCTTCTTTCCTTCCTTCCTTCCTTCTTCCGCCTCCTTCCTTCCTTCTTCCTTCCTTCCTCTTTCCTTCTTCCTTCTTCTTCCTTCCTTCTTTCCTTCTTTTCTTCTCCTCCTTCCTTCCTTCTTTCTTTACTGTTTTCCTTTTCTTTCCTTTCCTTCCTCCCTCCTCTCTTCCTAAGATTGAATTTGATGCCTCACACATGCTAGGCAAGTGCTTTACCACTGAGCTACAGCCCCAACTCATAACTTTTGTTTTTTTGAGCTATGAAGAATGCAGTTTCTGCAGGTTCCTTCTGGTACCTGGACTTGGACCAGAGGAATAACTCTGTTTTCATGGACCAGAGGAATAACTCTGTTTTCATGGCTAAGGTTTGGTCCTGTCCAACACCAGTCCTTTGCTTTTTCTTTATTTTTCTCCTTTGAAGGATAGCTTTTAAACACCTGGAGCATTTTGAGTTAGGAAGACCTTGGAATTTATTCTGATTCTTTTTCTTATTAGATGCATAAACTTGGGAACAAGTTAAAATTCCTGAACCTAGTTTTTCTCCTATTCATAGTAGGGATAATTAATAATAGTTATACATGGTGGTTCTTATCTGTTCAGTGTCAAGGAGGCTGAAGAAGAAAGATTGAAAGTTCAGAGTAACTGTGCCACACAGTGATTTCCAGGCCAGCATGAATTAATGTAGCAAGACCCTATCTCAGAAATAAAGGTAATCCTGCAGAAATAATATGAACGTTATGCAAGATTATATACGTGAACTGCTTGGCAGAGAAACTAACCTCTAATGACCACTCCTTGTAGGCACTCTTTCTCCGCTGTTTGCCTAAGTCCCCTAGGTAGAAGAAGAGGGTCTTACCAAGAATTAGCAGGGCGATTGGGAAACTGCCAAAGTAATTCATTGATGTTGTTTGTGATTTCCTTCAGAGGTAGTATTTAAGAATTGCTTCTGATTATTAGTCATTTGAAAATCAGTACTCAATATTGTAATTATTTTCATTTTTGACCCATTTTCTCACATCAGTGAATCAAAGATTCTGTTTTAAAGATATATTCTTTTCATTGGCTAGGTGGCATTGCTGAGAATCTAGCAGAGAAGTTGATTGGTGTTCTCTTTGAAGTTTGGTTACTAGCCTGTACTCGGTGCTTCCCAACACCTCCCTATTGGAAGACAGCCAAGGAGATGGTGGCTAACTGGAGGCATCACCCTGCCTGTGGTGGAGCAGTGGAGCAAGGTCATTTGTGCACTCACTTCCAGGTAGGCCATGGTCATCATTGTCTGCCAACCTTGGTTTGTGTGTCTTTCTGGGATTCATGGAGTATATTGTAAAAAGCCTGGATCCTTTATTACTGTACTTTTTATATAGATTGAGATACTTAAAAACAGATACAACATTTTGGCTAGTGTCTAACTAATCTAAAACCTGTCAGAATAATTAAGTATTTTTGAGACACAAATCTACACTGTCTTCCCTTCCAAATTTAGCTCTTAATTTTGATTATTAAAATGTGCATGATAATTATTAAAACATAAGAAAAGATATAATAGGGCTTGCCAAAATCCTAGAATAGGTAATTATATATAAACTTACAGAACTAGGACCAAACCATAGTAGATAAATTTTATCATAATGATTTTACTTTTTTCACTACTTGTATAAAGTGCTGTCACCAATCTGTGAGTGAACTGTTAGATTGTTTATGTTACTGAGTGTTTCATAATCTGGGTTTTTCTAATTATGTTATCAGCATATTAGTTTAATGTGTTTTTTTTCCTCCCTGGTATTTCTTGTACACTAGAAAGATTGCTGATCTACATTTAATTAGGAAATGGGTGGCGGGAACAAGTACTTTGTGTGTTATGTATTAGAAGGTAGACTGGTCTTTTTTCAAGTTAAGAAAGTTATTGTCTTTAAATGGTGGTTAAATATTGGAACTTGTAAAGGTAGCCATTTCCTCTTTACTGACTAGAATCAGAGAAATATCATGGCAAAGTCCTGGTGATTGTTAATATTGTGACTCCTCTTACTTGCTTTGTTTTGATCATAAAACAGTTTGTGCTTGCAATTGGAAAATACGGGGAGAAGTATCATTTAAAAATAATTAATATTGGGCTGGAAAGATGGGTCAGGGATTAAGCCTCTACCCTGCAAAAAGTCCTGAGTTTGAATTCTGATTTCCACATAAAAATGCAAGGAGGAAATGGCAGTGGCCTGTACTTTAAGTCCTGGAAGGAACCTGGGAAACTCTAGAGCAAAAGCAAATAAGAGAAACAATTCAGGCCGATTTCCAAAGTTACTCTTGGGCCTCCATGGGCACACAGTAGTGCCTTCTGATACATATAGATGTGCGTGCATGCGCACACACACACAAAAATTAATATTAATATTTTAGTGTACTTTTTTTAAATTTAGTTCCCTTTTGTTAAACTAACAATTTGAGATAATAGTCAACTTCTTTTTCATTAATGCTTAAGTATAAAATACTTCAGTCAAAACGTTCAGGCACTTTCATATTTTAAATATTGCTATTAAGTAAATAACAGAGTTACTGAATTCAGTTAACTTTTATGGCAAGTCATGCAAGTGTATCAAATATACACTGTCTTCCCTTCCAAATTTAGCTCTTAGTTTTGGTTATTCTGAATTTCTAAATACCAAATTCTGAAGTTCATGTAGAGTCATTATGAATAAGTTATGAATAAGCTTAGTTATTCTGAAGGATTTATATTTTAAAAATAATAGAAATAATTTATATAATACAGGATTAATATGTAAAAATAACAAAATATCTAATTTATTTTTAAGTAGCAATATGAGCAATGAATTATTTTATTTATTTATTTTTTATTTATTCAATTGTGTGTGTGTGTGCATGTGTGTATGTATGTGTGTGTAGAACCACGGGCGAATTCTAGAACCACCATGGACACCTCCACCTCCTCCTTGTTTACTCTGCTCCAGGGATTCACAGGCTCTGCCCTACCAGGGCCAGAAACGCAGGCCGCCCCCCACTTCCATCCGGCGTCTATACATGGGGTTTAGGATCCGAACTCAGGACCTTCCGCCTGCAAGGCAGAGGCTTAACCCCTGAGCCACCTCTCCAACCCCGAGCAATGAATTATTTCAACAAATAATTTGAATACTTAAAACTTTAAAATCTCTTTCCAAAAACTGGAAATCACTCCATTTGTCAGTGTTTTTAAAAACTTCTAAAAACATTATTTTATTTATTTGAAAGGGAGAAGATAGGAAACAGACCACAGGGACCACATGAAAATCTCCACCATGGAGACTTGCTGGGTTTGAATTCAGGTAGCTGGGTTTGTAAGCAGGTGCCTTTATACACCAAGCTCCCTGGCTCTTCCTTTTTTTTTTTTTTTTTTTCCATGTTTGAGTGTGTATGTATCAGAGGGCACTGTGTATGCTCATAAAGGTCTAAAGGTGACTTCAGGCATCATTCTAGATTGTGCTACCTCTTCTTTGCTTTGCTCTGGAGTTTCCTAGGCTCTGCCTTCCAGGGCCTGAAGTACAGACTGCTGCCATTTCCACCTGGTGTTTTTACATGGATCCAAGATCCAAACTCAGGACCTTCTGCTTGCAAGGCAGAGGCTTAACCCCTGAGCCATCTTTCCAGCCCTATTTAGTCTTTTTTTAAACCATGATTTTCAGATACCTTTTTAGTTAACTAAAGTGTATAGTTCATCTGTTTTCACTTATGATACTCACATACTTGAATGTATGTTTCATTCTAGTAAGAAAGAAGTTAGGGGCTGGAAAGATATCTCAGGGGTTAAGACTCTGCTTGCAAACAGAAGAACCTGAGTTTGAATCCCGTATACCTTTCAAAAGCTCCAGATGGAAATGGTGGCGACCTGTACTTCTGGCTGTGAAAGGTGGAGCCTGGGAAATGCCTCTTTGAAGCAAAAAGGAGGTAGAAGCAATCCAAGATGATTCCTGAAGTGACCCATAGTCTTCCACAAGATATACAATGCCCCTCCCCCTCTCTCTCTCACATACACACACACACACACACAGAGTAATTATCATTTTTTAAAAAAGAAAGAAGTTAATAGCTGGTCTTAGTTATTCAGAATTGTAATTCTAGTTGCTCAGACTGAGACAGGAAGAGCATAAGTTCAAGGCTAACCTCAACAATTGAATGTGACTTTGTCTCAAAACAAAAAGTTAAAGAGTCAGAGGTAGTCCGGTTGGGATAAGAGGAGAATAGAGTGAATATGATCAAAATGCATTTTGTAATTAATTGTCCAGGAATAAATTTAAAATATTTCAAAGAAAGTTAAGCAGGTTTAAGAATTATTGTAGTAGGACTCAATGGTAGAGCACTTAGCTAGTGTGTAGGTTCAGTTCTCCAGTTCCACATACATTAAGAAAAAAAAGGGAAGTAGATTTCATGACTGGTATTTTACTTTGTAGATTGCTGCGCTTTGCATATGGTCCTTCATTTCCTCCGTTTAAAGTTCCTGATGAAGATGCCAATCTGATCCCTGCAGACATGGATAATGAGTGTGTTGCACAGACATGGTTTCGATTTTTACATATGTTAAGGTATTGTTATTTTGTTATTGCATATGTTCTTCTCCCCATAAGTGTTTTAGGGCAAGAACCCTGCTATTTGCTCTTGTTGAAGTTCTAGCAGGATTCACTGGATAGCCAATGAGTCAAACTGAATAATAGGTAAGGGTCCACCATGTGCCTCCTTGCTCTCTCCACGACAATGGAGTTGGGCTGCTAGTAGCCACTCTTGGCTACCTTCTGTAGGTATTTGCTTTTTGCCAGCTGCTGCAACCTGGATGAAGACGTCTTCCCAGGACTTTGCCACATTCCACTGGGATTGGCAACTGCCTCATTCTTCTCCATGTCCAGTATTGGTTCATCAGTCTGGTTCCCAGAGCCTTCCACTAGCAGTCTGATTATTTAGAAACTCACTGAACAATATATCGTAGATTTCTCCTGCTATCCTTTAAAAACAACATCATAAAAAATTTAGGAAACATTTTCTAAGATTTAAACAAAATATTTTAAAAATATTCATTCATTTGTTCGTTCATTCATTCATTCATTTGAGAGCATAAGTAAGAGAGGGCCCATCATGTAGGCTTCTGGGGATTGAATCAGGTTGTCAGATTTATGAGCAGGTGATGTGACTTACCTCATTCCTTTCTTAACTGTACTCCAGCACTTCCTTCCTCAGTCCCATCCATGTGCTGTAAAGAATTTTTATATTTTCTTATAAATTGTCAGTCTTAAAATATTTTCCTTTCATAGCTTGTCTTTCTGGTTTGGCCATATTCATTTTTTCTTTGGTTTTTTAGTATTCTAAATTATACTATATGGATTTTTTTGTAAATTAAAAATGTGAACAATTTTCTACCATTTCTTTCCTGCTTGTAGTTGTAGTTTGTGTTTTTCAGCTTTTAACAGTTTTTTTAAAATACCTTTTCTTTGTTGTTTTCTATCTTTAAAATTAGAAAGTCTGTTTTCTTTGATGAGATATGTTCAACTTTGATTTCTTCTAATTTTGTTATCTGGGCAGTGCTTTCTTTTATATAAACCACTATTGCCTTTAGGCTGCATCATCCTGATCCCTTAACTTCTTTTTGTGCAAGATTCACATTTTAATTATTTCTACTTTATAGTATTTACTGATACTTAGTAGGTTTACTGCCATTTCTTCTTTTTCTTTTTTTAGACTAATCTCTTGCCTTATTTTAACACTTCAGATGAATTTTAGAATCATTTTGTCAAATTGCAAAGTAGAGCAAGCTGTCTTTATTCATGGGTTCTGTATCTTTGGATTTAGTTAACTAGGCACCAAAATATTTGAAGAAAATTGAAACTACTGAACATCTTCATACCCTTTTCCCCTTCTCATTAATGCCTTAATACAGTGTAACAACTATTTACATAGCATTTATAATATATTAGGGTACAAGGAATTTAGAGATGATTTAAAGCTTGCAGAAGGATATATGTAGGTTATATGCACGTACTTTACCATTTTATATGAAACGTGAACATCTTCAGATTTTGTTGTCAGCAGTGGTCCTAAAACCAGTTCTCATCTAAATATTAAGTGACAATTACAGAAAAAAACCATCAAATCTTTTGTGGTATGGATTTTATGTTAAATAGAACAGCAAAACATACAGTTTTAGCAACCAAACTTTAAAATCTTTCACAAAATCTAGGAGAGGAGGATTGCTTTGCTCATAACCACTAAGGACCAGGGCTGGCAGAGGCTGTGGTGTCATCTTCAGCATGGGTTCCATTGGAGTTGCACCATTTTGAGCAGGAGCTTATGTACCTAGCTAGCAAATGGGGAAGAGAGAGAAAGGAAAATCAGATGTGAGATTTTTATGGACCAAGACTTGAGGTGATGTAAACCACTGCTACTCATAATTCTTGTACCAGAGCTGACTAAAACACCACATTTAACTGCAAGAGAACGCAGAAAGAAATTGGAAAATTGTAAACAGCTAATCAGATTCAGCCAAAGACAACTGTGTTAAGCCTTTGTTTATATTTAGGAAAAACTTACTGTGTTTAGTCTGCCTTTCTAAAAGCATGTATTTTTCTTTTAGAATCCCTTTTGTGTTTGTTGAGACAGAGACACTATGTAGCCCAGCCTTGTCTCAAATTTGTAATTCTTCTCTTTCTGCCTTTTTAGTGCTAGATTACAGACATAGGTTTTTGTGACTAGCTCCAGGACATCTTTTTAAATGTAATTTCTTTATTGCGAGAGATTGAACCCAGGATTGTGTGTGTGTGTGTGTGTGTGTGTGTGTGTGTGTGTGTGTGTGTGTGTGTTTTCTGGAAGCACTGGGCATTGAACCAGAGATTTTTACACATGTTAAATAGTATTTTACCACTGAGCAATGTAATTTTATTTTACTTTTTTGAGACAGGGTCTTTTTGCATCGCCCATTCTGGCTCTGAACTCATCATGTTTATCTCAACCTCTGAGTATTGAGTCCTGGGATTATGGCACCTTGCTCCTTTCATGCCACACTCCTCTTTTGAGGGTCTGTGTATCATACAGAAATGCTTTATAGTTTAGTTTACAAAAATGTACTTCTTTTATCATTATTTATAGGTGTTGCTGATATTGTGAGAAACTTAACCATTTTCTTTTGACTCTGTGTGTGTGTGTGTGTGTGTGTGTGTGTGTGTGTGTGTGTGTGTGTGTAGAGCATGTGTCACTTGTGTGTGGAGACTTGAGGTTGACATGTATCTTCCTAAATTGTTTTCTACCTTACTCATTGAGAAAGTTTCTGTCTGAACTTAGAACTTACCAGTTATGTGAAGTGTGGATTGCTGTGCTATATTTCTTGGTATTTATATGGGTTTGGGGAATTTGAACTCTGGTCCTCGTGCTTATACAGCAAGCACTTTACCTTTTGAGCATCTATCTAGTTCACTTTTCTTTTTTATGTTACTTTATCCATTAGATGGCTATTGCCATTTATAATGACTTTTGTTTTATTGCATATGATGTCCAGTGTGGGGCTGGAGGGATGGCTCAGGAGTTAGGATTCTGTCTTGTAAGCAGAAGGTCCTGAGTTCAGATCCCAGGTCCCACATAAAAATGCCAAGGGAATGGGCAGCAGCCTGCACTTCTGGCCCTGATGGGTATAGCCTGGGAAACCCCAGAAGGAGACAGATGCGATCCAGGATGATTCCCAGAAGTCACCCTTGGTCCTCCACAAGACACACAGTGCTCTCTGATGCACACACATACACACACAGATAGATAGATAGATAGATAGATAGATAGATAGATAGATAGAGAGAGAGAGAGAGAGAGAGAGAGAGATAGATAGATAAAATGTCCAGTGTACTATAAATACCAGAATTTCATCTAGTATGGTAGTGTTTCATCTTTTTCCCAGGGTAGGTGGTGTTTTCAAATGCTTGTCTATGGACTTGTTCATTATATGACTGCCCGTCTTTAAGTTTCATTAGATTTAGGTAGAAGCTGAATTTTTAGTAGGTTTCCTGAAATGTATCAGGTATATAAGGTGTCAGAAACTGCAGGAATATAGCTTCTTTTATCTCTTCTGTATCTTTCGTTATCTCTTTCCATTTCAACTTTTACTTATTTTCTTTAACTTTTTCTGAATATTTGGGTGGCAATAAAGTCATTTTTGAAGGAAAAGATATGATAGACATAAATTTTAGTAAAGCTTTGCTGGACTGAGGTCTACACAAATGTCCTCTCTAGTTTTCCATCTTCAGAACAGATGAACTCCACGCTTAGTCGGCAGTGCAGGTGGAGATTTTTCACCTTTTTTGCCCACCACTATGGTAGACTTTTGCTCTGTTGGTACAGTATGCTACCATGAGAAGCCCATTTGATAAACATAACATACATACAAGATCCCCCAAGTACTTGAAACTAAGAGTCTTGTACCTTTTTTTTTAAGGTTACAAATGACAGCGAAAATATAAAAACCACTGATTCTACTTATCAGCTTAGTTTTTTTTCCCTTCTGGCTAGTAGAAACCCATTCTAGTGATTTTCAGTTATCAATATTACTTTAAGTAGGAAAGATAGACAATTTTGAATGGTATTCTATCTCAATTTGTTTTTAATGGAAATACTTAAAATTTTATTATTTCATAAATATTAAGTACAAATGCATTGTTTTGAAATATATGGATTTAGTATATACATGTGAATGTAATATAAAATTGAAACATTAATCTTAGTTTTTAAAGAGTTTTAGACAGAATGTTTGTGTTAATTTTTCTGAGGTTCCTATTGACCTATGTCTACAGTCCAGCTTAATTTCAAGCATTACAAAAATATTTGTGAAATTAGAACACTGGTCTTAACTTTGAGACTTGTTTTGTGAAGAGTAAGGCCCTGTAAAACAAACAAAATTCACCATGCAATTCTATAGAGACACATTCATGTTTGAATTACTAGCCCATCAAATACAGATGCGTTTCTTCTCCAAATCAGAGAAACAGGCACAAATCACCATGTTATTAAATTGAATTGCATGCCTTTTATTGCAACAGAAATTTCTAAATGTGTAATTAATTATTTCTCTTTTTTTAAATAGTAATCCTGTGGATTTGAGTAACCCAGCCATTATAAGCTCTACTCCCAAATTTCAGGAACAGTTCTTGAATGTTAGTGGAATGCCACAAGAATTGAATCAGTATCCTTGCCTTAAACATCTGCCTCAAATATTTTTTCGTGCCATGCGTGGAATCAGCTGTCTGGTGGATGCATTCCTAGGTGAATTTTTTGTATGTTACAGATGGGTGAAGAGCTGTGTTCAAATAATTTTACTGTTTGATGCTGCAGGCTGTTATGGAAAGCTCAAAGGAAAAAAATGAACAGGTTTGATGGCCAAAAACAAACTAGAAAAAATTATTTGCAACAAGTTGTAATAGTTAGAATATTTTTACTGTTTTCATGTAAGCAGCAGATTAAATAAAAATATTAAGGAAAGAATAATAACCTAGTAGGTGAATGGACAAAGGATAAAAAAAGTGATTTACAAAAGAGAAAAGTGCTTTTATTTGTTGTTCATAGAAACATATTTTGGATGTACTAGTGACCATTCTCATGTATGTCATTAGCAAGTTGCCTTTTGTGAACCATTGTTTTGAATTATTTTTAGAGGTTAGATACACAAGAGGTTTTTTTAAAGCATACTGAAAAGGAATGAGAGCTTATAGCTGTCACTTCAAAAATTTTGGTGTGTGTACTCATTAATATATTTTAGAAGTAATAGATTTGTTTTGATTGAGATTGGTTGCCATGTAGCAATCAAATGTCTCTGTGGTTTATAGAAAATAGTTTATTTTCACACATGTGAAATCAGGGCCAAGTAGTGCAAAGCTTTGTATAGTGTAGTTCCATTAAGATTGGAGATTCTACCTTCTGGTGGCTCTTCATTTTGTGTGTGCTACTTGATGGGCCTTAATGATTGAAGAAATTCCAGAAATCCTATCTAGAACTCAAGAAGGAAAGATAGTTTATACTTTTTTTTTTTTTAAAGAAAATCTGAAAACTCAATGCTCATTTCTGTTTCTATGATTAAAAACACTGGTATGTCTCACTGCAAGAGAATATAAAAAATGTAGTCGTTTCTCCTGGATAGCCTTGGGTAACTAGATTTGGGTTCTATTACTCAGGAAGAAAGAGTGAGTAGATATTGGAGGCAACTGTTAGGCTTTGTGTGTCCCAGGGCTTCATAAATTTTATAGAAGATTTCCCGATCACATATTTTAGATTGGGAGGAATTACTCCATTTGTCTTTTTATGTTCAAGGTATTTCTAGGCCCCGTTCAGACAGTGCTCCCCCGACACCCGTGAATAGACTAAGTATGCCTCAAAGTACTGCTGTAAATACCACCCCACCACATAACCGGAGGCACCGGGCTGTTACTGTGAATAAGGCCACCATGAAGACCAGCACGGTAAAGAACTTTTATCACCATTGTTATGCATTAGAAGAGTTAATATTTTAATCTGTTGTCCATTTTAAAAGGCCCTCCCATTTTCTCAAACTTTTCATAGCTATGGGTATTTATTTGTGCTCTTCTGATAGGTTAGTACTGCTCATGCCTCGAAAGTCCAGCACCAGACTTCCTCCACCTCTCCGCTGTCAAGTCCCAATCAAACTAGTTCTGAACCCCGACCACTGCCTGCCCCGAGGAGACCAAAGGTTAACAGCATCTTGAATCTCTTTGGATCATGGTTATTTGATGCAGCATTTGTCCACTGTAAACTTCATAATGGAATAAACAGAGACAGCAGCATGACTGGTAAATATTGCTCCAGAAATATGTTATCATTATTTTCCTTTTCTGTTTTTTTTCTTTTTAATCTTTCCTACCTGCAAGATTAATATGTATCTTGGAAAGCGCTCTGTTTCTGACCATGCAATGTCTTGCGCTTAACCCCTTCCAGCTGAACTGGTAGAAGTTTGAGACATTTTCTTATCTATCCTTTTTATGTATGTTTTATGAAGTTTGGCCTTTTGTCTGGTTTTATTAGACACATTTTAGGTTAGTCACATTTTGTTGAACCAAATTCCTTTTTTGTAGGTGACCTGGAAGGTCCCTTCATGTCAGCCAGGATAATATTTATATGAAAAATTAAAGATTTTGAATGTAAATTTACTCACCAAAATGTTTTCTTGGGTTTTTAACTGTCATTCAGTCTTCAGCACATGTAAATATCAGAAAATACTTGCTTCATAGATAGTTCTAACCTCAGATTTAGTCTAGAGAACTTTGTTTCAAGGGCTTCTTCAAAGACATTATTTGCTCTGTAACTTAGTAAGATTTGTAGAGAATCCAAAACTGAACCCTGATCGCTTGATAAGATTTTATTATGAACTGAAACTATGTAAGTGAAATTGGATTTCTTCTTGTCATCTTACCATTGTGCTTGGAGATAGTGACAGAGGGTTCAGAATGCATGGATGGATGGGGTCGGACAGAATGTTTAGAATATTTATCATAGGTTTTGTACAGATGAATAATAATGGCTGGCGTTTATTAAGCTGCTGTTACTATGTGCCAAGCACTGTATTTAAGCATTGAGCATTATTGATTGTTTGGTAAAAACAACACTTTCCACAGGGAATGGAAATAGACTGAGATAAAAATATGTCTGTATTAATTTTTGCATCTCTAGGGAAAATGTTAATTTCAGGAATGAAACTAATACATTGGCCTTAAGAGCCTCTGCTTTCTTTCAGAAATGCATTCACAGTGATTATCTATCATCTCAGGGTGAAAGTCTATGTGAAAATTTTATGCATATAATTATTTTGAATGTTCTTTTATCTTTTAAATAATTCAGAAAAGTTATAAAGACATTCAGAAGTATTTGAAAGTATTTGAGATTGCTGAAGTGAATTTAAGGATTCTTTTGCTTACTTTATTTTGCTCAAATTTCAATATTGTATTTTACCATTTCCATAAATTTTATTCACAAGTTTGAAAGTTGTCTTGACTGATGCTTAAAGTAAATATGCTTGCTTATGATGACTGTAATATTTTTAAAAATCATCCTTGGGTATATTCTCTTGGGTATTTGTTCATGTATCATATATTTTGAGTTTTCTGAACCATGTCTATTAATTTTATATGGTATTCTCTAGGGTGAGTCACTCATTTTTAATTTTGGTTTTTGTTAAGATACAGTTCTTACAGTATAACTTAACTGTTGGGTATGGAGCTGTTGACCCTGAAATCTTAGCATGACACAGCCTGCTGATTTGTTGGTGGGTTTTGTTGTAACAGCTTTTTCACCTGTTGTACCAGAAGATAGAAACCATGTTTCAAATCATAAGTGAGCAAATGTCTTCACTTTTCACTCTCAGCACTCTCCCTAGTGGGGAAGAGACAAAAGCTCCTTTCCTCCTCCCTGGGCACAGAAGTGCTACAGGCTGTTACATTACCCAGGAGATTTAAAATGTCCAAATAGTCAATGTGATTTTACAGAGAGCTCTTGGGTGCCAGTCTCGAGATCTTGGGGGAGGGACTTGGAGGTACTGTTTTCTAAGTACTGGCTGCCATCAAGGAATTCTGCCATGCAGTTCACCTTAACTTCAAGTATTAGCTTCTTTATAAACTGGTCAGCTTCCGATTTAATCCTGCTTCTGAAAATGACTTTGAGCTGGGAAGGGTTAATGAACTGGAAATTTTAATGCACATTATGGGCGGTTCCAAATCTCAATTCTTTGTAGTTGTGTAACTTCCTTTGTTCATTGTTTTTGCATGATAAAAAAATCATAATTTTGGACCTGAATGCACAATTTTCTATGTTTTTGAATTAGCTTGTGGTATCGTAAAGCTTAAACCTAACTTTTAAAAAGCTAAAGAGCTTCTTAACATATTGTAAAATTTCACCATCTTAAAGTATTTTTTATAATTACTGCTGTCCTTTGATTTGTTTCCATTTATTTCTATTATCTTGCAGCATCTTTTATCCAAATTCTTCTTTCTTATAAATCTTGTAAGTAGGAACCAGAAGCTTCTCCTTAATTGCAGTCATGTTTTTATTTCTTTCATAATTCCATTAAAAATTTTGATTGTCATTGTCTATTGTAGTTTTTGCACTTGGGAAGAAAAATATTTTTCTATGTTTTGAATGGGGAAGATTGTTGGCAAAAGCAAATTAATCTGCCTGAATCAGTCCCATTATTTCTGTATACTAGTCTGGTCATGTCATGAATCCCAGGACTTTGCACTAACTGTGTTTTGGCTTTTGTTTTGTTTTTTTAAGCTTTAAGCTTATTTTTATACAGATTTAGTGTTTGATTTGTATGCATTCTGCATGTAGTGTTTTTCAAATGTATTATTGCTGGATAGCTTATTCAGGACTAAATGGCTCATGGGAAGTTGCATAAAGATTTGTGCTTGACTCTGCATTCTATTAAGCCCATTATTTCAAAACAATTTAAGCATTTTATGTAGAGTAATAAAAGATTTCAGAGTGATTTTCAATACACTACGAAATCTTTTGTTAAAAGCAACTTTCGAAGGGCTTCTGCTTTAGTGACAATGAATGACCATGATAATGTTGCTTACCAATCCAATTTTCTGATTTATTATCAACCTCAAGTTAACTGCTGTCTGTGGTTGTTAAAATTCATTCTCATTTTGCTTGGTTGGGCAATTCTTTGGTGTGTGTTTTGAAGCTCGGTGGGTGGTGGGGATGCTCTTTCTTCCCCCCTTACCCATTTGTCATCTTTCCCTTGCCCTCTCCCTAAAGTTCAAACTGGCATGGGGTTGCCCACTTAATTATGACATCCATCTGGGTTGATGTGTAAATTGTAGTAGCTATTTTTTTTAATGCTTGAGCATCATTCTATAAAGGGAGAAAAATATAGAAAGTAAATAATAGAAAAGTCAAATTTTATGTTATATATCTGTATGTATGCAGATATATACAAATCAAATAGAGTTTTCTGATCAGAAATTCAATTGAAAAAATGCTGCTTGTAGAATCTGTTAAGCTGACAGTGCTATTGTAAATGTTACCATTTTCAAAGATTTCAGAGAGCCCTTTTTGAAAAATTAAGACATAATTGCTGAACAAAAGCATTATTGGATTCTATTGAAGTAGTTAATTAATGAAACCAAGATTTGATCTTTGTGTCCAGGGTCCCATGAGCCTATTTGGCATATTGACCACTGTAATAAAACCTTCCTTTTCTCTCCCCAGCCATTGCAACACAAGCTAGCATGGAATTTCGACGGAAAGGGTCACAAATGTCCACAGACACCATGGTTTCCAATCCTATGTTTGATGCAAGTGACTTTCCTGATAACTATGAAGCAGGAAGAGCTGAGGCTTGTGGCACACTATGTAGGATTTTTTGTAGCAAGAAGACTGGAGAAGAGATTCTGCCAGCCTATTTATCCAGGTCTTAGATTTTTTGTTTGTTTGTTTGTTTGTTTTGGCATTTATATACTTCTGCTAGTGAAACACTATTGTAGCATGGCTTGGTAGGCTGCACTGATAAGTAAATGTTGGTCTGAAATGCTTGTAAATGTCTGTGTGTAACTGAAATTTGCTGGAATTCTTCCATTTTATGCTCTCATCAGATTTAGCTCTTATTTTAGAAGTGTTATTTATTCCATTTTATTAATTCTGGAGAAATTTGGAAGTACTAAAATAATTTAATGGATTTTTTTATAGTATTAAGTTTCATAGGTTCTGTAGATAGTTCAGAAATAAGTCAGCTGTAAATCCTGCCTCCAAAAAGCTTAATTTTGGGGATGAACAAAATAGCAGTGTTCTAGTAAGAACCAGAACTTGTCAGGAAAGGATGCAGGTAAAAGGCTTTAGGCATTTGGAGAAGGAAGCAGTACACATTTACTACAGAATGCTCAGGGAAGGGTTTTTTGGCCTATGATTGTGCTGGACTTAGAAATAATGGATAGTATCTAGAATGTGTTAGAAAATTAGATAGGATTATTTTATCCACATTGCTGGTTTCTACCATTTTTGTTAATGGTTTAGCTACTCAGACCAGAACCCAAAAGTCATTACTCAGACTCCTTTTCTCTAATTGATCAACTAACTCCTGCCTTTCTAGCATTTAACCCTTTCTTGTGTCTCTCTCCATGGTACCCACCATGACATTCTAGGCTTTGTTGTTCTCCAGAATTCATAATGACATCTTGTTTCCTTACTCAGTTTTGCTTTCCTTGGCTAGTCATGTACACAACTGAAAAAGGAAGGACCTATCAATCAGAATGTTTAGATACTTAAAGATTCTCAAGAGGGCTGGAGAGGTGGCTCAGGGGTTAAGCCTCCGCCTTGCAGGCGGAAGGTCCTGAGTTCGGATCCCAGATCCCACGTATAGACGCCAGGCGGAAGCGGGGGCGGCCTGCGCTTCTGGTCCTGGTAGGGCGGAGCCTGTGAATCCCGGGGCAGAAGGAGGTGGAGGCGTCCATGGTGGTTCGCGAATTCGTCCGTGGTTCTACACACACACACACACACACACACACACACACACACACACACACGCGCGCGCGCACAGTTGAATAAATAATAATAAAAAAAAATTTAAAAAGATTCTCAAGAGAGAAGATTGGACTGACTGTTATCAGAAAGAACTAAATGCAGAAATGGCAGGAAAAGCATGGCATGTGCAGGAACTATTCCAGAAGATCTTAACACTGTGCTCCAGGCTTTTAGTCTGGTTCAGTCAAAGGGAATAAATTCTAAAAAGCTAATGATGAGCTGGAATGATGGCTCAGGGGTTAAGCCTCTACTTTAAAAGCAGAAGAACCTGAATTCAAATCCCAACTCCTACATAAAAACTCTGGCTGGAAATTGCCACAGCCTATACTTCCAGCTCTGGAAGGCACAATCTGGGAAAACCCAAAGCAAAGCAAAAAGGTAGAGTAATTCAGTATGATCCCTGATGTCATGTCACCTTTGGGCCTCCAGAGCCACACATACTCAAATGCCCTCTGATTCTCTCTCTCTCTCTCTCAATAAAAAAGAAGCTAGTGATTAATAAATTCTAAGATCAAGAAGTACAGCACATCCTTAGAAGGGTAGAAACCAAAAACTGAAAAGTATGCAGGGACCAAAACAGCTCTCTTCTGTGTCTCTGTCTCCCAGAACTGCTTATCTTCTTTGCAGGTCACTTGTCTTACATTGTAGTTTGCTCTAAGTTCCCAGTTTCTATATCCTTGGCCTAAGACCCAGTAGGCTTATTAGCTTCTCTGAATCGGATGTGAGATTCTTAGGAAAGAAGGTATGATTATTTAGCTGTCTGTCTCTACTATAGTTTGATATAGCTGAAAGGATGGTTCACATAGTGTTTTTGAGTTCACTGTTTATAAGGGGGTCCAGTTGTCTTAGTTTTGAGTCTGTTGACTGAAAGGTCTGTGGGATATTTACCAACAAATAAATATTAGGTGTCTACTTCATGCCAGCACTTGTCCGTAGGAGGACATAGTAGTCAGTAGACATGTCATGCTCTTGCTCCTGGATTTTGAGATTTTGGCTAATAGATTTTAAGAGGTATAGACTACAACCAATTTGATTATCTACAGTATCTTAAGAAACATTTAAGATCAGCCTACTGGAAGAGTGCTTAGAGAACTGAAGTTGACATCCTGAGGAATGCCACTCTTAGGGGCAGGAGAATGAGTCTGATAAATAGCCTTAGAAGTCAGAAGAAAGTGAAGATAGGGGTGACCAAAGAGTAAGTCCTTCCAAAGCAGGGAAAGCAAAGATATATCTCTACTGAATTTGGCAGTTGACAGGCTGCTGGTTATTTGCTTGGTTATGTGTTTAGTTGAGTTCTATGAAGATAGACTGAAATGGATTGAACAGATACCAGTAATTGTTTCCAAAGAGTTTTGCAAAGAGATTATTGTCTCACAGTAGTATAAGACTTTAGTGCTTGAATGACACAGAGTACTGAAAATTTAGTGATTTTAGAATTGGGAGTAGCAGTAAAAATAACTAATATACTCAGACATATTCTGCAGAGAATCTTAACCCAAGTATGGCCTTCATATTATAATGAATGTTGAAGAATTGAATGAGATTCTTTTCTTTCTTTGTCCCCTCAGAAACAATGATACAAGCACAATTTGTATTTCCCAAGATTTTATATGCTGCAAAAGTTTGCTGCTGTGAAGTTTGATTCAGAGATAAAATCCCGGTTTATTGATTAGCACCCAGTTATTTGTTTTGTTCAAGGTCCTTTATTTGTAGACACCTATGGTTTTAAGTAACAAAGGCTTAAAGAATATGAAGCAGATATGAATCTTTTTCCTCATGAGGAAAATTTATTTAATCATTTGTGTAGATGATTCTAAATTGGTTGAATTCCAGTAATACCTTTTAGAGTCCAGAAGTAGTAAAGAGTGGAAAAGATTTTCAGATAACTATATAGAAAATATTAATAATTCTAGAAGCTTGATCAGCAGTTTGTTAAAAATTTTTTTCTTGCTTTCCTAGATTTTACATGCTTTTAATTCAAGGTTTGCAGATAAATGATTATGTATGCCATCCTGTCTTGGCCAGCGTTATTCTAAACTCCCCTCCTTTGTTCTGCTGTGACTTGAAAGGGATTGATGTTGTGGTTCCTTACTTTATTTCAGCTCTTGAGACCATTCTGCCTGACAGGTAAGCTGTAATTACCTACTACTATGTCAGTTGTCTGTTTGGGCCTGCTCTATTTTGGTGCTCCCAATCTCCTAATTCATCCTGTCTAGTTATCATCATAGGAGAGTGGGATTCAAGTGTACTTAATTGAATAAAAAACTGAAGCCTGGATGTTTCTAGTTCAGATTTGTCCATGGGCTTATTGTATCTTTTTGGCTTGGTCTTCATGGGCCACAGAAAGCCCATCCTGAGGTCCTACTTTTACAGTACAGTAGGCCTTACATTTTAAGCAGATCAGTTGATTTCTACCTTAATTCAGCAACAGTTTAATATGGAAGTTCTTTACACAACGCTAGTATTAAAAAAAATATTGGCATACTATATACTTGGTGGTAGCTAAAAATGTTAATTTAGTGCAAAAATTCTAATAGTCTTTTATTTTTTTGGCAGAGAACTTTCAAAATTCAAAAGCTATGTAAATCCAACAGAATTGAGAAGATCCTCTATTAATATCCTGCTTTCTTTGTTGCCCCTCCCTCATCATTTTGGCACAGTCAGATCTGAGGTAATTCTTTTAAAGTTTTCTTTTCTCTTTTTGTTTTTTCTCTTTTTTCTTTCCTTTCTCCTTTTCTCCCTTTCTTTCCTCTCTCTGCTCACTTTCCTTCTTCCTATCCCCTTCCTCTCCCTTCTTCTCTTGAGACCAAATCATGCTAGTAGCTCAGTTTGGCTGCAACTTAATAATCCTCTATCATTTTTAAAATTTCTGCATTCTGCTTTTGTATACTAATTTAAGTGAGGTTGTATTTTTAGCAAAATGGAAGGGTTTAAAAAATGATTTCAAGTAAATTAATGATACTGCTCTGTGTGACTGTTTCTTCTGTTGGACTGCTAGCATGTCTTATCCTAGCATTGTTGTGGTTAAAGGCTGATGGCATCTGAATACATAGGTCAGGTAATGACTAGGATTAGCCTGGAAGCCTGAATCATTAATTTGATCATCTTGTCTCTTATATCGCAGGATGTATTGTAAAGTGAATGCTGATATTAAATTTGATTTTTTTTTTCCCCTCAGGTGGTCCTGGAAGGAAAGTTTAGTAATGATGACAGCTCTTCTTATGATAAACCAGTAACTTTTCTGTCCTTGAAGTTGAGACTTGTGAATATACTTATAGGTGCCTTGCAAACAGAAACGGACCCCAACAACACTCAGATGATACTAGGTTTGTGTCTATACAGGTGGCTCTGTGTGTGTGTGTGTGTGTATAAGTAGAAGAGGGCACTTGAGTGTGTGTGTGCCTACAGAGACTCAGGAAAATCATCCTGGATTGCTTTGCCTCGGGGCTTCCCAGGTTCTGCCTTCCAGGACCAGAATTGCAGGTTGTTGCCATATCCGCCTGGCATTTTTACATGAGATCTAGGGATCTGAACTCGAGTCTTTTTGCTTTTGAGGCAAAGGCTTTAAACCCTGAGTCATCTCTCCAGCCCCTACAGTAATGACCCCAGGCATGATGTGAGAGAATTCTGAGTTTAATGCAACT
Organism: Typhlomys cinereus; assembly: GCA_023101885.1. NCBI lineage: Eukaryota > Metazoa > Chordata > Mammalia > Rodentia > Platacanthomyidae > Typhlomys > Typhlomys cinereus. Next base: position 2,996,162 of record JALPQD010000196.1, read on the forward strand.
GTTATTATTCTGCATCAGAAGTATAATTTTTAATGGAAACCAATTTAAAGGGGTGAGGTAAGGGAAAGGAAGAATTTCAGCTATCTTGCTTGTTTTTTTTTAATAAAATTTTTTAAACTTTATTTATTTTTGCGTGTGTGTTTGTGTATGAGAGGGCACTAGGTATCCCTGTGGAGAACTAAGGGTGACTTTGGGAATCATCCTAGATTGCTTTTACCTCCTTTTTGCTTTTTGCTTCACTCTGGGATTTCCAAGGCTCTATCCACCAGGGCCAGAAGTACAGGCTACTGTCATTTCCATCTGGTGTTTTTACATGGGACCTGAGATTCGAACTCAGGACCTTCTGTTTGGGAGGCAGAATCTTAACCCCTGAGCTTCTCTTCAGTCACATCCTGTTTGTTTGTTTGTTTGTTTGTTTGTTTGTTTGTTTATTAATGCTATTTTCTTTGTCTCTACTTCTCTCCCTTTTTGCTTTCTTTTCCTTTTCTCCCTTCCTTTTTAACTTTTTTTTTTTTCTTATTCTTCCTTTTTTTTTTTTTTTTTCTTTGTCTTGCCCTTCTCTTACATGTGAAAAGCTTTGGGATTGGGTATAATTTTGGAAGCCAACCCCGCCTCCCATGGCAAGAACTTTCTGAGTATCTCTTAGGCTTCTTCCTCTTTCCTGATTGTTTCCTACTGTCTATTAATCATCCTGGTTCTCTGTCTTAAACTTCATATCTCATGGCTTCCACCATGGTTTAGGACCCCCTCACTTAATTTAATTGCTGTACCCATGGCTCCTCACAAAGCAATCCCATAATGGCAGAAGGTGATGCAGGTTATATACCATGTTAAATGTCTTTAGAATCAAGAGAGAAAAAAACCAAAGAATAGGGAGGACTTCATAAAAGGAAGGAGGCATTAAATTTGGTCTTGAAAGTCCAGTGAGACTTCCTTTCTCACATAGTCAGAAACAGGGTTAGGATTTCATTTCAGGGGAGAAAAATGACACAACCAGAAATGGCGATGTCAGGAGTGATTGTAGTGAGTTCTTAGGAACTTACTGAATGAAACTGGGGTATTAGGCAGTAAGAAGGTGGAGTAAATAATAAATTTTCTTTTTACTATTCAGATGGAACAGAGATGATAACGTGTCCTCGCTCATGTCACTGTTAACATGGTTTTAGAAACTTTGAAAAAAGGAAAAGAAAACTGGGAGCAAGAGAATTCATTCATTTAGGTTGCACATTTTATACTTGCACATAAATTTTGCCTGATAGGAAGATATTTAAAATAAGGGATTGGAAAGTATATGGAAGACATCATCAGAAATGAAAGAATGTAAGACATCAGTGTAATGCCAATGCAGCTTTAGTTGTGACTCATTGGGCTTTGGAAGTGCATGTCTTGGACCTGTCAGAAACATTTTCACTGGCTGCCCAACACCTAGTTTCATCTTAAACCACTTCTTCCCTCTGGCTACACGCTTACTGTCTCTCACTCATTGTCTATCTCAGTTCTGTCACATATCTCTGTTACTAAAACTTCTGTCACTGGAAACTGACAGTCCAGCTATCTTGACTTTAGGTATTCAACTTCCTCTTTCCACATACTTTCCTTTTTAAAAATTATTATTTAGTTAAGATAAAATAGGGTGGGGGAGAGTGAACAATTTTATATGGAACTTAGGTCACCATATTATTCACAGGTGCTTTAAAACTTTGGGTTATCTTGCTCACCTTTTACCTACCTATCTATTATTTCTTTGCCTTTACTCTTTAGCAGTTTTCTAACTCAAAAATTAGCCAACTACAGCCATAGGTTCAATCTGGTCTGTCTTTATAATTGAATTTTATTGGAGCACAGGCATGCCTGTTTGTTATTTGTGGCTGTCTTTGTGTTGCAACAAGAGCATTGAATAATTGTGACAGAAACCATATACGAAGTGTAACATCTGTACTCTCTGACCTTTAATAGAAAAAGTTTACCAGGATAGAGATAACAATTCTCATTGTAGAGTATTCGGCTATGCCTAGCATGCTCAAACCCATGCTCAAACCCCAGCACAGGAAATTCTTACTCCATTTTCCCACTTCATTTCTTCTCTCTTTACCATTTAGATAGTATGTCTCTTATCACTCTAGACCCACAATTCTGCCTCAGTTCTGATGTCCATTTATTTCTATCACACTCAAAAGATTGAGCAGTGCTAATAAAAAAAATACCGCAGGGTCGAGCAACTATTTCAGACTTAAGATTATCAACATCAGCAACTTGACTTTGTGTGATAGTTAACTTTTATTATATTCTCTCACCTTGTATCTTTAGCCTTTGCTTCTTTCTTTCATTTAATGGGTAACCTTGCTGCATAGTATATAGATACAAAATGTATCGGATAAGAAGAATCTTATTTCCACTAACTGCTACCTCCTCTCAGTTCTGACTCTTCTTTAAGTGAGTAGATAATTGAATTCTGATGCCATTCTGGACTCTGGGAACAAAGAAGACAAAAATCATTCTGATGAGGCAAGGGTTCCTATAAGCCTCAAATAAGACAAATATTGGACAATTTAGAAGGAGAAAACAAAGTAAGAAAGGAGATTAGATAGACTTTGTAGTTGTAGGGAACTGCAGGGGAGCAGCCTGTTTGATTTAGTTTGGACTAGAGTGCCATGGCAGATTTCACTAAGACGCTTAAGCGAGCCATGCAGATGCCTGGGGTGAAGAGTGTCCCAGACAGAGGGAACAGTATGGGGGGATCTAAAGTGTAGCCATGGTGAAGAGAGCAGAGGAAAGACAAGTAGCTGAGCTGACCCTGAGTACTTTTCTCCTGGCTTTCTCAAGGCCATCATTGTTCCTTTCTGTCAGATCAGCTTCTCTCTCTTACTGAGTTCATTCTGACATAAAATATGCCCTATAATGCCCTCCTAAAATGCACCTTATCTAGCTGCCCTATTCTTGCTGCCTTTCAAATAAGACTTGCATTTTTTATACTCACTTTCTGTGCCTCTCATTCTCCTTTGGTCTCTATGAGTGCACTGAAGAACTTGTATCAAAGTTCCCAGTAATTGCTATTTTCCACGAACTGAGGGTCAGGTTAGTGCCATCATTTCCATCATTCCTTAGCAAATAACTGTATCTTTGAAACACTTTTTTTGAGGCTCCATCATATCATACTAGCGTGGTTTTAATTTTATCTCACTGAATAATCCTCTGTATCCATTTGTAGCTCTTTTTTTTTTTTTTTTTTTAAACCAAATAAGTATGGAAGCCCTTAGGTTCTGTTCTCAGCCTTCTTAACCTCCATGGCTTCCAGTCACATGTGTATGCTCACATTATGTATATATGCTCTATCTAAGCATATCCTCTCAGGTCAGATACATTGCTGGCTCAATGTTATCACTACTTGTATATCTGAAAGGCAGCTTGACCCTGTCTTGCCCACTTTTGACATCCTTACCATCCATCCGTTCTCCACCAATATGCTGCTTCATCTCAACAAATAGCTTTCTCATTGCATACCTGATTGTCTAAACAATAACCTAAGAATCATTTGTATTTAATTCTTCTTTCTCTTATACCACATATCCTGATCTACTTCTAAAGTCTGTGTTCACTGCTTTTGAATATATCCTGACCAGCCTTACCATTCTTGGAATCCTTGTCAGAACTACTCATCTTTTAATTATATTTTTATCATAGCCTAGATTTCCCTATTTCCTTTTTGTCCCTCCCCAAGTTTATCTTCCTTACCTAAGCTAGAATGATTGTTTGAAAGCATAAGTTTGACGATACCATTGCTAATTTCCTTGGTGAATCATTACACTTAGAATAAAAATCTGTATTCCTTACCCTAACCTATGAAGACTTTATATTCAAACATCATCTTACCTTTATGTGATCAGAAAGATCTAGCTGCATTTTGTGTGTGTGTGTGCGCGTGCGCATATGTAAGAGGGCACTGTGTTTCCCTGTGGAGGGCCAAGAGTGATTTTGGAAATCATCCTGGATTGCTTCTACCTTTGCTTTGCTGTGTCATTTCCACCAGGACTGATAGTGAAGGCCACCACCATTTCAGCCTGATATTTTTTATGACCTGATGAGATCCAAACTCAGGAACTTCTGCTTGAGAGGCAGAATCTCAATCCAAGCCATCTCTCCAGTCCTAACTGCTCGTTTTTATTTTTCTGTTTTCTTTGATTTCTAAAAAGACCAGCTTCTGAGTTTAAAAATATTCCATGCTTATCTTAGTGTATATTACTCTTGAAATTGAGATGTTTAACACCTGGCCTCTTCTTTAAATTTTTTATTGTCAGTTTTATACTTAAATTCCTTGAATCTAAGCCATTTTTACTTCATAGTACATGAAGTACCCCTTTTGCCAATGAAAATCTCATTTTTCCCAACCAGTCTCCCTCCTGACTTTTTATGTCTTTTTGTATATGTGTGCCCACTGAATTTCATCAAGTTTGCCTGCATTGGCATATATCAGTGGTTATACCACTAAAGAAGATAACTCTCCTTCCCACAGCCAACATTAACTCTCAACAGTTATTGCTGTGTTTTGAGATGAGTTCTTCCTATGTCCTTGAACTCATTGTCCTCTGTTACACACAACACACACACACACACACACACACACACACAAACGCATCTTTTCTGATGCATCAATGCATTAGTAGTCCTTAAAGAATTCTATGAATGCCACCAAAATCTTTTTTCTTGAAGCAGATTCTTGATCTGTAGTGCTGGCTTGTCTTTCACTTGCTATGTACCCCAGGATGGTTTCAGATTCACAGTAGTTCCTACCTTGGGCCCTGTAGTGCTAGGATTATGTGTATGCCACTCCTAGCTTCCAAATCACATTTTTGTCTTTGCTCTTAATTGTGAATTTTAGTGTTTTTTTTTTTTTAAGTGTGTTTCTGTGTGTGCAAACGTGTGAGTTCATGGAAGTCAGACACCTTATGGTAGTGGGTTCTCTTTTTCTCACCGTGTGGGTTTGAGGATTGAATTCAAGTTGCTAAGTTTGGTGGCAACCCATTTTACTCACTGAGTCATCTCTCTGGCACCAGAGTTCCTATATATCATAAAATATTTTGTATGTTTTGGTATTGCAGGGGCAATGTTAAATATTGTTCAAGATTCTGCACTTTTAGAAGCCATTGGTTGTCAAATGGAGATGGTAAGAAACACACATAATATGTCAAAGACTCTCAGCTTCTGATTTTATGTAAATTGTATCCCAAAATGCCTGGCATAATAGTTTTTGTTTTGCTTTTTCATTTGTTTGTTTTTGAGATGGTCTTTTTTTGAGATAGTCTTACAGGATACTGGCTGGTCATCTCATTCCTTAAGTAATTGAGGATGACCTTGAACTCTACTCTTCCTCCCAGTACTGACTTCACAGGTCACCATTCATGGCTATAGTTTGTAAAGGTATTTTGTTTGTAAATTTAGCACTCCAACTTAGAAGGATCCTAATTTAAATTATCACATATTTTGATCTTTCAGAACCTCATTGGGTCCTTGAGTGATCCTGAATGAGAGAAATACCAACTAGGCAGTGTCTACTTACTTATTTTGCAGTGAACTGGCCTGAATAATCTGGGAAAAACTGCTGTATTGTTCCTGCTGCTCCTAGTAGAGCTATGGTCTGAGATCTCTTTTTAGTCTCTGTAGGCTGAAATTTGCAGGTCCCCAAAGCACTAATGCTTCTAAGCTAAACACATTTCCCAAGAGACTTAGTGCCTCTTGCTTCTTCTTTCAAGACTTAAATTCTTATACCTAGAAAAAGACTGGGATATGGGGGAATAGATAGAGTGTATTAGCTGGATTGTGTGAACTAGATGATAAGATAGTACCAGAAGTCCATTTACATCCCAATATATAATTGAATGTGCTGATTTAGATATGAGTTACATTCAAATGGGGGGAAAATGAAAGAAATCTTTAACTATAATTGGGTTAATTACCTCCTATGAATATAGGAATTTATACTAACCCTAAAAACTATGTTTTAAAGTTCCTGCTATTGGTATGTGTTTTTAAGATTATATTCCTATTTTGGGTTTTGGTTGGGAGGCACTTAAAGTGTTTTCTTTAGGTTCCCAGAAATTTAGCTTGTAAAGTCTAGTGAATACAACAAAAGGCCTTTTCAGATCTTTTGTGAACAACAGCAAAGACCCCCAATGTCAATTCCTGTAGGTACCAAATCTTCCTACCCTTTCAGCATATGGTGTTTGAGCAAAAATACCACAGAAATTTTAATATCTTGTCAGTTTTTCTCAGTTATCATTGTATTAAGTTAGCATGTCCGTTTTTATTAGTGAAGTTTCTAATGATTGATCTCTGTTTATACTTCTAAATTGTGCTGTAACCTCAGAATACTTGATTCATTTTCATTTGACTAGGGTGGTGGAGAAAATAACCTGAAGAGTCACAGTCGGACTAATAGTGGCATTAGTTCAGCAAGTGGTGGAAGTACAGAACCCACAACCCCCGACAGTGAGAGGCCTGCTCAGGCTCTGCTAAGAGATTATGGTAAGCTATTTTTAAAAGACCATGTCAATCAAAGCTTTACAGAATTGTGTTAATTTGCAGATTTATAAAGCAAGCAGCCCTAAACAACCTCAGATTTTTAAAACAGAAATTGGAAAATTTATCTACATAGCTGTAGTGGAGAGGATGTTAGCCTAAAAAATGGAGCATTTGTATTTCAGTTATGAAGCTTTTACTCTATTGTGGGTAGTTTATTAGATTTTACAGATGTTTATAATAAGTCAGGAGACATTTTTAGAGTCTATACTAAGTATTGGCAGTCCAGTGAAGATAAGGGCTCTGTCTCAGAGTTCCTAGACCAATGACTCTGAAAATGTGCTGTGAAGGGAATGATGGAATATGCATTCAATGGAACACAAGAAAACCTGTATTTCCATGTTAAAGCTTAAATACTTTATCTCATTACATTCTTTAGTCACAAATTTAATCATGAATAAGGAAACATTTTTTTACTGTGCCAAATAAAACATTTGCCAGCAAAAGATCAGTGATATCCTTTACAATGGAAAGTTATTTTACAGGTTTAGTGAATTTGCGCATACGTTTATGTTTTTATGCGCAATTGCTAATTAACAGTGCATTGATTGTAAGCATTTGTCCCTGGACTGGGACAGCATCAGTATTTTTAGATGTGAGTTTAATTTGTTAGTCATCTTGAATTCATGAGACATGTTCATGAGTTCATGAGTTATGTTTTTATAGTTTAAGTTTATAGTAAGTATCCTTAAGTATTTCTTTCAGCTATATCAAATCATGCATTTAAAATTCACATTTATAAAAAGAAATCACTTAAATTGTTATTCCCTTATGTAGATTTAGGGTAAATTTTTATGTCTTATGTTTTCTAAATTGTTTTGAAACTAAGTTTTTGCATTTCTGCATGTATTCTAATATAAGTGTTTGAAGTGATTATCGTTTGTTCTGGCATTTTTGAACTGGTGTTAGTGAGCTCTGCTTATAATGTTGTGAAGTGTTTTTTACTAAGATATCCAGATTTGTGTTAGTGTCGCATGAATGTCTCTCTTTAATCATCATTCCTTTTTCTGTTGTCACTGCCCTCTTTCTGATAGGATCGACAGGTATAATGTCCCTTAAAGCTTCCTTTATAAATTCTATTTAATTTGCCATAGTTTAATCTCTCTTATTTACTTATTAGCTAAGTAATAACCACTTTTAAGTATAAAATTGGAGGCCAAACAAAAACAGAACTTGGTTATTGGTTATTTAACTTTTTTGGAGGTATTAAAGTACTCTTAAAGAATTGAATGTTAAAATGGCTTTGAAAAGGCATTGCATGTAATTTTTAGTGGTTTAAACCCCCAAAATGTCAACAATTACTTTAGGATAATTCCTAGCATCTGAGGAGGTTATAAATGTTGAATTCTTTTTTTCTATAAAATCCCAAGGAAATCCTTGATAGATTTGTTTTCACTGTTCTTTTTGAAAATGTCAACTTTGAGTTATTAACTTAAAAATTTTAAGACTTACATAATAATTCATGATAAGCATGACATTGAAATTGCCAAGTCTCACAGTGTGAAAGTCTGCCGGTTGGAAGCTAGAAGCTACCCTGGCCTCACATGCGTGCCTTGAACACAGTCAGGCTGGTGGGCGGGTAGCGTAGTGCTGTGTGGGTGCCCCTTGTGCTCACTGTGGCTGCTGTGGTCTGTGCCTGGTGGAATGCTGTGCTTCTCGTTACTAATGCTTAGTTGTTTTCCCTCCCTGTGGGATGTGGCATTGGGTTATATCCTAGCTCTTAATACAGATTCAGCTGCTGGGCTCCTGATTCGCAGCATTCATCTCGTTACCCAAAGACTCAACTCCCAGTGGCGGCAAGACATGAGCATCTCACTGGCAGCTCTAGAGCTCCTCTCTGGCCTGGCGAAGGTGAGAACCCCTTTGTTTTAATCCATTGACTTTGGGTCATCACTCTTGGTTTTGTTTTGTTTTTTTCTGTATCTCTTGACCCTTTGCTGTCGTTGTTGTATTGTTGACCACAGTCAAATGTATTTTATATCCAGAGTGTATAAAAATAATCCAAGTGAAACTTTACGAAATGAACTCCCCCCCCCCAATATAACTTCAAGAGTATGCATGTTTCTGCTGTTAAGTTACAGAAGACAGGTTGGGAAGATGGCCTGTTGGTTAAAATGCTTTCTATAGAACTTAAATGTAAAGCTTAAATCCTAGAATATCTAGAAGAAAACATAAGACTTAATCTTTGTGACTGCATTTTACAAAGATTTGTTAGGTATTACATTGTGATAGAACAGACTGATAATTTGGACCTCATCAAAATTAAAAGCTATTGTTCTTTTAAAGCAACATAATGAGATAACAATTCATAGATTGGAAGTAAATCTTTATGAAGCATGTATCAGATAAAGGAGTTACACAGAGAATTCTGAATGAGTAGTAGCCTTTGCTTTCTGTGGTGGCAGTGGTATGATGTGTGTTTCTAAGATGAGATTATCATTGGTGGCATCTTAAGAGCTAAATTGAATTTAAGTTTCTCACTCAGATGTTTTGCTGAAGGTGCCATTCTGGAGTTGAGGTCTGTGGTAAGCCAATCAGGATAAGTCTGTATCATAGCCTCCACAATGCAGAACTTTCTTGGGTGAAATACCAGTAGATCTGTGAATTGATCCATGTAGTTCAGAAGGAGTCTGGCTTCCCTGAGGATATTATGAAAAGCAAGGGTACCTTTTCCTAGATGGGAATTTTTGCATTACAAACTCATGGGAGGACTTGGCCGTGCACAGAAACTGCTGTTTGCTGTGTTATAGATGACTAGAGCGGAGTGAGTCAAGGACAGCAAGGTCCAGGTGTCTGGGAAACTTAAGGATAGTGAAGTGATTCCAGGAATCTTGTAGAAGGTCTGGTGAGTGACAGCAGTGGGGTCATTAACTACCACGTTGGGAACAGAGGACTCAGAAAGGAGTAGGAAGATAACAAAGGTGCACAGGGAGATTTTTGGAATGATGTGTATGTACTTATCTGATTGTGTACTTCTGTAAAACTGATGAGACTAATACTTTAAACATGTAAAATTTATGGTTTATAATTGAGCTTCTATAAATAGCTACATCAGGGGTTGGGGATTTAGCTCAGTGGTAGAGCGCTTGCCTAGCAAGTGCGAGGCCCTGGGTTCGGTCCCCAGCACCGGAAAAAAAAAAAAAAAAAGATAAAATTATAAATAGCTACATCAAACTTTGTATAGAGAAAAGAATATCACTATAAAGTTGGGTTAGCAGAACTTTAAAATGTGCACATGTTTCTTTACCAGCTCTATTCCTTCAGTTTTTACAGCGATGAGTAAGTTTATCCAAAAGCTTTGAATTTTAAGTCATGTAAAACCATGTGAAAATGAGACACTGTTTAAGATTTGAAAACTGCTACTCTTTTTATAGCATATGATAGTATATCTGGAATATTCTGTTCTCACATGCAAAATTTTAAAAACAAGGCCTAGTTTAGTGGTTAAATTGCCCTCAAGCAAAAGGACTTGAATTCAGATCCCCAGATCCCACAAGAAAACAAAACAAAACAAAAACTGCTGGGCAGGTATGATGGTCCATCTCTAATTTTAGCCCTGGAAAGCAAAGCCTGAGAATCCCCAGAGGAAACTGGCTAATCAGACTACCCCTAATGGAGTACTCTGGGCTTAATTAGAGACTCAGACTTACAACAGTAAGATTGAAGAGTGATCTTGGATGATTCCCAGTATTATCCTTGGGTCACCACAAGCAAACATATTCAAGTACAGTAGTGTACATACATACACACACCACATGTACAAGAGAAAATTTAACAAATAAAAACAAAGTCTTCTTATGGTATGTATCATTCTCCAGTAGACTCAGTCTTAACAGATGCTTCAATGTTGATACAGTGGTTTCTAGCTAACTGATCCTATTCCCTAAATGAACATGCTTAGGTGAAGGTGATGGTTGACTCAGGAGATCGGAAGCGAGCCATCAGTTCTGTGTGCAGCTATATTGTGTACCAGTGCAGTCGGCCAGCTCCTCTTCATTCTCGTGATCTGCACTCCATGATAGTGGCAGCTTTTCAGTGTCTCTGTGTCTGGCTGACGGAGCACCCTGATATGCTTGATGAAAAGGTGAGTTCATTCAGCCTTAAAATGCCAAGTAGAAACAAGAATATATGTTGAGAAAATACCTTCTTAAAGAATATCTAAATTTTGGGGCTGGAGAGGTGGCTCAGGGGTTAAGCCTCTGCCTTCCAGGCGGAAGGTCCTGAGTTCGGATCCTAGACCCCCACGTATAGACGCCAGGCGGAAGCAGGGGCGGCCTGCGTTTCTGGTCCTGGTAGGGGGGAGCCTGTGAATCCCAGGGCAGAGTAAACAAGGAGGAGGTGGAGGCGGTCCATGGTGGTTCCCGAATTCGCCTGTGGTTCTACACACACACACATACATACACATGCACACACATACATACAACACACACGCACTCACGCACAATTGAATTAAAAAAAAAAGAATATCTAAATTTTGAATATTTTGTTAGATTTCAGTAGAAAACTTACTGTTTTGAACAAACCTTGTAAACTCTGATCATGCTTAGATTTGACTGCAAGTAAACCCACAGAAAAATTCTGAAAAGGAGTCATTGTGAGCCTTTACTGTAAAGTTAGGGCACAATCTGACTGTAAAAGTTACTTTATGTAAACATTTTATTTCATACATAGTACTTTATAGAGATCTTTATAAAATAATATTGTTGATAAAAGTCAAGACATTTTCATCATGACTTTGAAAGTTATATCAGAAATTGTTTAAAGGGCTAGAGATATAATTCAGTTGTTAGAGTGCTTACCTAGCATGCTTAAAGTCCTGGGTTTGAGTCCTAGGAACCCCATAAACTGAGCAGAGCAATTCATGCCTGAACTTCATCACTTAAGAGATAAAAGCAAGAAATTCAGAAGTTCAAGGTCATTCTTTACTGTAATGAGTTTGAGGCCAGCTTAGACCACACAAGACCCCATATTTAAATAAGAAGAAGAAGAAGAAAAATGGGAAGCAAAAAAAGGAAATATTTTGAAATGTCAGTCATCTACATATAATCTTAGTATGTGGGGGGCAGACAACAAGAAGAAATTGAAAAGAGTTCAAGGTCATCCTGCTTTAAAGTGAGACCTTCCTTTAAGAAAAACTACCTTTCTTTAAAAACAAACAAACAAAAAAACTGGGTGTTATGTTATGTGCATGTAGTCCTAGCATTGGGGAGATAGAAATAAGCTCAGAAGTACAAGGTTTTCCTTGGCTATATAATAGGTTTGAGGCTAGCATGGGATACATGAGACTCTGTCTCCAAAACAAAAACAAACATTTCTACATTTGATAGATTAGGTAAGCTGCTATATTTTAAGTCATCCCGTCATCCCTGGTTTAACTGAATTAACTGTTGTATCTTTTTTTACTTAGTATGGTTATGATAGTTCATGGTAAGAATTGTGACTGATAAAATTGAATTTAAATATCCTTACTTCTTATTCCTCTCTGAACATGCAAGTTTAGTTCTTTGAAGAGAAATCTGGGGGAGTTTCAAGTTTATTATATTACTTTGATTTTAAATATATTTATTAAAGAATATTAGAGAGCTGACAAGATGACTCAGTTGGAAAGGTACTTGCCACTCAAACCTGGTAACCTGAATTTAATCCCTAGAACCCACATGGTGGAAGAAGAGAACAGACTCTTGAAAATTGTCTTTTGACTTGCACATGCATGTGTTTTCTCTCTCTCTCTCTCTCTCTCTCTCTCTCACACACACACACACACACACACACACACACACACACACACGATAAATTTAAAGCAAATTAAAAACTGGAGTTCCATATCCAAAAGCCAACCATAGTTAGAATTCTGATGGATTTCTCATCTTAAAGAAGACAGAAGAGGACTGGAAAGATGACTTGGGTTGGAAGGCTCTGCCTACAAGCAGAAGGTCCTGAGTTTGGATTCTGAATCCCACGTAAAATGGAGGAAATAGAGGCAGCCTGTACTTTTGGCCCTGAAAGGCTGAACCTAGGAAACTCCAGAGCAAATCAAATAGGAGGTAATGCAATCTAGGGTGATCCCTGAAGTCACCCTTGGGCCTCATAGGCACACACAGTACCCTCTGACACACACAGACACAGAAACAAATTTACTCCACCCCCCAAAAAAAAACCCATATTATAAAAACCTGATGCCTTTTCTGATTCTAGGATTGCCTTAAGGAAGTACTGGAGATTGTGGAACTGGGTATCTCAGGAAGCAAATCCAAGAACAGTGAGCAAGAGGTCAAATATAAAGGAGATAAGGAACCCAATCCTGCATCTATGAGGGTAAAGGATGCTGCAGAAGCCACCCTAACATGGTATGAATATTGTTTCTTAGGAATTTGCCTAGCAGTTAGATGGAATTAGCAGTGATAATCTTTTCCCCAGCTGTTAGCATTAAGCGATTTAACCCCATTAGGTTACCATCTCTAGAAATAATGAAAAGGAGTAACCACTTTTAGACCAAAAGAAACCAGGGGCTTGGTTCTGAGATTTGAGCCCTGATGTTTCCATACTGGTCAAGCCCTCAGAAAGGGGCTTGTTAGGCTCAGAAAGGAGACTCACTTCACCTCTTTCTTTGATGGCTTAGAGGTGAGTTGTGTCTGTCTGTGATCACACTATCAGATCATCTGCTTCCCAGCTCAATGGTTTGGTCTTTACTACATTTTTTATGTTATGGTTATGTGTTCATTCAGTTAAGATTTATGGAGTCCCTCTTGAGAGTTTTATGATAGAATCATATCCATAGGCCGAGTTTAGTCACCACAGTTGGCACCATCTGGCCCAATAGGGAAGATGAAATACAAACACAAAGTGCTACAGCAGGCAAATAGTAAATGTCCCCAAAGAAGAAATATAGAAATATAAAAAGCTGGCATGTTGGAGGAATACTTTCAGATAGGTGAAATCAAAACAACATTTTTAGAGAAAATAACATTGATCCTGACTAAGAGGATAACTGAAGTCTATGTGTTTGGTAGGTAAGGAAACTGGACAGGTAGCTAGAAGAGCTTAGATAAATCCATGGATTGAAGGGACTATGTAAGTGGAGAGCATAATCACAGAATGATAAAATATGGGTGCAGGAAAAGATGAATATGAATGAAAACATAGGACAACAGAAAGGAATGTCAAGTTAGTCTGAATTTTCTTATTTTGGGCTCAGTAGAGGCAAGACTACTTGAAGATTTGTGTGTAAATCACACACAAATCTCTTCCTAGGATCTCAGTATCTTTGTGAGTACAGTGGCACTTTGCTTCATGAGTTGTGGGTTGTACACAGAATTTAGATTTATTTCTATTCTTCATAAACTTAGATAATTCATAAGCATGCTTGCTTTTTTTGCACACTATACTTACTATATTTCAATGACTGTGGAAGTTTGGCTAATATACTAGAAAATATTAGTACAACTATCACTGCATGTGTGTATATAGGCAATGAGTACTAGAATTTCAGAGAGGTAGCCACGGATGGGGTCAGGTTGCTGCTTTGTATTGATATCATCATTTTCAGTTAAGTAAACAAGAACTTTAGCTTTTTCTCTGATTTATATTTCATGCCATTTTCCATGTGGCCAGCAACTGAATCTAGTAGACTTTATTTTGTAAAATAATCCAGCCATTCCTTGACGCCTCAGATAGCATCTTTTTTTTTCCGCTTATACAAACTTTAACAGGTACACCGGTCCCCTCCCTCCCAATAACATCCTTTTTTAGGCCTGACTTACTTCTGGCCTGATTTCTGTTTTCACACTCCAAGCTTGTCCTATTCATCTTGTATCTGTAGCTAAACTCACCATCTTTAAGCACAGTTTTTATCTCTCTGCTTGAGTGATTGAAACCTGAAGTAGATTTTTGCTTCCTGACATGTTGTATGAATTGCAAAGGGAAACTGATTTCTCTTACCACTGCTCCCCAGCACTCACCTGACAGTTAGGCCACTTGTGAGCTGGACATGCTTATTAATGCATATGCACCTCTTCCGCATTTCAGGGCCTCTTTTTCCCCTGTCCGTGTACTGTTAAGTGCTCACAGTAAATCTAGCTCTTTGTAGAGGCCTTTTTCAGTTACTCTGCTTTCTGAAGCACTTCTGTTTTGAGAACCTTTATACTCATTCTGTCATTCTGTCTTAACAATACCAAGTAGCGTAGAATTTGATATTTCACAATCATACTGTCACAATTGATGCATGTTGTTTGTCTAGTCTGTTGTTGATAACCTTCGTAATATTAGCTTCATATATATTAACTTGAAATACTATATGTAGTCTGAACTGGAACTCTTGGAAGTTATTTTCTCTCTGTTTAAGTGCATATTTACTAAGTAATTTTCTGCTGGAGTTCAGACTCTAGTCCCCAAGATTTTCTGTTTCATTTTAATTATTCAAAGCTCAATGATTCACACTGAGCTAAAATCTCTCCCAGTTTTTCTATCTGTTGGTTCTTATTCAGACCTTCGATAGCAAAAGACTTTTTCCAGGCAGCAGTAAACAATGCTTGTATCTTTCTGGTTCGTTTTATCAGTACCTTCAGGTTTTTATATTAGAAGGGTTGGAGTACTTTTATCATTCTGGTCAGGCTCCACTGGTGTAGGTTTGACTGTGTCCTTCAGAAATAGATTACTGAACATAGTATTTATTCTAGTTGGGGTCTATGCTTAACTATGTAGCATAGTATATTTTTCGTCAAAATCTTGGAGAGCTGAAGAGGAAATGGCTCAGGGGTTAAGACTCTGCCTTGAAATTAGAAGGACCTGAGTTCCAGCCCCAAATCTCATGTAAAAATACCAAGCAGAGCCTGGGAAATCTCAGAGCAAAGCAAAAAGTAGTAGAAACAATCCAGGATGATTCCACAGAGGCAAGCACACAGTGCCCTCTGATACACATAGACAGACAGACACAGATAAAAATAAATACATTTTTAAAACATCTCGGAGCCTGCAGTGGGTTGAAAAACTGTTGATTTGCATTTAGTTAATTGAAATCTTTGAGTCTTTTTTCACATGCTTTTCATCTGTTGTGCTTTTCTACACTTCCTTGTTGCATTTGTTTGAACATGTGTTTAAGTCTGACATTTCTTTTTGTAACATATACCACCTCATTATTTTAGTCTTTCCAATTCTAGTTCTTACTCTTGATATTTATTCTACAGCTTAATAACTGTTGTCTCCTAGAGATTTTTCTTGTTTTGTTTTATTTTGTTTTGTTTTTTGAGGTCAGGTCTTACTTTTAGTTCAGGCTGGCCTTGAATTTGCAGCATTCCTTCTGCCTTAGCTTCCTGAATGCTGGGATTGTAGGCGTGGGCCACCACGCCTAGTCCACCTATAGATTTAGTAACATTGTCTAGTGCATTCTTATCAAAGGCATTGACAAAAGTACAGAGGGAGAGCCACAAAGTATACCAGAAGAGACTTTTAGGTTCATAATGAGTTTTGAATCCTATTTACAAGTTTATTGTGACATGCTGTTAACTATTTGTCTTGATTTCAGAGATATTCCCCCCTCCAACACCCCCATTTTAGTCCAGTCATTGTGAGGAAGAAGAAAACATAGCTAGGCTGGTAGAATTCATCCTAGGGACCTTTTCAGCAGCCTGTTTGGTTACATCTGAGATCTTAATGACATGTCCCTGATCCATATGCTTTGTGAACATCCTTCTCTCTTCCATTTGATGAAAACAAAGCCCTATTTCCTCATACTAATCTGATACTTCTTTTCTCTGCAAGTCATTTGAGGCCTAAACTCATGAAGTTCTCTCATTGCCTAAAAATATTTTGCTGTCCTTCTAGAAGAAATAAAAATGTAAAGAAAATATTTGCTGAGAAAAGTTCTCTTCCATTATGAGACCCTTTGGATTCCAGCTTGAAGTGACAGAGCCAATGAAAAGCTATCAAAGCTGAAAGTTGAGTGATAAATGTGTTGTCAAAGAATAGGCATTTCCCAAGTGGATATATATGAAAAGTCACGTTAATATTAGTGCATGCTAAAAAAAAATCTCTGTGCTTGAAATACAGAATGCTTTTCTCTTGGAACTTCAACTTATTATTATCGAGAATAGTTTAAAATGGATTAATAATGATACCTATCTCATAGGGTCATTATTAAACTACATGAAAAAATGTGAATAAACTGTCTAGAGCAGTACCTGGCACAAAGTAAGAGCTGTTTAAGTTATTTTTATAACACATTAAGTACATGCAGAAATCTCTCACATGTATACACATATGTATACACATACATATACATATGCATGTATACATTCATACACATGCATACAAACATTTCTGAATATTAAGGCTCAATTAGTTGAACTGTTTTTATAAAGCGTTTTTGTATTGTACAGCTTTATAACAGTTCTGTGAGAAACAGCTATTAGTGTCCAAATTCCTTCCCTAAAATTAGGATAAAATGAGGATAAAAATTGGCCACACCGTAAGAAGGCAGCAGGCTCTGGTTTGCGCCCTCTTTAATAGTCACCTCATTCTTCCAAGTCTTAGTTTCATCATCTGTGAAGTAAGGGGTTCTGGTTGATCTTCAGTTCCTCCTTAGGCCAGGATGCTTTGTCCGTCGCTCTGAAACCTGGGGTATACATCAGTGTTTTAGGAACTTCATAATTTGGAAGTAGTCAATCATGTTCTCTGAGTAGCAAAGTGAAAGAAATTTGCTTGCTAGATTTATCGGGAGGGCTTGTGTGAATCCTGTAGAGGAAGGGAGGAAACAGTATGGGGAAAGAGGAGGAGCTAAACTGCCAGGTAGTTGTAAGAAACTGTTGGAGCTGGCTTGACCCTTCATGTTCTCTCAAGCTGGGATAAAGGAACAGGGACTTCATAACCTTGGACTAGCTAATAGTTGGATATTGCTTGTCCCAGAAAAAAACAGTGCTCCTGAGTGAGGTTCTTCTCCTTGAGAGGCAGATCCAAGAGGGATTTTACTGAAAGCTATGACCATCATCTCCTTGCATCCAAGGGAATGACCTTTCATTCTTGGGTTGCAGAGTCTACACAGCATGCCAAGGCATTTGGCATAGGAGTAAATTTGAACTATGAAGAGGAAACATGGCTGTGATCAGTTCAAATTCAGAGCAGCAGCAGGACACAGATACAGGAGGTAAACTTAGAGTGTTCTTGGGAATTAATTGTTCTTTATTTCATTCTCCTTAGTATCATGCAGTTGCTTGGCGCCTTTCCTTCACCCAGTGGTCCTGCCTCTCCTTGTAGTCTGGTGAATGAGACCACTCTGATCAAATACTCCAGGCTGCCAACCATAAACAAGCATAGTTTCCGGTACTTTGTCTTGGATAACAGTGTCATCTTAGCAATGCTGGAGCAACCGCTTGGAAATGAGCAGAGTAAGTTGTAGCACTTCCTGCCTTCTTTACTGCTCAGTGTGTTCTCAGTACTGTTAAGGGAGGAGAACTGAATTTTAAGTAACTGTATTTGTCAAGGACTTGAGGCTGTGGGATGATATCACCTGAGAGATAGAAGATCGAAAATAGAATATACATTTGAAGCAGAATTGTTTAAAGACTCATAATGTATGTCTGAAATATCAAGAGGGAAATAGCTTAGTGGGATATTTTACATTTTTTATAAAAATCATTGTCACTCTTCCCTTGTGAACTTGGATCCTGCCTCTCTGGTTCCTTTCCCTTCACTTCTCATTGTTTTATTTCATTTATTGTCACCCACAGAGGCTAGAAATTTGAGTAGTCTTTGCTTCCTCCTCATGTTACTTCCTTACATGATTAGTTTCCACATTTCCACCTCCCAGTGACACTTGAATCTTTTTTCTGCTTTCTTCCCAGTGCATCTAATCTAGCCCCTTATAACTTTCTTATTTAGATTGCTTCTTACCTGGTCTGATTTCTCCCTTGGTAGTTCACAAATTTATTTACCCATAATCACTGTCCTCCTGGCCCCATTGTAGGGTTCATCCTCAAATATAGACCTGACCTACTGAAATTGGTTCAGTAATTTTTCATTGACAAGGCATAAAATTGCCCTCCTCACCATGCCTAGTCATGAGCCATCTTGAGTTTTTTTTCCTGGTGGTAGCTGGCATGAGCTAGTATATAGAGACAGTATGTTCTTAGAGAGAGCCTTATTGTTGGGCAAGTAAAGCTTATAGACTCTGGACATGAAAAGACCCAGGGAATCAATGGTCCAGATTTGTTTACAAGTGAAGAAACTCAGACTCAGAGAGAGCATGTGATTAATTCAGGGTAATTTGAGAAGTATGAGCCTAAGACTAAAATTCAGAATTTCTAAAAACAGTAATACTACTTTCTGTTTTGTCCCATTGTGACATGATTTCTTTTATGACTAAAGACACTTCCTTGCTTGCTTTTGTAAAGATAAACCGAATCTTAAGAGTCCTGTGCAAATTTTGGGAGACCTCGTCCTATTGAGATAGAAATGTCTCATATTTTTATGGTGTTACAGTGAAACTTAGTGACTTTAATAGAAAATAGAATGGGGTCCTTTGTCCCTACTTAACTATTACCTTCTCTTCCTCCAGACCTAGGACTTGCCTGGCTTTCTTTCCCTCTGCACATTATTCGTGATTCCTCTTGCCTCCACCTTTCAAGCCATCTGCTGAGCAGCCTGCAAAATTCTAGTGTCTCCCTTAAGTTTCCTGGCCCTCTGCCAGGCTTTTTAGGACTCCCCTACTCTTATCACAAGTAATCTCATTGCATTGTTTATTGTAATAATAACAGAAGAAATGAGAGTAATAGGTTAGAAAAAATTTAACTTCCATACCTGATTGAATTAAAGGAAGGTAATAGAAATCTGAGTCACTAAGGAAGTCTATCCTAACATCTGCTGAAAGGAAAACAGTGCCTGCCTGGATTAGGCAGCAAGACCCAGTCCATGGGAAAACAACTTAATAATGTCAACATTGAAGACTCCCAATCTCTTCCTGCATTAAGAATGTCCCCAACATTGTTTCAAGAAAACGTGTGAGATGATGTTAGCTAAGTTAACAATAGAGAGTGGTTGGTTGGGTACATAATAAGATAGTGGTACTTATGGTACTTAGTTGTGGTTTCATAACTTAGAAAACACTCTGCTGGGGCTTTATAGAAACACTGTGATTGATAGCAAGGTGTATATTGAATGGCTGTTGTCTGAACTAAAAACCTTTACAACAACATTTTATTCTAGATGATTTTTTCCCCTCTGTCACTGTGTTGGTCCGTGGAATGTCTGGAAGACTTGCTTGGGCACAGCAGCTTTGCCTTTTACCCAGAGGAGCAAAAGCAAATCAGAAGGTATCCTCAGAAGTTATAAGGAATTGATGTGGTGTGCGTGTGCGTGTGTGTACTTGTGTACATGTGATTACATGTTTGTGTATGTGGTGATTTGAAGGTTAAATAGCATTCCAATAAATGTCACAGTCATGTGAATATTTTTGTTCCCTAGCCAGGTACTCTTGTCAGTAAGGATCACTTTAGAAACCTAGAATTCTAGTCTACTGAGTTACTCTTTTTTTTGGTGATTCTGGTTTTCATTTCTGCATAAAAGCTGCTATTGTAAACAACAGTCCCAGATACTTCAATTTTAAATATAAAAGTCTGATATATAAAAACTTGGCCAGACTTTTTATATTTAACAGTAAGCCTTAGTTTTACATTTGTTGCTATATAGTTGTTAATATGCTATATAACTTAATGCAATATTATATAATACTTTTAATTATATGAATATAACTTGTTTGTGGGAGAAAGATGAAAGATTCAGGTAATAAAGTCATCTGTACTCATTTTTCAGAGATACAGTTGTATATACACGTTTTAGTGGGTTTCCCTCTTTTTTCTTTCTCTATGCAATAACAGTATAAATAAAATAGAATGTTTGGCATACTGCTTTATAATTTTACTATACTGCAAGAGTTTACTTAGGTTACTAAAAATTGCTACAAAATGAGACAAAATTTCTCAGCATTTCAGGTAGCCTCAAAAGTTTAACACTTAGGGCTGGAGAGATGGCTCAATGATTAAGCCTCTGCCTCGAAAACAAAAAGACCTGAGTTTGAAATGCCAGGCAGAAATGGTAGTAGCCATTGGAAGCCAATGGTAGCAGTCCTTGGAAGATGGAGCCCGGAAAACTTCAGAGCAAAGCAAAAAAGGAAGAAGAGCAAACCAGGATGATTCCAAGTCACTCTTGGACCTTCACAGGCACACAGAATGCCTGCTGATACACACACACACACACACACACACACACACACACACACAAAGTAAAAAAATTGAACACAAGATATATCTGTGAGATGAGCTGGGCTGATCAATTGTTCTACAGCCTCTAAGTTAGCACTGAAGACTAAAGAGAAATTCCATTGACATAAGTATGTACCATATACATGCTACAGCAGGGTTTTGGAGCCATGAAGAGCTGGATTTGGCACATATTTTTAGGTAAGCCACTTACTGTTGAACACACTTGTAAGAGATGCCTACAGGACATGAATTACATTTATTATGTGAAATGATTTGAGAGTTCTTTGGAAAGATGAAAGTTTAGTTAGTTTTTATTTAACTTTATTTCCACTGAGGATCAAACTCAGAGACACATATGTGCAGAGGAGATTGAGTCTTAAAACTCTGAAATGTCTTACCTATTAGCTTAGAGTTGAAATGGAAGACTCAGGCCTAGACAGTAGAGGTCCACAAGCCATTTATCAGTCTTGAATCTGTAAGTTTATAAATATATTTTAAGAAATAAAATTGAAGACAGGAGATGGTTCAGTGGTTAAAACTCTTACCTAACAAGCAAAGAAACCTGAATTCAGATCCCCAGATCCTACAGAAAAATACCAAGTGGGGGTGATAGCCTATTTGTAATTCTAGCGCTGGAAGGCAGAGCCTGAGAATCCCCAGATCAAGCTGGTTAGTCAAACTATCCCTAATGGCATGCTCTGAGTTTAGAGACCCAATCTCACAAAATTAAGGTGGAAGAACTATAAAGGATAATTCCCTATGTCATCCTTAGGCCTCCACAGACACACACATTCACATATACTCATGTACATGTGCCCATCTACATGCAAAAATACACATGCATGCACCCTATCCACATATAAAAACCACAAAAAAGTTTTTTTTAGATTGAGTACCCAGGTGTACGGTGTTCCTATTTTCACCATTATCCATAGTATTTGGAAATTTTTGCTGACTTTTTGTGATATACACTTAGGGAAACACAAAAGATCAAAGCAGACTAGGAATGTGGCTAGCAGACATTTCATCACAGATGAGTGTTGGATCATGTATAATTTCCATAATGTTATTTGTGTTATTTTAACAGCTTTTTGTGCCTGAACCTCGCCCAATTCCTAAAAATGATGTTGGATTTAAATATTCTGTGAAACATCGACCATTTCCTGAAGAGGTGGACAAGATTCCTTTTGTAAAAGCAGATCTGAGCATTCCAGATTTACATGAAATTGTCACTGAAGAAGTAAGAAATTATTTTTAGTTCCTGCCAAGGGGATACATATAAATGTTCTTGAATGACTTACATAGTCAAGGCATTACCTGTCACATTGCAGGAGGTGATTCGTCAGATGACTTGAGTCTCAATCATTCAGGAAGTTTACATGTTAGGAGGATAGGTGCAGATTTTGACTGACGATGGGAACTGGATATCTGTTAGAGGGAGGATCCCCAGCTATCTGGACCGTTTCATGATAGATTCTGTGCTATGGTAACATGATCAGAATCTAGTGGAAGAAGGATATTTGAATAGCACTGCTGAGTAGTAAAGGTTGATAAGGTTATAGAATTAAATACCTCCACTCATTAGGGGATGGAACTTTAAAGTAGGATTGATCAGAAGGTCAGAAAGGGATCAGGGAGCGTTTACTGAGAGTATAGGCAAGGAAACTTAAATGGATAAGAACTTTAAAACACAAGAAGGGGATAATCCAGGGTGAAGATGGCAATATGGGAAAACAATGATCTCTGGAAAACAGAAAGAATAGTTCAGCGAATGAAATAGCATTTGGTTAGGTTTTGAGGGTAGGGACAGGGAAAGGTTGGGAGTTGGTGGTTTTAACTTTGAAATTCATTTGCTTACTTCTGTGCTCTAAAACATAAAGTTGGTTACCAAAAATTGTCTTGCTTTTTTGTTGTTTTACAATTAAAAGTAACTGTGCTATTTCATTTGAAGAAACTATTTTTTAAAACATCTGACTTGTTTCAGTTAGAAGAAAGACATGAAAAACTAAGGAGTGGAATGGCCCAGCAGATTGCTTATGAAATTCACCTGGAACAGCAAAGCGAGGGGGAATTGCAGAAGAGAAGCTTCCCTGACCCCGTGACAGATTGCAAACCCCCACCTCCTGCCCAGGAATTCCAAACTGCCCGTCTTTTCCTCTCTCACTTTGGATTTTTGTCTTTAGAGGCACTGAAGGTAATTTTCAAGTGCTTTTATGAGTAAATATCCTCACAGATTAGCATTCAGCTGATGATAGCTGTAGTACTTTCATCAGGATAGAAGAAAGATTTCAGACAAACAGGACAGCAACAACAAAAATTGTTTGCTGTTACTCTATGTACAAGTAAATGAAATTTTTGCTGCTATTGTAGGTTAAGTCTGAGCTCAAACCGAGTTTGCCTTGTAAACTCATTCACAGTTTTCTCTAGGGGACACAGACTTGTAATTAACAAGAAGTAGTATAGAATTGCAGGGAGATGTAACACCTTATATAACTATGGCATACTATGAAAATGAGGAAATAAGAATTAAAGGAAAGTAAAGAAGTGATTCAAAATCATTAGGAAAAACGTTTACGAGTAATATGAATAGAGGATCAAAATATTTAAGATTGCTATATAAAATATAAAAATTAATGACTACTTATAAGATTCAGTTATAAATGCAATGTAAAAATACCCCCATTTGTGCTTGTAATAATATAAGGTACATAGCAAACTGTGCAGGAGCTTAAGGCAGAAACTTAAAAGAAATAAAAGCAAGTATGAGAACATCCCGCCCACATGGTGTTCTGCAGCATACCAAGGCCCACAATGTCTTATCTATAATTTCAAAATAAAAATGGAAAAATGGGAAGTTTTATTCTGTATGTCTGAAGCAGATTCATTGAGTGGCAAAGCCTATCCTTAATTGACATGGCACTCTTTGTGTTCTTCATTTATTTCACTTAATGAGGCTTCAGGGTTTTTTTTAATTATTTATTCAATTGTGCGTGTGTGCGAGTGTATATATGTATGTGTGTGTATGTGTATAGAACCACAGGCGAATTCAGGAACCACCATGGACCTCCTCCACCTTCTCCTTGTTTACTCTGCCCCGGGATTCACAGGCTCCGCCCTACCAGGACCGGAAACGCAGGCCGCCCCCACTTCTACCCGGCGTCTATACATGGGGTTTAGGATCCGAACTCAGGACCTTCCGCCTGCAAGGCAGAGGCTTAACCCCTGAGCCACCTCTCCAGCCCCATGAGGCTTCAGTTTTACAGTAGGAATTTAATGTCCGTGATCTGGTGTTGGCCAGCTCTTGGTAGGAATGCTATTTACTAGAACAGCAGACTAAGCTACAGTCATTGAAAATGAGATAGTAGTCCTTGCTATCTCTAGGGCTGCTTTCCTGAAAAATACTGTGCTGGGAAAACCTTGTGTTTTGTTTTTTTTCATTCCTTTTATATAAACAAAATGAATGGTTGTCCCTGCCCTTCCTTTTTTCTCCCTGTCTCTCCCTCCATTCCCTTTCTTTAACAATTCACCCTTTCCTTCTCATCCTTGTGCCCGTCTGCTTATGTGGACCACAGGGCTCCCTTCAGGTCTGCTTTAGCAGGGGACCAAGCCTCTGTGGCAGTATTAAGTGACCCTTCCGTGGGTAAATTCACCAGTAGGGACACTTCCCCTTCACCTGTCTAGACCCTGTCTCTGTGGTTTCCACTGCATGTGATTATTTCTCCTGAGTTCCTCGCTGGTGCATGGGGGAATGTTGATATGTCAGTCATTGTACAGGTCCAGTAGGGTTATGTTTCACTGCTATGAGCTCTTGGATGCAGCAGCCCTGTCTAGACCAGAGTGATGTGCCATTTGTGTACATATTGCCAAAATCTTAATTGATAAGTTTAAGATTTCAGAAAGGATAAGAGATTAGGAAAAAAGCAAAGTGAGAATTCATTTTGATTTTAAAACATTGATAGATTTTGTATTTTTAGGGAATTTTTAGGTCTAGAGAACAATTGAGCAATTTTGCATTGATGTGGTATGTTTATTATAGTCATTGAACCTATAGTTATGCATTAACTGATATTAACTTACATTAGAATTCACTGTGTTGTATAGGTTCAAGGGTTTTGACAAATGCCTCACAACATGTACCCACCATGACAAAACTATGAATCATTTCACTGCTATAAATATTCACTGTCCTCTACCTGTTTACCCTCTATCACCACTATCATTACAAATTCCTAGCAAGCACTGGTCTTTGTGTTTTTTCTGTGTAGTTTTACCTTTTCCAGAATATAAATATTGTTGATGTCATATTGTATGGAAGCTCAAACTATTAATTTTTCCATTTAGCAATGATATATTCAAAACCCCTCCATGTATTTTGTGACTTGATAACTCATTTATTTTCATTAATAAATAATATTTCATCATGTAGATATACCATAGTTTGTTTATTCTTCTGTTGAAAGCCAACCTGGTTGCTTGATACTATTAGCAGTTATAAGTGAAGCTTCTATAAACATTTATGTCCAGAATTTTATATGGACATAACGTTTTTAAATCCTTTAGGGGAAATACCAGTGTGTACAATTGCACTGTGTTCAAGACAGTGTTCATGTTGGTTAAGAAACTGATTTGTCCTCCAAAGTAACTGTTCCATTTTATTTTTCTACTATCAATAAATGACCTAAAAATTAAATTTTACAAATGTTCTTGAAATTTGATATTCTAGAGAAAACAGGATCCAATTGTGTATATATTATAATCTCAACTGTCTAGAGTAACAATGAAAAAATGGAAATAAAAGAACTAAGGAACTATGGAATACATTGAATTATTTCCTCAGTTTAGGATTGTATTTAGTTCTGCTGCTCTATAATCTTTTAATTTTTATAAAGCATGAGAAAAGCTGGATGCGGTGAAGGATTGTATATTCAAGGACAGTTAGGACTACATAGTGAGTTGGAGGACAGCTTGAGCTCCCATACTGTAGTGAGACCCTATATTTAAATAAGCAAACCACGACCAAGTATTGCTGTATACCTGGAATAGTGAAGAGAGGTAATAATTGCTCTTTTCTTCCATTGGTGACAGGAACCTGTAAATAGTCGTCTACCTCCTCACCTTATTGCACTTGATTCTACCATACCTGGGTTTTTTGATGACATCGGGTATCTGGATCTCTTGCCCTGTCGTCCTTTTGACACGGTTTTTATTTTCTATATGAAACCAGGTCAGAAAACAAACCAAGAGGTAAGAATTCTGAACTTTTTTCCATTTGTAAATTTTATGCTATAAACATGTCAGATTTTACATGAAAAGTTTGTATCTATACTTTAAATAGATGTTTTATGTTTAATGCTTATAGATTTTTTTATAAGCCGGTTCAGAAAATGAATGAACTGTGACTGTGGTGCTTAACTGTTTGAGCTTTCCACCCTTAAGAAGTATGGTTGAGTATTCTCCAGAGATTTATATTCATAAGGCAAAAAAAACAAAAAACAAAAAAACCCTAAGCCTGATATGATGCTCAAGAACAGAACAGCAGCTGTGACTGTTTGCTGGCACCCTCCCTGGGACTCTCTGCTGGGTACAAGGTGGTAGCAGGCTTTCCCCAGGAGCAGTTTTCCTCTGTGTAATCTCACAGACAAAGCATTTCTGTTGAAGCAAGCATATGGAGAGCAAAGGTGGGGGAATGATACCTGAGATAAAACCAATAACTAGTAACACTTGGATATGAGTAACAGAAGAGGCTAGAATGCTGAAAAAAAAGATGAGAATAGAAAACTGAAAGGAATGGCAGGAGAGCTGACATTTCTGTTGAATGAGTAGTTAAAACGTGGTGTAGACAGCTACTATGTGACAAGGAAAGAACCAAAGAATGACTTATAAGGTAGTATTCAGATGTGTTAAGACCAGTAGCCATGTGATCTTGGAATTAATTAACCTAATTAATCAAATTAGCACACCTTTAGTAATTTATCAAAGCACGTAACATGTTTCCATAAGAAACACTGTTTCAGATTATGTATTGGTGAACTTCTGGGAAAATTTATTTATTCATTTTAACAGGTCACTAAAGACTTTAAGTGTATCTGCTCTCTGTTATGTTCTAAGCTTACAGTACAAATAAGATCTTTAAGGCCTCTGACCCCCTTGCTCCTATCTAGAAGTCCCCATAGTAAAGCATGTTAATAGGGGCATTAATACATGTCTCAGGGGCCTTTAAAGGAAAAACCTAACTTTTTATGGTGTTCTGGAGAGAAGAACATTTCATCAGTATCTGAGGTGAACTTGACCACAGATTAAAACGAGAAGCAGATTATTTCTGACAATAACATGTATAAATTCCCCAAAGATAGTAGAGAAACATATCTATAAAATCCATCATGGGTATTCATATACTTGGAGCTTGCAAGAAGAGAGGATGGCGGCAGCCAGGATTGAGACAGAACTGTAGAAAACTTAAGTAAAAGTGGGTTAATTGCAGGCAATCTGTTAGGAATCATAGTGTATTGCTTACACAAAAGTGGCTGGACCATTTTTCTTCTACTTAGAAGACACAGACCCTAAGACTGTTCCTAAACAAATTCCTTTGCCTCATGTTCCTGGGAACTGAGGGTGATGAAGAGGCAGTGAGGATTACCAGAGAGTTCCTTGGAAATATATGACATCTTAATATCTCTGACCCTAGGAAATTAATTTCTGGCTACCTGCAAGTTAACTTTGAGTCACCTGTTTCTCGATTAAATTTTCAGAAATAGTTTCTTTAAAAATTTTATTTCTAGTCAGTCATGTTGATGCACACCTGTCATTCCAGCACTTCAGAGGTGGAGGCAGGAGCATTTCAGGTTCTAGGCCACCCTGGGCTCAAGAAACACAGCAAATTTAAAAAAAAAAAAAATCTGGCAATTAAATCAGTTTTATTTTTTTTTTAAATTGATCTATTCGAGGGCTGGCGAGGTAGCTCAGGGTTAAGCCTCTGCCTTGCAGGCGGAAGGTCCTGAGTTCGGATCCCAGATCCCATGTATAGACGCCGGGCGGAAGCGGGGGCGGCCTGCATTTCCGGTCCTGGTAGGTAGCGGAGCCTGTGAGTCCCGGGGCAGAGTAAACAAGGAGGCAGGCGGTCCATGGCGGTTCCCGAATTCGTCCGTGGTTCTACACACACATACACACACACACACACACACACATACACGCGCACAATTGAATAAATAATAAAAAAAATTTTTTTTAAAAATTGATCTATTCGAAAAAGAGATTCCACAAATATACATATATATATGTTACATATGCTGTCATGCACATGAGTGTCTCGCCTTTTGGAAGGCGGTGCTCATTCTGTCATGTAGGCTTTAGGGATTCAACTCAGATCAATAGGTTTGCCCACAGGCAACTTTACCCACTCAGAGATTTTGCCCACTCAAATCAGTTTTCTAGTAGTTATGAATGTGAAAGGAGATGGGTGAGCTAGACATGTGCGCTTATAGAGATCCCATTTTGGCTTGTGTTCGGTCAACCTGTCAATAGCATTCAATATGCTGAGAAGGAATGGGTATAACTGCCCACATTTTTGCTTTCACAGAGTTTCATACGGTCTTGCCATGGATAGTATCTATAACATTAGCAGTTTATGGACTAGTCATTTGAGGGCAGATTTTAAAAATAAACATTTCAGTATCTTGCTTTTGCTAGTTTTGATGTAGGCCTGGCACAAGCAAGAAAATAATAATCGTGGGATATTCTCCCCATGATTTTGGTACTCTCTGTTCCTTGACTCCTTTTTCATTTTCAAGTTGGAGAGGAATTTCTTACTTTCCTTTCTTTGAAACTGAGTGCTGAACAGCAGCACTGCTGAACAGCAGCACTTCTGCCATGTGTTAGGTGTGGAAGCTGTCCCATGTATTTCAGAACATTAAACAGCATCTCTGGCATCTAAAGTATATACAGCAAAAAATCTCCAAGCTTCTAGTGTCCTCTTGAATGACAAAACATCTCCAAAATGAGAACCACTGTCTTGAATGAGGGGCTCCCCTTTCTTAGGTCAGTAGAAAGCTAAAATATTACATTTGTACTTGGTGAAGAGGAGAGAACCTTTGGTCATGTCATCTCATAATGCCTACATTCTCCTAGGATTAAGAAAAGGGAATTTTTTATATTCACTTATTAATTATATTTAATCTTCATTGAATTTTCAATAACTTTGTACTTTTATAGCAAGATATAATTATACTATGTGCTACCTTTGTTATTAACCAGACTATTAATTGTGAAGGTAAGGACATTGTATCTTTTGTTTAATTTTAGTAAAATTAGTCTGGCTTGATAGTTGTTTAGAGTAGAACTTAGGGTTTTACTTGAATCATCTCCTAAATCTTCACTACAATCATTCCCGCTTTCCACATGAAGACCCTGAAACAGACCAAGAAGCTTGCACAAGGGCCAGCTAATCCAGCCAACCAAATCCACAGTGTATAACATTCACTGCAGTGATCTATTTCCAGATTTGTTCTTAACTGGATCTTGATTTGTCAGAAGTTTTAAAGCTACAGTTTTTATGTGGGTTTATTTGAGGATGTTCTTGTGTTTCCTTCATGCTAACTGAAGCTTATTGTATATTTCAGATTTTAAAGAATGCAGAGTCTTCCAGAAATGTTCAGCCACATTTCCTAGAATTTTTGTTGTCCCTCGGCTGGTCAGTAGATGTAGGTAGACACCCTGGTTGGACGGGACATGTGTCTACCAGTTGGTCAATTAACAGTTGTGATGATGGTGAAGGCTCGGAACAAGGTAAAATTCGTAATGCCATTGATCATTTCTTATTTTGTTGCTCTTAAAATTTTTCACCTTTACTATGAATTTTTGGTCTTTTATAAAAAATTTTCATTTTATTTACTAGAGAAAGAGAAGGCATATGTATGTGTCCTGTGGCATATAGGTGGAGATTAGAGGATAACTTTCAGAAGTCAGTTATCTCCACCATGTGGGATTCTGGGAATCAAAATCAACCCATGGGTTTTCCTTCTTACCTATTATCTTGTCAGCCTCAAATTTTAGCCTTTAAAACAGGATTTTGTGAAAGAAAAGTTGCCTTCCCTCAGACCTAGTCTTCACGGATCACTTCTGTTTTGTATATCATTCATTTCCTGTGTTCAACACACTCACAGAAACATAATGATGGGGTAAGTTAAAGACTTAATTATTACAGTGATAGTATGTTGTTCTGTTGTGTCAAAATCTTTGTCATAAATTGTTAACTTTTAGAGAGGTTGTTATCTCCCTCCACCAATTCTTATGTGGGAATGCAGTAAGGTTAATAAGGACCAAAGTAGTACAGATTTAATCTCAAGATCTCTGCCCATCTGCATGTTTTGTCCCCTAGCCTTCTGAGACCTCTATAAAGTTCTCTCTCTCTCTCTTTCTCTCTCTTTCTCTCTCTCTCTCTCTCTCTCTGAGGTGAATAATTTTATCAATTCTTAGGATTATGCTATTTCAGAGTTTTCATTAAATGCCATTTTTATATGACCTCTAGTTTCTGGTTTCTTTTAATTTTGGCCAAAGTTGAAGCAAAGAATTTGGGACTACACTGTATTGTTAATTTCAGTATATCTGAAATATCTTTTATTTTACCTTGAAATATCTGCTTGAGTATATGTGTACACTAAGTTTCCATAAGTAGAGTTGATAAAGAATATACATATTTTGTCTTATAAATGTCCCACTGGAGAGACTGGGGAAGTATCTCAGCAGGTAAAGTTACTTGCACAGAAACCTGGTGACTTCATTCTATCCTGAAACCCAATATTGAGAGGAGAGAGTTGACTTCTGAAAGTTGTCCTCTGGATCGCTGATCTCCACATGTTCAGTGGCACATGCACATCTATTCTCTCTCTCTCTCTCTGTCTGTTCTCTAGTAAACTCGTAAATAAATGAGCACAGGAAGAAAGAAAGGCAGAAGGGAAAGAGGAATGTAACAGTTACTCTTAACTAGTTGCTGTGAGAGAGCACTCAAAGTCAAGAAACTTAAGGGAGAAAGGGAGGTTTATTCAGCTTACGGTTCCAGAGGGCAGGTACAGTTTCTCAAAGCAGAGGCGGCATGGCTGGCTGGCCAAAGCTGGAGGAGGCTAAGTCACCGCAGACATCTTGGAAGCTGAGAGCTGCAGACTGCTTGCTGCAAAGGCAGACTTCTCCTGGAAGTAGGGTGGGACTAATCCACGTCAAAACCCACCCCTTATGACTGCCGTCCTCCAGCAAGGCTCCATCTCTCAAGGTGACATGACCTTGCCAAACACATGAGACTGGGGGACACATTTCAAACCAAGACAGGGAGGGAGGAGGAAAAAAGGAAGAAGTCACTTGAATGTGGTTGCAAGTAACAAAAAAACTTGACTGTCTAAGGTTTAAAAAGTCATTTAAATCCAGATTAGTTGGCTTTCCTTTAGACCCATTCACTGCACTTTAGCTTAATCTCCACCTGGCTTTTCTCATGGTAGTTTCAGGCTTTGCACACATATAGCACACTAGCCAGAAAAGGAGAGATTCTCTGAATCTGAGTCTCTCTCTATTCCCCAAATCCTGGGTTTCACAGTTATTAGACTATCTTGAATCTGACCTAGAAAAATAGAACTCTAGTGAAGAGAGAGCATTTATGATCAGTTCCACATGTACTTCAGGGCTGTTCCATAGTAGCGGCAATTGAGTAATTTCAAGCAACAATTCTAAGAGATAACAGTGCCTGTCCAGAGTCTTGGCTGTGTCTATGCCTGGTTTTGTAAGCAGAGTTACTTATTGAAACTCTGTCACTCATTTATGTGACTGCATCCTGCTGTGGCAGAAGTAAGAAGCTCTAGCAGACACATCTCTCCTGTAAAGCATGAAGCATTTACTGCCTGGTCCTTTATCAGAAAAAGTCAGTCTCTGATCTCAACTTCTAATCTCTTCAGTGAAAAAAAAATTTTTTTGTTTTTAAATATAGTTGAAGAATTAATCATCTTTTCCATATTTTTATTTCTCTAGAACTACATGTTCATTTCTTTTGCATAACTTCTTACCAAATTACTGATCTTTAATATTAGTAGCATTTTTTTTGTTCATTGTAATAGAGAACTATTTTAGCTCCAAGGAGAGTTTTAATTCAGTCTTTCTGACTTAGTGCACTTTACATTACTAAAACTTTCCTTGTGTTTTTATTATATTCCTCATCATCAGGAAGGGAGAGAAGCATCAGTAAGGAGCAATAGAGAGAGATTAGGACAGAAACTCCTTGAAAGCAAGTACATGGGCACATACACACCCGACGCGTGCATGCACACCCTTCCCCCCGTATATACCCCATCCAGCTCCTCTGCAAGGGGTTGTGGTAATCTGCCTAGTCCAGAAAGGCTGCACTACTGTGCCCATACAGATAAGTTAATGGCCCACTAGCCAAGAACAGTCTGCTATAGAGTATTTTCATAAACCGGTAATTAAGTTTTTAAAATTGTGTGTGTGTGTGTGTGCGCGCATGCACGCGTGCATGTGTAAATAAAGAGGGTAGTTGAGTGTGTGTGCTTGTGGAGGCCCAAGGGTGACATCAGGAATCATCCTGGATTACTCTTCCTCCTTATTGCTTTTCTCTGTTGTTTCTCAGGCTCTGCCTTCCAGGGCTAAAATTGATTGTCTGGCATTTTCATGTAGGATCTGGGAATCCAAACTCAGGTCCTGTTGCTTCCATTGCCTTCAATCATCTCCCCAGCACAGAAAATAAACAAATTTTGATGTGAAGTTAGTGTAAAGACATTTAATCAACATTCATACTTTATTCTTCTACACAAATTACTTTCTGAAACTGATGTGGTGTTTCTTATTCCTAGATGAAGTAATTTCCTCTGAAGATGTTGGGGCCAGTATTTTTAATGGACAGAAGAAGGTGCTGTACTATGCTGATGCCCTGACAGAAATAGCTTTTGTGGTTCCTTCTCCTGTGGAATCCTTAAGTAAGAGCATTTTTTGTATACTGCTGTTTTAAGATCTGTTTGTATGTTCCCTAGTTGGGTTTGTTTGTTTTTTTCTTTTGGTGTGGTATTATGCATTGGAAAAGATTTTGAAATCATCTAAGGTATCCTTTAGGAATTAAGACATTTTAGCTATTAGATTACTAAAAGACATAAGATAGTATCATCCCTTAACTTTCTGTTGGGGTGTTAGTTACTTTTATAGTCCTGGGACCAAAATACCCAATAAAAGCAACTAGTTTGTTTTGGCTGGTACCAGAAGTTTCCATTCAACATAAGTGAGGAAGGCATGTTGGAATGGCTCAGTTTGTGGTAGTGGGACCATGTGTCAAAGTCCTGTTCCATCACAGCACACTAGGAGGCAGAGAACAAGATCAGAGCTAGTGATCAAGCAATAACTTTAAAGATTCCCTTCGCAGTGACTACTTATCCCAGCTAGGTCCTGCCTCCTGAATGTTCCACAGCTTCCCTAAATAGCACTAGTAGTTGGGAGATAAATGTACAAAATATGAGCCCAAGAGACACATTTCAAATTCAAACAATAATATTCTTTCTCTATCCCCTGAAGGCTTAGACTTATCTCATATTGCAAAATGCATTCCATCAAGTGGAGTTCATACACTGGGGTCATTTTCATCTCTAGAAGGGTAGGCCTTTGATGAATGTCATGATATGTATCTGCCATCTCATCAAGGCTGTATGTGGTCTGCCTCTATATTCCAGCAGCTGAGCCCTTAGCTGTCTGCCATAGACAGAATATCTGCCTGGTTTCTCTGGCCTAGTTAGTTTTACCAACAAGTCTTCCTAAAACTTGAGCCTCAACCGTGCGCTGGGGCTTCATGACTGTGTCTGGCCCATGCAGCTTCCCTATTAGTTTTTGTGTTTCCCTGGAGATTTTTGTTGTCATTTTGCTTTTTTTTCCCCCAAAACTCTATGTTCTTATTTTCCAATAGACTATTTCTTAATTGCAGACTAAATCCTCTTGGCTTTCTAATTGTCCAGTGTCTTCTCAGCATGGTACTACTGAGTAAATACATGATTAAAAAAAATAAGTTCAGAGAGTAACACATAGCTTTCATTTTATTCTGCATTGGAAAAGTTAGGTGTTTTCTAGTCTTACCTTAGTTATCCTGTAGAGCAGGAGATGACAAACTATATCACATATTCCAGATTTACCAAAGAATAAGTTTGATGTTTTTGAAGGGTTATAAGTAAAATAAGAGGAGGAATGTGCTATAAAAATCTATATAGCCAGCAAAATGTAAAAAAAGATCACCTGATCCTTTACAGAATGTGCTTGTCAGCACTTGCTGTGGAATCAGTGCTTTTTTAGGTGACTTAGGTTAGTTAGAATAATTAAATTTCTGTTACAAAAAACTGATTTTTTTTTTCTTTATCTTATAGCTGATTCACTGGAAAGTAACATCTCAGACCAAGACAGTGATTCAAATATGGATCTTATGCCAGGAATTCTGAAGCAGCAATCTCTGACACTTGAGCTTTTCCCCAATCACACAGACAATCTTAACTCTTCACAGAGGGTAAGTTGTTGTATTAATGTGGCCAAAAATTTGTAGTGAAATGAAGGTATTTAGGTAATCATGTCTGAAAAGATTTTAGTTTTTAATGTAGAGAGTATTACAGTGTACTGATTCATAAGTTATTCAAGTTTTTTTATTTTTTGTTATTTTGCGTATGTGTGATCTGTGTATGTGATGAATGGATGTGAACATGTGGGTGTATGTGTCCATGCAAATACATCAACAAGGCCAGAGTAGGACTTCTGTTACTTCCACTTTATTTCCCAGAGATGATGTCTCTCACACTGAATAGCAGACGTAACCATTTCTGCTAGGTTGATTGGTCAGAGAGCTCTTGGGATCCACCTGTCTCTCCCCCCAGTGCTAGGGTTATAGAAATGTGCGGTCGTGCCCAACTTTTTACGTGGGTTCTGCAATAAGTAGTTCAATCTAAGAAAATGTTAGTGATTTTCCTTGATTTTCCCATTCTAACACCACATCTGGTTCTCTTACGCATTCCTTTTTAAGCTAGGTTTTTATCTGTTCCTTATAATATCCACCAACGGTAACTGTTGATACTTTTTTTTTTTTTTTTGCAAGTGTGGGTATATACATGGGTGTTTTTATGTAGAAGGCGACACTTCAGTATGTGTCCTATGAAGGCCAAAAAATGCCAGCAATCATCCTGGATTGCTCTACCTCCTTATTGCTTTGTTTCGGGTTTCCCAGGCTCCATCTCCTAGGGCCAGAAGTGAAGGCCACCAGCATTATGTGGGATCAGATCCTTTGCTTGTGAGGCAAAGGTTTTAACCCAAGTCATCTTTCCAACCCACATTTTATATATTTAATCATTCAGTATTCAGCTTTAAGAGATATGATCTCATAGAACTAACAGCAAAGGAATAGTTCTCCCTTTTCTTCTTCACTTTCTGCCATGTTGTTATCTATGTTCAGCCATGTTGCAAAAATATTTAGTGGAAAATTCTAGAAAAGGTTTAAATTTGGGTATCACTCTTTGATCCTGCCTTTTTCTTCCCAAGCTGTAAATTGTCCTTTTGTCTAGCATATGTACACTATATATGCTACTCACCTGTCAGTCACCTTAAGTACTTTTGGTGTGGTGTTATGTTATTGTGGTAGCGCAGTGCTTACATTGAAGTAACTGTTACAGAGTAGCCTGACTTAGTCATGGCACCTCACTGCGCCTCACCATGTGAAGGCATTGTGTCATCTCACTTCACCACAGCAAAAAGAATGAATATAACTTCGTCAGGTTTCAGCATTGGGCAGGAGAGGCCAGATTCTTAAACGTTTTATTGAAACATAATTATAATAGTTGTTCTATTTGATTGCTACTTATTAATATTTTTCTGTTTGATTTATAAATTCAACTTTGTCATAATTGTGTACAGTAAAAAACATGTGTAATATTTGATACTGAGCTCACTGGA
The DNA here is from genome assembly GCA_023101885.1 of Typhlomys cinereus. Lineage (NCBI taxonomy): Eukaryota > Metazoa > Chordata > Mammalia > Rodentia > Platacanthomyidae > Typhlomys > Typhlomys cinereus. The sequence goes on from JALPQD010000196.1 coordinate 3,031,939, forward strand.
TAATTGAAGTACCCCCATGGATAAGGGGTGCTATTGTGTATGACTAAATGTACTGATTGTGATGCACAGCTCCAACTGTATACAAGAAAGAAACGTTTCGCTTTTATATTTCTTTCCAGCAGCTGTTATTTATATATTTTCCCTTTGTGTTAATCTCTTAATCTTTATTGAAAAATAATCAAGCAAGATGATTGGGATATAAATATGAGATTGATGTAGAAAAAGTAATTGGAAAGACAAAGTATAAGCATTACTGAAATCCCTTCAGCTTTTAAGTTTGGTTCCTTCCACATGAAAACTGGTATTATCACTTTTTTTTAATATAGAATGCTTCATGAATTTGCATGTCATCCTTGTGCAAGGCCATGCTAATCTTCTCTGTATCAATTTTAGTATATGTGCTGCCAAAGCGAGTACCACTTTTTTTTTTTAAAGTGGTGGGCATTGACGCTAGTGTCTAATTCATGCTAGACATGTGCTGTGACACTGAGCTGTAGCCCCAGTCCTAAGTTACCATGTGGCCTCAGACTCACTCTGTATCTCTAGCAGCCCTTGAGCTTGCAACTGTCCTGCCTCAGCTGCATCATCAGTTCCCACTGTGAAAATTATTTTTAACAGAGATATATGCTTTAAAAAGAACTTGGGAAAGGTTTCCAATATTAAAATTCATTTAGGAAAAAACCACCAAGTTATATAAGACTCCTTGAAGTGAACTGATTTTAAACATTAGGAATGTTAAGCGGACTCACAGAACAGTTTGAAAGGAACGGGGACAGAGTGACAAACAGAACATTCAGTGGCTGGTCCCCTTGATCTCCATGCTGGCATAGTATGCCTTCACACCCAGAAAATGACATCTCTTCAAAGACCATGTTTTTATTTACACTTACACTTTTGAACTATTAGTAAATTGAAAAAATCATGTGGTTGCCTCAATAAATGCACAAAAAATACTTGATAAGAAAAGCAACATTTAACAGATGAAAAAAATTCTTAGGTGGCAGAGGAGGTGACTCAGCAGTTAAAGCACTTGCACATAAGCTAGGACCAAACAGACAGAGCTCCCCAAAGCTTATGGAATTTCTAGATGAACATGGCAGCCTGCCTGTAATTCCAGCCTCAAAGAGCAGAGAGTAGAAATCCCCAGAGCAAACTGGCCAGCCAAACTAGCTCTATCTGTGAGCTCTGGGTTTAATTGAGAGACCCTGTCTTACGGAATAAAGTAGAAGAGCAGTCAAGGCTAATTCCAACATCAACCTCAGGCCTCATTCACCATACACATGTGTCCTTATATAAATGAACATGCATTCACACATGTGTGCACACAGACTTGAAGAGATATTCTCAACAAATCCTAAACAGAAGTGAACCTTCTTCACTTGAAACAGATTAACTGAATCTACATTATGCATCATTATTGAGTGCTTTCTGTAAAATGGAGGGCAGCTCCAGGATGTGTGCTCTCAGCACTTCTGTTCTGCTTGAAGGTAGTTGTCCTACATAGGAAGTGAGGCAAGAAAAAGAAATAAAGCGTATAAAGACTGAAAAGGAGAAAATAAAATTGTCTTTGCAGATGTTGTGACTGTACATGTAGGAAACCTTAAGAAATCCAGTTCACAGATTCATTACACTTATTGAATGAGCTTAGAAAGATTGTAGGAAAAAAACACTCGTATATTGAACAGGACTTTTAAGACGATGCCCAGTGACCCTTGCCCTTGTATAATATGTTTTCCCTGCATGTCATAAAACCTGTGAATATGATGGGATATTTCAGGATTCTGTTACATTGTATGACCAAGGGCTTTGGAGCATGTAATTAAGATTGTTCTACATTAGTCACATTGGAAAGGATCCCCATAAACCTGACCTAAACACATATGCCCTGTGGATCTCAGACTGTAGCTCAGGAGTGAAGGATATCAGAACCACAGCAGATCAGTAGCTATCCTGCCAAGAAAATAGTTCTGAATATGTTTAGATTAGTTTGAAAGAAATACATTAATTATTTTCTGTGAATGCTAAAGTAGAAATAATCTAGGGGGCCTTGCCATGGACCCCACTCATTTGGTAATGATGTGACTATTTCGGTTCTAATAAAACAGTTTTAACTTGAAAATAATATTTATTTATTTATTTATTATTTATTTGGTGTGTGTGTGTGTGTGTGTGTGTGTGTGCACATGCATGCATTTGTGTGCCCAGAGAGTTTGTGAAAGCCAGAGAACAGCTTGCAGGAGTTGGTTCTCTCCTTTTACCACATGGGCTAAACTCTGGTCTTCAGCTTTGGTGGCAAGAACCTTTACAGCCATCTTACTACCCTGAAGTTTTAGTTCTAAAACTCAGCTTACACATGGGATCCTCTGTGTCTGTTTAGGGTATTTGCACAAACTTGGCTCAACTGTGTGCCTGAAAGTGATGTAGTTCAGAGTGAGTGCTGGTTTATTAAAGGAGAGACATACAGTCTTTACATACAGTCTTTTTGGCATTGCAGAGAAACTTAAAGTTAATGAAATGAACTTGGGGGATAGAGATTAGAGAGTCTAGAGTTTAAGGTCATCCTCAGCTACATATCAAGTTTGAGGTCAGCTTGGGCTACAAAAAAAAAAAAGTTAAAAAAGAAAAAGTTTAGCAGATGGCAGATGATAGTCTGCCAGAGTTCCCAGGGGGAAAAACTGGGGAAAGGAGATAACAGCTGTTAGAAGTGATACAATGCTTATTTCTAACTTTAATAACAAAGTAGAAAATCTAGAGACTATTCTAAAAGGGATTGGGTCAGTTTAAGGAGTTCCTACTCCCAGCAAGAACTATCAGCTCCACATACTGAAAGACTAAGGCAGGTGAACTGGTCTTTTTTTTTTTTCTCCTTTCATTTACAGAATTTTTTTAAATTGTTTTCATTGAAAACAGAACAAGAAATGGTCTAAGCCAAAAGATTAAAACTGTCAAAAACATTTTAACAGAAAAAAATAAACATGACTGCATTATGTTTTAGAAGGAACACACACACACACACACACACACACACACACACACACACACACACACACACACACAATCCCGTTATTGCTGTATTAATTACATTATTTAGAAAGGTATATACCAAAAAAAAGTACATGACCTGCCAGGCTACCACACAAAGGTGATGATAAATTTATTCATACTATAAGACTAACATTTTTTAAAAAGTTTCCTGCACTTTATTCTAAAATCACTTTGTTCTCTTTTTACAGTTGATAGTTCATTTTTACATGGTGAGTAGAAAACACACCAGATTCAGCAGTGTTGTGTAGAAAGTCTGCTTTATAATGTCAGCAATGGACATTTTAAAGAGAGAATCCAGATGGGCATGCATGATATTTGCAGAAAGTGACACCAGGTTTTGACTTAGCCAGACAGCTGAGGGATACACCCTTTAGAAGGCAGAGCTTTGCTAGAGAAAGTACTTCCATGGAGGCAGTCCTTGAGGTGGTAACCTGACCCCATGCAGTGAGAGCTAGCCTCCTGACTTTGCTGTCATGCATTCTCAATTATGATAAGCTCTACCACTTCTGGAACTCTAAGCCCCTTCTTCTTTAAGTCGTTTGGGTCAGAATATTTCATCATAGAAACTGAAGATTGTGGCAGTTAGCTACAGATGTCAACTTGGCAATTGAAGGCTGAAGTTTGGGCATATATATAAAGAATCATTAGTTAAGGCAAGGCCTGAGCAAGTCTGTGGAGATTGTCAAGTTAATGAAGGAAGACCCAGCCATAGTGGGTGGGATCTTCCCTGGGCAGGTGGAGAGGTTGGAGAGAGCCGGCGCAGTACTTGCAGAGTAGTGGATGAAGGGTTTGCCCCTCTCTTAGCGGTTCTGTGGGTATATTGTGGTCAGTTGCCTCAGCTCCTAGTGTTGGTATGAACTCTTTTGTCAGGCTAGACTATGAACCTTGTTCTTCTAAGTTTGGTTGTAAATTATTAGCAACATGAAAAAAAATTGGAATAAAAAATACCTGAGTAACTCGATACTGTAACTCCTCCAAAAACAGGAATGGCCTCCATTTAGAAAGAATGGTGTGAATTCCCAAAGGTCTCATAAGCCTGACTTTAATATGTTCAAAGAACTCAAAGAAGATACAGGGCCAAAGATTAAGAAAGTATAAGCAGAACTTTGAAAATATATAAGGATTTTATGGAAAACAAAGCTGATTCATGGGCATAGAAAAAGAATGTGATTCCAAAGACATAGAGAATATTTTCAGTAAATCAGAAAATACCTCCAAATTTGAGAAAGGTCAATACAGATACAGGAGGCATTTAGTACACCAGATTATAATTAGCCTCTGATAAACATAATAGACAAAACACCTTGGGGTAGGGAGGATGTTCATTGTTTGCAAAGTGCTTATAAGGGGTCCCTAGCAGCCACATACCAAAATACAAACATGGTGGGTGGCCTAAAAGACAAGAATATCATTTGGACTTTCTGCCCAACCAGCTTACCACACACCAGTAAGAGACGCTACACACACAGACACACACATACACCCCCAAAACAAAAAACAAACAAACAAAAAAAACACCACATGCATACACACATTCCCAGTATAGGGCTGGCAGAGATAGGCACATCCTGCCCACCTAACCTGCCACTCTTGGTGAACCTCAGACCTGTAAGAGACCTTGTGTACACATACACACATACCCACACCATACTATACCACACCCCACACCACACCAAAAAACAAAGCTGAGTGATGGAGAAGACAGAAAGTACATGCTTGTTATGAAGGCGTTTGGATTCTTTGTCTTTTGCTGGCAAGGATAGGAAAAATAGGAAATACTTGATCTGGAAGTAGGAATAGATCTGGCTTAGTGGTCATGAAGTCTGTTAACCTGCTTTTATTATGGACATATTTTCTTTTCCTTTCAATTATGACAGACAGTTTTCCTGAGTGTAGTATTCTGGTATTTGAGGCCTTTCAGATACAGAAATACATCTTTTGGAGCCTTCCTGGTGCTTCTCTTGCTTTCACTATTTTTGACTAATATGTCAGGATCCATTTATTGATTCTTTTATACATCCATTGAAAGAGGATGCAAGTTTTATTGCAATTAATATAAATTATAATGAGTCAGTATTCCTTTCCTGTATTCCTTTGATTATTTTAGACTTTCATTTTTTTTCTTTCTAGGTTGAGTCTAATCAGAGATATCAGATTTTTTGGCAAATGTATTCCATACTGTTTTCTCAAAGTGACTTTTGTGATATGATACTTATGTCACTAAGCATTGTGGTAAATGTCTTATCAGGTGGTTACCAAACCAATTCTTTTTTTCTCTGTTCTTTATGTAGCTCAGTCCCAGTTCCAGAATGAAGAAGCTGCCTCATGGTCGCCCTGTGCCTCCCCTCGGACCTGAGACAAGAGTAGCTGTGGTCTGGGTGGAACGCTATGATGACATAGGTACTGATAAGGATGAGGTTGTCCATAAATAAAATGATGATGGCAGTGACTTGCCAAATGTTGGCAAGGGTGGGGACAGGCTTGCCATTCTTTTTTTTTTTATTATTCAATTGTGCATGTGTGCGTGTGCGCGCGCGCGTGTGTGTGTGTGTGTGTGTGTGTGTGTGTGTGTGTGTGTGTGTAGAATCACGAGTGAATTTGGGAACCACCATGGACCGCCTCCACCTCTTCCTTGTTTACTCTGCCCCAGGATTCACAGGCTCCGCCCTACCAGGACCAGAAACGCAGGCCGCCTCCACTTCTGCCTGGGGTCTATACGTGGGGTCTAGAATCAGAACTCAGGACCTTCCGCTTGCAAGGCAGAAGCTTAACCCCTGAGCCACCTCTCCAGCCCCAGGCTTGCCATTCTTAAGCTTCAGCTTGCATGCCAGTCTCTCAGCAAAGCTTCTCAAGACCCGCTAACTGGGTGCTCTTGGGACTCTGACTCCTGCTTGTGAAGGTTTGGTTCTGGATGTCATTAGTTAATGTCAGCCAGAATCTCTAGAGAGGGAAGAGCAAACACATCACTCACTTTGTCTCCATGTGCATAGATTGCCTATTTTCAGAGTAAAGTACATTTGTCCTAAAAGTTCTGCCATAGATAAATTTCTTGGGATTTTATTTATGTAAGCAACAAAAAACATTTCAAATCATGCTTAGCTAGATTTGTCCAGCTGGGTTTATAATTACCTTTACTTTTTAACCATGGGCCACAGATGTGTTGTCTGCTTGAAGAGCTTAGCAGAAGTGTCGTGAGAGAGAATTGCTTTTATTTGGGGAGTTTTAAGTATTTTGGTATAGTTCAGTTCATGGGTTTATAACTATCTGTGTAAAGATTTCCTATTATTTGGATGAAATTAGGTAGTAACCTTGATGCTGTTACTTTCTTCCAGAAAACTTCCCGCTCTCAGATCTGATGGCCGAGGTCAGCACTGGTGTGGAAACTACTGCCAATAGCAGCACTTCTCTGAGGTGTGCTCCTTTCACTTGCTGGAGGCTGATCAGTTTGGGTGTTGTATCTGTGGGTTGCTGCTTAGTAAAGGCATAAGAATTACAGTGAAACAAAAAAGTTAGTGACAAAAAATAATCAAAGAAGTTTGTAACTTGTAGTTATCAAGTTACCAAGCATGGTGGCACAGCCTGTGATCCCAGCACTTAAGGAGTTCAGGCAGGAGCATTGTAAGTTCAGAGCCAGCCTGGGCTACATGATAAGACCCTGTCTCCGAAAAATTAACTAGTTAATCAATTAAAATTGGTTTTATTAAGATATGAGTTTTACATACTGGTATATTCACCTAAGGTTGGACCATCACCAAAATACCTGTACATTGACATTGCACCTCTAAAAAGTTTTCTCCCACCTATTTCATTCATCCTTATTTTCATTGTTGTTTTGTGATAAGAACACTTCACATAAGTTCTGCACTCTTAGCAGATTTCTAAGTATACAACACAAGATCCTTAACTCTAGTTAGTGCCATTAACAGTTAATCTCTGGGTCTTTTCCGTTCTCCATAACTGAACTTGTGTAGCCTTTCAGTAGTACCTTTCCATTTCCCTCTTTCTCCAGCCACATTTACTCTTTGAATTTGATTATTTGATATCTTCATATAAATGGTATACCATAGGATTTGTCATTTGTTCCTGGCTTATTTTACTTAGCATGCTTTTCTCCAGATTCATCCCAACCCCCCGTCTTCTAGGGGGGAAAATTGGAATTTCCATATTGAGCTTATGCTATTCCTGCCTTGCTGTGGGCTGTGCCTCAACACTCCTACCAGCCACACTTCTTCCCTACAGCAGGGGCCTGAGGAAAGTCCTGACACTGGGTGATGATGTCTTGTTCCTGTAATAGACTTGACTGCCATTTCAACCCATCTTGTCCGTGGGTTGTTTTGTTGGGTTTTTTTTCCTAGTTTTACAAGTATAATAAGTAGTTGTCCCTGTCCCTGGTCTATGGTTTTCTAAGTGTGATTTTCCAGCTTCTTTTTGTTAACTTAAAAAGCCTGACCTCAGGAATGAGTCTGTAGGGGCCAATTGCTGGTGACAGCTCGGGTTCCTGGGACAAGGCTTCTGGCAGCAGGCTCTCTTGGTGTTTATTGCACTGTAAAGGAAGAATGTCAGCTTTGGTGTGTTCTTTCCTAAGATCTACAAGTCTTGAAAAGGAAGTTCCAGTTATCTTCATCCACCCTTTAAACACTGGATTGTTCCGGATAAAAATCCAAGGCGCCACTGGAAAATTTAACATGGTCATTCCTCTCGTGGATGGGATGATAGTCAGCCGACGGGCACTAGGTAAGCTCTTTCTAACATTACGTTGGTGCCTTTCACAGCAGTGCCTGCATTTTCTCAAATTCACAAACCAAAAAGAGGCCAAAATAAGGAAACAGTTCCATTACTTAAAATCATCCTCACATATGGAAAATGCTAGTGTCCTTGGAAAAAGTCTGGGGAGGGTGTCAGTCAGTTTTAAGCTCTCTAATTTAGTAAATATGAATGGGACATTCCTAATTCTGTTAGAAAGGAAAATCCCTGTTTGAAATCCAGGGCAGGAGATGGGTTGTCACTTTGAGTCTGTCTTGTTAGTGTGTCTTTCTCCCAGTAACCTCATCTTGGTGCTAAATCTGTCTTGGGATGGGAGATTATGCCCTTGGAAGGAAATGGTTAGAGTATGCAGAAAAAAGATCCACTGCACACCAAAAATTCACATGACAGCTGACTAACAGTTACTCTCACCTCTGTTTTCAAGGTTTTCTGGTGAGGCAGACTATAATAAACATTTGTAGGAGAAAGAGACTGGAGAGTGACTCCTACAGCCCGCCACATGTCCGTCGGAAACAGAAAATCACTGACATTGTCAACAAGTACCGGAACAAGCAATTGGAACCAGAGTTTTATACTGCACTTTTCCAGGAGGTTGGACTCAAGAGCTGCGGTTCTTAGAGCACTATTTATGCAGGACAGTTGAGCTCGAGTGTGGGACTACACTATCTATCTGCAAGACAGTTTGATAGGTGATCACTGTAAAAATAAAACAAATCACTCCCCAAGAGCTTACTGTTTAATCACCAGAATAGAAGAAACAGAGCATAAACCTGTGGGATGGAAGACTTCCAGCCTCTGAAACGGGCTCCCAGACACAATCATTTTCCTGCTGGTGATGACAACAAACATTTTAGCCATAAACTTTCTTTTAAGAGTGACAATTTTAGTTAAATATAAGCCTTTTGAGGAGAAAGGCTTTTATGCATCTCAGTTAAACATGTGCATTGGTAGTATCAACAAATTTGCAAATTAGAAGCCAGAGATAGTTTTATACCTCACTTTTTAGGAGGTTGAATTCAAAACTAAAATCTCTCAGAATCTTCCAGGACATGTGAAGGCTCGCGGACAATGTGGAGAAAGAAAGAAGTTGCAACTGTCTGCATTCACATGTAGATTCTCTCTCATCCTTCCCTGCCCCATCACAACACCCAGGAAAGGAAAGAACATAATGGGTTTTGCTCAGATAAGAAGTCTTGGGTCAAAATATTTCCTGTCTCTTTCCATGTTTAAGCAAGTTGTTCTCTCTGTGCAGGTCTGTCACACGGCCTCAGCTTCTGAGCAAGCATGTAAAATGGAGGCATGGTCCCAATCTCTAATGAATGTACTAGCGATATTTGTGGGTTAAAAGTTGTTAAGTCAGCATCGATGCAACTGCTCGAACTCCTGTCCAATTTGGTGACACAGTGACATCTTAATGTTTATGGTTCCTGGATTAAATACCAAGAATGTGAGTTGAACAGGGTTGAACATTGTTTGGTTTCATCTATTATTCCTTATTTCAAGACCAAGCAGCAAATTGCAGTGTTGGTGAAGGATTCTGATTTGTTGTTCAGGATATAGCCTCAGCAGTTCTCATTCAGTCCTTTTTCAGCGTACTCCTGGACTGCCATTGACAGGTGATGGCAGCCACCTCCTTGGGAAGCTGCTATGCTTCCTGGCTGACCCTAGCCAGCTGAAGGCACAAGTCCCCGCCAGGGCCTCATAAATATTGCTGTCACCTCACTGCTGTTTTCCTGCCAGGGACAAAGCTTTGGAGGTCACCAGACCCAAATCATACAAGGATTCCTGTTACAGTGCTTGTTATATACTTGTTTTTACATTATTTTTGTCTTAAGTAAAAGATATTGGAAGTCCAAAGAGGAGTGATGAAAGTTAAACAAGAATGTTTCCTGTTTGTCTCTGATGTCATTGGATTCTTAGATCAGGACTCCCCTGGTCTCTGGATATTGATGTTTGCTAGTTTTCTGAAGGGGTTTGGGAGTATACCCACCTATTCCAGAAATGTCTTCTACCACCTGTGAACAAGAAGCGTGGATGTAGCTCACTTCATCTACAGTGTTGTCCCCCTTTCTTCATGTTTGCTTTTGGCTCAGGTACAGATGCCCTCTTTGTCTTAGTTCACCCTCCTCTTCTTGTGACTCCAGTTTCCATTGAGACATGATAGTGTTTTGTCTTTGACTTTTTTGGGGGCTGAGCAATGATGTTTCCAGTTGAAGGCATGGGGGGATATGTTGCTAATGATCAGCAAGCTCTACCCTAAAGATGTTTTAATAACTTAGCAAGAGTAGGTGAAATTGAACAACTTTTAAGTAATTCCTAGATTGACACTTCATGGGGGATGCAAGTTCTTGTTCAGTGTGAGGACAGAGAATCTGTATACAATTGTGTAGCTCAGAACATTCCAGAGGTTACAAATGGCTGATACTAGTTATTCTTTTGAGAAATTTTTGCTGTGGACCTAGTTTCAATGTCAGAAAACATGTGTGGGGCATGTGTGTTGGAGTGGCTTCTGATGCTTTATTTGGCTTTAATTTCTGGCAACTCTTTGTAATTCTGATGAGACTTGGTAAGTGAATAGCCATAGCAGATGGAGTTTGAGATCTGGGGCATGTATTGCTCCCTTACAGAAGGCAGCATGATCAACCCTTGAAGGGCGTGAAGTCCAGGTGTGCGCGGGCAGCAAAACAGGATGCGCATACCTTGCCAGGTGCTAGGTCCCTCTGTTCAGCACACCATGTGTCCAGTAAGGGAGGGTGATGAGAATCCTTGGGCCTTTCATAGTAGTGACCAGAGTCTTCATCTCAAAATCACCCTCTTGCCTGCATTAAAATCACTGAGTAAAATAATGCCAGAGGCCATACTTAGTATCAAACAGGTGTCTTCATCAGTCCACTTGATACATTTGTTCCTACAAGTTCAGGATCTGTGGATGCTGGTGCCCCTCTCGATTGTGTTTAGCATTAAATCCAGTAGCTACCAGTGGGTGAAGAAGAAAGCGCTTCCCCCAGGAACAGAATAGACGCCCTTCCAGCTCCCTTGTGAAGCTGCAGGGGTAGAGGGAGTTTGCTGCTCTGGCTAGGAGCACTGGGGACAGAGAAAACTTTTACCTCTTCAACCCTCATTGTGTTCAGTCACTTCTCCCTTTTGTCCAGGGCTTTCTCTATCCTTTAGCCCTTTGAAAAGAACAATTACATGGTAGGGCGGTCTTCCCCGGCCATGCACGGTGTGTGCCTCACATATGTACAATGAGCACTTTCCTCACCTTCCAGCTCCTCTATTTCAGAGCACCTTGCTCTCTTCTGGGATCACCTATAAACTTAAAAAGTACCTACGGCTTAGTCGACCATGTAAATGCTGTTGCTTGCAAGAATAGGGGCAGTCTCTGGAAATGTGCCTCTCCTGGGTGCTGGGGAAGCCTGGGCTGTGCAGCCTTCTTTCTACAGAGGGAGTCTTCCAGAGTGTCTCTTTGTTTTCTTGTTTTTGTTTCTTTATTAAAGTTTTCCCCCATAGCCAGCCTTGAGCACCCTCCCAGAGGTATTAGGCACTCCTGCTGGCGACAGTTGCATTTAAGGCCTATTTAGGCCAGCTCTTCTGAAAACATGGAGGCATGTGTTCACACCCGATCCTGGAGTCCACTAATGTGTCTCCAGCATTCCCTGACGACCACTTCTCTTGAAGGACTGGATTGGGGGATTGCTCTGGGACAGTGTGGTCGCTGTGGTCTCACTGCTGCCCTGTGTAGTTTTCTCAGAATATCCACTCTTGTTCTTCAGACGCTGTTTTTAATGGTGAGGGAAAGATGTAATTTGGGATTCCACAGTGCCTTGCATATAGTAGGCGCCCAATACCTATTTGTTGAAGCAAGTCAAGTTCCTGAGTCCTCGTCTCCTGCAGCGACCAAGGTATCTTTCTCCTCCAAAGGGCCTGGCAGTCGTGGCTGAAGACTAAGCAGAATCATTGTTTCCTTGAAAACCATGTATTCAATTTGTATGAATCTCGGTGTATTGCCAAGACAGGAGCTTTTTCCTATTGTGTATTTTCTGTAAATATTTCTGCCATTGAGTTGTAAAGTAAAGGCAAAATGTAAATAGGAAAGTGTCACCTGTCCCTTGCTGCCTGAGTTTGGTCTGTGTCGGCTAGGGAAGAAGGTCCCCAGTTGTTCGTATTTATGCCTATCCTTTGTCCACAAGAAACCCATGGAATATTGAATGTAATACATTTAGTCAATTAAATTTTAAGGCGATTCTTATCTAATAACTCCGTGTGTGCTTTTGGTTACAGGTTGGGGATCTGGCATACATTACACCTTCCAGAAAGGTCTGCCCAGCTTTGACCCATCTGTGGATTTTTCACCCTGCTTTTGTAGAGTTTCTTGAAATACTCAGAAGTGGGCCTAATTTTAAGAGAAGAGCACATGGCATTCTCTGCTGGAAGGAGTGTATAGCATTAAAATCTTGCCACGGGTGCTGGGAGGTAGAAGGTGGGTATTCAGAGCCCGAGGGTTATCTACTGAGAGAATATGAATTCTCGCAAGCCAGGGCACGAGTTGGCTGCAGCAGGCTCCAGAGTTTCAGCTTGGTGTCTCGATTCCTGTGTCCTACGTAGCTGCAGGTAGGTCACCCAAAAGCACAAGATGAGAACTACTGACGTCCTTGTCTCAGCCTGGAGCTGCCTCCTGCAGCGCTCTGCCAACTCTGCCCTTCAGTCACAGGACCACCAGCTGGTCTGGTGGCCAGGGAAGCTGCCCGCACAGTGGGTCCGTTTTAGTACCTGGCCTTGGCCTCTGAGCTTGCGTTGCGCACGGGCTGCCTGGGTCCTACTCTTACAGCCATCTTTGATTATCATTTGCTCACATCTCTTCTGTGGACCCAGCCCCTCGGGCTCCAAGAACCAGCTCTTCCTGTGGCTGGCCTGGGTTCCTTGGTTCCTGGTATCTTCCCTATCTACTCCGTGGCACCTCAATCTACCAGCCACTTGATACAGCTGCTCCCCAGCTTCCAGCCCTCTGTTTCACCATGTTCTTCAGCCTCAAGAGGCCGTGGTCTCCAGATCAAACTGCCTCCCAGCACTGTAGACTTGCTGTGTGGAGTCAGTGCTCGCCCCCAGGCATGCAGACCCTGGATGGCGGAGCACCTAGGAATTGTCCTGTTTAACAGACCTCTAGATCTTACCTGCCTATTGGCATGGACAGGTGCTCTTGAAGGTCTCTTGAAGATGGCACCAACCAGTCTTGAATAGACTTCCTCTCACCCCAAGACTTCCAACCTGGTCACAGTCCCTTCTGCCATTTGGGGCTGGAGAGCTCAGTAGGACCTCCATCCTGCCACAGGTGTAAGGCTATTAAAGTCTTCATAAGTGCATGGTCCAGGCAGGTGGGAGGAGATAAGAATGGCATTTGGGTGTATCTTGCCTACCAGGTAGATAAGGAGACAAACTTCTAGAAATCCCTCACTGAAAACCATAGTAAGTGCAGAAGCTTCCAGACGAATCATTTATTCTGGGCTTACTGTGTGCTAGAAGGTTCTTAAGTGGCAGTCCAATGACCCAATCCATTCTGGCAAGTAGAAACTGCCTACAATGTTATCATAAAGTTGGATGCCGTGTTAACCCCAGGAGAATACACCTAAAATGGGCACTCTGCCAGGCTGGGCTTGTCTTTCCTGAATGCACCTGTTGCTGGAGCCACCCAGACACTCACCTTTGAACACCCATTTTCCTTGGTTCCCTGAAGTCCCCTGTTCCCGCACCACAGAGCTGCAGGAATATGCATGTGCCTCTGGAAAGCGGGACCCAGAGGTAATACTCCATAACCCTGAATATGTGAGCCCTGCTGGGGTGATTTTTGTCTGTCTCTTGGTTTTCTAATTAAGAATGAGTTTCATAGCATCACTTGAACCCAGAAGCTGTTAGGATACTCTAACCTTGTTCACCGAAGCCAGAGGGTCTTCACTGCTAAGCTCTTGGTTCCGTCCCCGCCTTCCCCCACCCTCCACCCCCGCCCCCGCCCCCGCCCCCCCTACAGGCTCTGCCTGAGGACACTGTGACTTCCTTATTACATCATACTTACTGCTCAGTCACAATTGGGCTGACAGATTGCAGCCAGGCTCCAGGTCTCCAAGGGCAGCCTGCCCATTCAACCCAGGCCGCCCTGCTTGTCCACACGTGCACCATGAAGTACCCTCTGGTGCCGCTGCTCAACGACCTCACGCTCTCTTTCCTGATCTGGCTCAGCCTGCCGGTGGGTTTGCTGCTGCTCTTGCTGATCGTCTGGTTGTGCTTTTTACTTAGCCAAGGTGAGCTGCTGGGCCCAGGCTGGTCCTAATTTTGGAGTTGGGCAGGGACCCAAACAGAACCAAGGTGTCCTGGAACAACTGTAGTGAAGGGGGTTGAGCAGGCATTTTAAGTGTGACTCAACTATAACGGGAAAAGGTTGTTTCCATGCTTTGGGTTTCCTTATCCAGAGACCCTGCGTTGTGGAGAAATGTGCTTGTGTGCGTCCATTCAGGAACACCACTAGTGCACAGACTCCGTTGTGCAAATTCGGAAGAGGTGTTCCTCTGGGCTATTGAACTAGGAAAACGGGAAAGGGGTTATGTGAGCAGAGCATGGGTCTCAGCCCCACGTTTCCTAGGCTGGATGCTTTTGTGCAAGAAGAACTTGCGTGAAATGTCACAGCCTTTCTTTCAGGGGCTCACAGACAACTCCCAATTTCTGCCCAGGTCCTACCTCAGAGAACGTCTGGCTTTCTCTGGGACACAGAAACAGGATCGTCTGATGGCACTGGGCCTGATCTCAGCATGCCGCCACGGGGAACTAGAAGCCAAGCAGAGCTGGGCATAAGGGAAGCTGGGGCTGTGTGGGCTAGACACCTCTTCTGTCCCCCTTCACTCCTGGGATTTCTCCTTGACTCTTGGCGGCTCTGTGTACTTCTGTCCAGCTGGGTAAGAGTGCTGAGACTGCTGCCAGGTCTGGTCACAAGTTACTGAGGCAAGGTTTGGCCATCCCACCTGGTAATAGTGTCATTACCAGGGCTTCCTGCGAGAGCCTAGAAGGACCTTATGTCCCAAGTTTAAAGCTTATTCCTGGATTCCCAATGGTGGACCAGAGCCTTCTGGGGGTCCAGCCCAGCTTTGAGGTCTGACAGCCAGTAGGAGTCTGAGAATAGGTTGTGTGCTACTTATAAAAGTTATCCCTGTGGAGTCTAGAGAACCTGATCGCCCATTTCAGTTTCTCCCCTTAGTAATTCAGTGCTGACTCATCTGAACACCATGTTAGAGATCATGCTTAACACTTGCATGCACTGTCTGAACTGTGGACTTCATTAGACGGAGGGAGGGGGTGTGACAGGCTCAGAGAAATGCCATCACAGTCTGGGAAGTAGAGAAATACTTGGAATCCTGGCACTGCACTGCCAGCTGTGTGGCTTCACCCTGTTTCCTCGTGCATGAAATGAAGGTAATCCCAGCCCTGCTAAGGGGTCTAGGCAAAGGCTATAAGGTGGAGGTGGGTCCACGGCAGGAGCTCAGTCAGTGCTGGCTGAGTCGATGTTGATTTCGTGGAAGTGGCCAGGCTTCTCTGGAAAGGACATCTTACCTGCTTCCACATGACATTTTGAAAGAAACCCTTGGTTCTGCAATGAAGACAGTCCCTCCTCAGAGTGAGGGGGCGGTACTCTCTTGGGGTCACCATCCTGGAACTATTTCAATATTTCTGTTCATGCTGGGAATCAGTCCCACCTATGGTTGGTGGACTGTAGCCTTGGGACCCTAAACGAGGCATTCTGTTCTCTTAGAATCAGGTTGGGTGAAATCCCGGAATGACAGAGAGCAACCCTGACGCTTTTCGCCCACATCTCTCTCAGCTGCTGTCTAGTCCAGCTGGGCAGTTTCAGGACCCAAAGGGAACAGCAAATGTCTTGAAGACGCACGAGCATGTGTTTTCCTGGGACCAAGGAAGAGTGGGCAGGGTGGAGAAAGAGCTGCCTGTGAGCCCCAAGGAAGCAGCTTAGCAAACCATCGAGGGGACACTGCCCACCCCTGACCCTGCCACAGGACCGTGAACAAAGCCATACTGCTCCCCGCCCCACGAAAGACACTGTGCTGAACACTTTCTCCTCTGCAGCCTGAAAGGAGCTTGCAAAAGAAGGGAAGCATCCTTGGGACCGAGCCAGGAATGGGGCACAGCAGCTGTGGGTTCCTTCCAGCTGCCACAGTGGGCTTGGAGGGAGCTAGCCACAGCAACCTCTGAGTCTCCAGCTTTCAACTCCATAGGATTGTGGAGCCAGGGATTAAATCTGAATCCAGAGCTAACACTTACTGGCTATGAGCCTGAACAAGTCATTTCAGCTCTCTGCAAAATGTGAAACCTACTAGGCTGAGCATTCCTAATCCAAAAATCTGAAATCCAAAATAACACTCAGAAAGTTTTGGATTCAAGTGCATTTTCAGACAGAGTTTTCATATTAGTGATGGTCAACTAGTAAAATCACCTAGCCCAAGATAAGCAAGTTAGCAAACTCCTGCACAAGTGTAATACCATGTAGACTCAAAAAAAAAAGAAAGGATGAGGGACAAGGGAGATAGATAGCTCAATGGGGAAGACTGCTTGCTGCATTAGATTTCGGGGCTATGTTTGAATCCCCAACATCTACTTGCATACTTAATACACATGCTTATAACCCCAGAGTTGGGACCACCTGAGGCGGGTGAATCCCAGGAACTCACTGAGCTTCCAGTTCCGTAAGAGGCCCTGTCTCGGCTAAGGCAGAGAGTAGGACATCGGTGTCCTCGGGCCTCCACATGTCAATACACACAGGTAGGCATACATGGTCATACACAAAGTGGATGGCAGGAGCAATGTTTTTTAGATACAGTAAGAGATCCTACCATACTTAGTTCTCTGTAACTAGCTTGTGACGCACATGGACATGGTGCAAGCTGAAAGAAAGAAGCACTGCACTCATTTAGCAGCTTCCAGATGTGTCCCTGGGTAGATGGATTGTGCCAGTTGAATCACCCAGACTGCTGGTGATGGCGATGTGCATGTTCTCGGGGCTCTTCCATGCATCTGTGTGTTTCGCTGTAACGCGCAGCCCCGTGGAAGCCACTGCACACAGGTATGCAGGAACTCGCTAATGACGGTCGAATACCTGAAGGGATGGACAGGGCAGTGGTTGGCTTGTGTCCCTTCAGTGTCTCTCCCTGGGCAGTAGGTACTATGACTATGACAAAGTACCTGACAAAAACCACCGAAGTAAAGAAAGGTTTGCTTTAGTTTAAGATGGGCTGTTTCAGTGGCTCTTTCAGAAGCCTGAAACAGCGGGTCCTACCACGTCCACCGGGCGTGAAGCAGAGTTTATAAAATCCCCATGTTGGCTCCTCGTTCCCCACGTCTTCCAGTCACACTCCATCTCCTGAAGGTTCCACTGCCTTCCGAAGCAGTACCCCAAGCTGGGGACCAATGTGCAAACCCACGAGCAGATGGGGGGATGTTTCTCATTCAAACCGCGCGAGACTCTGCACCCTCAGTCGCTCCTTTTGATGTGGCCACTTGCTCCCAGGCCAGCTTTCTTTCTAGATCCCTGCCTGGCCTCCGACCAGGGTCTGGAAGTCTTCGCGAAGCCTCAGACTGGCCCCTCTGTTCTGCTTTGGCTTCTGACCTCAGACAAAGCTTTAGGGAGACCAGGCTTTGTAGGGGATTCCTATGTGCCTTGGGGGGGCACAAGCGGTGCTCACCCCAGAAGCCTTGTCTCGGGTCTCCACAGATTCAGAGGAAGATGACTCAGATGTATGCTTCAACTGGGAGCCCTGGAGCAAAGGGCCAGCCAGCTGCAGCTGTGACAAGCCACTCCACGGCCCGGAAGAAGACAGGCTCCGCTGGTGAGCCTGCTGTGCCTGGTAAGGCCTTCCTGGGGAATGTAAAGGGGCTGCAGGGGGACCCCTAGATCTGCCCAAAGCCTCAGCAACTGCCACATTGAAGCTGCCCTCAATGTCACGCTCTATGCCCTAGTCACCCTGGAGAGCTGGCTGTCCCTGTGGTGGGGAGCTGTGTCCTGTGGGGGACCAGCCGCTCTGTCAGGAGGACTTTGATTACAATGCCCCCCTCACTCGCTGTCCTTCCTGCACTCTGCTCAGGGCCTTCTCACTGCCCCCCTCCCTCCCCCACCTCTCTCAGACAGCTGCTGATCTGCATCCAGGTCAAATGTCATTTTGTCAGAGGGGCTCCCCCTTCCCTCACCCCGCCCTCTGCTCTATTTTTTCTCTGCTGTGGCATGTATCACCGTCCGGCACGCCGGATCATGCATGCAGTGCATGCATGTATGTGTACAGAACCAAGCAGTGCTAGTCATCTTTCTGGGCCCTGGTACTGAGTGTGTCACTATTACACCCTCAATCATGAAATCTGTGAGGAGAATTACTCTCACTTCCATTTACAAATGAAGACTCGGGGTGTTGGGGTGGTGACAGAATTCACCCCAAGAAACAGGGCTCTTCAATAACCTGGGTGGCCTCACCCATTCCCACGGGATTAATGTCATCTCCGGTCCTGAGATCCCTCTGAATTCATGTCTTGCGTTAATCTTCCTCTGGGCTCTTTTATCTGCCTGCTAGAACATTCCATGTGTGGAGGGGGTGTCTCAATTCCCACTGCCACCCAGTGACGCAAAGGTGGATGGCCTTGTTGTCCCTCCCTCCCTCCCCACAGCCCCTGGGTGGACCTGAAGCCTGCTGCTTCCCGTGTCTCCCT
Organism: Typhlomys cinereus; assembly: GCA_023101885.1. Lineage (NCBI taxonomy): Eukaryota > Metazoa > Chordata > Mammalia > Rodentia > Platacanthomyidae > Typhlomys > Typhlomys cinereus. The sequence continues at coordinate 3,050,494 of JALPQD010000196.1, forward strand.
TGGGCCCTGTGGCCCACAGAGCCACCTGACTGCTAGGTGTGGCTTTGCACCCAGGTCTCAGTCTGGAGCGTGGAGGGCTGGCTGAGAAGCAGGGAGTCTCCGAAACACAGCTTTGCTGAAGCTTTCTGGGTCACAACCTTGACATCTGGGTCCCTTTCCCCAGATAAACACACTATGAGATTGGCACCCAGTACCAACTGTGTGACCGTGACAGTCAACTGTGAGGTCTCCTGGTCGAAGGACCCCGTGTGTGTTGACCCCCCTGCTGTGCTGTCTTTAAATTCTTTTTTTGTTGTATTTTCTTTTTGGATAGTGCTGGGCATTGAGCCCAGGCCTTGCAGCATGCCGAGCAGCACTGTAGCACCGAACCACATTCCCAGCCCCACATCCTCACTTCTTTCATAGGAGGCTACCCAGGCTCTTTGTCAGCGGGTCTTGGAGCCTTACGTAGCATGTGTATGAGCTGGACAAGCAAAGGGGGTGTCCAGACTCCTGGAAGGACTCTATCCACGTAGACTGACGCTGCAGAAGGACGCCGAGTGTCCCCACTGAGTCCCTTCCACCCCCTCACTAATCTGTGTCTTTCACGCTTCATTCTGACGCCATCCCTAGACTCACCCACCTTCATGTTCCTGGCTTCCTTACCTGCGGTCACCTGCGGCATGGCAATGGCTGAAGTGGATGGAGACACTGGTGACCAAGGGAAACCCATGAAGCCTCCACCTGCCCCAGCTGGAGTCCTCCAGGGAGGAGCCAGGTACAAGTGGCTCAAGGGGAGGAGTCAGCCAGCTGAACTCACTGGAGGAGCTGATCACATTAAAGAAATGAGGAGGCCCCTGTTCCGAGGAGCCCCTGACACAGCTACTGGTTGTCCATTCATTGACCATTGAGAGTGGCCAGTGGGGCCAGGCCAGCCCTGACCCTCTATGGGCTACCGCTCGCCTTTGTCTCCATCTGTTCCAAAGTGGGGAGAGGGGGGGCTTGAGTTTCCCAGGCCAGAGCCACTTGCAGCAGAGCATGCTGGGCACTGGTGAGCTTCTCTGCAGATTGTACAAGGTCAGGACTCCAAACCCCTGTCCATCCTGTCTTGAAGAGCCTGGAATGGACCCTGAAGGACAGAAGGAGCGCCAGACCCTGCTGGGGGCTCTGCGTGAGTGCCTGACAGAAGGCGGGTGAGACGGCACAGTGGGGAGCTGATCTGCACGGTGAATGATGGGGAGTCCAGGAGATGTCATCACTGCTTTGGGTGGAGGGGTGTTCAGAACCCAAACCTGCAACAATATAGGATTGAGCTCCTGATCTGATGTGTCCATAACACATGCAGAGATGTGTGCAATTGATAAACACACCCCATGATCCATGCATGCGTGAGTCAGGAGCTCCCCCGGATACATAGTCATAAAGCAGCCATGGGGAACTGGACCATCTCCTGCACCATCGTAGCAGCCCTGTGAGTGGGCTCGTAGCTCCTTTTCAGAAGAGGAAGCTGGTTCAGAGAGGCAAAGTAAGTAATTTGCTCTGTTTCTGAAATGAACAGGGACCAGGTCTAGCTCCTCCAAGACTCGAATGGAGGCAACTTTAGGTGCTGTTGCAGTCCGCCTGCATGGTTGCTGATAAATCACCACCAAACAGCTTAAGGGAACAAGGGGTTTATTTTCTTACAACAGACCAGTTACAGTTCTCAGTCCAGCTTGACAGGAGAGCACGCACCAACACCAGGGGCGAGGGAACTGGCCACACCATCTCCATACAATGGCTGAGAGAGGGACAACCCTTACTTGCCAGAACAGCATGTCTGGCCAAGTGTACACAAAGATGCCAACTCTCTCAACCAGCTCTCTGTATTTTATTCCAGGGCCTAATCCCACCCACTATGGGTTAGGCCTTCCCCATCAGCCAATCTCTTGCAGGTTTGCTCTGGAGAATTAGCTCAACCACTAATTCTCTACAAATGCGCCGAGAGCTCAAACCCTCAACTGTCGGGTTGACACTGTGCCTGATTATGACAGGTGTCATTGGCATCTGCAGGAAACGTGCATAAGCTCAGAGGAACGTGTGTCTCCTCGCTGAGGGGTACAGGAGGCAGCAAGGACAGCCAGCAGGATGGAGGGTGCTGCCAGGGCTCATCTGACAGTTTCTGCATCTCACTTAGCCCCGTATCCCTTGTCGCCTCACTTATGCTTACTTTCCACTCTGAAATCCCTCCCATGTGCTGCTCCTAACCTCCTCCTCCCATTGCTTTGAGCCATGCATGTTCGCCCACAGGATGGGCACAGTCCCCTCTGGGGCATCATGGCACAGGACATAAGCTGGCAATCTCCAGCAGAAGCAGGTGGAGGCTGGCCGTATGGGGCATGTGCGTGGCAGGCCAGGTTCGCTGAAGTCTGTGCAGGATGGCCTTTACTGGCCTTCCCACGCCTTCCCCAAGGTCTGGAGGTGGCGCCCCTGCTCCTAGGCCTGTAGCAGCGTGGTCTCTGTCTGCTCTGTCTTGCCAGGGCATCTTCCTAGGCATCTGTCTGCACGCCATCTTCCTTCTTCCACGTCTGCTCTGGTGCCAGATTTGCCCTCTGTGCCGAGTGTGTGGACCATCCTGCTCTGACTTGTTTTAGTTTGATTTCCTCTGTCGACACCCTATGTCCACATAAGGTCACATTCTGAGACCCTGGGGTTGGGGTTTTGGTATCTGCTTAGGTGGGGGGGGCACGGTTCAGAGTAGTCGGTGCTACTTCACAAGTGCTCCTTAAATTGCTCTCAAGAACAAAGTGGACCCCCCCCCCAAAGGTCTTGTGCCCCATGTACTGGGAACAGTTTCAGTGCTGGCCTTGCAAGTGTCCCCCTGACTGTTCACCATTATCTCTCCAGAGAGGAAGGTGTGACTCAGAGACGTGAAAGCATTCGTTAGAAGTCACACAGTCTAAGTGACAAAGCTGAGCATCATTCCCAAGCAGTTGAGGCACCACTATTTCTCACAAGCCATGTGGAGAGACACAGAGGCAAAGAGGGAAGGTCAAGCAGCAACCTATGAACCCCAGGGACGACCTGGGTTTGAGACACAGAATGAGCCTCCACATCAGGGAGAAGGGTGGCTGGAGCTCGGCTGCCCAGGGAGGTGCTGGCGGGCTGCCAACAGGTCTGAATCACAGTGGTGATCTAACCGGCCTGGCCGATACTGCCGGTGACAGGGCAGTGGGGCTGAGGAATGTTGCCAGGGTGCAAGGGCAGAGCCCACTCAACCTCCAGGCTTCATTCTGAAGGCACATAGGAACTCCAGGAAGCCGGGAGGTGGCACTTCCTGTCAGAGACATGAAGCACTTGTGCAGGATTCGGGGTTCTCTCTTCCGTGGGGTTCCCGCAGCTAAGGCAGCAGACAATGAGCAGGGTTCATAGCTCCAGATTAGCCATTTATTAGGGCAATTATTTATTCTCTTGAGCATTTATGTCTGCACACACTTGTGAATGTCTCATTGGTGCATCCATTTACCCAGCCCTGATTTGTCTCACACAGCCATTCATTCTCCCCATCCACCCTTCCATCCTTCCTTCCTTTCATCCATCCATCCATCAATGGATCTACTTATGTATCTACCTACCCATCCACCCACCAGTCCATCCATCTCCCTGCCCACCCATTCATCTACCCATCCACCTGCCCATCCATTCCATGCATCCATCCACCAGACATTTATCCTTCCTCCCTTAAGTACCTGCTGTGTTATCCACACACTCCCACATAAAGTTCCTGAGGTCTTTCATTCCAGGGGCTTTTCTAATCTCTTTTTCTAGGACCATGTGTAGTCCTGATGCAGCAGCTCCTGTGGGGCCACATTTCCAGTTTCTCCTGCACTTGGGGCCCTTGCCTTCACCTGGGGCCTTTTAAATACACTTGTAAAGAGGTCACTGGCACTCAGCTTTCGAAGTGCACAGGCAAGGCCAGGATTCAATTTGAATCCTGAGGCTCCTTCCTATTGTGCTTTTGCCTGTCTCCCCCCAGCCTTCATTCTCATCTTGGCTGAGAAACTGCCTCTCGCAGGAAGCCCTCCGGCGGCTGCTCCCAGAACAGTGCCCTGAATTCCTATTGAGTGACAGGTACACTCCCCTTTCACAGACAGCTAAGGTCCCCAGCTCCTCCTCCCTCACCTTCTCAGTCAGTGCTGCTCCTTTGCCTTCTGGCCCCAAATTAATTCCCTGGAGGCTTCTGGCCCTCCACAGTGCCACTCTTGGATGCTGCTTCCTGGGAACCCTCTACTTTATCCCAATGCCTGCCCTTCACACACTTTTGACACCTACTGCTTCCAGTATCTCATAAAGTGTCGCCGTCCCTTCTAGACAGAGGAGGAAGTCGTGCTTCACAGGGTTTCAAGGGCAAGAGCCCCCCTCCCACCAGGCAAAGCCCCCAGAACACCACTGCTCCTCCAGCTACTCTAGCTGGGGGCTTAATCATTCCATTTGACTTTTAGAATTGAGATGGTTAGAGGAGACAAGAGGGGTGAGACTGGGCGGGGAGAGGGCTGAGCAGGTAAAGTGCTTGCCACATAGGCACAAGGCCTTGAGTTTGGATCCCCAGCACCTATGCAAAAAGCTGGGTGTGACACACACCTGTAATCTCAGTGATGGGTGTTGAGACAGGAGGATTCCAGGGGTTCAGTAGTCAGCTAGTTAGGCCAATCGACGCAGGTATCTGGGTTCAGTGAGAGATACTGTCTTCAAAATAGGAGGAGGAGAGGTGACTGAGGAAGACACTCAACATTAACCTCTGATCTCCACATATGCGTGCATGGTTATGTGCACCTATGCACACACGTATGTACACATATACGCGTGTATACATGCAACACACACACACAATACCACATCGTTTTATGCCGATCACATGTATGATTATTTAGTAATTTTCTTTAAATTTATTTGGAAGAGAGCTTGCATAGTCACCCATGCCTTGGACAACGTGGGAAAGCATGAGCCCTCCAGGGAATGAACCGAGGTCCAGGCTCCTTCACTGGCTCCTTTACCAGCTGAGCCATCTCACTGGCCCCCATTGGCTGGTTCTCACCATGCAGCCCAGGCTAGCCGTGAACTCAACGTCCTACTTTCCAGCCGCTGAGATCCCGGGTGCGCGTCAACATTGTTGGCGCCTCTCTTTCCCTCGGGACTTTGTAATTCATCAGAGTTAGAGATAAGGAGATGAAGGAGAGAGAGCAAGGGAGAGAGAGAGAGAATATAAGCACGTGTGTCACAGCACATGTATGCCATAATACATGCGTGCAAGTTAGTGGACAGCTTTTAGAAGTCAATTCTCTCCTCTCTCTCTCTCTCTCTCTCTCTCTCTCTCTCTCTCTCTCTCAAGTATGCGTGTGTGCCCGTGGAGGCCCAAGAGTGGCATCAGGAATCACCGTGGATTGTTCTACCTCCTCATTGCTTTGCTCTGGGGTTTCCCAGGCTCCACTTTCCAGGGCCAGAAGTGCAGGCCGCTACCATTTCTGCCTGGCAGTTTTACACCAGGCATTTTTATGTGGGATCTGGGATCCCAACACAGGTCCTTCTGCTTGCGAGGTAGAGGTTTAACCCCCTGAGCCATCTTTCCGGGCTCTCCTCTTTTTCAACCATGTGAGTGGGCTCTGGGGGATGGGGGGTTAAACTCAGGTTACTCGCTGAGTCAACCGGCTGGCCCTCTGTACCTACTTTATAAAGTGTAATTTCTGTTTGGATCAGGATCTCGCAATGTGTGTATGTATGCGCACAGGCGCATGCCTGTAGGTGGCACTGGCTGAGCCAGCCCCACCTTGGAAGGAGGCTGGAGTTGGCCCCAGTGTGGGGGTGTCTGGGAACAGGTGTGTCTCAGGCCCTGCCACCTTCCTCCAACTCTCCTTGTGATTCATTCAGCCCCAGAGGCAGCAGCTTGACAGCTGATCTGGGCGCCTCTTGTGCCAGCCCACAGCGGGATCTGTCCTCCTCCCTGTTGCCCAGATGGAGGGGCTGGCCCTGACCCCCCTGGTCTCACCCTGTCCCCGGATCCCCCGAGCCCACATCGCCAGGCAGCCGGGTTGCTGGGCCCATCGGGGCTGCAGGTATGAGGGTCACGGGGGGGGGGGGGTTGGATCTACCTGGTGCCCAGGCAGATGTGGCCTTTGGGCCGGACAGCTTGGGCTTCCTCCCTTCAGCAGTGCAGACGCCCGGTGGAGGTTCCGAGGGCCAGCGGCTGCTTCAAGGCACCCGGTGCCAGAGGGCGCGGAAGGAGCCGCGCACCAGGGTCCTGGGGCTCCAAACTGGTCTTTTCAGGCACCCAGCGCTGTAGGCTCCTGCCACTGCCTGTGTGGTTGGAGGTGCTAAGAACCTGAGCGCGCATGCTCCATTCCTATGGGAGAAGGGAGTGTAGGGACCCGGGCTGCTTTATTTGGGGATCATCTGGACAGCGTGGCTGTGGGGTTCTCACCTTGGCTGAGAATTGTGTCCCCCTTCTTCCTACTCTGCAAACTACTCCACTCTCCAATCAGAAATTTCAAAAAAATATTAATTTATTCGGAGGTTGGTTTTGTCCTTCTACCACGTGGGCTTCAGGATTAAACTCTGGTTTCCAGATTTGCACACAGGAGCCTTCTTTACTTGCTGAACATCTCTCCTCTCCCCTCTCCACTCTTCCTCTCCCCTCCCCTCCCCTCTCCTCCCCTTCCTTCTCCTCCTCTCTCCTTTTCTCCCCTGCCCCCTCCTTCCTCTTCCTCTCTTCTCCTTTCCTTTCCTTTCCATTCTTTTCTTCCTTCCTTTCTTTTCTTTCTATCTTTCTCTCTTTCTTTCCCTCCCTCTCTTCCTCCTCCTCATCCCTCCCTCTCTTCCTCTTCCTTCCTCTGTCTGTTTCTGTGTCTCTCTGCCTCTCTCTCTCTCTCTCTCTCCAGTGTCTTATGTAACCCAGTCTGGCCTCCAGCTCAATATGCAACCCAGGATGACCTTGTATTTCTAATCCTCTTGCCTCCACCTCCTCAATGCTGACATTACAGACGTGTGTGTCACTGACATGGGGATCCAGCTTGTTCATTTCAGTGTCCTCTGGGACCTTACTTTACGGTTGTCCTGGCGTACATTTAAGTTTGTCACATTTTTAACAACTGCTAACTATTCTGAGATGAGCAGAGGAAAAATAAAGTCCTAGAGATGAGATTCAGACCTAGAGGTGTAAAGAGAACTGGAGAAAGTTGATAGGTTCCAGGCTGGCATGTAGCTCAGTGCATGTGTGAGGCCCAAGTTAAATTTCCAGCATCAGAAGGAGGGAAGGAGGAAGGGAGGGAGGGAGGAAAGATGGAAGGAAGGAAGGAAAGAAGGAAGGAAGGAAGGAAAGATGGAAGGAAGAAAGGAAGGAAAGATGGAAGGAAGGAAAAATGGAAGGAAAGATGGAAGGAAGGAAGGAAGGAAGGAGGGAAGGAAGGAGGGAGGGAGGAAAGATGGAAGGAAGGAGGGAGGGAGGAAAGATGGAAGGAAGGAAGGAAGGCAGGAAAGATGGAAGGAAGGAGGGAGGGAGGAAAGATGGAAGGAAGGAAGGAAGGAAGGAAAGATGGAAGGAAGGAAGCAAAGATGGAAGGAAGGAAGGAAGGAAAGATGGAAGGAAGGAAGAAAGGAAGGAAGGAAGGAAGGAAGGAAGGAAGGAAGGAAAGATGGAAGGAAAAGGAAAGGATGAGGAAGGAAGGAAGGAAGGAAGGAAGGAAGGAACGAAGGAACAAGAAGGAAAAGAGAAGGAAAGGAAGGACGAAGGAAGGAAGGAAGGAAGGAAGGAAGGAAGGAAGGAAGGAAAGGAAGGAAGGAAGGAAGGAAGGAAGGAAGGGAATATTGCTAGGTCCTGGCCAGCCCCCTTCTAAGACGTTCTTCCCAGGAGCACCCTGCAACAGTGAGTCTGTTGCCCCACTCCTGTGTTGTGTGAGGACCTAGAGAGCAGCTGTGGCTCTGACCAGGAGAGCAGGAAGGGGGCGGGGTCAGAGCTCAAGATGGAGCAACCTTTACATCATCCATCAGCACATTCGCCGAGTGCCTTGGGTGGAGGCGTGGCAGCTCTGTCTCATCCAGGGGAAAGCAGACTTAGATTTGGGGCGGATGGTTTTACCAAGACTCACATTCTGAGGAGCTTGTTTATCTGCCTGCCTATCATAGTCAACCTCTCTGTCTGATCTGTGTTAGTTTCCTGCTTGTCGAATCAGTTGAAGCAACACAGCTACTGTGTTCGAATTCTGCATGTTGGGAGTTGACAAATCAAGCAATCTCCTTCCATTAATAGGTTTTGGAAGGAATCTTCCCACTGCTAAGGGCTGTGCACATTCCTGGGCACGTGACCCTCCTTATGTGTAAAGTCAGCTGTTCTGACCTCCCTCCTCTTCCACCACCACAGTGCCTCTGCCTCTCCTGCCTCCATCACTAAAGAAGACCCTTGTGATTAACCTGGGCCCATCTGGACGATCCAGGCTTGTCCTCATCTCCAGAGCCCTAACAAGCACATTTGCAAAATTCCTATTTTCTTTTAATACACTCAACAAATTGTGGGAAGTAAGATGTGAGCATTTTGGGAAAGGACATCATTCTATCATTCTATCTATCTATCTATGGATCGATCGATCGATCTATCATTCTATACTTGTCTATCAATCTATCATTCTATTTATTTTATTACTTTTACATGTGTATTATTTTTACATGTGCATGTCTCTGTGTATATATATCAGAAAGCACTGTGTGCGCCTGTGGAGGCCCAAGGGTGACTCCAGGAATCACCCTGGATTGCTTCTACTTCCTATTTGTTTTGCTCTAGAGTTTCCCAGGCTCCAACTTCCAAGACCAGTATTGCAGGCCATAGCTGTTTCCACCTGGCATTTTTATGTGGAATCTGAAATCTAAACTCAGGACCTTCTGCTTGTGAAGCAGAGGCTTAACCCCTGAGCCATCTCTCTGATCCCAATCTATCATTCTATATCTATCAATTATTCTACCTGTTTATCACTCTATCTATCTATCTATCTATCTATCTATCTATCTATCTATCTATCTATCTGTCAACCTATTTACAATCCTAACTGCCTATTGTGAACCGGTTCCCCCTAATCTCTTAGTGCCTGTGATCCCCGAGATTATTAATACTGAATTCACTGTAAGAGCCTCTGGTCCATTGAATGTGCTGGATAATTACTGGATGAATGAACAGAGGAATGATCCTTACAAGGGTTTGAAATTTCATAGCATTCCCTTTGTCTCTTTAGAACACCTATAAAAGGACAAAAACCCCACGCTCACTTCCAGAACAAGGCTCTTTCAACCTCCAGGGTTATGTAAACATTTTCTAAAATTTGCTTATTTGTTTTAGAGACTGGCTATCTGTAGCCCAGATTGGCCTCAAACTCTTAGTCCTGCTACCTCAGCCTCTCAGGTTCTAGATTACAGGTGTGTAATTAGTTTATTGTAAATATTAAAAAGGCTACTCAAGCATATCATCAAATATTATTATTATTAATGTTTTAATTGAGGGTGTGTGCATGTGCATTATGAGTGTGGGCATGTGTGTGGTAGACAGAAGACAGCCCAGGGTGTCAGTCTTTGCCTTCCACCTTGCTTGAGAGAAGGTGTCTCGCTCATTGCTGCAGATGTCAGCCGGCCCTTGAGCATCCAGCCTTCTCCATCTCTGCCCCCATCTCCTGTCATTTCTGTCCGCACCTCCTGGCAAGAGTATCCCTGGGATTACAGATAATTGTGCCAATGTATCTGCTTCTTTTCACATGGATGCTAGGCATCCAGACTCCGTCTGCCAGGCGCGGGGGGCAAACATTTACCCACCGAGTTGTCTTCCCAGCTCCCATGTAAGTTTGTTTGAGACACAGTCTCATGAAGTGAGGCCCGCCTAGAGCTCACTATATAACCTAGTTTGACCTTGAACTGTGACCTCCTGTTACCATGTTCTAGCTGCTGGTATGACAGAGAGGATCTGCGTACCTGGTTATGAAATACTAGGGACCAAACCTAAAGTCACTAGACAAATATTCTGCCAAGTGAGCTATAGCTCTAGCTTCTTCCAAATATATATATATATTTGGTCCAAATTACATTGATTGATCTGCTAAGAGCTTTGAACTGAACTCATGAGCTTGTAATAATAACATTTTCTCTCTTTCCTTGCTGAAGAAGGAGTCCACTGCCCCCTCCAAAGTGAGATACCCACTTCCTTCGGCTAGATCTAGTCTGGGCCTTCCTTACGTACCAGTTCTCAGAGCCACAAGTGTCCCCCAAGCCCTGACTCTGTTTACCTCATTGGTCACTTGCTCGGAATCATTTATTTGTTCAGCACAATCCAGTGGGACATGGCCCTTAGGTCCAAGAATCAGCCCAGCTCTGGTCACCTGTGTATCTGCAGCAGCCCTCATGGGCTCATGAAGTAGTCACGCGGTGAGTGACATGTTTGCTGCTTCTTTGTGAAGTTCCCAGATGGGTATACGAATACGGTGCTTTGTCGGCCCTTGGGGCTCCCAACTGACCGACCTAGAAGGAGGCACGGGACTAAGTAGTGATCAGAAAGATTTGAGTTGGGGGGTTAATGATAAAAGTTGGTGTCCCAGGTGTAGTACATAGATGCAGAATCTTTCCTTTCTTTTCTTTACATTTACTTATTTAGTGCCATTGTAAGGAGAACTGAAATGCTCTGCACGTACACCTTGTATATTTATGTTTACCCCCCTGAATAGAAACCATTGCTCCAGAGATGTAGGCTTTAGCTGGCTTTTGTGTTTCTGATATTTTGTTCTATTATTTTTAATGAAATTATGGTTTATTAATTTACATAATTTTTTTACATTAAAGAATACTTTTAGAATTGTTAAAAATAAAGCTTAAAGCTGCTACTATCATGGGAAGTGCTTTGCTTTTCGATCACTTGCTTCACAATTTCTGCCAGTTTCAGTCGATCTACTTTGTCTGTGCCTCCACGACGGTCGCCGGAAGCTCCGCGTACCCCTCAGAAGCCTGAACTGGCTGCACTGCCGGGCTCCTGCATTACTTCATTCCCCCTCTCATCTTCATTCTCTCCTTTACCAGCCTGAGCCACGTTTTATTTTTATTAATCATTTGGAGGGGGGGAGGTGCGCACATGACCACGGCAGACTCGTGGAGGTCAGAGATCAGGGACTTTTGGAGGTTGGTGCTCTCCTTCCACCGTGTGGGCTCCTGGGATCCAACTCGGGTCTCCAGGTTTCTGCACAACTGGTAGAGTTTTGAAGTGTGTCCCGGAAGGTGGTTGTCCCGGCGGGTTGAGTCCTCTTACGGACAGGCTGAGCGGTTTCTTACATTTCTTATGTCATTTGTATTGATATTTTTTAGTCTTTTCTAATCTATTGGGAGGAGCTCACATCTTGTACTTGGTGGTTCGCTGGTTGTTTTCTGAGAGAAGCACTTGTGTAGTTCATGCTGACGTCAAACTCAATATGTAACCAAGGATGCTTTTGAACGTCTGATATTTCTGCCTTTATTTCTGGTGTTTGGGTTACAATCATGCACTACATTCCCAGTTTATCCTGGGGATCAAACCCAGGGCTTTGTTGTTTTTTTTCAATGTGCGTGTGTGTGTGTGTGTGTGTGTGTGTTGTGTGTGTGTGTGTGTGTGTGTGTATGTGTAGAACCACAGGCGAATTTGGGAACCACCACTTCCTCCTTGTTTACTCTGCCCCTGGATTCACAGGCTCCGCCCTACCAGGACCAGAGCGCAGGCCACCCCCGCTTCTGCTCGGCGTCTATATGTGGGGTCTAGGATCCGAACTCAGGACCTTCCGTCTGCAAGGCAGAGGCTTAACCACAGAGCCACCTCTCCAGCCCCAAACCCAGGGCTTTGTGCATGCTAGGTAATCACTTTACCAATGAACTATCTCTAGCCACATAATTTATCTTTTTAGAAAAACTATGCATTTTGTGCATGTGTGTGAGGACAGGTTTGTGTATGTCTCAGTGCACGTGTGGAGGTCAGAGGACAACTTTCAGGAGTCATTTCTTGCCTTCTACCATGTGAACTCCAGGGATTGAACTCAGTGACTAGGTTTTGTACCACAATCACCTTTACCCACTAAACCATCTTGCTGGCCCATAATTTGCCTTTTTAAAGTCAGCAAAGTTCAGCTTCTCTTTCCCATGCTGGTGTCCGGCAGGGTTTCCAGTGAAGCGAAGTCCGGCAAGAAGACTGGTTTTGAGCCCAGAGCAGCTGCCTTCATCAGTAATGGCTGGTCCACCTGGCGACACTCTTTAAAATCCTTCGTTCACAGGCTCCTAAACCCTGCCACCTGGGTCAACATCAATCAGTCTCTCCAGATATCTCAAACCTTTAAAAGTTCAGACCCGCCTATATGCAAATGAAGTTGCCCCAGTTCAAAGGAAAGCCACACACAATGAATCACAGCACCCAGTTCAAAGCCAATCTCACCGCTTCCAGCCGTGGGCATCTGGGGTAGTCCCTTAACCTCTCTGGGCCTCATTTCCTCACTCTGAGGTTGAAATGACACCCCTGCCCTTGAATGGCTTGGTGTGGAGTGCCTGCTACACGGATTGTGAGCCACACACATCTGCATCTGATGTCAGTGGTCAGAGAGACTATGCTTGGAGGTTTGTTTCCATGGGAACAGCAGATCCGGGCCTCCGGTTGCCAGGCAGATAGATGTCTTTGGCCTGCGAGTCCTGAATTGCTGTTCCTTCTTGGAAACTCTCCCTCTCTTCTCCCAGCCTGTCCCTCTCGCGTCACATCAATGCCATTGTGAGGGTGCCCAGTGTCCCCGTGCTTAGCTTCAGGGATGTTCTGCAGTTCCATGAGCTAGGCAGACGCACCAAGACTGCAGCCTGGTCCTTGGGTGTGGCATTCTCCGCGGCCCATTCATTGCTTCCCTGGGGCTGCCATCCCGCTCACAGTGTGGACCCCACCTGCCTCTCTTGGCTCAGGTGCGCCGGTTCCAGCTGCTGCTTCAGCAGATGCTTACAGAGCGTGAGGATGTCTTTCTCCTGACACCGGGTCTGAGCGATCCCTTTGTTGTCCATCAACAACAACGATGATGTCATGCTTCATGCATCTACATTTACATATGTGTACATCTATGATCAATCATGTTCGTGAGAAATAATTCAGTTTTTAAACGTATTTCGTGTGTGTGTGTGTGTGTGTGTGTGTGTGTGCGTGTGCGTGTGAGCCTGAGTCTGTGTGTATCAGAGGGCACTGCATAAGCCTATGAGATCACCCAAGGGTGATTTCAGGAATCATGCTGGATTGCCAGGCTCCACCTTCCAGGGCCAGAAGTGCGGGTCGCCACCATTCATGCCTGGTGCTTCTGCATGGGATCTGGGATTTGAACTCAGGTCCTTCTGCTTTCAAGCAAAGGCTTAAACCCCTGAGCCATCTCTCCAGCCCTAGTTCACCAGTTTTAATTTGCATTCCCTTCATTGCTATGTTCGGCATCCTTTCATACTGGGTTTTGGTACTTTGTCTCCAGTGGCTTGTTGATTAGAATCTACTGTCAAGCTTCCTATGAATAGTTTTCATTACTGGTGTCTAGGAACTCTTCATACAGATTAGCTATATGATAATGCTGTCACTTGTGGCAATGCTACCTCTCAAATGATTTTTATGGTTTTTATTGTTTTGAGATAAGGGCTTTCTTCATAGTCCAGGCTAACCTATGTCACCTCTGGGAGCAACAAGATTTACAAGGGTGCGTTACTCTGCCACCCTTTATTTCTCCACAACCTCCTTCTCATTATGGCCGGCAAAATTCCTTTGCTTTTACCGCCTCGCTCTGTGCCTGGGAGCTCTGCGCCTCCCATGCCCACCGTGAAGTTCAGGAACCCTGTTCCAACAGCACTAAATAGCTTATAGCAGTTTTGCGTGCACACGTGGGGGTGTTCACGTGGGCCGGTGTGTTGCAAGCGTTCTCCATTTCCCTTCCTGTGCGGTACAGGTTACCATCCTCTTGCCTGATTTTACACCACCCATCTTGAGTAGAAACCCAGGTCAGGACCGTCTGACCCACGACCTCGGTGCTCAGCCGCTGTGGTCGCTCTTCCTATGGCTGCGGAAGTGAACGAGCAAATTGTCTGAGAGTCTATAACCTCCATGTTGGCTGGTCCACTCTGCAGAGTGAGGATCTATCTGCTTTCCTCGGATCAGGGTCTCCGGGACGTTGGAGCCTGCAGAGACCAACTTCAGTGCTTCCCACCCTACCATCTCTCTGGTCGCCCTTCTTTCACCTCCCCTTCCTGCCAGAAACTCTGTGAACAATGCACTGGACACGGCCTACCGTCCCTGAGCTCCTGACCAACCAGTCAGCAGCCTTCTTCCCACGTCATGTACCAACACAGCAGATTCTTGAGATTAGGAGCTGGACACTTTGACTGTGCGAGGGACCGTTCGGCCTAGCTCAGCCACTCGTCCACGTTGCTGGTCCAAACGTCAGTCCCCTGCCTCTGCCCCCAGCGTTTCAACTCCACCTCCCCCACTCAGTGCACTGAGATCCCTGTGAGTTTGTACAATTCCTCCCATCCCTCCAGGGTTCCAGTGAGCCGTTCTAGGGCCAAGCGCAACAACGCAGCTCTGTGTAGAATCCTAGAGATGCTGAAACAATAGGAGCCACTTTGAGCGAAAGTCACTGAGCTGGATACCTTCGAGCATTTGTCCTGTTTACTGTTTGGGGCACTGTGACCACATCCTGATAGATAAAGATGCTTACAGCCTTCAAAATAGCCCAGCTAAAGAAGTGAGGGGGCAGGTCACAGGGGCTGCAATGGGAAAAAGGCAGGCAGGCTGGGGCCTTGTCAGGATGGTTGCGGTTCAAGCTTCCTGGCAGAGGTGACGGCCAGCCGAGCCCCAAGCAGGTAGAGCACAGGGGAGGAGGTTTCCCTGGCAGGAATTACAGCCTCGACCAAGCTCAAGGGCCACAGGGAAGCAGAGGGAAGTCTATGTAGCTGCTGGAGCAGTGTAGACAGAGGAGGGGGCAGGATGGAATCTAGCTCTCCTTGCCGCCAATCTGAGGCCCGGACTTCTGACCTGGGCGTGATGGTCTGAGGGGTGTGGTGTGGTGTGGTGTGGTGTGGTATAGTGTGGTGTGGTGTGGTGTGGTGTGTGTATGTGGTGGTGTGTGTGTGTGTGGTGTGTGGTGTGGTGTGTGGTGTGTGTGTGTAGTGCGGTGTGGTGTGGTGTGGTGTGTGTATGTGTGTGGTGTGTGATGTGGTATGTGTGTGTGTGGTGTGTGTGTGTGGTGTGGTGTGGTGTGTGGTGTGTGTGTGTGTAGTGCGGTGTGGGTGTGGTGTGTGGTGTGTGGTGTGTGGTGTGGTATGTGGTGTGTGTGTGTGTAGTGTAGTGCAGTGCGGTGTGGTGTGTGTGTGTGTGTGTGGTGTGTGCTTTTGCTTATGTGGGAGCAAATGCAGGTCAGTGGTCAGCGTCAGGTATCTCCCTTTATCACTCTCCACGCTATTCTTTGACTCAGTCTCTCTCTGAACGTGGAGCTCACTGATTCTGCCGCGATGTCTGGCTGGAAAGTTCCAGGGATCCTCCCATCTCCACCTCTTCAAGAATGTTACAGACACAAACCTCATGTCCAGCTCTTCCCGCGGGTTCTATAAATCAAACTCGGGTCCTATGCTTGCACAGTGAGCACCTTACCGCGGAGCTTTCCCTGCGTCCCTGCTTTCTCTTTTTTATTATTCATTCCAGAACCCAGCCCTAGGGATAGTGTTGCCCACTAATCCTCTTGGGAAACATTACAGACACGCCCAGAGATGTGTTTCCATGGTGATTCTAAATCCAATGAGGTTGACAATGAAGATTAACTACCAACAGGAGGTTTCCAGTAACTGGTACAAAGATCTGCTTTCATTTATATTTTCCATGTTACGCTGGGGACAGGCAAGTGTCTATGGCCTTGCATGAAGGAAGGATTAAGGCAAAGCCCCAGGCCACTCAGCAGGCTTTCAGAATGTTTCTGGCAAGGGGCATAAGGCTGCATGGCTTGCTGCACACCCAACTGAAGGGGCAGTCGACACTCGGCTTCAGTTACTCAGGGGACAGAGGCTTCAAATTATATTAGCTCTGTGACTTCCTTCTTCATTTCTTTCCTCTCTCCCTCTCTTCTTACCTCCTCCCTCCCTCCCTCCCTTCCTTCCCTCCCTCCCTTCCCTCCTTCCTTCCTTCCCTCCTTCCTCCCTCCCTCCCTTCCCTCCTTCCTCCCCTCCTTCCCTCTTTCCCTCCTTCCCTCCTTCCCTCCTTCCCTTTTTCCCTCCTTCCCTCCTTCCTTCCTTCTGTTTTATGGGTTAGGGTCTCATTATGCAGCTCAGGTCAACCTTGAACTTACGACCCTCCTGCCTCTGCTCCTAAATGCACCATCATGCTTGGCAACTTTTTTTGTTAATGGAGAGAAATTAGCACTGGATCTCATCACAGTTTGAATGTGAGTTGCTCTCCCCCCCCAACAGACACATGGTTTGGATTCCTGAGCTGGTGTTCCGTTGGGGAAGGTGGCACACGGGTAGGTGGAGCCTTGTTAGAGGAAGGCGGGTCACAGGGGGGACCTTGAGGTTTGACGGCCCAGCCCTGCTTTCCCTTCGCTCTGGTTCTCTGTGCTTGCTGACGCTGGCTGTGACTTGAGTCAGCCTCCTGCTTCTGCCCTCCAGCTATGCTAGTTCCTCCATACTGAACTAGCTCCCTCTGGAGCACTCAGCCCATCCCTTCCTCCCTTCCGTCAGCTGTGTCTGAGTGTTGCTGTCTCCACGAAAACAAGAGTAACAGCAAGAGAGTTTTTAAACCTCCGAAGGGCAGCAGGCCAGTCTAAAGTGCGTTCAATGCAGCGAAGGCAGCTTGCTCTGGCCTTGTGATCGGCAGCCTTTTCCTGTCTCCCAGTCAAGGGTAGGACCTTGGCGGCCCCCACCCGTGCTAGACATGCAGGTGGCCTCTTCCAGAACAGCCACAGGAGAGCAGCCACTGATCTTCTGTTCCACCCACACTCAACACCTCTGAGCAGTTCTCTGAGTCCAGCAGGGGCTTGATGCTCTGGGTGGAGCTTCCGCCCTGCTGCCTGATACCTGCCCCGCAGCCTCGTATATACAGTCAGACCCCGGGGATCAAGCAATCACCCTCCGTGGTTTTGATGTCTTGAGTCCAAGCATTGTCTGGACACTGGGTCTGGGCGGAGCTGCCCAGGTTTTGTCTGGCACTCAGGCAGGACTGTCTCCACACCAAGAGACAGCTTCCCTTGTCTGGCTCGCACATCTTGAACAGCTGCAGGAACACTAGCAGCGCCGCCTTCTCTTCCTCCAAGCCCAGCTGCCACCCTGATTAGGGAAAGTGAAGTACACTGACTTTATCTCCAGGAAGTTTATTCTTGTTGGCAACACAAAATAAACATGAATGTGAATTCCACCATCCAGAGACCAACATAAGCTGAATTACTCTGTGGAAGATATAAGCTGGGGGGACCGGGGAGATGGTGAAGAGCTCACCATGGAAGCCCAGGGACTGAATTCAACTAGAACACACAGTTTTTTCATTCATTCATTCATTCATTCATTCATTCATTCATTCACTCATGTGGGACCTGGGATCTGAACTCAGGACTTTCTGCTTGCGAGGCAGTGTCTTAACCCCTGAGCCATTTCTCCAGCCTTAGAACTCACTTTAAAAAAAAGACAACCTGGAGAGATGGTTCAGTAGATAAAGCACTTTCCTTGCAAGTGAGGGCCAGAATTCAAATCTCCAGGACCCATGCAAAAGTAGGGCAGATGCAGCAGCCCCCTCTAACCCTAGTACTCTGCAGGCAACATCAGGGAATCCCCAGAAAAAACTAACTGGCCTGTCTGATTGGTGTTTTCACACACACACACACACACACACACACACACACATACACACCAAAAAAAAAAACAAAACCCACAAGAGCCAATGATTTTATAAATGACTGCTGCTGCATTTGGGATCATAGATGACTGACAGTGAAAGTGGAGGAAATGTGAAGACAACTGACATCAGTGTTGGACCTCCACATACACACACACACATGTCTGCATACATCCCCATACACATAAAAAAGCCAGGCATGGTAGCCTATGCTTGTCGTCCCAGTACTGGGGTGACAGAGACAGGCAGATTCTGGGGCTCACTGTCCATTCATCCTACTATACTTGGTGAGGACCAGGTCAGTGAGAGATCCTGGGTCTGAAAAGAGGCAGACGGAATTCCTGAGGAATGAGGTCGCCCTCTGGACTTCCTACATCTGCGCATATATGTGACCATGCATCTGTACATACATGCAAGAACATACACTTGTATACAAATGCACACATACACCAAAAACTACTGAGTTCTGTGATACCCAGGCAGGGATGTGGTGTGTGTGTGTGTGTGTGTGTGTGTGCATATGTGTGTATGTGTTTGTATGTGTGTGTGTATGTGGTGTGTGTACACGTATATATGTGTGTGTTTGTATATGTGTGCATGTGTTTATGTGTGTATGTGTTTATGTGTGTATGTGTTTATATGTGTGTATGTATATGTGTTATGTGGTGTGTTTGTATCTGTATGTATGTGTGTGTATTTGTGTGTGTATGTGGTGTGGTGTGTGTGTCTGGAGACAAACCCAGGAGGCTGCGTACGTTAAGCAAACACTCTACCACTGGGTTTCAGCCTCAGCTCAGTGAACATCAGTTGGTTCACTGCTGGCTGGAGTAAGCTGTATTTTTGGTTTTGTTGCTTTGTCCTAAAAGGAAAATTGTTGCTTTAGAGGGTTAAGAGTGCAGTTTAAGAGTGCAGTTGTGCTGCCACAAGGTAGGATTCGTCTCTGGCCCTCTTCTTCCTTCCTGTCGTCTCCTCATTCCCGTAGGGACGTGTCACAGGTAGCAGGGCAGCTGATGTTCAGCACTGCGTAAGGACGTGCTCACTGAAGTCACATGGCGAACTATGAGCATGACGGCAGACAGGGAACTCCCGAGCTCAGGCCAAGTCTCAAGGCAGCCAGTCATGACAAGTCCACGTTGGCACACACAGCTGTATACATGCTCAGAGAGAGCAGGCACCCAGTGTTCCGGTCACGCCTGCGCGTACATGCCGCGTCCTGAGATCACTGAGCACTCGCTGCTCTCGGGCCTACTTCCTGGCCTCCTGGATCCCTGACTCAGAACTTGAGTCACTCACTAGAGTTGGAAATGGGGGACCATGAAGTGTATACACAACTTTTGGTGGTGGTGGTGGGGTGTGTGTGTGTGTGTGTGTGTGTGTGTGTGTGTGTATGATCTGAGAATATCTGGCAATTGGGGATGAAGGCTCCTTGCCCCTCTGACAGAGTTGTTGTGTTGTTCAGTAATACACTAACTTTGTCAGCTATCGTTGTGTAACGAATGATCTCAAACGAGGCAGCATTCATCTGCAAAACCAATCATCAGTAGGTCTTTTAAAAACTGTGTGTGTGTGTGTTGTGTGTGGTGTGGGTGTGTGCGCACGCGTGTGTGCAGGTGCATTCAGAGAATAACTATCAAGAGTCAGTTCTTTCCACCTTTACATGGTTTCCAGGGATCAAATGCAAGTTGTCAAGCTTGATCAGCAAGTACCTTTATCCACAGAGCCATCTTGTTGGCCCAGCACTGGTTCTTGTTCAAGCGTCTGAGGTTATCTGAGGGTTAGTTAATCTGCAGGGCTTCCCAAAGCCAAAAGCATGTCACCCACTGCCCTGGCCACTCCCTCGCATTCATCGCTGGCCATCAACTTGCCCATCTCTTGCCCTCCTTTCTCTTCACCCTGTTTCTTATCTGCCCTGAATCCCTGCTCAACAGAGCAACGCTTGACTCTCCAGCACGCCATGCAGACTTGTCTCAGTCTATCACACGATGGCTCACTGTTGCACAAGGGTAATTATGAGACAAGGGGTGGCTCCCTGGGACAGCAGCAGCCCATGGCCTGTGTTATGGAGGTGGGGAGCAAGCTGACAGGGTCCATCCGGGCATGTGCAGGCTGGTGGCATCCAGGTGCTGGATGCAACCAATGAGGAGAGGTCGCAGCTGGGGGAAGATGCCCAGGGGACTAACTGCTTAGTAGTTGAGGGTGTGGGCTGCGGACCCAGCATCCCTGGGCTCCCTTGCTAGTCAGGAAACCTTGGGCAAGCTTTCCATTCTGCACCTCCGTCTGCTCGTCTGCAGATGGTGGGTGGGTACTAAGAGCTACAGGAAGCCATGAGGACTGAATGAGTTCCCTCACGTTAATGAGGAGCAAGTCTCAACTGGGACTATAGTGTCCTCCAGTGTGGCTGTGTCTGGACACATTCTGGCTGTCATAAGCAAGAGTCCCTTTGAGTGACAGAGGCCAGGGCTGCTGCTGACGTCCCACAATGCTTCAGGTGGTCCCTACCTCAGAGACTGAGCCATAGCGCCCCCTGGTGCCAGGTGGAGGAACTGATCTGTGCTTATAACAAGAGCCTCTTCTTTAAATTGCTGTGTCTGCTCACATTTATAATGAGGACCATGCTGCTGATAATTATAGTCGTTACATTATAATCCACTTCCCAGTTCCCACGGGCCTAGCACAGGCGGGTTTGTAGCCAGCTTCTTCCGTCTTACTCTCATTTGGACAGGCTCTACCATCAGAGTAGCTCTTTAACTCCCATGCTGCAGAGGAAACTGAAGTTCGGGGTAGATTATTCAGGTTGCTGGGGAATCAGCATTGAGTCCAGACTGGAGCACTGAAGGGTCATTCCTCATTGGCACTTCATTAGCGGGTACTCAGAGGAGCAGAAGGCTACTTACAGAGTCTTTTCCAATTTGAGGGAGCCCTGCGCCGGGCTGTTGAAGACAGGCTGAGCTCCCCGTCCTGCAGGTCCAGGCTGGGCCTCCCCCCACCACTTCCCACCTGGGTGCACCCAGGTTGAGCCTCTCCCTGCCCTTTGGGTCCATGTTGAGCCTCTTCTTCCTGCAAGTATAGACTGAGACTCCCCCCCATCCTTGCCCTGCAGGTCCATGAGCTCGTTGCCCTTTGGGTTCAAGCTGAGCCCCCTAACTCCACTTCCCTACCCAGCAGACTCAGGCTGAGTGGGCTTTAGTGGCTGCTACCAAGGAATCTGGTCACACCTCTACCCGGCTTGTGCCACATTCTTGGTTCCTGGGTGCTGGGCTGGCCTCTAGCGGCCTCTCTCTCCTTCAACTACGGTCTCTGCTCCACTATTGACTGATAAGGTCATAACACAAAGGCCGTGTCCTTACCCTGGCTTCCCATTTTACAGCTATGAAAACTGAGACTCAGAGAGGGAAAGATGTATATCCACAGTCTCGCAGAGGGTGAGGAGGTGAGGCTGGCTCTCTAGTAAGGATTTCTAGAGCAGCTTCTCCCAGACGGAAAAATGAGCAGGTGCAACCTCAAGTCAGAGAAGGGTGTTGATTTTGTAGCAGGAGAACCCAGTGCCTCCAGATCCCCTAATTTATATGCTGGGACCCCGAAACCATCTAGTGCAGCCAGTGAAGGCGTTGGGTGATGAGAAGATGGTTCTCAAAGTGCCGGGCGCACAGACACGAGGATCTGACCTTGGATCTCTAGCACCTAAATAAAAACTTGGGTGTGTCTATAATCCCAGCACCAGGATGATCTCTGAAGCTGATTGGTCAGCCAGCCTCACTGAAGCAGCGAGAGATCCTGTCTCAGATGATAAGTGACCGAGAACGACACTCTGTCCTCCATCTGCTTGTGTGCACACATGCACGTGCACACACACACCCCTCCACACACACATTCACACACAGCATTGACACTGAAACTTACAACCTGGGATTGAACCCTAGCTCTGCCACTTGCTCACTGGGAAAGTCTGGGTGAGTCTCCTGCAGCAGCTGCCTCCTTTTTTGCCAGTTAGTGACAACTGTGTTCCCTGCGTGTCTAATGTGAGTAGTAAGCTGAAGGCTCGCTGTGTCTGCTTGGGGATGTAGTCAGTGCTCAGTAAGTGCAAACAGGACTCAACCGCGCTCCACTTAGGAGCTGCATACTCTTCTGCAGATGCCCCACAGCAACGCAGTCCATTTGTGACTTGCTTAAGGGGACTTGGGGCTCCGCCACAAAATGGGATCTTGGAACAGTGCTTCCTTTAGAACCACAGGTGATTGTTTTCTTCCCATTTTGTCTCCGATCTCCGGAGAAAATTTGCCCAGAGACATGATTGCGCGCCTCTCGCTGCTTAGCTATCAAATGGAGACGCGGTGGATGGCTTTGTTTGGGTTTAGCTGCCACGGTTGTCAAATTGTCACGAAAACACACAGATGTTGGCAATTTCCAAACGTGTTGCGAGGTGGCCTGGGAAACGGAGCCACGCACCAGCATGGGGTGCAAACATTCGCAGGAGGCACCGGCTTGTTCTTTCAAAAACCGTAAACAGAGCAGAGCAGCCAATTTTATAATTAACTGGGAACTGATCTCCAGTTAGGCTGCTTTGCTTGGAGAGAGTGGCCAGGAGCTGCCAGGAGGGGCCATGGGAGGCCGTGGGCTTTGACTCTCGTGACAGACCATAGCACATCCGCAATTCTTCCCTTCGCCACACACTCCGGTGTGCTTGGGGATGGAATCGTCAACAGTTCACCGTGGAGCTGGGTATGTGGGAGGACACTGCCTCCAGGACCTTGGCTAAGGAGCAGGCAGGACAGGTCACAGGAATAAACATGGCTGCCTGTATTCAAAAGCCATAGCATTTCACAACAGTGGGCTGGGGGTGTGTTTCCACTGGTAGAGAGCATGCGTGATGGTGATCCCGGCTTTGTATAAACCAGATATGGCAGTGTATGTACTCAGGAGATGAAGGCAGAGGTTTGAAGTCAGGAACTAGGGAGACATCTCAGTTGTCAAGATACTTGCCATGTGAACAAGAGAACTAAACTCAGAAACCCGGGTCCCACATAATGCCACCAGTAATTCCAACCTTGGAAGCAGAGACTGAGAATCCCCAGAACAAGCTGGCTAGTAGGATTAGCCCTACTTGTGAATTTGGGGTTTGGTTGAGAGACCCAGCCTTTCAAGAAATGAGATGGAAGAGCAATCGGGGATGACTCCCAATATCACCCTTGGCCTCCACAAGCATGGGCATACATGGGCATGTGCACCTACTTACATGTCTGTGCCCCCACGCATGGTAGTACATGTGTGTCTGGGATATGTGCATACATGTGTGCATGACACACACACACACACGAAATAAAACAGAAAAAAATGTCAGTTTCCTCTGCTTATACAAGTACAAGGCTTGCCTGGGGTACATGAGATTCTATTTAGGTAAAAATAAATTTCTAGGATGGTGACTGCAGAACGGGAAGTCAAGGATGTGTCCTCCTTAATACATGGCCCTGGGGGATTGGGTAGATCTCACATTCACACACACACACACACACACACACACACACACACACACACACACACACGTGTGGAGCTATTCCTGAGTCCTAGATAACACTCCAGAATACGAGGAAATTCCAGGACTCAACAGGACAAAACACAGCTTCAGAGACCCCCACAAGAAGAGAGGTTAGGGGCTGGAGAGGTGGCTCAGGGGTTAAGCCTCTGCCTTCCAGGCGGAAGGTCCTGAGTTCGGATCCTAGACCCCACGTATAGATACCGGGCGAAAGCGGGGGCGGCCTGTGTTTCTGGTCCTGGTAGGGCGGAGCCTGTGAATCCCGGGGCAGAGTAAACAAGGAGGAGGTGGAGGCGGTCCATGGTGGTTCCCAAATTCGTCCGTGGTTCTACACATACATACACACATATACATATACACACACACACACACGCATACATGCACAATTGAATAAATAATTAAAAAAATACTTAAAAAAAGAGAAGAGAGGCTAGGCATTCAATAAGAGCAAAGTCAACACACACCCAAACAAAACCCACCAGAACCATCCTTTGGGGGAGACAATTTGGCAGGAAGTCTTAGAATTCCAGTCTTTGATTTGGCAATCGTGCTTCTAGAAATCTCTTCTGTGGTTGCCTCTGCACAGAGATGGGAAAGGCATTTGATGTGATCAGATGCAGGACTTGTGACACTAACAAGGGATGTCTTCAAAAGGGGATGGCTGACCACTCCCCTCCCAGCATAGGGAGCTGTCCAGTAAACTGCACCCTGTAATGAGCTCCTTGGGAGCTTCTTTCAGCAGAGCTGGGGAAAAAAAAATCTCTGCAAATTTTCAGTTGTACCAGTGGAGCAGAGAGAAAAGTGTGTGTGTGCGTGTGTATAACAGAGAGAGACAGAAATACAGAGGCATGACATACATGTGGAGGTCAGAAGACATCTTTCAGAAATTACTTCTCTCTCTCCCTCCCCTCCCTCTTCCCTGCTTCATTTTGTCAAACTCAGGGCCCTGTGCATGCTGAACAAGTGCTCTATACCTGAGCTGCAACCCCTTCCTTCCGTCTTTCTACTTTAAATCTTTGCCATTTTACACTAGGTGCCTCTTTGCTATATTTTATTTATTTGCTCATGTGTAGGTCCCCATGTGTGCATGTATGCATGTGTACAGGGTGTATATGCATACGGAGGTCATCGGTTGACATCAAGTGACTTCCTTGTTTACTCTTCACCACATATACTGAGGCAGGGTCTCTCCTGAATGCAGATCTCACCAGTTCTAGTGTAGCCAGCCAGCTTGCTCTGGGGACGCTCTGTCCCCCCAGAGCACTCACATGGGTGTTGGGGGGATCCAAACTCTGGTCCTTGTGCTTTACCCATTGAGCTCTCTCCTAAGCCCTTATAGGACTTAAAGCAATGTTTATACTTTTTTTTTAATGGGGTTATTTCAAAGCCTGAAAAAAAATTTTTTTCTGTTTCTGATGGAATAAAGAGATAAAGAAGTCTTGCCTGGAATCAGTATTCAGCTAAAATAGCTATAGAATTTGCCAGATAATATCTGCCTCCCATCCAAGGAGTATATTTACTTCCTCTTACCCAGCAGGATCAGCTACAAATCTGGTACTTGATGGTGCCTTGGTGTGGATTCAATATGGTGTCTTTGGTATCTTTGGCATTATTATCGACCTCAAGGATTCCCCAGGATCTGGCTCTGATGGCAACGTAGATGTGCTGTCCCCTAGCTTCCTGGAGCCCTAACTACCTATCCCCTGACCCACGAGCCTGTCACCATCTTATTCTGGAGTTACGTGAATATACCAAGTGAAAATTCATTTGATGCAGCGTGGGAGGTCAAAGTTCAAGGACGGGGGGGGCGGCAGGAACTGGGATCTGTAGGCAGGTCACACAGTGAGTCCTGAGACCAGGGCTGGGACCCTTCTCCCATCCCATCCCTCATCTCCTGGCTGCACAGGGAGGGTCCCATTCTGCTTCCCTAGGAGACAGGCCTCTCCAGAACACCCACACACACCCTTACCCCCGCGCTGCACAGGATATGGCATTGAGCCCTTCAATCTTCTCAGTCTATCGCTCTAAGAGGGTCTTCTCTGCTTACTTCATGACTCCCTGCATGGTCTGATACTTTGCTCTGTGCAGATCTGGCTGAGGGGAGGGAAGAGAAAAGAGGGAGAGAGGATGTGGGAGTGAAAGGTCATAAATAGGGAAATCTAGGGGCTGGAGAGGTGGCTCAGGGGTTAAGCCTCTGCCTTGCAGGCAGAAGGTCCTGAGTTCAGATCCTAGACCCCACGTATAGACGCCGGGCGGAAGCGGGGGCGGCCTGCGTTTCTGGTCCTGGTAGGACCGAGCCTATGAATCCCCGGGCAGAGTAAACAAGGAGGAGATGTGGTTCTACACACACACACACATTCACACACACACATACATACACACATGCACACACGCATACACGCACAATTGAATAAATAATAAAAACATATAAAAATAGGGAAATCTAGGTCCCAGAAGTGAGGTAGAGTGGAAGAAAAGGAAAGATACTTCATGTAAACCAGGGAGGTCAGCTGGACGCAGCACCAGACTCCCTCATCATTCCCAAATGCCAACACATGCAAAGCAAAGACCCTGGGCTGGCTTCTGGAGAGTGCCCACCTCAAGACCGACCTCAGCTAGGCGCAGCAGCAGGGTCCGACCTGACTTCCTCTCTCCTCTGCCCCCCACAGCTCTAGCCCTTCCGCAGGCCTTATGCAATCTAAGCAGCACCGCCGGAGACCACGCCCCGCTGACTGCTCCCGCTCCAGGCTGTCCTGGGCAGAGAGCTCGTCCCTCGACGGCTTCTGGAGGGAGGTGGAGCGCCTCCAACAGAGGGAAGTGTTGAAAGAGGAGGAGGGTGGTATGGGCGAAGACCAGCTTCCTGAAGGTGAGAGACCTGGCCAGTCCTGCAGGGTGGGTAGATGGGAAGCCTTATTCCAGGGACAGCTGCAGGCTCAGCATGCACCAGGGGTTTGCCGTAGGATGCTGGCGTTTTCCTTACGATGCACAACAGAGGGTTCTATTCTAACATGTAGAAGGTCTTCTTGCATCAAGGTCCCTCCTGTGCTCTGCCCGGCTGGGTCCACATGTGTGGCATCTCTGCCGGACTTGGGGTAGGAAGTGAGTGTAGCAGTTAGTCGTAGATGCCAATTTGACAACTGAAAGGTTGAGTCTTTGGGTATACCTGTGAAGAGTTGCTTAGTTAAGGTAAGCCCTGAGCAAGTCTGCAAGAGATTGTCTAATTGATGTGGAAATACCCAGCCCACCCCAGGTAGGACCATTCTCTGGGCGGGTGGGTGAAGTAATACTTTGACAGATTGGCAAGAGAGAGACTATGCTCCTGTCTCAGCAGTTCCTGCGGCTAGAGTGTGGCTAGCTCCCTGGCTCCCAATGTTTGGGTAAGCTTCTCTGCCATGCTGATGAACATGACTGAGAATCACAAGCTGGAACGAGCCCCTCACTCCCCTAAAGTTGTTTGGGGTCCTGCACTCATTCAGCAATGTGAAGATGAAATCGCATCCGGAGTCGGAGTGTGTGCCCCCCACCCCAGCCTTCTGTCTCTAAGGGCCGTCAGTGCTGAGAGTTTAAAACTGAACGCTGGCTGATGTCGTTAGCACCCCCCACTCAGCAGATGCACAGGGGCAATCAGGCTGGGGTTACCGGGCCCTGTGATGCGCGCCGTCCGTGGCAGCCCTAGTGTCCACGTGGCGTTTGCTTCTCCGTGGGTCTTAGCATGGTGCGCGTGGCTGAGCTGTGCATGGACTTCAGGTGTCCTCTGTCTGTTGGCCCCAGGAGATGCCGAGTCCCAGTGGCTGCAGGACACAGGCCTGTCGGGTCTCGTGGGTGGCCCAGGCTTGGATGGTGACCACCAGGGGCTCCTGTCAACCCTGACCCGGACCCAGGTGGCTGCTGTGTGCCGCCGGCTGGACGTCTGTGCCCGCTCAGCCCGAAGGCGACACAAGGCACCTACCAGAGACGTCAGGGAAATCTTCGGGGTCTTCACCTCAGGGGTGAGTAAGGAGCAACGGGGTCACAGTAGGCACTGTCTTCCTGAGGTCTCTTCTGCTGCAGACCCCCGAGGACGCATGTGCTCACACGTGTCTTTATTTTGCACGCGGGGGCTTTGCTGTACATGGCAGTGTGGAGGTGCCTAGTGCTATCGGGTCCTCGGGCAGGTGTGAACGCCGAGGGTCTCACCTCATCGTTGCAATCTGAGCAGCATGATTCTTGTTATCACCTGTGTGCTCTGCGGGCTGCAGAAGCCAGATAGGTGGTAGGCGTCCCCTTCTTGCCTAAGACCAGGATTAAAATGATTGACATTAAAGCCAGGCAGCCCGGGCCTCACGCCCCTCCCCACCCACTGAGCTGCTCTGGGATCTTGGGCAAGTGACTTAGCCTCTCTGCCCTGACACAACCCCAGCTGGGAGTGACTCCTGTCTCCCAAGATCCCATGAGAATTACCTTACATGCAACTAATCAGGTGCTATCTGCCCTTGGTATAGGAAGTGTCTTCAGAGAGTGGGGACACAGGAAAGAGATGGACCCAGGTCAGTTCTGGGGCTTCTATGTCTCCTTCAGGTAAGTGGCCTCCCTTCTGCGGGGCCTCGGGGATCCTTCA
Source organism: Typhlomys cinereus (assembly GCA_023101885.1). NCBI lineage: Eukaryota > Metazoa > Chordata > Mammalia > Rodentia > Platacanthomyidae > Typhlomys > Typhlomys cinereus. Next base: position 3,078,487 of record JALPQD010000196.1, read on the forward strand.
GGCTGCACCAACAGTCTCTGTAGAGGGAGAAAATGCACAGTTCTGAGTATTTGTGTTTCTTGCTGGCCCCTGCCCTTCCCTGCATGTGGGGTGGTAGGAAGGGACCCCAAAGGGACAAGTTGGAACCTCAAGTAGATTATGTCCACCATCTGGCTTGCGGGCCTCAGTCCAGAAATTTTCCAGCTAGGGAATCACTTCCAGAGCAATAGCCCTGAGTCCTAAACTTGCTTCCTGTCACCAGTCGTGACCATGTCTGTGCTTCAATTCCACAGGAGCAGCAGGAACTGGTGGGTGGCAGCAGCCCCCCGGGCCAGGGGAGGTCTTTGACATGGACTGCGCCTACTCAGAACAAGCAGCAGCTCTCCTGCAGAAGGCCAGGCTGTGCCCAGGGGGCACCTGTGCTCAGAGCAAGGGCGACCTGCCGGTGAGGATGCTGTCCAGAGGTCCTTGGGTTCCAGAACGTTCTTCTTTCCTCATACCTTCCAGGCTGCCAGGCACCCAGTAGGGATGCTGGCATCCCAGTGTGCCAGCATGCCGCCGATAAACTCCCAATCAAACACCTCAGAGGAACAAGGGAGTTTTATTTTGGCTTACAATAGTCCAGCGACAGTGGTTAGTCCAGCTTGCAGGAGAGCTCATTCTAATACCAGGAGCCGAGGGAAATGGCCACACCATACTCTGTGTTGAGAGAGGGGCAAACCTGTGAGTCTGTCCAAGTATGCCAAAGAATGCCACCTTCCTGAACCAGCTCCCTCCATTTATCCGGCTGCCCAGGGAATGGTGTGGGTCTTCCCACATCAATTAGACAATCTCCTGCAGGTTTGCTTAGAGTTTGCCTTGACTGTCAGATCTTCACAGATGTGCCCAAAACCTAGCCTGTAACTGTCAAGTTCACACACACACACACACACACACAACTATCACAGTTGGTACATACTAATCATGGAATGCATAACACAAATACCAGCTGTGTGGCTACTGATTGTCTGGGCGGCCGCCATCATCTCAATGCCATGACTGAGACTCCTCTTTGCTTTGATCTGTAGAAAGTTCTTCCTCACTCTACGAATTGATTGCTGTCCACCCATAGCTTTTCTAGTTATCTTAAAAACTATATGGGTGCCCGGTGTGTGAAAGAGACTCGTGTTTTAGCCTCAGTATTTAATCTCCCAAAGTGTTCAGTCATCTCAGCCCACTGGTATCAATCATTTCTATTTAAGAGTGCAACTAGGGCTGAGAGATGGCTCAGTGGTTAAGGCAATTTGCTATGCACACGAAAGGAACTGAGTTCAGATCCCAGATCCCACTTGAAATGCTGCCCCCGAAGGGCAGAATCCTCTGAACAAGTTGACTAGACCAGACAAGTTCTATAGACCCGACCTCAAAAGAATAAGGTAGAAGAGTGATCAAGGATGATTCTTGATCTCTCTTCAGGCCGTCACATGCACATGCACATGCACACAGGTGCCCACACACATGTAAAATACACATACACATATATGCATCCCATATACATATATACATGAAGGGGGGCACCTGTACTTTAACTCAAGATAACGTGTCCAAATATTCATTGTGCAAACGTGATTGTGTATAGCTTTGGGCTATCATGCAGCTAGAAATTTCTATCCCCTGAAATCTCCCCCATGCCTTTCCCAAGCAGTCAGTCCCTCTCCCCCCATAGGAAATGGCATTCTGACGGCTTTGGTGGGCCACTATCTTCCCTGGGTCTGCTGTGACTAAGAGAAGCTTCTGCTGAACCTTTAGTAAGACATGTTTATGGCCCTGGGGTATGTTTCCCTGGAGGCTGCCTCACCCGGTGGCGTTCGTTCCCAGGCCTCCCAGCCACCTGCTTCTCAGCTTCCCCAGGGACATGTGAGTATGTCACAGGACTCTCATTTTGTGCTGGACAGAAGAGAAGCAAATCTAAGGGAGGCAAAGCTGGGAGATGCAGAGGCCAGAGCTGGGTCCCCACGGCTGGGAGACCCCGTGTCTTCCCAACCAATCATGACTTTCTGCTGCTTAGGAGGTCTGCCTCCATCCTGCAGCATTCTCTATTCCAATACAAAAGAAGCATTTGAATTCATTCACGTGGCAGTTTTGCTTTGAACTTTTTGTTTTGAAATAAGTTTAGTTCCCCAGAAGTTGCAAAAATCTTGGAGTTCCCATCTCTTGTTCACCTGCTTTCTGTTATCTTATGTAACGAGGCTCCCCCAGATGCAGATTTACTATCTTTATTTTTTATGTGTGTGGTTATATAATATAATTTATGTGTGTTTGCATAGGGTTGGGCATATGTGTATGGATATATGTATGTATTTATGTGTATTTGTATAGGATTGAACACATGTATATGTATGGATGTATACATGTGTTTGTGCGTGTTTGCATTGGACACGTGTGTGTATGGGTGCTCCTGCATGTGCGTGCGTGTGCCTGTGGAGGCCCAAGGATGATATTGGGAATCATCTTCCATTGCTCTTCCATCTTATTCCCGTTGAGCTCAGGTCTCTAGTTAAACCCAGAGTGCACCATTAGGGTTAGTCTGTCTAGCTAGCTTGTTCTGGAGAATACCAAGCTCTGCCTTCTAGGACTGGAATTGCAGATGGGCTGCCACCACCTAGCATATTTTACTTGGAATCTGGGGATCTGAACTCTGGTCCTTTTGCTTGTGCAGTAGGCACTTTAACTGCGGAGCCATCTCCTTGGCCCCCAGATGCAATTTTAAATAGTGAATTCCTGTGCTTAACAAATCAAAGATCATTCATGTGCAGCATCATCTTGTCTTCTTTGCTGATGCTTCTCCTTCAATACATAATGAATGATAATAATTAATACCTCATGTATTTATTTACCTTGGACTATAGACCAGGGATTATGCTAGGCCCTTGAGCTGGGGCTATAGCTCAGTAAGACAGTAGCCAACATGTGTGAGACCCTGGGGTCAATTCCCAGTACCATAAAAAAGTCAAATATTTCATGTGCATGATTACGTTCAGTTACTGTCATGGTTAAGCACTGTGTCAACTTGAGGGTTTGAGCTCTGGGCACAGTTGTAGAGAGTTGATGGTTAAGCCTAGAGCAAACCTGAAGAAGATTGTCCAGCTAGTAGGGAAGACCCAGCCCATGGTGGGTGGGATTAGGCCCTGGATAAATCACAGAGAGCTGGTTGAGAGAGTTGGCATCCTTCTGTATACTTGGCCAGACATGCTGGTCTGGCAAGTGAGGATTGTCCATCTCTCAGCCATTATGGTGGCCAGTTCCCTCAGCCCTGGTGTTGGTGCGTGCCCTCCTGTCAAGCTGGACTATGAACTGTAACCGGACTGTCGTAAGAAAGTAAACTCCTTGTTCCCTTAAGCTGTGTTCTGGTCATTTATCAGCAACTATGCAGGCGGACTGCAACAGTTACGTTGACGGTATTTGGATGAGTAAACCAAAAATAGTAATAGATAATAATTATGGAATCGACACTGTGAATATCAGGCACATGCCATATATGTTTTATCTGCTTTAGTTTCCCGAACAGTCTAGCAATGTTTCGTTTTCTGCTTTTTATCACTATAGTAATTCTGTAAGGGAAAAGGTGTGTTTTGGCTCACAGCTCTGGAGGTGGCAAGAAACCTCCCTGATTTGGCCTGGTGGAGTAAAATGCTCACTGTAAGAACCAGGAAGGGGCTAGGGACCCACAGTCCCCCTCGAGGGCATGCCCCAATACCCTAAGGGGCATACCTAAGGGGCCCAATACCTCCTAGCAGGTCCTACCTCTTACTAGGCTTCACCTTTTAAAGATCCCAACCATCTTCTAGTGGCACCACCCCAGGCGCCAAACCTTTAAAACATGGCCTGGGCCACTGGGGACATTCCACAGCCAAACCACAGTAGAAATAGAACCTCCGATGGTCCTATTGTTTTTCAGATAAAATAATTTTCCTGAACTCTCAGGGGATGATAGAATTCAAATCCACACAGTGTGACTCCAGAGTTCATGTGCTAGATTCTATCCATCATTATGGTTAGCAGCTATGATTTTTTTTTTTTTTTTTGAATGCTCAGATTGGACTCTGGGATAGTGCGGGGTCATGTGATCTAACCTGTCAGCCAATACTGACCACATCTGTCCACTTCCTGGCTTTGACTGCAGAGCCACAATGTGGCCACTAGGGGGAGTGGCCGAGCACGGTTCATTTACAGTCAATATTTCATCAGTTATGCACAGTGAGGAAGCTATGAATGCCATGCACTGGTAGGGACAGAAGGCTGAGAGAGAAGAATGAAGAAGACTGTAAGCGATGGTATAAAGGCCACTGGGTGCTCCCGCTCCTCCAGGTCTTCTGATTCCATTGTAGTTAGTAAAAATAACTTGCATTTACAGGCACCTTGCTAGTTTTCAGTGCAACGTTAACCATAAGCTCACACTTATGATTCCAGGTGTGGATTCAGGTTCAGAATGTCGGTGGCTAGTGAGAGGCAGAACTTGAACTTGAGTCCAGGATAGACACTGGTGCAACTCTTACCTCCTCCGCACTGTCCGAATGCCTAGGGATGCGGAAGCCCCACACTCCACCTGCTCACCTCCTGACAAACTGTCTTTACTTCCTTCCCTAGAGGTTTAGAATCCCTAAGGGCAGACTCGGCCTGACCAAGATAGGAGACTTGTCCTCGGGGGACATGAAGAAGGTCTCGCCACTGGCTCTCATAGAACTGACCGCGCTCTGCGACATCCTAGGCTTGGACCTGAAGAGGAGCAAGGCGGAGAAATGCAAGACTGCAGGTCAGCAGCCAGCAAGGGGGTGTGTGCATGTGTGCACTGCGCCCTGGGACACAGGCCTGGCTGACCCACAAGCTCTGTATGTCATGCACAGGGCCATGCCCCCCCCAAGCCTGCACGGCCACCAGACCTGCTCAGCTTCTGTGGTTTTGCTGGCTATGGTCCTTTTCTCCCATATGAACACACTTGCAGGCAGGCGTAGTGAGTGGCACGTGCCACTGTAACCCAAGACTCAAGAGGGCGGCAGGGGAGGGTTGTTAAGTTTGAGGCTTTCTTCTGTTCCAAATGGAGTCAGAGAGAGAGATGCATGCCATGGCACACGGGTGGAGACGAGAGGGCAACCCCCTGAAGTCACTTCTCTCCTTCTACCATGGGCTTCCGGAGATGTGTCTGAGGATGCCAGGTTTGTGTGCAGGGGCCTTACCTGCTGAATCATCTCATTAATGTTACGATATAGTTTTCAAAAATTCACTTTTGGGATGGAGAGATGGCTTAGAGGTTAAGACTCTGCCTCACAAGCAGAATGTCCTGAGTTCGGATCCCAGGTCCTACGTAAAACAAACAAACAAACAATAACAACAAAAAAACCCCACCAGGTTGAAAAGGCAGCGGCCTGAACTTCTTGCCCTGGTGGGCAGAGCCTGGGAAATCCCAGAGCAAAGCAAGGAGGAAGGAGGTAGAACAACCCAGGATGACTCCCAAAGTCACCCTTGGTCCTTCACAGGGACACACAGTGCCCTGTGACACACACACACACACACACACACACACACACACACACACACACAGAGTAAATAAATTAAAATTTTTTAATTAATTTTTTTAGTTAGTATACAAAATAATGGGATTATGACACTTTCACACACACACACACACACACACACACGCATGCACGTACATACACACACCTAGATTTGGCATATGAAAGCTAACATCATTTCTTTTGTCTTTTCTTTCCTCTACCCTCTCCCGTTCCCTTCTCCTGCCTCAGCCCCCAGAGCGCTGGGATCCCAGCTGCTACCCAGCTCTTGTCAAGTTCTGACACCTGTTACCTTCTGCTAGCACGATGGCGCTTCCTTTACTGCCTCCCTTCAGCATTGTGCATTGCCACTGGTTTTGTTTGTTTTTTCCAAGACAAGAGTAGGATGGATAAGAAAGATGGAAAGAGCAGGATCTAAGAGAAGGGAAGCCACCAAAAGAAGAAATGGAAGAGAAGACAGGGAGAAAGTTGCCTAGATAAGACCTCAACCCTGGACGGCGGGGAGACCTGAGACCTGCAGAGCCAGGCAGCTGTGTCCTGGACTGTTGGCATACACTCTCCTGGGGCAGGAGCACATCTTCCTTACCCTTATCCTCCGTATGCAGCGGGGCTGCTCTGCCCCATCCCCACTGCTGTCATTGCTGAAGTCAGATGCTCTGTTCGAAAGATGTGTACCCATTTCAGGTTCATCCTCTCTGGTGCGCTTATTCCTTCCCGGGAGGAATGTCCAGTCATCCAGGGATGACGTCCAGTAGTCTCTGCAGGCCTCACATACACCTTCTGTTCTCACTTCCTGCAGACACGGGCCTTTTCGGCGTGCCTCTGGACAGCTTGCTGGAAGCGGACCGCAGAGTCCGCCCCAGCACCCGGGTCCCACTGCTCCTGCAAGCTGTAAGTCTCCCCCAACTTAGGTTCACTTAACCCGTAATGGCTCTGAGGGCTATTTGCGAGGTTCCTGGCACAGAGGTTAGAGGCTTGCCTCGATCACCTGTTTGCTCAGGGACATGGGTGCAGCCTTGAGCAGCCTCCACCAGCCTCCATTCGGCTTCTGTGGGCTGGTGTTCTAGCAGCAACCTCTTGTTATGGCCGCTTGGCCCCCAGAAGTGGACTGAGGATCCTGCTTGGGGTTACAATTGCCCAGCATGCCTGACTCTGGTTCTGTCCCTAGACCCACAAAACAACTCTTGAAAGGCTTGAGTTCTGAAGGAATCCCGTGTAGTCTCTCCTCTTCCTGGTTTTCATGGATAGAGACTCACCAGCCGGGATTCCACGTCCCAGTGGTGGCTGGTTTGAACGCTGGTTTCTTTCTCTGATAGCTTCTGTCCTGTTTGGAAAAGAGAGGGCTGGACGTGGAAGGCATCCTCAGGGTGCCTGGATCACAGGCCAGGGTGAAGGTAAGTCTGGCTACCCCCCACCCCCACATCATGCTGCCTCTCCCCACCGTGGCTGCCTCTCCCCACCGTGGCTGCCTCTCCCCACTGTGGCTGCCTCCCCCATCATGGCTGTCTTTACCCTCCCTACTCCCCCTCAACATCATGGCTGCCTCACCCTCCCACTCCCTGGCCTGTCGGCGTTCTCAGCGTGGTTGTGGGTCCCAGCAGGGAAGGCGGCCCAGCAGAGCACTGTGGTTGGGAGTGTGGGTCCTGGTGTCACCGCGACACCTACTGGGTAGAGCACTGTGCTCAGTGGCTAGCCTGGGAAGGCCATCTCATCTCCATAGCAACCACACCTGGGAGGTGGTACTGCTGTCATCCCCACCTTGTGGGCAGGGACACTGAGGCCTGGACAGGTGAGAGAGCAGTATAAACCGGAGCTGTGAGTCACCTTCTCCTTGGTGACCCTCCTTCCCCTAGGGACTGGAGCAAAAGCTGGAGAGAGACTTCTACGCCGGCCTCGTTTGCTGGGATGAGGTTCATCCAAATGATGCGTCGGATCTACTCAAAAGGTTCCTCCGGAAGCTGCCGGCGCCGCTGCTCACCGCCGAGTACCTCCCGGCCTTCACTGTGGTGCCCAGTGCGTGTGGCCTGCCTGTGCGTGTGGAGGGAGGTGGGAGACCCCGACTTTGGTGGAGAGGGGAAAGGACTACCTGTTCCAGGCACGTCTGTCCTGGATCTCAAACTGATAGGGCAGGAAGTGTGCTTGTCCGTGAGAATGTATGTGCATCCCCGAATGAGTGAGCACACGTGCAGTATGTATGGGGACTGAAGAAGGGGCTGAGGCTTTGGGAACCATAGTCATTGTGAGTCCTTAGCCAGATCAGGGACTGACTGCCTTCAGTTCTTAACTTCGTGGGGTGGAGTCTATCAGACTCGTTCACTTGTGGTCATGCATACATGTATGTCCACCTGTATGTTTACACGCTGTGGGTTGGAACACATACATGTATGCACATGTCCATCTGTCGGTGTGTACCTTTGCACTGACACACATATGTGTGTGCATGTCTATCTGTGAACATGCCTGCAAGTTGATACACATATGCATGTGTGTGTGTGTGTCCATCTGTCTCTGTGCATGCTTATGGGTTGGCACACATGTGTGTGCATGTCCATCTGTCTGTGAACACACCTGCAGCTTGATGCACGTGTGTGTGTGTGTGCATGTGCATGTCTATCTGTCTGTGTACATGCCTGTGGGTTGGCACACACACGTGTGTGTCTGTGTGTATGTGCATGCGCATCCGTCTTTACCCTCCCTACTCATGTGTGTGTGTCTGTGTGTGTCTGTGTGTGTCTGTGTGTGTGTCTGTGTGTGTCTGTGTGTGTGTCTGTGTGTGTGTGTCTGTGTGTGTCTGTGTGTGTGTGTGCATCTGTCTCTGTGCATGCCTATGGGTTGACACACGTGTGTGTGCATGTCCATCTATCTGTGGACAAGCCTGTGAGTTTGCATGTATCACACAGACCCTGTGTCTGGGCTGCCTCCTTGGCCCTCCACTCCTGCTTCCCTCTGACTGGAAGGCACTCCTCACACACCGCAGAGCTGTTTCCTGCCCAAAGTCAGACATCGGCACCGCAGGTGGCCCCTTGATCTGACCTTACAAGGGGCCATGAGCCCCTGGAGTCTGTGACCCCAGGTGTGAGACCACATTTCCTTTCTGGCCCTCCCCTTCTCAAGGGTGTCTTGAAACTTTCAGTGTAGGACAGGAGAGCTTCCTGTGTGACCCTGGACTATAGTTCAGGTGAGGTCGTGTATGTGTGTGCGTGTGTGTGTGTGTGTGTGTGTGTGTGTGTGTGTGTGTGTGTGTGCCCGCTTTTCATCCACAAAGTACAATGAGTGTTTGGTTCTGCAGTGGTTCAAGCTCTACCTGATCTGACACTAGCCAGCAAGCAATTGTGGGTCTCGTGGCAAAGGAGCTCAGGAGTTTCTAGCTCTAAATTTCCCTGGAAGAGACCAGAGCAAGAAAGGAGCGTCCCTGAGTGCGGACCCCTCCCTCTCTCTTCTGTAGACATCCCCGACCCGAAGCAGCGCCTGCAGGCTCTCCACCTGCTGATCCTTCTCCTCCCGGAACCCAACAGGAATGCCTTGAAGGTAAGAGTGGCCTCTGAGCTCTCTGGCCTCAGCCTGAACTACAGAGCAGGCTCCAGATGTGCTTGTTCATTCATTCAACAATCATGACGACTCCCTGTCTGCGTCTCTTCCTCCAGAAGAGCAGGCCAGTCCTCCAAGGGGCAAAAGCTCCCAGGTGATCCTGGCAGAATGCAGCATCTTCCCAGGGAAAAGTTCTGAGTGCAAACAAGCTGCGTAAATTGCAAGGGCTGGGATGAGCTCAGAGCCGTTCTTCCCGCCAGGGACTTCCCAGAGCACTGGTTGCATCTGGGCTTTGTTCATCTCCAAGTGTGGCTGGAGCGGCCGCGCTTTCTAACTCAGTTCATTGATGCCTTCTTCCACTGAGTGGCATGGCAGGGAACTGGTATTCCACAGGGAGCTGTTTTAGGGGGAAATGGTCCCCTTGGGGATCCTCACTGGGTCTTCTAGGAGTGGGCACTCAGAGTTGCTGTCTTGGCTTGGGTCCCAGCTCCCCACTTTACCTGGGGTAGACAGAAGACAGACCCGCAGGCTAATCCTGTGAAAGGTCTGGGATCTTCCTCTGGAGTTTCTGCTTCCTTTCAGCCACTGAGGATAATGGAATAGTTTGTCTGATTGTTTGGGGGGAACTAAGAGAGTTAACACATAAGACACCCTGGAGTTGGGGATACGGATCTTTATAGGTGCACAATATATGCCTGCCCTCCTTTCTTTATGTTTACTTTCATTCTCCCTCTTCTTCCACTCCTTTCTTCTTACTACCAATCTATTGTCCTTTCCTTCATTCATCATCCATCTATTTGTCCATCCGTCCATTTGTCTATCCATGTGCCCACCCAATTGTCCATCATCCATCCATCTATATGTACACCTTGCTTTCCATGCGCTCATTCATCTGTCCATCCGTCCATCCTTCCATCTCCCTATCCTTTCATCCCTGGCTGCCTCTCTGCATCCTTACTATATGGCCCTGAGCACATTTTCAAAGCCACTTGCTTTCTCTATAAAGTGGGCACAGCAGTAAGCCCCACTGGATGACTTGCAGTGAGAGGGCAAACATGCACCAGGTGTTCGTCGCTGGTAGGAACACACCGCAGCGTGCTCAGCACAGTTAGGACCTAGCGTCTCTGCATCCATCCTTTCCTTTGTATCTTGGTGGAGGGAGGGGGAGCAGAGTCCAGAAAGAGGAGCTGCCCTGAGGCTTATTAGGGGAGGACCCCCTTCTAGACCTGTGGCTCTGTTCTACATGGAAGTTGAAATTTCATTAATCTTGGAAGGAGCAAAAGAAGGGAGAGAGTTTGAGTTACGTCATGCAGAGCAGGAAGATGAGATCTGGGAAGGTCAGGGAGTGGGCCGGTGGCAAAGCTGGGGCTGACTGACACTCCCCCTCCCCCCCTCCCCCGACCCTCACTGGCTCCTTCCTGGCGCCCCCCTGTGGCTGGGATTTGAGGCAGGTTGTGTCCTTCTAGACTCTGCTGGAATTCCTCAGGAAGGTGGCATCCCAGGAGCGGCTCAACAAGATGACGCTGTGGAACGTCTCCACGGTGATGGCCCCCAATCTCTTCCTGCCCCGAGCCCGGCCCCCCAAACTCCCCAAGGGAGAGAAGCAGATGGCAGAAGGTGCAGCCGAGGTGGTTTGCATGCTGGTGCATCACCAGGACCTGCTGTGGACCGTGAGTGCTGCAGGCCACGGGCCCCGCCTCTACCACACATACCCACTTACCGCCCATCTGTCGATCATCCATTTACCCATCCATCCACCCACCCAGCCAGCCACCATGTTAGCTGTTGCCCAGCATCTACCTACCTGCTCATCCTCCACACACTCATTGTCACTCTTAGCTATTGCTGAGGGAGCACCCAAAGTCAAACAACTTAAGGGAGCGAGGGAGATTTAGTCAACTTACAGTTCCAGAGAAGAGAAACAGACTTTCATGGCAGAGGAGACATGGATGGTGCGTGAAGCGGCAGGCTAAGTCACTCCCATCCACATTGCTGAAGACTGGATTCCTAGAGAGTCTCTCTTCTTCCCAGTCTTCTGTGGTTTCTTTTATCTGGTCCACTACTGGGAGGTTCTGATCAGATCTAGGGCTGGTCTTTGTAAATGTGTTGGTCTTTAGGTGGTCTCAGCTAATCTTAGTTAATGCCAGGTATGTCAAGTTGATACCCAGGATTAACTATCACACCCGTCCACCTATTCACCCATCTACTGGAGTGTGCGTCCCTCCACCCACTCTATCATCTATCTATCTATCTATCTATCTATCTATCTATCTATCTATCTATCTATCATCTCTCTATATTCCAGATATTACCCATATACCTATCTACCCATCAATCCACCCATCCACTCATGCAACCATCCACCCATCTATCTTCCATCCGCTGATCCATCATCTGCTCACCTGCCCCACTCACTCACCTACTTACCTATCTACCATGCATCCACCCACTCAACTCCTCACGTGCCCATTCATCTACACCTACCCAACCACCACATACCCACTCACCGCCCATCTGTCGATCATCCATTTACCCATCCATCCATCCATTATCCACCCATTCACTCATATCATATGTATCTACTCATATACCCACCTATCATCCATCCATCCACCCGCCCACCCATCCCCTCTGTCACTCTTAGACCCCAGCAAAGGAAGCCCCTCTTGCGTATCCCCAGTTCTTCCCATCTTGCGGGGCTTTTCTGTGCCTTGAACACACCCGGTGCTGTTTCTTCATAAACGCGTCCTGATCCTCCCTCTGCCTGCTGGAGCCTGCGCTCTGCCTGGGGTTTCCTCTTCATGAAAGGCAGAATCTGGCCCTCTGTCATTCTCAGACCTAGTTCAGGGTCTTTTCTTCTGCTCCTTACATTCCATGACTCTTCCTTTTCTGCATACAGCCTCGGAAGTAATTTTGAGAGAAATTAGATTATAATTTTTATTGCAGAGGGTTTTTTTTTTATTCCAGAAATTTTTTAAGTTCCAAACAACCCAGATGTCGATAGTAATGTGGGGGAATTCCCACCGCCTGCCTTGTGGCTGTCATCTTGTGGGGGTTCCCGTGCCTTTCAGTCTGACACTGCAAGAAGGAACTAGGTGGTCAGCAGGGTCTCTGCTGGGCTCTGATTGCACTGGGCCAGGGCCAGGGCTGCTACAAGTCTTCTAGAAGCTTCTCAAGCCCACTGGCTAGGTTTCTCTGATGAGGCTCTGAAGCCACCCTGGTGTGTTCTTGGGGACACCCTGCCTGGCATACCAAGGAGCTGTCCAAGGGAGGACCAGTTCTACTCCGAGTTCTCCACTCCAAGGTCCTCTTTGGTTGGACCGTGCGCGGGCGATATCCTGTCCCTGCCTCCAGGTCTGAAAGGAATGTCTCCATGACCACGCCTCTCACCTGTCAGTCATCCACAGTCCTCCGGTCTCCCGGGGTAGATCAGGTGTTCCCCGATTTCCTACTGAAAATGCCTTGGCGTCAAGGCTTTGGGGATGCTGAGACCCTGGTGTCAGGTCCCTCCCAAGACTCAGGAGCACAGGCTTTGCCTAAGAGAGGCCGGGGCCAAGAAGCAAGGACAGCCCGACTCCCACCCTGAGCGTAGCACACAATAAGCGCATCAAGAGGGCTGGAGGTCGGGGAGCAGCTGACCACCCTGTGGTGTCGCCCCTCCTTCCCCCCAAACTACAGCCGGATCCCTGATTCCAGGAGGCAGCAGCAGCAAGTCCCGCGTGGGAGGAGCCTCAGGGTCCTGCAGGGGTCTCGCGGATCTCTCGTGCCAGCGCCCCGAGACCGAGACCGGATTCTTTCCACGCAGGTCGCCTCTTTCCTGGTCGCTCAGGTGCGAAAACTGAATGACAATAGCGGCCGGCGAACCCAGCTCTGCGATGGGGGCCTCAAGACGTGGCTGCGGAGGTCACACGTGGACAGAGACAAGACTGCCGGCGGGCTGGAGGCGGTGAGTGGTCCCCCACCTCTGCAGATGGAGAAAGGACTGCAAGGCGGCGGGCAGGCACCTCTGGCAGAGGCTCCCGGGGTTTCTCCATCGGCGTCCGGTACTGACCGCCTGCGGCCACCAGGGGGCGCCAGGACCCCACCACAAGGAGCGAGGGGACCCGAAAGAGTCTAGCAGTGTCCATGTGAGGGTTGAGAAATTGGGGGTGGACCGCTTTGTGGGGTGCCTGAAACACCGTGTGTTCCAAGGAGGCATCTTGAACTCGGTTCCTTAGGAGCCTGGAGCAAAGGCCTGTCTCTGCAGAGTGCTGATGTGCTGGCCATGTCCCGCGTGTGCATCTGTACGCAAGGCACATGCAATTTGTGTGTGTGTGTGTGTGTGTGTGTCTGTGCATGCTCACGTGTCATGTGTACATGAGGCACATACTCGTGTGTGTGCATATGTGCCATGTGTACATGAGCCATATGTACATGTGTGCAGGCGTCTCCACACCTGTGATGTCTGCACACATCAGAGCTTGTGTGCATGTGATCTGTGTATGTGCTTCTCGTGATCTTTTTTTAATGTGAAAACTAGTATGCTCTGTGTGTGTTCACACCGTGCGAGTTCCTAGCATGAATGAGTCAGTCATTCCCTGCCCCCTCTCTCCAGGCTCCCAAAGTGGCGAAGATCCAGGTGACCTGGCCTAGTAAGGACATCCTACAGGTGCCTCTGACCCCCCACACCAGAGTGGCCCACGTCCTGAGTCAGTTCGCAGAGCGCCTTGGCCCCGAGTTATGGGGTGAAGAGGGCAGTACCGACCTCCCAGAGTAAGAGCCACCTCCCCAGTGTGGATGTCCCCTCCCACCCAGGACACAGGCCGGGGTCAGCACCTTGACCTGACCTTGGGCCTTCCCTGTCTGTGGTGGTCGCAGTGGGTTCTTCAACATTTTAGGAGCTTTTTGGTTCCACTATAGAATGATAATCGAGCTCAGTACCCGTTTAATGGCTGCTGCAGGCCAGGTACTTTGTGGAATGCTAGGAGAGCAAGAAGAGGAGCCACCAGGGACTCTGGCCTCACCGCGAACAGCCACGTGCACGAGACAGACAGAAGTCATGCAGTGCCAAGCAAATATGAAATTTTAACTGTATAGGATTTTTTAAGGTTTTTTACTTATTAATTTATTTGAAAGAAAGCAAGGGGAGGAGAGAGAGAGAGAGCGAGCACACACGCATGCCATGGTGTACTAGTAGAGCTCAGAAGACGACTTTTGGAGGTCAGTTTTTTCCTTCCACCATGTGGGCTTCTCGGGGAATCAAACTCGGGTCTCCATGTTTGTGAGCAGGACTCTAACCCGCTGAGCCATCTCACCAGACCCATATATCGGATTTTATAAGAAATACAAGGAGCATGTATATCAAGGTACCTAGTATAATCTGTGCAGCTGATAAGATGAAAGAAGGCCATGCGCGGGCATCGTGCCCAAGGGGAAGAAGCAGCTGGAGCCCTCAGGAGCTTCCTTTATGGCTTCACACAGAGACCCCATATTTTCAGTGTTTACCAAAGTGTCCGGTCCTGCTCCTTCTTGTACACATGGAAAGACTAAAGCCCAGATAGGGGATAGGGAGTGTTCAAAGCCACAGCAAATCAGGAGCAGGTCCTGGGATTGGACTCAGATACCCATAATTATCATCAGTTGCATAAGATACTTACATGATCATTATAATTGTCATTAAGCATAATGTGTTGTAGAATCGGCCACTCACAGCCGACTCCTGTTCCCATCACTCACCCTCCAAAGCCTTCATTCTGCTGCCTGCCAGGCAGGAGAAACCTCGTGGCAGGAGCCCCCAGCAGCCCTCCCACCACCTACCAGCCGGCTCTCTCCCTGCCCCTGGGTGCAGGCTGCCCTGATTGCTTCCAGTTCTCTCTGGAAGGTCTTTATCCCTCTCCATCTTGGGGCCACAGATCCGTGACGACCCCCTCCCCTTTCCGGGCCCACAGCGGTCTTGTGCCTCTAGAGAAGCTAGCAGGTTTTTCTCTGTCTTGCAGCAACACAGAGTCGGCCAGTTTTTTCATATACGAGGTTGGAGGGAATATCGGTAAGTCCTCCTGTGGGAGTGAGTCCAGACCAAGGCCCCTGGGAGCTCTCTCACCCTGACAGCTCGGGATGGGCCTTCCCTTCAGGCTGTCTCCCTTCACCCTGTGCCCTGCTGTGAAGCTTGGGCAGGGGAGAGGAGGGTACGGCGGGTAGACTTCATGCTTTGGAATCTGGGAGGGTCTTCCTGGAGCTGCCCCCGGATTGGTTTTCGTCATAAAGAGTCTCAGTGCCAAGGGAGCTTGAGGAACCCTGGCCGGGGATTCCCTTAGGAATGCCGGAGGCACATCAGCCTCTTGATTAGAGGGTCCTTGCCGGGTGGGAACCAAGGACAAGCAATGGTCCTTACGCTTTAGTGGGACGTCAGGATCACCTACAGGGTTGCGACAACAGGCCATGTGAACCTTGGGAAACACCCTTCTTTCCTTTCCCTTTCCTTCCTCCCTCCTTCCCTCCTTCCTTCCTCCTTCCTTCCTTTCTCTCTCTCCCTTCCTTCTTTCCTCCTTCCTTCCTTCTTTCCTTCCTCCCTCTCTCCCTTCCTTCCTCCTTCCTTCTACTCTTCCTCCCCTCCCTCTTTTCCCTCCTCCGCTTTTCCTTTCTCCCTCCTCTTTCTTCCCTCCCTCCCCTCCCTCTTTCCCTATGTCCTCCCTCACCCCTCTACCCTCCTCTCCTTCCTTCCTTCCTTCCTGCTTCCTCCTTCCCTCCTTCCTTCCTTCCTTCCTTCCTCCTCCCCCTCCCTCTCTCTCTCTCTCTCTCTCCCTCTCCTCTCTCTCTCTCTCTCTCCTTTCCTTTCATCTGTGGGCACATTCATGACAGCATATATGTGGAGTTTAGAACAGTTCTTTGAGAGTAGATTCTCTCCTTCCACCATGTGGGTTCCAGCAATTAAACTCAAATCATCATGCTTAGCATGAAGCAACCCAAGAGCGCACATTCCCAACAACTTCTCCAGAGACAGGGCAGCTGTGAGCCTCCCACAGAGGGAGGGCAGGAGCCTCTTCCCCAGCCACCACCTTCCGCCTTCAGGTCCCTTCTCCCCACAGGAGAACGCCGTCTGGATGCAGACGCCTACCTCTTAGATCTGTACCGGGCCAACCCCCACGGAGAGTGGGTCATGAAGCAGAGCCCCACCTAAGACTTACATCCTAAGGAACAGCCGGGACGCTCGGCGCCAGAGCAGAGATGTTCAAAGACAAGAGCTGGTCTTTCCCTTCCGGGTCGTCCTTCCCTGGGAAAGCCCACTCGGCTTATGGACAAGGACCTAGAGCTGGGCCTGCCCCCCATCCTAACCACACACACAGCACCCCTATAGGACACCCCTGGGGGGCACATGCGAGAGGGGCTATTCACAATTTCTAGATCCGAAAAGAACCTCCATCACGAACGGGTGGGGTTTTTCAGAAAATATTGCTTTGGAGGCTGCCCCACAGTGTGGAGTGGGAAGCGCTGTGACCTTGGACAGCCCCTTGTCTTCTCTGAGCACAGAGATGGAAGCAGAGGCTGTGACCATGGACGTCCCCTGAGAACTGGATGGATGAGAAGCATCCCTTCCCAGCTCTGGGCTCTTAAAGGTTGTTTTCTAACAGCTTGCTGTTTTTAGCACTCTGTGTGTGTGTGTGTGTGTGTAGGCCTAAGAGTGACTTTGGGAACCATCCTGAATTGTTCTGCCTCCTATTGGTTTGCTCTGGGGTTTCCCAGGCTCCGCCTTCCAGGGATGGGACCACAGGCTACCACCATTTCTGCCTGGCATTTTTATGTGGGATCTAGGCATCTGCTCTCAGGTCCTTTAGCTTACAAAGCAAAGTCTTAACCCCTGAGCCACCTCTTCAGCTCTTTACAGCACATTTAAATTGCTGAAACACTCATTAAAAACACAGCTGGTGAAACGTCACTCACATCTCTCCCCATCCCGGCTCACAGTGCGGGTCATCCTGGCCTGCTGACACGGAGTTGAGCAAGAAAAGCCTTTGTGCTTCCTGTAGGCTCTGACCACACCTTGAACCTGACCCAGCAAGGCCAGGGGACAACCCCAGGTGGATGACAGCTGTGGCTAAAGGGGGAGGATGCCTTCTGGGGCTCACCCAACCCCTCTCTATGGCTGAGCTACATCCTTCTCTGGTCCCCTGCCCTGGTTCTGTTTCCTTGGGCCTGGCAAAGTCTCCCTCACTCCTTCTACTCATTCAGTAATGAACGTGTTGAACATCTAATAAATACCAAGCATCTGGCAAGGTTCAGCTTTGACAATACTTTGGGTTATTTCCAGAAGCCGATCATGAGGAAAGATCCAAGTGCAAATAGTGATCCTGGGAGCTGCGGGGTTGGGGTGGGGGGCTGAGAAAGAAGAGGAGGCCGCCATTACTGGGTACTTTACCAAGCAAATTGCCATGGCGGCGAACTAGAGGGTTGGTTCTCTGGGTCCCTGAGAAACAATGGAAAGCAATTCATCCCGGTTTCTCCCACTCAAGGAGCGAGAGGGAAAGTGTGGGTGCCTGGGGGTGGGGAGCAGGGGAGAGGTTGCAGTGGAGAAAGTTGCTGTCAGGGGCTGCACCAGAGGAAGATGGACATCTGTCCCCTGCACTTCCTGTTGACCTGGCTACAAGTAGAGTTTGTCTCTGACAGCCAGGGGAGCCTTGGCTAAACAGGCAGGTACATTTAGAAATGGCTACTGAATGCTGACTGTAAGTGCTGGAGCAGTAGGTGGTCAGCACTAACGGCACTTGCCTCACCCTGTGACGTTATGACGGTGGTGATGCTGTGCTAGGTATGGTGGGGCCGATGGGGATGATGGTCTGTCTGATGGTGGCAGTGGGGATGGTGGTGATAATCATGATGTGCTAAGGCTAGTGATAGATGGTGGTGGTGATGGTGATGATGCTGCTGGTATCGATAATGAGTGATGATGATACTTGTAGTGATAGTGATGGTGATAATGATGGTGTTGGTAGTGATGATGGTGGTGGTGGTGGTGGTGACTAATGGTGATGATGGTGGTTGAAGTCTAGATGCCCCGATGCCATTCATTTGTTCTTCACCCAAAAGCCACTGGGACTTTTCAAGGCATAATTTTAATCCTTTTGAAAGCCTCCTGTGGGGCACTCCATGTCTGGTGTCCATGAGTTCTTTTCCAGCTCCTTGCCCCATGGATTCCATGCCTGAAGTCCATGAGTTCCCCAGGGCACCCTTGCCCCTCATGGTGCTCCACATCTGGAGTCCATGAGTTCCGTTCTTTCTCTCCTCTACTAAATTCTGCCTTAATCCTCAAAAAGAAAGAGAGAGAGAGAGAGAGAGAAAGAGACAGAGACAGAGACAGAGATTCAGAGAGAGAGAGAGAAAGGAAGGAAGGAAGGAAGGAAGGAAGGAAGGAAGGAAGGAAGGAAGGAAGGAAGGAAGGAAGGAAGGATGGCCTTTATCATAGTTAGACACAGGTGTCAACTTGATGGTTGAGGGCTGAGCTCTGGGCTTATCATTTGTAGAGAACTGGTAGGAGTTAAGCCCAGAGCAAACGGGCAGGAGATCGTTCAGTGGATGAGGAAGATCCAGCCCATAGTGGGTGGGACTAGTCCCCGGGCAGGTGAACAAAATGGAGGGAACGGTTTGAGAAAGGAGGCATCCTTGTGTCTACTTGGCCAGACATGCTGGTCTGGTAACAAAGGATTGTCCCTCTCTCAGCTGTTATGTAGAGATGGTGTCACCAGTTCCCTCAGCCCTGGTGATGGTGTGCACTCTCCTGCTAAGATGGAGAAACAACTGTAACCAGATTATCGTAAGAGAATAAACCCCTTGTTCCCTTAAGTAGTTTCGCCATGATTTTATCAGCAACCGTGCAGGCTAATTACAATGGCCTCCCATGGAGAACCTTCTGGGGCATTCCCATGACATGTCAAGCAGTGCCCTGATCTCCTGCCTATCAGACTCTCTGATATCCCCCATTCCACCTTCCCACACGCCCCTTGGCTATGCACAGCCCTCCCCACGAGCCTCCTTCCAGTTCCTCAAATGCATCAAACCCATCCCCGTCAGAGAGTCTGCCCTCGTGGTGCCGCCTCCCTGGACCGCTGTCTCCCAGCTCCACAGCCAAAGCCTTCCACCTCCAGCTCTCCACTTAGGTGTCGCTTCCTGCCTCTGGCCGCCACATCTGGATCACTTCCTTCCTCATTGCATCCCATAGTTCATTTTCTTTCCAGTATTTATCACCACCTGAGATGTTCATATCTCATGAGTGTATTTTATTGTCCATATCTCTGGCTAGGATGCAGCCCTATGAAGGCAGAGACTACATGGGGTTTTCTGGCTTTTGAGGGCATGATAGTACTAGTAGGTGCTTGATAAAAACTGGTTGACTGAGTGAATGAATGTGTGAATCCTTCTTATCTATCTGCTCCAGAATCCACTGCCTTCATCCTCTGATCTAACTGGTTTCCCTGTTTGATAGCTGCCTGCAAGGAAAAAAAAAAAAACACCAGAAATACATGTTATAAGTACTCCTTAGTAGTCTGGCTATTAATTAAAAATAATTGCATTTATTTATATATCGTGTGTGTGTGTGTGTGTGTGTGTGTGTGTGTGTGTGTGTACTTGCAGCATGCCATGGAATACACATGGAGGTCAGAGGACAATCTGTTGAAGTTCTCTCCTTACACCATATAGATTCTGGGGACCAAACTCGAGTCATAAGTTTTTGCAGCAAACCTCTTTGTCCACTGAGCCGTCTTGCCAGCCCTCACTACTGATTGTTAATAATAACCAGACTACCTGAAACGGTGACTCATGGTGTTGTCCTGTGCTGGTCCCAACTGCACGCCTGACCTGCTCACAGAGTAAGCTCTGGGGTGGAGGAAAAGTCCTTTAACCTTGGTAGGAGGCGAGACAGGTCCCCTGGAGGGCTGTGCCCACACTGCAGGGGCCCAGCCGGGCGGAGGACCCCCTGAAATTGCATGTCAGTTTCTCCATTCATCTTCTGTGGTATCAGAGAACGAGTCATCTTCCATCCTGTGGCATCTGGTGATGGATGGCCCTGAGGCCATCGGTCCTCTCCCTGCCGCTCTGCAGGGGTTGCACAGCTCATGGTGTAGGGGGTGCCAGGTTCTGAGGGCTTTTTGCAGTCTGGGCTGGACTGGGGTATCATGTTTCCCTTTAAGGAATATTGTCAACCATTGAACTGTGCCCGCCCAGAATTCACATGTTGAAATGCTAATTCACAAGTAACTGTATTTGGACAGCAGATCTTTGAAGAGGCAAGTGGAGTTAGAAAGAGCCATTAACAAAGGATTTGTCTGGTAAGACTGGTATCTTTATTAGAAGAGCTGTCCTCCACCTACACACACACATAGCTGCCCCCACATATCACAGTTATCTTCCCCCCCACACATACCATAGCTGCCCCCACATATCGCAGCTATCCTCCTCCCCCACACACACCATGGCTGCCCCCACATATCGCAGCTATCCTCCTCCCGCACACACACCATAGCTGCCCCCACATCCCCTATAGGTGGTGTCCTCCCTCTCAACACAGAGAGAAAGCCACGTAAGGACCCAGCAAGTTGTAGCCACCTGCACAGCAGAAAGCAAACCCTCACTGGTAAACACATCTTCTGCCACCTTGATCTCAGACCTCTAGACTTCAGACCTGCAGCAAAATGAATTTCTGTTAAGTCACCCAGGGCAAGCTCTGTAACAGACATCTTAGCAAACAGATCCAAGGCCCTTACTGCCCCCTGGTTCTGAGAGGGAAGGACCCAGGGATTTGGGCAGATAAGTTCAAACAGACAGGGTGAAGCGATGCCCGGCAGAGGATGCGTGCTGCCCGACACTCGTGCTTCCCTGGGAGAGACTGTCTAGCGGGGATGCTTTGGGTCGGGCGCTGGGTCCTGCGTTCCTGTTCACCTCTGTGGGGCTTTCGGTTACACATCGACTCTCTTTGTACTTCTAGAAGGCTGTCTGGAGGTCTTAGGTCAGTGAGGATATTGTGTGTGTGTGGGAGGGGGGTCTACAGCCCCTCAACAGTCACATTAAGTGCCCACCATGTGCCCAGCACTAGGCTGGGGAACTGCAGACAGAAGGCAGGCCGAGTGCAGTGCACACAGAGCTTGAAGACTGGGGGACGGACAGCCTAGAAATGAAAGTCAAATCAATGGACCGAGAGGAAGAGATAGTGCAGGAAACATGAAAGAAGGTTGGGGGAGGGTTAGACCTTACATGTGGGCGTCCCCCCCAAAGCATCCCTGTGGACAATGGAGTTCAGATCTTCTGGGGATCCTGAAAACTGGTGAAACCTCCCTCCCACTTGTGCTTCTCCCTCTAGCAGTGAACACAGAATACCCTGCAGCCACGCCCCCCCAGGGTTAGAGAGCACCCCCCCCAGCGTTAGGGAGGGCCCCCCAGGGTTAGGGAGCACCTCCTAGGGTTAGGGAGCACCTGCCAAGGTTAGGGAGTGTCCCCAGGGTTAGGGAGCACCTCCCAGGGTTAGAGAGCGTCCCCAGGGTTAGGGAGCACCTCCCAGGGTTAGGGAGCATCCCTCAGGGTTAGGGAGCATCTCCAGGGTTAGGGAGCACCTCCCAGGGTTAGGGAGCATCCCCAGGGTTAGGGAGCATCCCCAGGGTTAGGGAGCACCTCCCAGGGTTAGGGAGCATCCCCAGGGTTAGGGAGCATCTCCAGGGTTAGGGAGCATCCCGCAGGGTTAGGGAGCATCCCCAGGGTTAGGGAGCAGTAGGGAGCGTCTCCAGGGTTAGGGAGCACCTCCCAGGGTTAGGGAGCGTCTCCAGGGTTAGGGAGCACCTCCCAGGGTTAGGGAGCGTCTCCAGGGTTAGGGAGCACCTCCCAGGGTTAGGGAGCGTCCCCAGGGTTAGGGAGCACCTCCCAGGGTTAAGGAGCATCCCCAGAGTGAAGGAGTGTCCCCAGGGTTAGGGAGTGTCCCCTGGGTTAGGGAGCACCTCCCAGGTTTAGGGAGCACCTCCCAGGGTTAGCGAGCGTCCCCAGGGTTAGTGACTCCTTTGTGGTTTACGTGGAGACAAGCTGAAGCACCTCTGTCTCAGCCAAGACCTTGGGTGGAGCCCTTCACAGGCTTGGTAGGAGTTTGTGCAGATGCATGTGGGGGAGGGAACAAGCTCTGGGAAGGGGCCAGCCACGGGGAAAGCTGGCCACAGAGATCTGCAGATGGAGGGCATAGGGCCGTCCCAGCGCCAGCTATCATGGATGGGGAGCATCTGATGTGACTCTGGCTGCCTTGGCTGAGGCTGGTTCCTGGGGCTCCCAGTTTTCCCCACCTGCCCTCCACTCCACCTCCAACCAGGATCCTCCCTTTACCCGCCCCCAACCTTCGACTGAGTCAGAGACTGTCTGACAAGGACAGGAGGCAGGGCCTTTGGGGCTCAATCCCATAAGGCCAGGGCCGTTTATTGCCGGAGAGAGGATGGAGGGGGGGATAGGTACTGCCGCTAGACAAGGGGAGACACGCAGGGTCAGTTGACAAATTCCGTAGCTCCCCCACCACCCCCTGCTTTGCTGGAGAAGCACATGAGTCCTCCCTGGCCAGTCAATGATGTAAATGCACCGAAAAAATTGCTTTGTATCACGATTACATCAAAATGTGATGACCAAAGGACAGGGAGCCCCACGAGTGTAGGATAAGGGAACCAGGGGTGGGGGAAATGAAGCTTTCCGACCAATGGTGGTCCAGCAAAGATCTGAGGATGCCTGTGAGAGTGGAAAGGCTCCACATGCAGAGGAACCGCTGCTCGGAGCCAGAGGGAGTTTCACAGACTGCTGTGGTCTGGGCTCCCGTTGGGGGACAGAGCTGCTGCCGGAGAAGGGGCAGGAAACGCATCCCAGACTGCCTTGGAAGAGGGGAGGTACCAACCTGAGACTCTGAACCCACCCTAGGACTGCCTAGACCCCCAAGAACTGTTGCCAATGTCCCAGCCCTGTAAGTCTGCACTGAGGTTAACAGAGCTGCCACTACGTTAGGCACCAAAAGGTCTCACACATTCTTGGGGGTCTCCGTTGACACCTTCTCCTGTGTGAGAAGGCTCTACACTGAAAACCCAAAGAGACAGCGGGTCTCCATTCCCGTCTCTCCCAGAACTTGGCTCAGGCCCGCACAGCACTGGATCCTGGGGGGTCTTCATGCGTTTCTGGGGGCAGGGTACCACCAAAGCTGGCTCCCATGTTAGCGGCAGGTGGCTGCTTGGTCCCTGTCTATGGCCAAGTGATTTTTTGAAATCCGTCATTTCTGCCTGCCCCTCACATCCGGAGGCCACAGGATGGGTGCCAGGATGGGAGCTTTTAGGGGTCCTCAAGAGACTTCATCCACACACTGGGGGTGGTGGGGCTCCCCGCCCTGTTCAGCTCAGCTCTGCTCTGCCTCATCTCCCCCATCAGCCTCCCACATTGACTCACTCCCGCCTCCCTCAGATCCATCAGGGCTCATTGTTCTCCCGGTCTCCTCAGTCCAAAGCTCTTGATGGATTCGGTAATTGGGGTAATTACGGTAATTTTACCTTAAAGACAGGCAGCTGCAGATTCCCTATTGGGGAGCCCCCTCCCTGGGCCTGCTGCCAGCCAGTATTCAGGGACAATGGCAAGAGGCCCCCCATTCCCCTCCCCCAGAATTCATGGTGGCTGGGTGGGGAGTTAACCACTGAGAAGCCCCTCCAATCCTGTAGCCCATGAGGGCTGGGAGGCTGGTTTTGCCAGCAATTATTTTCCGATTCCAGGGATCTGTCTGTCAAAGGCAGCAGTCACATCCGCCCTTCCCCATTCAGGCCTGAACACCCAGTATGGTATCTTGATGGTAGAGGTGTTTACATGAACTGTGCATACATTTATCAGTCCTCATGCAACTAACTCTACACTGAACGTAGATGTGTTTCGTTGTTTGGGAATCATACCTCCACAAAACAAAAGTTGTAAGATGACCTCCAAGGGTTAAGAATCAGGTCCAAGTCCGGTTGCTGTAGGAGTAAATGAGTTCATAATGCCTGCAAAGCGCTGAGCTTGGAGCCTGGCACAGTGTAACTGCAAGTAAATGGTAACCACGGCAACGTGAAACAAGACTTTTGCTCAGGAAGTGGGGCAAGGAAGGAACATGAACCCGGAGCACAGGTGGGGATGGGGACTGCTGCCTCTGGCCTCCAGAGCAGGCTGGGGCTGCGCACTTGGCTTCTGAGGGTCGAAGGGGTTCTCTCCAGGCCCAGAGGAGGATTCCCTCATTTGACACCAGTGTTCATTGGGACCAGGGAACAAAAAGCCACCTGAAGCTAGGCCCTGCCTTCTTCAATGTCTTCAGTCACTGCACACTCACCTGGACCATCACAAAGTACAGCAGAAGACAGCAGAAGTTGCTCCCACCTGCCAGGAGCAACGTATGTTGTTCTAGACTGAGCCAAAAACGTCCCACCAGCTTCCACCATGGAAGAGGCCGTTTGCTGTTTTAATCTGACACAATCTCTTGCATCCTGTGATCATCGTCTGGAAAGCAGATAATTGTTTTCATCTTGTGTCCCAAAGGACTGATGTTCAGAAAGGCAAAGTAGTTGGCCCAAGTTCACACAGTGCTATGTGAAGTTGAACCCAGACCTTATTATCTGAGTTCCGTCCTTTCCCCCACATCATTATAAGGCCTGGTTCCAGGTCCAAAGACAATTTGTATTAAAATGGAAAAATAGATTTATTTACAGCTCGGGCTCAAACTGCAGAAAGAGATTCTCGGTCTGCCTTCCTTTTCTCGTGTGTTACAACTTACAGAAAAAGTGAAGTGTAAGCAAGAAAGGGTAGTGAGATGCCCAGCAGGTGACACTACTTGCCTGCAAGCCCGAGGATCCCAGAAAGTGGCAGGAGAGAACCCGTTCCCAAGACAGTTCTTCCCTGACCTCCCCATGTGTGCCACGGCATGTACAGACACACAGTTAATCCATGAATTTAATTTTTTTTTTCTTTTAACAAGCCAGGGATATACATTTCCTGGGAAACTGAGCTTTTCCCTTGACACCATGAATCCTGAGTGGGCCATGCGTCTCCCAATTGCTAGACTGACACCAAACCCATATATTGCAGAAAGAGCACCTTCAATACCACCCTGGGTTTCATCTGCTCATACCAGGCGCCCAGACAGGCTGCTCAGCTGTCACGTGCCGGATCTGATAGTCTTTGGCCTTCCCAGAATGCTAAGGCACAGCAGGACTCTGGCTCGTCCTCCCCGAGCCCCGCCCTCCACGAGCCCCGCCCTCCACGAGCCCCGCCCCCTCTGGACCCCGCCTTCGCTGAACCCCGCCTTCGCTGAACCCCGCCTTCGCTGAACCCCGCCCTCCTGGGGCCTGTTCCGGGGTCCTACAATGGCCGAGCCAGGGCTATGCTTGTGCCTCGCTGCAGCCCCAGGAGCTGGCCTCATTCTGCCCATCTCGTCTCCAGCCCAGGCCGGCTCCTCGTCAGCCCCGCGGCCTTCCTCACACCTTTCCTTCCCAGCACAGTTTGTTTTCAATTCACAGCTCATTTGCAGATCAAAGTAGAGACCCGGTGAGTTCCAATACCCTCAGGCAGCCCCTCCTGCGCTTGCAATGAGGTGCCCCGTAGGCAGGAGGTAAGGGACCCACCTGGGTTGCTCTTTATGAAGCGAGAGGCTGGGCCCTGGCTCCCAGGCTCCCCTCTATAATGGGGCCAGGGGTTGGCAGTGGGAGGGGAGGGGGCTGCTAAACAAGCGCTGGCATCAGCCCCTCCTCCAGAGCCGGAGCAGGACAAGGACAGTTAATTCCTCTGGTGTTATCAGCTGGGCACAGGCGCAGGTTGCATAGCAACCCAGATTGCTCTGTCTCCAGTGTTCAAAAAAAAAAAAAAAAAAAAAATCAGCATTTTCTTCAAGTCTACATCCATGAATGAGCTGGAGACGGGCTGGACTCCCTCCCCTCATGTGGCTGTTTTGAGGAAGCCCCTGCCGATTCCCCTCCGTGAGGTTCCCACTCTTAAAAGTCTTCACCTTCTCCCTCCCCCATGCCAGGCTGAGATGGAAACTGCCTTCACTCTGCTGATGGATTGTGGTGTGTGGGGAGCAGTGTGCACAAGAGGCTGGGGAGGGCTAAGGTCTGTGTGGCAGGATGGAAGCTGGAGAGCTCAGGGCAGTCTTGGCAACGCATTGGATTGCTTCCTGTCTGGGACTGACTCAGAGGATAAAGTGCTTGCCTAGCATTCATGAGGCCCTGAGTTTATTCCCGACTCTACAAAAACCAGGCATGGTGGCACACTCCTGTAATCCCAGTACTCGGAGGTAGTCTTAGGATCAGGAACTGAAGGACAGCTTGGGTTACATAGCAAGTGTGAGGGCAGCTTGGACTACAGGAAGGCAGGAGGGAGGAAAGAAGGAAGGAAGAAAAGAAGGGAGGGAGGGAGGCAGGCAGGCAGGCAGGCAGGAAGGAAGGAAGGAAGGAAGGAAAGAAAGAAGAGGAAGGGGTGAAAGAAAGTGTCGCTGAGCATCTGCTGGGTGATGTGTGTATCTTGAACTCAGGCTCTTGTACACACAGACCAGTGCTTTACGTCGGAGCCACACCCCAGCCCAACTATTCTCTTGATGTCCACAGGTTTACAGCAGCTCTGTAGCAGGTGATCTAGACTCCAGGGAACCACCTTTTCCGTTCATACACACTTAAATATTAGCAAACATGGCATGGTGGTTAATTACAGGTATCAACTTGACCATTAAGAACGGAGTCTTGGGGCTGGAGAGATGGCTCAGGGGTTAAGACTCTGCATCACAAGCAGAAGGTCCTGAGTTTTTATCTCAGGTTCCATGTAAAACCAACAGATGGAAACGGTGGTGGCCCGTACATCTGGCCCTGGTGTGTGGAGCTTGGGAAATCCCAGAGCAAAACAAGAAGGTAGAAGCAATCTAGGATGATTCCCGAAGTCACCTTTGGGCCTTCACAGAGACACATGATGATCTCTGATACACACACACACTCACAAGCAAAATAAATAAAATAAAAGTTTTAAAAAAAAAGAACATAGTCTTTCAGCATACCTGTGAGGAATTATTTGGCTGAGGCAAACCTCTTGAGTAATCCCGTAGGGGATTATCTAATTATGTGGGAGGACCCAGCCCACCACCGTAGGTGGGTCCATTTCTAGGACGGGTGAATGAGAAAGACAGAGAATAATTTGACAAGTTAGAAAGTACGCATCTCTCTCAAGCAATTCCTGTGGATGTGGCGTGGCCAGTTCCCTCAGCTCCTCTGCTGCGGGCAGTTTCCTAATACTTAGAACTGGGGGCATGAATAAAACCCTTGGTTCCCCAAAATTGGACGGTGTACTTATCACAGTGACAGAAGAGTAACTAAGACACGTGGTTTAAGTACTGGAGGATGTCAGGCCCTACTCTAAACTTCAAAACAAAGTGCCGCTGGAGAAAACTGAGGTTCAGCCCATAGAAGCTGGGGTGTCTGGGGTTGGCACACAGGCATGAAAGAGAACCAAAGCCTCAGGGCAGACAGCTAAACATAAGCTAATTGTCTTGCAGGGACCCTGAAAGGGTGAAGAGGAAGCTTCTGTGCCTGACCGCACAGTTCTGAATTCAGGCCCTCGCTCTATAAATTTCAAAATGGAGGCTCCAAGCACAGGGTGAAGAGAGCTGTGATTGATTGAGGATGTCTGCCTAGGGTGGATGGCAGATCCTGCATCCTGCAGGTGTGGAGCCCAGGTATCCTGGCCTCTGGGATTGGCTGGACTGGGCCTGATCAGATATGGAGAGAGGCTGGAAGGAAGTTCAGACCTGGGAAGAAGTGGGGAACGGGGACTGGGAAAGATAGGGGGCATGCCAGAGCACACTCCTCAGCTGTGACCTGACCTTCAAGGTCAGCTGAAAGGGAGATTTAGTTGCCTTTGGGGTTAATTTGGTTTGACTTTGTTTAAACATGTTCTAAACATTGCATTCTGAATTCCATCATGTGTCTATCTATGTTCCAGGATCAGACCTTCACCTGACTCCATTTTAATAAAATTGACATATGGGCTCCACCCATGCTGATTGAACTGGTCTGGGACAGAAGCTGGGAAGCAGCTTGGCATAGTTCTCCAGAGGATTCTGACACCCAAGCAGACTCTAGTCAAGACTGCCCAAACCCTAGAGCCTGCCTCCTCCCTTCTCCCTCCCCACCCCCCAGCTGAGAAAAGGAGTATTCTAGGATGGTGGCTGAAGTAAGCCTGGTGCTGCTAAGGGTCGCTTTGTTTGGTGCGGGGGGGGGGGGGGGGAGAGGTTGGGTGTGTAGCATGTGCTGATTTCCTGAGGGGTAATTTCAGGCCAACACAAAATGTCACTGAAGACAGGGCTGGTCCTCTCCAGCACACCCCTTAAGCAAGGCGGGCACATCTCTGGCTAATGGTAGGCTGGATGAGAAGTATTGGGCTGCAGGGGTGATCTGGGAACCTGCATCCCTGACCTCACAGAGTCTCAGCTTCCCCAGGCCTCGATCAATATCTATGCTATAGAAAAGCAACTCACAACCTCTCACTGATTGGAGAAATGTGGATCCAAGGCGTAGAGCCTCCATCAAACTACTCTTAAAATAGACATAACCATGCCTAGCGCTTCCTAGGGGGACTGACATCAAACTTGGTTTCTAAGGATGGGTAGGGGTTTTCCAGGTAGATAAGGAAGGGGAAGAGAAGGCATGGGTGGGGTACAGTTATTCTATGAAGAGGAAGAGGGAAGGAATAGGAGAGGGGACGAGACTAGGGGACTGGGTTTCCTGAGTGTGGTCGGTGGGTCACCAGACCTGCAGACAGCTTGTTGGAAATGTAGATTTGTGGGTCCATCAGACCTGCAGACAGCCTGTTGGAAATGTAGATTTGTGGGTCCATCCTAAATCTACCAAATCAAACATTTTGGGGATGTGGTCCGAACTAAACAACTCCAGAAGTTCAAGCTTGGGAGTTACTCAACTGGGAGGAGGGAAGAGGGAACATGGAGGGTCCCGGCGTATGACGCAGAATAACTACCGTGGGCTCAGGACTAGGGCTGGCCTTTCTTTCTCCGAGATCTTCCTCCTTCCTGGAGATGCCCAAGAGGCTGGGCTGCCCTGTTCTACCCTTTGGTCCGCTGGTCCTTGTCTTTCACTTGAAGACGCTTTGTCGCGGTCACAGCATCCGCCACAAGGATGTAACCAGGGCAGTCATGGTCCACTCCCTCATTTGGACACTGTGCTGGGAACAAGCGTCCCACCAAGCACTCCTGCGGTTCAGCCTGGCCCGGCTCTCCAGGAGACGCAGCCAAGCCCAGATATGTGAGTGGCCCACGTTGCACAGCGCCAGCCTGTGAAAGTGCTCTGGGACAGCTGGTGATGAGAGGGACCCCTGGTGACTTAACCCCATCCCCACCCCAGACTTTGTGGGACTTGTATTCATCTTTGAGCTTGGAGGATGTGCCCTTCTCAGAAGCCTCTCTTCCAACATGCAGCTCTGCAACCGGTCAGCCTTCTCTATCTGTTCTTTAAGAGCTGGACAGACTCTTCCTCCACCACAGACAGGTCTTGAACTTTGTATGGATCGGTGGGTCGTGCTCAGAACTGTACCATCTCTGCACTTGCACTCAGCTCACAAACTGCGCCCATCATTCCTTCTTTTTTCCTTTGTTGTGTTTCACACAAGGTCTTCCTATGTAGCCAAAACTGGTCTTGAACTCATTATGCAGCAGCTTCCAATTTATGATCCTCCTGCGGGGAGCACCTGGAATTACAACTGTGGACCACCAACTACAGGCTTCCACACTGTGTCTTTGAAACTTGACCATGGTGTTTTCATTCCATTTTACAGATGAGGCGTAGGAAGGCAAACCATTGTCCAAAGCCACGCGGTTGTAGATGGACCGCCTTTTTAGGTTATTGTTACTGCTGCTGTCCTTGTGGTTTGGGGAGGAGGAATTGGCACTCCGTTTCCATCTCCCTGGGTTAAGTTTCCTGTTCTTTGAGAACGAACCTAGCAGAGCAGAGCCTTGTGCAAGCACAAAGAGCCAGTATCAGTGTGCGGTCCAGCCTCAGTCCCGGAATCTTGTGGGAGAGGGGGCGTTCTTGGCAGCTCCCCCCCCCCCCCCCCCCCCGCCCCCGGGCTGGCAGCTTGGCTCCTGTAGCCCTTGCTGTGGCAAATTAGCATCGTAATTGCCTTTTAACTATTCAGAGCTGTAAAGGAGAAGGCTGGTCCCACCTCTCCTCCTCTCCACAGGGGGAAGAGGGGGGAGGGGGGAGCTGCCGTGGACTTCCTTCCCTGACCTGGGGACCCATCTCTCCACTCCTGGAGAACTTCACATTTCTGACTTTCTCCCCCTCCAACCTCCCCTTTCCCACCCACCCCCCATTCCCACCTCCGTTCTCAGGTTTCTCCATCCCCCCCCAAGCAAAAGTGATCGCCCCGGCTCAAGGCTTGCTGCGAGGAGTGTGAGAGTCTCTCCTGGGGTTCCTGGCTTACTGTGGGCCAAAAGTGTGATCGTGGCTCCAGTTGGAGAGCCGGGGAGCCCGAGGACGAGCAAGCCTGGGACATAGCCGGGGTTGGTTGGTGCTCGGGTCCCCTGGACTCAGCCCAGGCTCGCGCAGGCAGAGGGAAGCTGGAGGGCGGCTGGTTTTTCCAGGAACCAAAGTGTAGGAGTGGAACAGAGGGTGGGAGCGCTCCTATGGGGTCCTGCGGTGAGGAGTTGGGGATATCTGCAGGCAGGAGGGACCACCCAGGCAGGGTCCAGAAGTATTCCAAGAGGGCTCCGTCTGTCAAGGATGTGGGCCTGTGGGCGAACATCATGACAGGTCCCACAACTTAAACGTGGAAGGGTTCCAGGCTGTGGGCGGACAAAAGGACAGACGGCGAACATCATGGTCTAGCCCAGGCCAGGGCGAGCTCCCGCGTCTCTGGGAGACTTGGCCATCTCCTGCCTGACCCAGTTCCCAGCCGAACCACCGGGCCAGGAAGGGCGCACCGCCTGCACCGCAACCAGCCAGGGTTAAAGGTGAAATTTCTTTTTCTGTCCGCAGGGCAAAGCAGGAATTTTCCCCAGGTTGCCAATCAGTGCTTAGCAGGTGACTGTGGATGTGGTCCAGCATGGGGTAAGATTCACCCCCCTATACACACACACATACCCAATCTTCCCACTCCTGTCTCCCCCGCACATCACCCCCATCCCTCACTCTACTTTCCACCTCTTGTTGTGAGCTCTGGGTCCCTCCAGTGCCACCCGTTATCTCTCAGACTGAAGGTGGTGGCCTCAAATATCCAACACCCTCCCACCCCCAATCAAGAACTTGCCACTCCTTGGCCTTCTCCATTCAGTGTGGACACTACTTAAGATCTGGAAGAATTCTCAGAGCCTCTCAAACCTTTTGAGTTCCTGATCTGGCAGAAGAGAAGCCACTAGACCTACCGCTGAAGGTGGGCTGGGGTAGGTGCCTCAAGAGGGCTGTGGATTCCTAACGTAGCGTCGGGCACTTCACATGAGAGTCCATGGCAGAGACAAGGGGGTGTTTTGGGCACCTCTGGCTTTGGGAGGTTGGGGTGAGGGTGGGATACAACAGTGAACTAGGAGACAAGACACTGCCTGGAGTCAGGTGGGAGAAGATGCTGGCATGGTGGAGGGATCTGGGGGACAGGGAGGAGACTCACAGCCATTTTAAAGAGCTGGGGGGGGGCTGGAGAGGTGGCTCAGGGGTTAAGCCTCTGCCTTGCAGGCGGAAGGTCCTGAGTTTAGATCCTAGACCCCACTATAGATGCGGGGTGGAAGCGGGGGTGGCCTGCGTTTCTGGTCCTGGTAGGGCAGAGCCTGTAAATCCCGGGGCGGAGTAAACAAGGAGGAGGTGGAGGCAGTCCATGGTGGTTCCTGTGGTTCTATACACACACATACACACACACACACACGCACACACACACACACACGCATACACACACACGCATACACACACACACACGCATACACGCACAATTGAATAAATAATAAATAATAAAAAAATTAAAAATAAAGAGCTGGGGCTGCTCAGGTTAGGAGTGAGGGAGAAATGAAACTACAGGTATTGTAACTCATGGCACTTCTGAGCAGCAGGAAGGAGTGAAGTTTTGGAGCAGTTGCTGGGTTCAGAAGTGCCCTCTGGGGGTGAGGGGCAATGCTCCGTACCCCAGTTGGTTTTCCACATCTGGAAACTTTCTTCCCTGTTTGTCGCCTTCTCAGAGAGATCTTTTGTCAGACCCTTGTTCTGACCACTTCTTCATAGCACGGACCACCTAAAGCTGCATTTGGACCTGTCTGTCTCCCTACCAGGCTGTTCACCACTTGAAGATAAAGCTTTTGAACTGTCCCACTGTGTTGCTGTGGTACCGTTATGTAGTGTCTGTTGACTGACTGACTTGACTGACTGACTGAATGAATGAATGAATGAATGAATGAATGATGTGGTGTAAGACTAGTTCTGGGTGGCTTAGCACTATATCCTGGGCTCAGCACCCATCTTCATTTCTCTTCTGTGGCTGTGATAAAATACTCCGACAAAAACAACTTAAAAGGTGGAAAGGTTTATTTCAACTCACAATTCTCACTACAGTCTGTCATGGCAGAGGCTTAAAGCAGCCAGTCATATCGAAATCACGATCGGAAAGGCGAGCGCATGGGCGCATGTGCTCAGCTTGCTTTCTCTTTTTATTCAGCCTGGGGCCTTCACCCAGGGAATAGGTGCTACCTGCTTTTAGGCTGGGTCTTCTCAAGTTAGTGTGATCAAGACAATCCCTCAAGGAAGGCCCAGAGGCCCAATTCCCAGGTGCCAAGTTGACAGTGAAGGCCACTCTCACAGATCAGCAACACTTGGTTCAATATTTACATGAATGACTGGGTCTAGACTCTGGGTTTGATGTGAACGGAGACATCATCAGAAAGACAGATTCCTACTAGTAGCCAGCGTTTGCTGAGTGCTTCTTTCTATCCATCTTCAGATCAACCTTACATTGTAAGGATTGTTGGAAAGTGAGGCCCAGAGGGGTAGAATAATTGCTCATTCTGTTGCAGTTCGCCTGCATGCTTGCTGATAAATCACCATCAAACAGCTTAAGGAAACAAGGGGTTTATTTTCTCTTATGATTCATGGTTATAGTTGTTTGTCCATCTTAGCAGGCGAGCTCACACCAGCACCAGGGCCGAGGGAACTGGACATACCATCTCTGCACAATGGCTGAGAGATGGACGATCCTTACTTGTCAGACCGGCATGTCTGACAAGTGTACACAAGGATGCTAACTCTCTCAACCAGCTCTCTGTATTTTATTCCAGGGCCTAATCCCACCACCATGGGCTGGACCTTCCCCATCAGCTAGACAATCTCCTGCAGGTTTGCTCTGGGCCTAACCACTAATTCTCTACAAATGTGCCCAGAGCCCAAACCCTCAACTGTCAAGTTGACACCTGTGCCCACCTATGACACATAACCACACAACTACTAAGCACCAGGCCACTGAACCAGACAGAGGTCAGCCTCACAGCAACACTGTTAGCAATGCTCAGCACAAGTCATGATAGCCCTGGTTTGCTGGAGACAGTCAAAGGCAGGCCACGCCCACTGCAGCTAAGATGATTCCTTCCCGTAGGGTCATAGTCCTGCATAGCCCATGCCAACCTTAGAAAAGCAGCAGAGACTGAACTGAACAGAGATGCTTTAACTGTCAGTCTGTGTTAGCTTCAGAGTGGGATCAATTCAACATGTGACTAAAGATGACCTTGAACCTCTAATCCTCCTCCTGCCTCTACCTCCTGAGTGATGCTAGGACTACAGGTGTGAGCCACCATGCCTGATTGAGGTGGTTTTGGGGATCAAACCGAGGGCTTTGTGCATGCTTGGTGACTACTTGGCTAGCTAAACTACATCTCTAGCCAACCATCATAACCTCATGTGTTAAACATTTAATCCCTGCCTCAGAGTCAGCCAAGTCCTCAGTGTTAGAAAGAAAGTGAGACACATGGAGACCACAGAGCCATCACCCGACAGTTGGTGTCTGTCCAAATCCAAGCAGGCTGGGTCCATATTCCTTCTCCCATTTCTGTTTCCTTTACACCTGCCTCAGCAGACAATAGGGTGGCCAGGGCAACCCAGGCTCTGGTCATTCCCTGTGTTAAGTAGCGGCTGCAAGGTATGGCCAGAGCAGCACGGACACTGTATCTATCTGTGTCCTGCAGGGTGAAAGCGCAGCCCGTGTGAGCATCAGCCCAGCCGAGGCTGAGCCTAGAGAGCAGTCTGCCCGTCCTCCATCTCCTGTCACTGAGCATCCAGTATTCAATAACCTACATATTTATTTCTCCTAATCTTTTTCTCTTTGACTGTGATAAATTTATTTTTATAGCTCCAAGAACGTGCGTTCCATTTGAATTAAGCCTACTGGAGTCCATCAGTTTGTGTTAGAGAATTGGGCTGATAAAGGATGGTGCATTTCCATGGTCCCTTTTAACTGATTGTTCACCAGAGTGCTCTTGTAAGCAGCTCATTTGGGAATGTGTTGTTTGTATACTCACACTGGGGGACCAGCAAGACCACCTATAACATGTCTATAGGAAGGTCTAAGAAATCTCCCTTAGAGACAATGATTCTGCTGTTAACCCTACTGGGCGGCAGCTGCTTAATAATCTCTGGGCACTGGCATCCTGGGAAGGCAGAAAATTGACTTTCATGCAGAAGGGTTCTAAGAGACAGCTCCCACTCAAGGTCATCATTGGTGTCCATCAGGGTATAACAGTAGAGAAGAGCTGGCTGTCTTCAATGCCTCTAGTCCTCCATCTGAGGGAAGAGGGGGGTGGAGACATTGCCAATCTGAGGATTACTTTTTGAGCATCTTATTTGGAAACACAATCATGAAATCGTCACCATGGGCTGGTGCCAAGCCCAGTAGAACTCTGGACATGTTTGGCGGGTGAAAGAATAGACAGACTGACAGCCAAATGTCAACCAGTTCTGTCCCTGAGCAAGGCAGAAAGGTGCCTCTGGGAAGGGTAGCTCCAGCAAAGCCCCTCCTCCCCCAGCAAGGGTCACTGTGCCTGCTTTGACCCTCAACTCAGAGGCACTTGTCTTCCAAGAGGACATGATCCTGACAAAGGATTTCAGCAATTCCCATGTGACCTTCTTTTGAAAGTGGGGGTGGGGGGCTGGAGAGGTGGCTCTTAAGCCTCTGCCTTGCAGGTGGAAGGTCTTGAGTTCGAATCCTAGACCCCACAGTATAGACGCCGGGTGGAAGCAGGGACAGCCTGCATTTCTGGTCCTGGTAGGGCGGAGCCTGTGAATCCCTGGGGCAGAGTAAACAAGGAGGAGGTGGAGGCGGTCCATGGTGGTTTCTGAATTCATCCGTGGTTCCACACGTGCACACACATACACGCACAATTGAATACATAATAAATAATAATAAAAATTGAAAGTGGGGGTGGCGAGGTGAAGCAGTGGAAGAGGGGTGGGAGGCTCTGCTGAGGCCAGTTGAACAGAGAAATGAAACTGACCACATTTGGCTTAAAGTCATAGCCCATTCTGGCTCCTGAATTATGTTAACTGAATTTATTTTAGGGTTACTACCAAATGGGGCTATAGGGGTACTCTTTGTCCTGAGGGAGCCTATTTTGAATTCCCCACCTGTCAAGCCAACTTCGTTATAAGAGTTGGAATCTCTGAGAGACCAACCTGTTAGAACTGCCCAATGCAATGCACAGCTGTGCTGGAAGCGACAGACTTCTTAAGCAGCCAAAGCTGCCATGTCTACAGACAGCACGTCACTAATTCCCATGAGTCCACATATCTTTCCTCATCTTTCTATCTCTCCTTTCTATCTCTATCTTTCCTTCTCTCTCCATGGAGGAGTTAAGCTTAGGTACCCCAGGGTGCACAAGGGCTATTAGGATGTGATGATGCATGTGTCTCTAGCCCCATACCTGGGTAACCTCTATGCATTTGTGTGTGTGTGTGTGTGCTGTGTGCAAGGATGTGTTACACTCATGCATTTGTGTGTACTGTTCCAGGTGTATCTGTGCATGCATATGTACTTTAGGTTCTGTTTATATGTTCAAGGTTTTTTTTTTTTGCATGCATACACATGGTGGAGGGAGGCACTTGAGTGTGTGTGTGTGTGTGTGTATGTGTGTGAGATTGTGGAGGCCCAAGGGTGATATCAGAAATCACCTTGGACTGTTTTACTTCCTTATTGCTTTATTTTGGGATTTCCCAGGCTCCATCTTCCAAGTAGGCTGCTGCTATTTCTTTCTACCTGATGTTTTTATATGGGACTGGGGTCCAAACTCAGGTCCTTCTGCTTGCAAAGCAAAGGTCTTAACCCCTGAGCCAATTCTCTGCATGTTCTGTTTTTGAGACAGCATTTCATTTAACCCAGGCAGACCTGAACTCACTAAGTAGCTGGTATTCATTTTTAACTCTTGATCCTCCAGCCTCCATATTGTGTAACTGTTTCCTCCAAATGGAAACACTCCTTGCTAGATGGATAATGCTGAGTCCCCATTTGGGAGCCAGTGCCCTGCTTACCTCCCCCAGAACCTCCTGAAACCACCCTCGCCCAACTTTCTCACATCTGTCACTGATACCAGCTGCCAATCCCCATGGCTCCACAAGCAGCTGCCACATCATCTTATTCTTTTGCTGTCATGTTGCTGCTTCCTGAAATGTTCTTGTTCACGCTGCCCACCTGGAAAACACCTGTGTGTCTTCCAGAATTATCCCTTCTATCTTCTCCTTCATTAAGTCAGTACTTACTGCCTGACCCTCCAACCCCTAAGTGACCCACCAGCGATTGCCGTTGCATGAATTATCAGGATAAGACCAATAGAAGAATCACCCAGTCGTGCAGAATCATAAGAAGCAATCGAGCATTATCACTTATTATGAAGTCCATAATTCTCATAACTGTTTTTTTTTTAATGTCGCGGCAAACAACAAACATCTTTGAGGTCAGTATCAGCGGGCTTCAACTCATCTTTGCTTGCTTTGTAGCATGCAGAGGAGTTCATAGAACCTACGAGAACGACTGGAGAAGCCAAGAGAAAAGGGGCACTCCTGATAATCTCCATTCCAGATTGCAATCGAGAGGAGTGGGGAGTATCTCCTAAAATCAAAAGGGATGAGTGTGCAGGGGGATCGGCTGTGCGTTGAGCTGTCCGTGGTGCTGAACCTTCACTCATAGGGGAAACACAGAGCTTCTTAGTACTGGATTCTCCTGTCTCAGGACCACCCTACCCTTCCCCTGCCCTCATTTGGTTCCTATGTTGGCATCTGAGAGGAAAGAACCTTATAGTGGGCACCAACATTTGCTGAAATTAAAGTAGAATGCCTGCACTTCCTTCGCCTTCTACCCGCCCTCTTAGGAATCATCTGACCATTATAATAAAAATCCAGCTTTATGTAAATACCCTATTCTCCAAGTAATAAATGCCATTAGCTGAGCCTGTCTGAGCAACCGCAGGCTTTTAAACATCCATTTGAAGATCTTTGAAAGCTCTCTTGAGACTCTTGCTCATAATTCACGAAGGGGGAGTTGGTAATAACTGTGTTAAATGGCCAGACCCAGCAATTCACAGGAGGTGTGTCTGTTTGCATGTTGTGTTGGTGGTAGAGGGGGAGGGGTTCTGGAGGAAGGATGCCCTTTCTTCCATGCTGATCTGTTACTTATTTTTAAGAGTCCCCCGGGGGCTCACAGTCCTTTGATGAGCCACTAATGAAAGAGCAGATCTGACAATTAATTTCCCCAGAGTTATTATTTGTTGTTTTGGCAACAATTCTCTGAAAAGCCGTCTACTTACCTGGCTTCTCAGTGCTTGAAGAGAGCCATGGGTTGAGGAAAGAAGTGGATTTTACCTGCTCAGTCAACAGTTATGAATGAACACTTATCATGTGCCACCAATCTCCAAGTGATTAGACCCAATCAAGGTGACAATGGAGATTGACAATCACAGCTAGAATGGACATTGGCTTGAAGATCGGATCAGGGTCTGGGTGACTCAGAATCTTGGACATTAAAAAAACTCAGTGCATGGAAGGAGAGGAGATGAACGTCCCAAGATAGTTAGAATTGCTGGGGATCTAAGCATAATCCTTGAACCCAGATCATTTCAGTTTTTGTTTAGGTTTCTTGTCAACATTGTCACCATCAATTCAAAAGAAGAATACATTCTTGGGGTTGAGAAAATGTCTCCGTGGGTACAGGGCTTATTCAGCAAGCAAGCCTAAGGTCCTGAGTTCAGATCCCCAGCACTCACATAAAATCCAGGCATGATTGTTTATCCCTAACCCTAGTGCTGGGAAGATGAGGACAGGAGTCACCTAGCACAACAACGAGCTTTACGTTCAGTGAGAGACTCAATTTCAAAACCAAACAACCAAAAAGTGGAGAGGAACTCCAGTCTCTGGCTTCCTCTTCCACACGAACAGATGAGCGCACATACACACCCACACATGTATACACCATTCATATGCACACATGAGAATAATAACATACATAAAAGATGGTATCATTTGCCGTCTCTTTTACAACTTCATCTTACGAGGCAATAAAAGTTCACACATCGTGCCAAGCTCCTACACACAGTCTGGACCTTGTTTCTTTTAATTTTTTCATAAACGAGGCCACATTATGCTCATTTCCCTGTGATTTGACTTCTACGCCTTCTCATCTCCCACGGACATAATTCATGATCTGACTTTTCAAAGCTAACAGATTTTAGTTTTCCAAAGCTGTTGAATATTTCTCAGGTCAGCTGCTACAAGATTTCCTCAGCTAGTCTCTTTGGATTGACTGCTAAGTACTTTCCAGTTTTCACCAGTGCAAATGATGTTCAATAAATGTCCTCTGCTTATACCCCTGTACCTCGATGCCTTTGTTTCCGTAGAATAGATTCCCAATGCCAAATGGCTAGGTGAAAGAATGAACTTTTTGATTTCAATAGCTCCTGACAGATGATTCTCTCAAAATGTTGCAGTCATTCACACTTTCTCTGGGGACAGACACAAAACATTGTTACTTCTCCAGTCTTTTAATACTGGGTGTCAACAGTTCATGAGCCTCCCTACATTGTGATGACCAATGAACAAAGGAAGAAAAGAGCAGAAACAGAAATAGTGAAACAAAACCAAGAACAAAAATATTCTTATCATTTTAGCTTTCATTATCTGGTCACTCTTAGGATTGCTTATCTTCTTGAATGTTTACTGTGTATTTTTTTCTGCAAGGAAAGCTTTATATTACATTTCTTTCTCTCTGTCTAGTGATTTCTCTTTGTATTATTGGTTTGCAGAAGACTTTTTAGCATGTTCAGAACATTACCCTGGAGCTGGGAATGCAGCTGAGTGGTCAGACTGCTTTACTAGCATTGAGGAAACCCTGGGTTCAGTCTCCAGCTCTGCATTAATCAAGTGCAGTGGTGTATTCTTGTAACCCTAGAAGGAAGACAAGAGGCCATCCTCAGCTACATAAGGAGTTCAAGGTCAGCCTGGGCTACATAAGACGGTCACAAACAAGCAAGAACTTTAACCTGTTATCTAGCACATGGTCCTTAATTTTTAAAAATTTTTCCCTTAAGCCATTTGATGGCGATTTATCAGCAACCATGTAGGTGAACTGCAACAACATCCTAAATTTCTGAGTAAGAATTTCTGGAAATGGATCAAAAATCTGCATTTCAAGAGAACTTTGAAGTGTTTTTCTTGTATTCACTACAATTAGAGAAATCTGACCTGAAATCTCAAAGCCCTTGGCATAAGAACAGGAACACTGGGCTGGAAAGATGGGGGTGGGGAAATCAAATGGGAAAGGGATGCAATGACTTATTGCCACCTATCTCAACTTCTATCTTCTCTGCCAGATCTCTCGCCCCCATTTGCCTCCCTTACCACTTCCATCATCACAACAACCACTACCTCTCCCATCTCCACTTCTACCCCCACCACTGTCTCCACCTCTACTCCACAGCCATCTCTACCTCCCCTTCCACTACCACCACAACCATCTCTGTCAACACCTATATCTCCACCACCACTATCTCTACCTCTACTGCCAACACCCAACACCCCCATCACCATCACCACTACTACCATCACCATCACCTCCACCACTAACACCATTATCATCACCACCACCACTGTAGCAGTTATCCTGCATGGTTGCTGATAAAATCATCATCAAACAGCTTAATAGAACAAAGGGTTTATTTTCTCTTATGATTCATGGTTACAGTTATTTGTCCATCTTAGCAGGAGAGCTCACACCAGCACTGGGCCAAGGGAACTGGATACACCATCTCTACATAAAAGCTGAGAGAGGGACAGTCCTTACTTACCAGACCAGCATGTCTGGCCAAATGTGCACAAGGATTTCAACTTTCTCAACCATCTGTCTGTATTTTATTCCAGGGCCCAGTCCCATCTACCATGGGGTAGGCCTTCCCCATCAGCTAGACAATCTCCTGCAGGTTTGCTCTGGGCCACACAATGGCTGAGAGAGGGACAATCTTTACTTGCCAGACCAGCAGGTCTGGCCAAGTATAAGCAAGGATGCCAACTTTCTCCACCAGCTCTCTGGGCCTAATCCCACCCACTATGGGCTGGGCCTTCCCCATCAGCTAGACAATCTCCTGCAGGTTTGTTCTGGGCTTAACCCAACCACTAATTCTCTACAAATGTGTCCAGAGCTCAAACTGTCAACTATGAAGTTGAAACCTGTGCATAACTATGACATCCACCATCACCACTAACACAACTATTATTACCACCAACACCACTATCACCATCACCGTCATCACCTCTGCACCATTACCAGGAGGAGCACTAAGAGCGGCAGCAATAGCCACCAGAGAAAAACCCTAAAGGCTGATGTGCAGAAACAGAGCTGTCACTGGGGATTTCTGGCCTAATGCCTCCCTTAAGCCACAGTCAAGCTTTTGTAGCAATAGGGGTGAATCTAATATATCACTCTCTTGCTGGTATGAAGGTGTAAATGTCAATTTCTCCTCCTTTTTTGTGAAGGTTTGACAAAGCACTTAGAGCGGTACCCACTTTAATCAGGGAAGCAGCCAGAAAGATCACAGGGCATCAAGTGCACTATATCCTATCTGAGCTTTGGGTGGCTTTGAACATTGCACTTTTAATTAAAATTGGCATTTCCGAAACTTGGATCACGACTAGCCGTTTTGCTGGGGAATTGCAGACTGTGGGGCAAACTGTCTGAGAGAGAGAGAGAGAGGCTTAAGACAGCAAAGAGAAGGCTTGTGTATGAACAGAGGGCGCTTGTTTAAATAATGAAGTGGAGAAAAGATAATGTAAAAATGTTTCTCTGTTTAGTTAGGTTTCCTCGGAGACTCGGGTAATTACAGTTGAGCTGTCCGAGGTGCTGACGGTTGGGCGAGAGATGCTCTTGAATGCACCCTCAGCAGCCATGGGTAAATGTCTGCTCTACAGTCTCCATCCAAGTTGGGGCCTCTTTCATAAGTGCACCATGGACAGTGACAGACAGAGCCACCGGTTGCTGTACAACCATGTCACTTACTCTAATGTGCAAAGTTAGTGATGCTCTCTGGGTGCAACAATGCATGCTGCTCTGGCTTGGTTTAGTTTCATATTTTCAGACAGAGTCTCCCTATGTATCCCAAGCTAGCCTTGAAGTCACAAACCTCCTGAGCGATGGGATTATAGGTTTGCCCCCACTATTGCCTGCCTTTGTTTCATTTTTGATCTTTAATCAGTGTCTCATTACGTAGCCCAGGCAAGACACTTTCTATCCAGACTTGTCTGGAGCTGGCAAGCTTTCAGCATCTACCTCCCGGCTACCTCCAGAGTGCTAGGATGACGATCATGTGTCACCACGCATGGACAATGCACTGAAAAACTGAAAGGATGCCAACCAAATCATTAGATCTTATTATGTTTGTAGTAAATCAAAGACCGGATCCTGTGAGCCATCAGGATTTTGTGAACTTGTACTGTGACTGATGAAAGTTTTAATTAGTTGGGCCTGTGAACTAATGGGTAAAGGTACTTGCTGTCAAACCTGACAATTAAGTTCAGTCCCCAAAAACACATGGTAGAAACAAAGAACTGACTTCCTTTTTTTTTTTTTTTTTTTTTTTTTGATTCCTCATATGACAAATCTTACCAATAAGATTCACTTAATACGAACAATAGAGAGACTGGAGAGATGGATCAATGGTTGAGCCTCTGCCTTACAAGCAGAAGTTACTGAATTGGGAGCTCAGATCCCACGTAAAAATGCCAGGCAGAAATTGGGGCAGTCTGTATTTCCAGTCCTGGAAAGAAACTACAGAGCAAAACAAAGAGGAGGAAGCACAATCCAGGGTGTTTTCCAAAGTCACACTTGGACCTCCATAGGCACACACAATGCCCTCTGATACTCACAGAAACACATACGCAAAAACAATAACACAAAAATAAATTAAGTAGTATAGAATTCTTTCAAATGGTTTAAAAATACCTTCATTGTGGACTTTGTAAAAAAAATGCTATACCAATATGAACAGCTAATATCAAAAGTAACCTTTAAACGTTCCTCAAACTATACATGTATCTTTCAAAGCATTCATGCAGATTCACAAGAGCATCT
This sequence comes from Typhlomys cinereus, assembly GCA_023101885.1. Lineage (NCBI taxonomy): Eukaryota > Metazoa > Chordata > Mammalia > Rodentia > Platacanthomyidae > Typhlomys > Typhlomys cinereus. The sequence goes on from JALPQD010000196.1 coordinate 3,121,146, forward strand.
TAGACATTGAATTCTTATTAACTGAATAATCAGCGTCATTCTATTATACAAATGAATTAGTTATATGTAAGTTCTCACACTTGAGTGAAATAAACCCAGAGCAGTAGCTGGAAGCAGGAAAAGAAAGCATACCAAAATAATTTTTGAGAAAAGCCCAAAGTTTAATTATTGGGCCTGTGTACTGTTGTGCAAATCCACTAAGTTCATTCCACTTGAGAAGAACTGACTTCCTGTGTGTTGTCCTCTGACCCACGTATGTGTGCTGTGGGTATGTGCACACATGAGTGTTTCTCTCTCTCTCTCTCTCTCTCTCTCTCTCTCTCTCTCTCTCTGCATTGCCTTTACTCTAAAACAAATAGATAAAAATGTTCTAAAAATATAGTTTAAGGGGGCTGGGGAGATGGTTCAGGAGTTAAAGTCTTTGTCTCACAAGTGAAAGGATCTCAGTTCAGATCCCCACCATACCATGTGGGTATGGCAGCAACCCGTAACTCTGACTTTGAAAAGCAGAGGCAGGGAAACCCCAGAGCAAAGCAATGAGGCAGAGCCATCCAGGATGATTCTTGATGTCACCCTTGGGCTTCCACAGATACACACACTCAAATACCCATCTATACAGACACACAGACACAGACACACACACACACACACACACACACACACACACACACACACACACACACAGACTTTTTATTCATACTCACAGTTTCCTGTTGCAGCCCATTATGGCAGGAGAGTTTACCAGAAAGGGCCTGAAGGAGCTAGACATTTCTGCATACACATCTACAGAAAGCTGAGAGAGGTGCAAGGACCAATGAATATGTCTAGTTTGTTAGCTTGTCAGTCTGCAAAGCCAACCAGTTCTCTCTCCATCTTATCCACTTGCCCAGAGAATTTATCATAGTTAGATTCTGGTGTCAACTTGATGGCTGAAGGCTCTGAGCTCTGGGTACAGTTGAGCTAAGTCCTGAACAAACCTGTAGGCAATTGCCAGATGAATGGGGAGGCTCAGCCCATAGTTCATGGGACTAGTCCCTGGGCAACTGAGAAAGTTGGCATCCCTTTGTATACTTGGTCAGACATGCTGTTTGACCCTTGGTATTGGTGTGGGTTCTCCTGATAAGTTGAACAAGGAACAATGACCAGACAATCGTAAGCCAAAATAAACCCCTTGTTCCCTTAAGCCATTCGTTGTGAGTTTATGGGCAACATCCAGAGCAACCGTTACAAAATGGCTCCACCTACGATGGGCTGGGTCAATAAGATGATCTACAGGCTTGCCTCAGCTATGTCATTCCTCATGCATCTCCTAAAGACCCAGCTTTCAACTGCTGATGCTTGAAACTGACTGCCACACTCCTCAGCCATGAAAGGGGAGTTTTAGCAGAGCCATATTGGAAGGCTGCGATAGGGGACACATGAAGCACTGCACATAACCCGCCTGATGCAGGGGTGACACATCATTCGCCCTTCAGCAGGATCGATCATCAGTGCTATTATTAACCACGAGTTCCAGAGTGGTGCACTCCACACACCATTTCCATAGGATGACTCAGGAAATGCCATTTTTTTAACCAGCTGGTGAATCATATCATTTCTTTTGCAAGGAAATTAAAACTTGCCTTGCCCCACCTTTTACCACGGACCCCAGAGATACACCCAAAGTCTAGGGGGATCTTGTTTCATTATGTGAACATTTGCATTCAGTGTCCCAGGCAACAAGCCAATCCAGGAAGGGGACCATGCAGAAGTGAGAAGATGAAGAGACAGAGAATTCAGTGGTATAAGGCTCATCCAATGACTGCTTCTCCCAAGGGGCCAGCTCCAGCAGCCGGCAAAGCCTGTCATTAACTCTCTTTATTACCTGCATTTTCTGCCTCACTGGTTCATCTGAGAGGCAAATGGGGTTGGCTTTAAGTCATGCCTGGTGCAGATCTTGCTTCGTTGGCCTGTGGAACAGGGAGGTGCTCGTATCTCAGACAACATAGATTACCCAGAAGGCACTTAGATGTGTGACATGGGAAACCAGTGTGTTCCTAACAGTGGTGGGTTCTGGGGATTTATTTCCACTCAACTGTGACTTCTGAGCCCATAGTCTCCTGCCTCTGTTGTTTGGATGTTCAGCCTTGTCCTTTCTGACCAGACTCACACAGTTGTTATTCTGAATTTGCAGATGAAGAGGAGGAAGAAGAGGATGAGGAGGATCCATACAACTCTGCGCCTCAAGGGCAGGGAACATGGCGTGAGCTTTGCGTGTATAGAGAGATGAGCTGCCTATCAGCCTGAAGACCCTCCATTCTAAGGCTCAGTGTCAGAAAGGTGAATGACTGGGCTCAGTGGCAGAACACACACATAGCATGTGACAAAGACCCTGAATTTAACCTCCACGCCTCAAAATAAATAAGCTCACATATGATATTTATTTATTGTGTTTGTGTGTTCATGTGAGTGTGTGTGCATGTGTGTACATGCATGTGTATTGTTTGGGTGTGCACGTACCACAATGTGTGTGTGTGAGGGGGATGTTAGAGAACAACTTGCAGCAGTCAATTCCCTCCTTCCACACTGAGGCACCAGGAATCAAGCTCAATTTTTCAGGTTTAGTGACAAGCACCTTTACCTACTGAGCCATTTCACCAATCTGAAATTGCACATTATTTTTAAAATAGGGAAAAACCTGAAGTGCCTGCTGAGCATTTACACAACTCTCCTCATTTACTGAGTACTTTCCAGATCCCAAGCACTTATATCCCAATTATTTTAACCCAATCCTCAGGACTATGAGGGAGAAATTAACATTCCCATTTTATGGATGGGAAAACTGAAACACAAACTAGCAGTTTGTCAAAAGTACCACATGGCTCTGTCCCAACCAGTCCCCCTTGCCAGAATGTCATCCACTGCTATGACTTGCATTATTATCTATGAACTTTGCCTTCTGTGTTTACTTTTCCAGACTCTCTTCTGAGGAGTATATCTGACAGCCTACTTGATCTGTCAACTTAGAGCTAAAGAGATCTTTCAAAGATATCATTTAAACAGATCTTTTCAAACATACCCCAGACATGGGATGGTGCATGCCTGACATCCCAGAGCTCAGGAGGCTGTGGGCAAGAGGATTGCAAGTTTGAGACCAGCCTGAGCTTGTGGTAAGTCTGGGACGACCTGAACAAGTGAAACCATCTCTCAGAAAACCAGATCCACAACCAAACAAATGAAAAAAATCAGTCAAACATATCTCTCCCAACTAGAGAGTCATCGGGTCTGAATCTGAGCCTGAGTCTCCCTTTGTCTGTGAAGCCTACACTCTTGGGGACACGTACTGACTGAGACTTGATTTTCTTCTCAACGCATACTGTATGAAGAAACAAGTGACCTCCAAGGCAGGGTGGGAGTAGAAGAAGGCTCATCAGGGAGAATTATGGGAACATAATTATACTCCCTCTTCATTTCTGTGGCTCAGGAATGAAATGCCCAAGAACTGTGTTAGGATCAGAGGATCTTGGGCTTTTCTCCAAGGACTTGAAGTGTGCACACCTCTCGTGTGTCTAAGCTGCCTAGCCTTCTTCCATTTCTGTCACCAACACTCCTTTTGCCCAGTGTTGAACTCTACACTCCTTGGTGTGGAGCTCAGACTCTATCAGGTACCCAGATGAGCAGAGTCCCACAACAGTGAACCCCTTCTTGACTTTCCAAAGAAACTCATGCTATTCAATAACTTGTACCAATTTTCAACCTTCAGCTGAGAGGCCTTCAGTACTTCATAGTACTTCAGTACCATGGAGAAGTACTTAGTACTATGGAGCCTAGAGAAAAACAGGTATACCCAGGGCCTTGGAGAGCCTACAGGAAGCTAGAGCTTGACCTTGCTACTTTCTGATTTATTCTTTTTACCTTGGAACAACCAGATGCCCATGGAGATAACCCTCTGTTGGAAACTTGGAAAGGACCATTTACATGGTAATCAGCCGCAGTGCACCTGAATTCCCTGAGCATCGCCATCCTTTTCCTGATGGAGCCAAATCATGCACTGTCTGACTGGAGCCCAGGGAACCCCCAAAGGTGTTTGTATGCTAACAGAGGCAAAGCTTGAGTCTCCTTTTGCATTTGACCTGGTAAGGTTAAGGAGAGGCTGATTCTGTGTTGAAAGTTCAAAAAGGCATGGAGGGGTGAAGGAGACAGAGGGTACAGGAAGCAGCAGGGGGAAGAAGACCAAGCAGGCGGCTTCCTTCTCCCAAGGCCACAGTCACGGACACCCTTTAGTGTTGGGACTTCAAACTAATTTTTAACCCTTCCTTATACACGGTTTTTTGCATGTATGTTTGTGTGTGTGTGTGCATGTGTTGCATATGGGTGGGTGTAAATGTGTGCATGGGCATGAGTCCAAGAAAGCATTTGATTGTGTGTACATGTGGAGGCCTTAGAGTGACATCAGGAATCATCCTGGATCGTTCTGCCACCTTATCGTTTTACTTTGGGGATTCCCAGGCTCTGCCATATCCTCCTAGCATTTTTATATGGTATCTGGGGATTCAAACTCAGGTCTTTTTGCTTTACCATTGAGTCATCTCCCCAATCCTTGCCTCCATATTTTTAAAATGAGGGATATTTTAGCACCTGCTAAACAATGCTGGTGAGTGTGTTAATAAGTTACAGCATAAAAGCAGCAAAAGAAAGCTTGCTGTTGGGCATAGTACAGCAAATGCTTAGTTAATACCACTGCCACTTCCTCCAAGTCCCCTGGTTAGAGAAGTGAGGCAGACGTGTTTAGGGGCAACCCCCCTTTATTATGTGCCAGTTTTTTTCAGTTGAAACATCATGATGAAAGCTGAGATGTCCAAAATTTTCCCATCTACAATTTCAAATCTTTGAACATGTACTGCTTTTCTCTGGGCCAAACATACCTCCAGATGTGTCCATCATTGTTTCTCTTCACCTGCTGCAATCAATGAATATTCCTCCATGCTGTTCCTTCTTTTTCCTGAATCCTTACTTCTTGGCAGCACTTTTATTTTTATCTTGAGGCTTTGCATCCACCAAGATGTGAACTCATCATTTTTGCTTGCACAGTCTGGCTTCTCTTATGAACTGTCTAATTGTCTCTTACTCCTTTTATCTGAGGTTAGAAGAAGGGATTTTGGTCTCACCTTCTCTTAGCTGGATTGCCTTTTCTTTGCTCTCTGGGCAAGACAAAAGTAGACATTCAGAAATACTACAACACAGCTGGAGAGATTGCTTGGCACACGAGCATGGGCATGGGGACCTGAGTTCAAATCCCCAGAACCCATTCTTCTGATGTATACAACACTGAGTCACAAAGACTCTTTTTCAAACAAGGTGAACAGTAAGTACGATCACCTGAGGCTGTCTTCTGATTTCTACATGCATGTCCCACCCAGCATATGTGCATTCACATTCATGTGCATTCACATTCACGTGCATGAAGATAGATAGATAGATAGATAGAGAGAGAGAGACACAGAGAGAGAGAGAGAGAGAGAGAGAGAGAGAGAGAGAACACCATTGTTTGACCTGCAAAGAGACTGTCCCTTCTTTTCCTTCACCTCAACCACTCTTTTCTCTCCCCACCTTTTTCTGTTTCTTCCCTCCCTGCCTCCTCTCACTTCCTCACTGGGCGCTGTCCTTAGTGGAGCACTGGGGTTTCCCTGGCCACACCAAAGGCACAGAACTTAGCTTGGAGAATGTCTGCAGTTGCCAGAATACAATGAGAGAAGCTTTAGTGCCATACGGCTGCGTGTTGCAACTGCAGACATTCTCCAAGCTAAGTTCTGTGCCTTTGGTGTGGCCAGGGAAACCCCAGTGCTCCACACGTGCTGGCCCAATCCGGCTGGTCCCTGCCCCTCCTCACAGGCACTGACTTCAAAGCTCCAGGGGGACAGCCAGTGTCTTATCTAGGTGCTTTGGGGACCGCTGTGGGCTCCGTGATGGCCCCACGGGGAGCAGAATGTGGTACCCAAGCAGGATACACAGGCCAGAGATAAGGCCAAGGGACAGATTCCCTTTGGCGATCGGTGCTGTTCATCAGCCATCGACAGCCCCACAGCCCTGGCGATGACAGGCGCGGGTGATAACAGCGCCATGCGATCGGCAGCCGTAGGGGACAGGCTGTCACTGGCTCCCAGAGATAAGGGAACAATGAGCAGCCCCTCTGTGTAGAGAAGGGTAGAGCGTGGGAGTTAAACTGGTCTCTGACCCTGGGCCCCCTGCCAGGACCCTTGCCTCCCTGAGGGCCGCCAGCTCCTTCCTGCAGCCCAGGGCACCCTGGGTCCACTGTGCAGCCGACCTTCTGACCTCTGCTCTTGGGGATTGATGATGTTGTTTCTAGAGCACAGGATTAGGGAATGACAACAGGCAAGAGCTTCCCTCCCCACCTCCCTGCTCCGCAGAGACTGCTCAGGAGTGGGGTAAGCAGAGCCTCCCCAGTGCCTTGGCCAGGCCACAGACTCAGCCTGGACAAGTAGGAAGGTATCCATGGAGGACCTGCAACCAGACTTCTTTTCCTCTTTCTTTCCCTCCTTTCCTCTCCCCCGCTTCCTTTTCTTTCTTGTCCTTTCTTCTTCTTTCCCCCACTTCTCCCTCTTCCTTTTTTTTTTTTAAATTTGAGTGTTTGGTATATGCCTCAGGGTTAAAGTGTTTGACTTGCAAGCAAGGGGACTAAGTTCAGATGCCCACATAATAACGGTGGGGGCCTATAATTCCAGCCTCGTACAGCACAGCCTCCCATTTCTGAAATACTGAACTCTCTGACAAAACAAACAAACAAACAAACAAACAAACCTTATTCTTAGTTCTCTGTTTCTTTTTCTATTTATCTATGTACTTTCACTTATTTATGTAACGGTTACTCTTAACTATTGCTCTGGGAGAGCACCCAAAGTCAAGCAACTTAAGGGAGAAAGGGAGATTTATTCAGCTTATGGTTCCAGAGGGGAGAAACAGTCTTTCATGGTAGAGGTGGCATGGCTGGCTGGCCGAAGCTGGAGTCAGGCTAAGTCATACCCATCTGTAAGGCTGAGAGCTGTAAGACTGCTGCTCCAAAAGGCAGACTTCTCCTGGAGATAGGGTGGGACTCATCCACCTCAAGGCCCACTCCCTGTAACGATCTTCTTCCAGCAAGGCTCTACCTATAGAAGGTGCCATGACCTTTCCAAACACATGAGACTGTGGGAGACACATTTCAAACCATGAAAATTTTGTTAGTTTGTTTATCTATTATCTATCTATCATCTATCTATCTATCTATCTATCTATCTATCTATCTATCTATCTACTTGTTTATTTATTTTAAAGAGAAAAATTCACATGTGACTTCAGGTCAAATGCCAACTTTCCCAAGTTAGTTCTCTCCATCACATGGGCTTCTGGGGATGGAACCCAGGTCACCAGGTCTGTGAGCAACTGAGCCATCCATCTCCTGGGTCTCTCTTCTGTTTAACCGCCATTTCCAGTCCCTCACCACCCCACTTCCATTTCCCATTTACATACCCTGCCTCGCTGTGCTCGGGGTTCCCTGCCAACCTGGTCAACATTCCCTGAATCATAGCAATCTCTCTTTTCCTTCATTTAACCATTCACTAAGTCTATATCTCTCCAGTGGGGCATATTGAACCGACAACCTCACCTGTGTTCAGTAAGTCCTCTACTGCTCTACCTCCAGGACCAGAAGTGCTGATCTGACATGTCTCCATCCCATGCACCACCAACCTTGTCCCACATCAGGGCACAGAGGATAAGAAGTGGGGTTTGGGGGGATGACTGAAGAACAGAGGTGGGAATGAAAATGGGGCAGGTTTTGTTCTTTCTCACCAACCTGCAAAATACAATAAAAGAATTTTTCTGAGTCACTCCAAGAGCTGAATGGGAAAACGTGGGTGTATATCCACTTCTGGGTAAAATGCCCCCCCCAAAACCCAGCAGCTTAAAGCAACAATGCATAGGTCTTAGCTCTGCCTCTATGAGTTATAAATTCAGGATCGGCTTAGCTAAGTGACTCTGGCTTGTGTTGCCACAGAAGATGGAAGTCAAGACATCAGCTGTGATCTGAGTGAAGGTCACTGATGGGCTGGCAGACCGGCCTGGGTGTTGGTAAAAAGATTCAATTCTCCCACCCACGCTGATCTTGCCCAGGCATTGAGTGTCTTCACAACACGAGGACTAGCTTTCCCCAGAGCATGTGATCCAGAGGAAGCTGTGGTTTTCACTGTGTGCCCATAAGTCACACTTCTAAGCCCCCATTGTTACACAGATCAGTCCAGGCATGTGAAAGGGGCGGATACAAGGAGGCAAGATGCACAGGGCCATGAGGAGATGTTCCCAACACAAATGCACCGTGTTCGTGTACACGTTGTTCTCAAGTCACAAGTTTCTCAGTCGGTTCTGTCGGTGCTTTGGACATTATCCCAGCTCCATGGGCTAGTTAGCTGTCCCAGTTACTCCCTCTGCTGCTGCGAGACCACACTCAGACTCGCCCGTGGTGAAGGAAGAGGCACCCAGCCCAGAGATGCCAGAAGCATGGTAAACAGTGTGTGTGCTCTTGGATTTTCCCCTTACATGCATACTTGTTATGTTCCAATGGCTTCCTTCAGAATTACTTGCTTAGTGTACAACATAGTAGGTTTCATTAGGAAACTTTCATGTACAGACATCAATGTTCCTTGTTCTGCTCAAGTTACTTGCTTAGTGTACAACATAGTAGGTTTCATTAGGAAACTTTCATGTACAGACATCAATGTTCCTGGTTCTGCTCAAGTCACTGCAGACATTGTCATAGAGGCCAGGAGAGCAAGCAGCAGGCTGCAGGACCAGACTCAAGGGGAAGCAGGGCGGGGCTACCAACCTCAAGGTCCACCCCCTGTGACTTGACTTCCTGAACAGGCTCCACCTCCTAATGGTATCATGGCCTTTCTAAACATTAACATCCGCTAACAGATGCAAACACATGCATGAGCAGCTCACATTTAAACCCTGACACTAGCAATGCAGATTCCTCTTTCATCACAGGTCAGGTGTGTGATGGATCCACTGACAGGAGACTAAGGGCATCAGCCCACTTTTAAGTTATTGTTAATCCATGCTGGGTACTCTAAGATCTATGTGCATCACTACATTCATGTAACCATTGCAAACCCCTGTGAGGCAGGAATTATCGTAGCCCCCATGATACAGAAGAGAAAAGAGAGGTACATGAAAGCAAGATGATGTCCCCAAGACCACCCAGCCCAGAGATGCCAGAAGCATGGTAAACAGTGTGTGTGCTCTTGGATTTTCCCCTTACATGCATACTTGTTATGTTCCAATGGCTTCCTTCAGAATTACTTGCTTAGTGTACAACATAGTAGGTTTCATTAGGAAACTTTCATGTACAGACATCAATGTTCCTGGTTCATATTCACCCCTATTGCCACCTTCTTCTGTCTCTGTAGCCCACCTCTCAGTGGTCTTCTATGTGCTTGTCATAGCATGGCATATCGTATAAATATACTTACCCATGGTGCAGGTGAGAAAGTTTGTGATTTTGTCTCTCCTCTTCCATTGACCATTCTTTTTCTCTTTCTCTTCATTTAGACCTCTTCATCGTCTTTCATAGTCCTCTTTCTACTTTCATTTCATATATGTATATAATGTAATATGTGATATATCACACATATATAATATGTGTATACAATTACATATGACATGCATATACACGTCTATGTATTATATATGCATGTAATATGCATATTTAGCGCATATGTATGTATATTATGCACATATATAACATTTATATATACATACATAAATTTATGTTTATGTATGCTATATTTATCATATACTCTATTATATAAATATATCAATATATCATATAATATATACATACATATTATATATGATAGAAATAATATATATTCCATTCACATATAGCACATATTACATAAATATAAATATAATTAATTACATATAAAATATAATTAAATATAATATAATAATATCTTATATGTATGTAATATATGTGCGTTACATATTACACATGTGTATAGCATACATGTTGTACATAATATGCATATACACATATATAATATATAAAATGTAGGTTCTGCATGTGAGAGAACATGGCATTTGTCTTTTGCTTAGCTTACCATAGTGCTATCCAGTGCACCTTCTGCTCGTAAGTGCAGAAGGTACAGTGGATGGCGTGGCATCTGGAAATACCATGGCCTCTCAGGGCATTCAGAAGCCAGCGGCTGAGGTCTGAGTGCACTCTGGTGTGATTTCATTTGAGGAGCTGAGGTTGATGTGGGAAAAATCGTCTGAGATGCAGGAAAAGCAAAAAGGAGTCTGCGTACAATGGAAGTGACATAGAGAGGAGAGCATTTGGTTGAAAGCAGGAAAGCCCACAAAATTGTGGGAGAGATGGAGGGGGCATCCAAGTTCCAGAAGAAATAATGTGGGGAGGTGGTATGGGTTGACTGGCAGAGCGCTGCGGGTGGACGCGAGGTGTGGGCATAGGTGTGACTCTGAGAAGCGGCCTCGGGGAGAGGAGGCAAGGAGAGAGTCCACTCAGCAGACATGAGTGCGGTTCAGACCCCAGCCTGGCTTCCTAGCAGGCCAAGCAGACAGACTCTGTCTGACTGGCAGAGATTTGCTCTCAATCCCCGCAGGAAACCCCAACCCGGGAAGTGCCAAGCAAGACACAAATATTTGTTCGGCATCTGCCCTTCTTATTCAAACACAGCATTGCTTTGGGGACAGAGGCGGTTACTACTATCAAGAAGTGAGGACTCAGCGAGGGTGGAGGGGGGTGTGAAAGAGGAGCAAGTGCTCTTGGGGCCACAGATGATTCCCCCAGACTCCTGAGCTCCTGGAATCATTAGCTCAACAAAGCAGCTAAATAATACCCCGACTCCATTATGGACATCTGTTCAAACAAAGCCAGTCCCCTTTCCCCTCACATCAAGCTCCATCCACTCTCCATGCCTGCCTCTTCTGCTGGCTGAATCAGAGAGTCGAACTGTAAGTTACTGTACCCAGGTCAGAAGAACAGCGGTTGAATATGGGGTGTTACTATGTTTGGCTATGATCAGAGTGGGCTTCTTTTTACTAGTACAGGAGCCTGTACATGCTGTTGTGGGTGTGGTGTGTAGTGTGTGTAAACGTGTGACCTTGGCATGTACTACTAGCAGCACTGTCCCGCAATGCTGCTACATCGTATAATGTGTGTAACTAAGGCACTGTAAGACTTTATGTCTGAAATCCTGTGCTTTCTAAATATTTCCTCTTTCATGTCATGACAGTTTGTGTGCCTGCGTGTCACATAAATTGTTACGTTCTTGTGTACTTGGCGGTTCACCATGATGCACCTCCTCTGTGTCTACATGTATGCATATACACTGTAAAATTATCACTCAGTTTGCATGTGGCTAGATTGTGCTGTCTGGTCATGTTCAAGAAAGAATGTGTGTTACCCTGGGTTTGTGCACTGGTTTCAGCGTGGTGACTTTGGGGAATTATCAGGACATTCTGTTGTCACTGCTCTTGGGAGCAGAAGAATCTGAATCCCTGTTTCCCTTCACAGTGGACAAGGGGCCACTCTGAGGAGCCTCTGGCCAGATGTTGCAGTTATGAATAGATACTGGTTTTGGTGATGCACCATTTCTACTTAACTGATAGATGAAGAGCAAGCCCTCAGTCCTGGGAGGGAGCTATCCATGACACAGCCTCCATCAAGAAGGCAGTAGATCCAGTGACTGCAGAGAGAAGCTACCTGGTGGGGAAGAGTGGTGGGTGTTAGCTGCCAACAAGCCCAGAGTGGGGTCCCGAAGCTCTAGAGGTGATCAACAAGCCCCCACTCTCAACTACCATCAGGATGCAGGGGGTTAAGCTATTGACCTCCACATTCTTCCAAATACTTGAGATGTTTGTTTACTATAGATTCCCAGGCCATTTGTAGCATGGGCTGGTGCAGGTCCCTGGTATTTTTATATCTAACAAGACTCCCCAGTGAACCAGGGAACATGCTTTAAGAAGCACTGGATTTCAAGGGCCACCGGGAACATGAAGTACTGTGAAAAGCTACAGTCCATGAGGAAGTGAGGAAGAGAAGAAAGGAGGGCAGAGAACAAAGGGGGTGAAGGGTGATGGACAATGGTCTTTGGTTCTGTGGCCACATCTCCTATGCACTGGGCCATTCCAGGATGCCTGAGTCCTGCAGCCTCCCCATTGAAGGACTTTCCTGGCCTATGTGGTGGTCAAAGTCCCCAGGAATTCATCCCCAGGGAGAGCCCTCAGTTGAGGATAGGAGCGAGAGAACGAGCTTCAGTGCCCTCGAGCCTCTGAGGAGGTGTGTCTCATGCTATGTCCAGTAGAACTGAGCTCCGATGGTCCACAGTAAGGAAAGAAAAAGGAAAACAAGACTCAATAACTTGTGCGGGCTTGTGTGTATATGTCTGTGTATGTGTGCATGTGTGTGCATATTTACATGCATGCATGTGTATGATCTATGTGCATGTGTTTCATGTGTGTGTGTGTGTGTGTGTGTGTGTGTGTGTGTGTGTGTGTGTGTTCCCTTCCCACCCTTACTTGCTTTATCCTCAGCTGATGTTTTGGGGAAACAAAGTAAACACTGGCCTGAACATCATCTCAGGATTGACTTCTAAGGGTCTAAGGGTCTTTTATTCATTTATTCAGGTGAAGAGAAGAAGCCACACAGCTTCGAAGTCCAAAGTCCCAGGAGATGCTAGGTGGAACTGCCCAGGAGAAGACTGGGAAAGGGGAGTACAGGCCCCTTCTGCATTGATGTCTGAGACTCTCCCCTGCTGAGGGAAGCCCACGACTGCCCGCTTAGGTCCCTGAAGAAGCAACAGTGAAGGTCCTCCCAGCATACCTGCTTCCTCTCTGGTGCTGATGCATTGGCTCCATCCTCAGAAGTCTCTGTTCCAAGGTGTCATTCTTGAGGTCACGGGCTGTGCCCCACCCCATCCTGGCAACCAGATATTCTTTCTAAAGGCACCCACCTCCCAGGGACACCCTCAAAGACGCTGGTCTGAGGGAGCAGAAACAGTCCTGGAGGGTTCTCTCTGCCCAGACCTCCGCCAGATGCAAGCCCGGCCACTCCATCTGGCCAGAATTCCTCTGCCCAGGCAGGACAGGAAGCAGCATGGACACAGTCAGATGTTGCTGCTCCCAGATAAGCCTAGCCTGCTTCCCTTGGGCTGCCCCACCATCTGCCTTGGCAGTTTCCTGTAGGAATGCGCAGTGTGAGAAAAGACCCCTTTTCCCTGAGACTCGGCTGCCTGAAAGTCAACCCTTGCAAGTAGAGCACAGGTTTTGTCCCGGGGTCACTTCTGTGATGGTCTATGACAAGTGTCTGGTTCTTCTCAGTCCCTAGAGCTAGGCTCAGCATTCCAGCCTGTGTCCTGCTGCCTGGGTCTCAATCCTGGAGCCGCAGACAGACCTCATTTGGATGCCTCCCAGCGAATGCATGGCTCTCCTGGCACTGTGGTAAGAAGGATTCTGGAAGGTAAGATTGTGGCTCAATGACACTCTGGCAGGTTCTTGAGACTCTGTCCCATATGCCCTAGGTCACCTTTGAGTTGATCTCAAACCTTAAGGGATAGTTCCAGGACCTGCTGTGTCATGGTTAGGCACAGGTGTCAGTTTGACAGTTGAGGGTATAAGCTCTGGGCACATTTATAGAGAATTAATTGTAGAAGTTTAATTAAGCCCAGAGAAACCTGCAGAAGGTTATCTAGCTGATGGGGAAGGCACAGCCCATGGTGGGTGGGATTAAGCTCTGGAATAAAATACAAAGAGCTGGTAGAGAAAGTTGGCATCCTTGTATATACTTGGTCAGACATGCTGGTCTGGCAAGCAAGGATTGTCCCTCTCTCAGCCATTGAGTAGAGATGGTGGTGTGGCCAGTTCCCTTGGCCTGGTGCTGGTGTGAGCTCTCCTGATAAGATAGACAAACAACTGTAACTAGGAATCATAAGAGAAAATAAACCCCTTGTTCCCTTAAGCCGTTTGATGGTGATTTATCAGCAACCATGCAGATGAACTGCCACACACTGGTAACCACCATCTCAAGTACCTGGGTTACTCTTTGCCTCAGCCTAAGGATCCGGGTGATGCCCAGAGGGCTAGCCTGGCCCATTCACAGAGACACATGCAGGTGCCAGGGAGCGGCATTTGAGCAGAGGCGAGGGGCGAGACGCTGGCCGCCAGAGGAAGGCTGCGGAAGGCACGAGGCACAACAGGTGCTGATTCAAGACTAAGAGAGAAACGGAGGGACAAGTGGCAACAAGTTGAGTGTCACCAGGAAGGGGGAGGGAGACATTACAGTACAGGAGAGAGACCCTGCAGGGTCCTGAAGACCCCTGGACAGACTCTGGCTGTTGTTTAGATTGAGAGGAGAGTCAAAGTGGTATGAGGGGCACCACGGTGAAAAGAGCCACAAGTGGGGTGAGCGGAAGAGGACAGGATCTGACTTCAGCGCTGTCATTCTGGCTTCTGTGGAGGCTGGAGACCGTGGCGGGGGTGAGGGCCAAAAGGGACTCCACATGGGAGGTTTGCCTGAATCCAGTCAACAGAGCAGTTGGTAACGCAACGTGAGTGATAACAGCGTGGGACACCCAACTCCAGTTACAGATTCTTGAGTCAAATCACAAACTCCATGGTGAGGACAGACAGCTATAGATGATTAGTATAGCAAGATAAAAGGGGTACCACCCAGGCCAGGGGGCTCCACCACACACATTCCTGAGTCCAGATACCTAGTGGCCCCTGTTGGAGCTTCCTGGCAGCTTTTCTACCTAGGATCACTTCCGATATTAAGAACATAGCAACTTATTCTCAAACCCAGGGCAAACCCCCAACCTCTAGAGAGACAGGACTCTCATGAACCCTTGATTTGGCTGAGTAAACTTGCCTCTGCATCCAGTGAGTCTTGTGCACCTTTATTTTGGAGTCCTGCATTTGCTAATAATACATGAGGTGTTGAATATGTGTGAATATAGATGCTCTCAGGGCAGACATTACATTATTATCATCTTTTCCACTCAAATATACCTGGCCTCAGAATCAGGACCTCTGGGCTGGAGAGATGGCTCAGGGGTTAAGACTCTGCCTCACGAATAGAAGGTCCTGAGTTTGGATCCTAGGTCCCACATTAAAAAAACAACAACAACAACAACAACAACAACAACAACAAACACCAGGTGGAAACGGTGGTAGCCTGCACTTTGGCCCCTGTGGGCAGAGTCTGGGAAATCCCAGAAGGAAGCAAAAAGGAGGTAGAAGCAATCCAAGATGATTCCCAAAGTCACCCTTGGTCCTCTATACGGACACACAGTGCCCCCCACACACACTAAATAAAAGAATTAAATTTAAAAAAAGAATTCTGCAAGCTACTGCCAAAGACTGGCAAGTCCACATGCATTACAATAAATATCTCTGGGCGCAGATGATGATGGTGACAATGACGATGATGATGATGACCATGGTGGCAGGGATGCTGGCAACAGAATTTGCACAGATATGCTCTGTGGTTTGATAATCTCCAGACACTGACAGACTTTGTGTCCTACAGTTTATCCCTACACCATCAGAGACAGGTAATTTCTTTGATCAGGCCTTTGTAAGTTGAAAGTAACACAATAGTTTTTTTCTCAGTCATGCTAGACAAAAGCTCCATTGATGTATAAGCCAGGGTCACATCTGTCCCTGGGGTCTGCAGGGCAGGCTCCTTGCCACATGGACGGGGGAGAATTAGTGTGAAATGGAGCAGATGATGCTCCAAGCCAACGGATGCCAGAGTGACAAGCACAGGCCCCAAAGAGTTGACAACCCTGTCCATTGGGAGACAGTCCAAGTCCCCAGTGAACACCTAAAACAGTAGACTACTGAAGTACATATATATGCACGATGACTTTCTGTATACATACATGCTATGAGAAGGCTTAGCTTATGAATCAGGTACAGTAAGAAATGAATTACAATTGCTAATCAAACAGAACAGTTCTAGCAATGCACTGTAAATCAAAGTCTTGGGTATGTGGTCTTCCTTTTTTGAGACAGTAAAACACAGATTTTTTAAAAAAAAATTGATTGAGAGAAAGAAAAAAGAAAGAGAGAGAGAATAGACCATGGTGCACATATAGAAGTCAAAGGACAACTTTGGGAAGTTCATTTTTTCCTTCCACCATGTAGATGCACTCTTGGGATTGAATTCAGGTCGCCAGGTTTGCACCCAGGTCCTTTACCTGCTAAGCCATCTTACAAACCCCAAAACACAGAATATTTTCAGAGAACAGGTATCTAAACCTTAGCAAGTGAAAACTTCAGATAAGGAGGTGCTACTGTTACTGCTACCCCCATTTCACAAGGACAAGAGTGGCTGTTCAGAGACAGCCAGCACCCTGCTCAAAGTCACATGGCTAGCATGTGGAAAAACTGAGACCTGAACTCGGCATTCTGAAACTTGGAGCTGGCGTGCCCTCTTTCCTCAGCGTGCTTCTCTGAGGCTAAAGCGAATCACTGTCAGGGGCTGCTGAAGAGCCAGGGGTAGGTGGGTAGGTGGGGCGCTCTGGGAAAGCCACACTTTAACAACACTGGTAGAGCTTTGCTTTTTTAAAATCGAAGTGAACACATGTGACCTCAACTGCTGCTTGTTCTCCATCCCCCCCCCAGTCTGATTGTGGCTTCAGAGAGGACAGTCAAGGCAGGACGAATAGCACTCCTCTTTCCCGGTATCCACCCCCCATACCCACCCCAGAACCAGACCCAAGTGGGATCTGTCCAGCATCAGCAGGAGCCCAAATAGGCAATTAATTACTGCCGGCTGGCCGCTGGCTCCCCTTCTCCTCTGCTTAGCCGAGTGTGTAATGGAAACGGGACCAGAACAGACTCCCCTGCCCAGAGGGAGCTGGCATGCCAGCAGACCACCGACTCTAAAGGGGGGGGCTTGAGATGCAGAAGTGAGTTTATTAAAACAATGAGCTTTCCTTGATGCTCATCCCCCACACCACCTTCCGGCCTCTTGATGGCTGAATGCCGTCTCTTCAGGACCCTGCTCTCCAGAGCCTGAGAATGGCGATATTGCTGATAATGCTTTCAGATAACACAATAGCAATTGTGAGAGTAGATCCCACATGCTTCACGAGCATTGCCTGTTTAAATCTTGAATCAGTGCTTTGATATCATTTGAAGCCAATTGTATTGAGGAGAAATGCAGAGACCCCCAAACAGTGAAACAGATCATGAGGGAAGATTTTGCACAGTGATGGGAAGACAGACCTAAGAGACAGACAGACCCATTAGTGTCACACAATGGTTGTTTGGCCTTCGGCAAGTTCATAACTTCTCTGTGGGTCAGTTTCTTCATCTACGAAGTGAGGATGATGGGCACATCCACTTCTAAGGTTGCTGGAACACTTCAATCTTCCAATCAGTAAACAGTAAGTATGTGTTTTCAGCAGGAGGATACTGTCACAGCCTTGTTCTGATGGGACATTAAAATAGTAAAGATAGGACTGGGAAGATGGCTCAGGGCTAAAGTCTTTGCCATGCAAGTAAAAGACCCTAACTTCAAATCCCCAGATCCTACATAAAAATCCCAGGTGGATATAAGGGCTGTCTGCCATTTGTCCCTATAACATAAGCCCAGGAAACCCCAGAGCAAAGCAATAAGGAGGTAAAGCAATCCAGGATGATTCTTTTTTTTTCTTTTTTATTATATTTATTTATTTTTCTCCACTCATACAAGCTTAATAGGTACCCTGTCCCCTCCCTCCCTCCACTCCTCCCCAGTCCCCCTAGCACCCTCCCTCCCTTTTCCCCTTCCTTTTACCCTCCACCCTCCCTTTCTCCCAGTGTCTCCCCTTTCCTCCCTACCATTCCCTTGAGCATCCTTTTGTGTGAATGCCAAACTTCCCTCTGAGTCCTCCACTCTAGTGAGTTGTAAAGACTCAGTGGCATTGCCCAGAACCCCTTCTTGGGCTCCCCTTTAGTATGGGAACACTATTTTGACTGTCAATCCTTGCCTCTAAGGATCCTAGTGCCTGTGATCCATGCTAGACTTTGGGAGGTTGTCGACATGTCAGTCATTGCACAGGTCATGCAAAGTCTGATTATGGCTTCTGTGGCCCTAACTTGTCCAGGATGATTCTTGATGTCACCCTTGAGCTTCCTTCCATAGGCACACACACTCAAATGTCCACTTATACAGACACACAGACACAGACACAGACACACAGACATAGACACACACACACACACGCACGTACACACACAAATAGCAAATGTAGTGGTGCATACCACTTGCTCCAATGTACTTAGCAAACCTCACAAGTAACTAAAAAACTTTTCATTCACAAAATTTCAGGCCCACATGACTTCCTTCCCTCCAGCTTCAGTATCCTTCCTTAGCCAGAGAGCTCAGTTGGGTATCACTTTCTGTTCTGCATATTAAGACCATAATGGAAAGTTTCTGTTACCCTGAGTCCTCAAGGAGATGAACTGGAACAAGGTATTAACTCAGTATCCCAGTTAGCAAGCAAAGAAGAGCCATTTAAATTCTGATGATGAATTCACCTTCATAAAACTTAGACAAGACTCCCCTGCTAGAGATTCTTGAAGTCTTCCAACCTCGCGACTATCGATGCCTCTTAATAGAGGAAATTGATCCCCTGGCCATTCAGATGGGCAGTCATGCACAATGGAGGGAAAAAAAGAGAATCCTGGTCAGTCATAGATGCAAAAGTAGGTCAGGGCTCTTCCCTTTTTCAGTCATGCTTTGCTTCTTGGAGGAAGCCAGACTGGGCAAATTTATTTCTAAAACCTCAGCTCAAGATTGGGCTCCAGTGCAGAGTAGTCATCAGGGAATGCTGAAGGAAAAAAATCATGCTGGAGAGACAAGTGTGGGTAAAGTGCTTTGGCACATAAGCTTGACAGCATGAGTTCAGATTCCTAAATGCCCCTAGCATGCTTACAGTGAACGAAAAGTAGAGATCTACAAATCTCTAGAATTTTCAGGCCAGGCAGCCTGGCTTTTACAGTAGTGATAAAGAGACCTCATCTCAAACATGGCAAAGAGGAATACCTGAAGGTTGTCCTCTACCTTCACATGCTGCCACATCACATGCATGCCTGTACACATACACTCACGCTCACATGCATGTGCATACTCACTAATGTGTTTCTGAGCAATGTGAAATAAAATCAAACCAAGAAAAGGAGGGAAAACCCCGGAAATTTCTGCTTCAAGAAAACACTAAAGTAGAAGACCATGTCCCCTTGCTTGCTAACTGGGATGCTGAGTTAATGCCCTGTTCGAGTTGATCTCAGGGTAATCACGGGCTCGGGGGTCTCCTCACCTATTGATCTTGGACCAGAAGAATTAGTTGGATTCCCAGGAGCCTCAAGCTTTCCGAAGTCATTTTCCTAACTCTACATCTCTGTTGTCTGCAAGCCTGTGGTCCCTGTGCGCACTCTCACGAGGCTGAGGGGCAGATCTGGTGGTGGCTGCTGGGGATAAAGACATCAGGCAGGTCTCTGGGAGGGTCAGACGCCATCCTAGAGGAGGAAGGAAAGAGAAGCATGAAGACCCAAGGGGCACCAAGAACAAAACTCCGCGCCTGCCTTTGTTGTGTCTTCTCAGACATGCACCTCTAGAAGCACTGGCAGATCTTGTCAAGAGATTCCTGTGGTCCTGTGGGGCTTGTGCTCTGACAGCAGCATGACACTGTGGCTGCAGATGTGCAGTGACCCTAGATGCTCTCGAGGAACATGGGCCCCAAGGGCTTGAAGCTGAACTGAGAGAATGGGGGGGGAGTTGTCTGTGGTACTGTATCTGGGCGGTGTGAGGCTAGAGCTGAGGGGTCAGTGGTCAGTCTGTTGTTCCAGCCATGAGAGGTGTGAGTATCACGTAGGAACTTTCTGGCTATGGGACTCAGACTCAGAGGCCTTTAGTAGGGGTCATGATCCCTTTATGCCTGATCTTGAGGGATACCTTTTAACTAAGCCTAGGGGGGAGCACAATCACTTGACTTTTACAGCTTGGCATGTAGGAGGTCTCTAACTCTGTGCTGATCTTCCTGCTGATAAAGAAAGGTAACCCAAGCTGTGTCCCTGTGCTCAGGACCAAGGGCACAGAAAGACCTCCCCAGGCTGCACAAAGTCCCCATCCTTAGAGTACTCTGAGCATCATAAGCTAGTCTGGTTAAAACCTTCAGAGAGGGACAGGTATGTGTTTTTACAGCAGGGTTAGTTTGTTCTTGAAGCAGAACGTTTTCTTTGGCCTTTCTCCTGTGCCATGTAGTCACATCTGAATGTCATCATACCTTTAGACAGATTGTCACAGAAGTTACCAGTAATAGTAATAGCAACAATGACAATGACGTTAGTCAAAGCTGCCGCTTGACTGAAGCCCTTTGAGGGCTTCCTAAAAGGCATTAGGACTCGGCTGGAGAGGTGGTTCAGAGGTTAAGCCTCTGTTTGCAAAGAGAAAGACCTGAGTTCAGACCCCAGATCCCATGTAAAAGCTCCAGGCAGAAATGTTTGAAGTCTGAACTTCTGGCCCTGGAAGGCAGAGCTTGGGAAAAGTCCAGAGCAAGGCAAGAAAGGAGGTAGGAGCAATCAATCTAGGTTAACTTCCGAAATCACCCTTGGGCTTCCACAGGCACATACAGGTGCTCTCTCTCTCTCTCTCTCTCTCTCTCTCTCTCTCTCTCTCTCATACACACACACACACACACACACACACACACACACACACACACACATATAAATAAGTGGTATAGAGTGGCTGGATGATAGAGAAGACAAAGATGGGACTTGGCTTTGGGACCCAGCCGGGTGGGCATTCCGACCACCACGGAGGCCTGCAGTGGCTATGAATGCCTGCGCACAGACATGGGGGACCGCAGATGCTCTGTGCAGCACAACTTCCTCTGAGCCACCTGCCGGGCACAGCCTCCCCCCCCCTTTTGGACTGGGGGTTGGAGGGCAGGAGCCCAGGGACCCAGATCCTCTTCATCTGTAATGAGGGGCATGCTGGGATTCTCAGCCAATCCCTGAGCTGTCCTCAAATGAGCCGTAATGACTCCTGATTGCTCCTTTGTCGCTGGCCAGACTGTCAGAGCCCCCTTCCATCTGCAGCAGGAGGGAGGGCGTGGGGGCTGCTCGGATCCCTGAAAGCCACTAGTTTCCTATTTTTTTAAACATTTTTTATTATTATTTCCGCTCATACAAACTTAATAGGTAGACCAGTTCCCTCCCCCCTCCTCCTCCCCCCAAACCCCCTGCTCCCCCTCCCTCCCTCCCCATCTCCCAGTGCCTCCCCCCCAATTCCCAGAGAGTCCTTTATTGTGTATGCCTAACTCTCCTCTTGTCCTCCTTTACGATGACATAAAAGGACCCAGTGGCATTTCCCTGAACCCTTTCTCGTGTTCCCCTTAAGCATAGGAACACTTCTGTGGCCATCAATCCCTTGCCTCCAAGGATCTTGGTGCCTTTAGCCGATGTTAGACTTTGTGAGGTCAATAGTGTGACGGACATGGCGCAGGGCGTGCAAAGTCCTATTATGATTGCTTCAGCCCTATCTAGTGTGGAGACTCTTCAAATCATTGCTCCCCCCATCCTTTTGCTCTTACAATCTTACCGCCCCCTCTTCCGCAGATGTCCCTGAGTTTCAGGATGGGTAGTTTCCTATTTTAAGATGAGCACATGCAGCGGTGGGCTGAGTTCCCCCTGAGTTCTCTGAGATCTACTAGGTAGGCACAGGGTGCCTGGGCCTGGGGGTGAATGGGACAGGCTCACATCGATGGAACTTTACAGGTGGGATGCACTTCTTTGACTACTGTGGGAGGATCATTTTTCTGTGTCGCTAATAAGTAACTGGGGCTCAGAGATCAGAAGGGACCCAGGTGAGGTTTTCCTCCGCTTATCTACTCAGTAGACATTTCCAAGCACCTCTGTGGCAGGCACGTGGTAGGTGTTAACTATAAACCCAGAGCTTTCCGATCAAGATGATAACTAGCATTTATCAAGCTTTTGTGGTATGCCAGCTGGTCACTACCTGCCCTCCATGGGAAGGAAGGCTCATCGCACCTTATTCTCCACTTGGTCAGAATGAGTTAAACTCTTTCTTCTCACACTGGAGTAACACCCCAGCTGCTTTTAAGGGGGGAAAATTCACAGCTTCCTTCCAGGAGCTGACAAATTGTGTGTGTGTGTGTGTGTATGTGTGTGTGTGTGTGTGTGTGTGTGTGTGTGTGTGTGTGCACAAGAGGGCACTTGAATGCATGTGCCTATTGGGGGATACTGGGAATCATACTGGATTACTCTACCTCCTTACTGCTTTGTGCTGGGGTTTCCCAGGTTCTGCCTTCTTGGGCCAGAATTGTCAAGTCACTGCCATTTTTGCTCAGCATCCTGTGGATGGCGAAGGGCCCCAGTGAGCAGATTAGCCTCTGACATTCTCTGCAGGCTCAGACGGTGCTGAATGATGCCACTCCAACATGAAAGAAAGTCTCCTCTGCCCATGTCCTTTTCGATGTAATGGGCAGCTTCAGCAATGAACGCCATCCCTCCTTCCTCCCTCTGCTAGAGCACAGCTCCAGAGTGATCATCCAGCAGATGAATAAGCTTGAGTTACTTGCCCAGGTTCACACATCCGCAGCAGCAGAATAGACTACAGAGTTGCGTTTAGAAACAACCTAGCCCTCAGGCTGGCTCTGGACCCCAAAGGCAGCAGGGTTCCCTTTGCTACCAGTGAGACAGTTGCTAAAACAACTTCAGCCCCTCACTGGAAACAGTGAGCCCCTTCCCCCTCCTTCAGCATCCTCCCTACGGCCCAGCTCTGCTCAAAGCTATTAACCAGGTCACGTTGGCTTGTCCCAGTCCGACGGTTCCCTTAATTGCCTTTTTATAGCACGTCGTACAACTGTTCATTACCCTGTCATATTTCCCCTCGAAGGCAGCAGCAGGGGAGACGGATGGAGGACGGAGACCCGTCCAGGTGGCAGGGGCAGTGGAGAGGGGGCACCGGTGTGTGGAGCTTATTTCCTGCTTGGTCAGAATGAATTAAACGCGTGCCTCTCACACTTGAGTAACACACTAGCCACTTCTAAGGGAGCAGAAAACTCACAGGGCCTCCCAACAGTCGACAAATTATCTTTATTACAATTTTACTGAAATGTGCACGACTCTTTATCCTTTCAGCAATACACGACTGCAAAAGCAGACACAAGCGAGTGTTGCACTGCAGAGAGATGAAATCAGAGATCTCAAAATAACGCAATTAATTTAACATGATGTATGGGGTATGGCTGGAATGAAATAGCTCTTACTGGGGAATACGGTTCTGTGTCTTTTAGCACTTAGCCCCCTTCTGTTCTCTTATCACAAGACCCATGACAATTAGAATAGAATTTGGTCACCCAAGAGACTTAGAATCTGCTGGTAGATTTTTTTTTAGATACAAAAGAATATAATATAAAATTAGCCAGTTCTCTGAATGCCAGGTTAAGATGCAGTAAGTGTCCTCGGGCCCTTTATCAGTAGTATGGACCTACGCTACCCTGTGAAGAGATATATGTTCTGAGACCAATCTTCAACCAGACTTTGCTGAAAACGGTAAGCTCTGAGCATCTGCATATGGTGGTCCAGAGTGGTCACATTCAAAGATCCATGGGGGCAGAATGTCCAAGAGTTGATAGACTTGGCCAGAGAAGGCCAGATCTGGGTAGCAAGCCCTTTGGGGAGCCCTTAAACCCAAACTCATCCTGGCTGACATGCCTCGGAATATTGATGACATTATCCTGGGTTCCAACTTTAGATCCACTACTCCCTAGCTGTGAGACCTTTGGAAAGCCCTTCAGTGACCCCATCTGCAAAATGGGCATGAACCTAACCCATTCTCCAGGAGAGGTTTTGAGGTTTGTTTGTGAAGTTGTGACCCAGGCTGAGCCCTTAGCCTAGAACCTTGAAGAAAATAAGCAATTGCTGGATGTCACTGTTGCAATCTCACCCATCTCCAGCTCCCAACAGGCTGGCCTGGGCTACATAGTGAGATGCTGTCTCAAAAACTCTCAGGATGTGAACTAGCTAGAGGTGGATATTAGAGGAATTAGTTGCAAAAACCCTGTGTCTGTTTCTGGAGAAGAAACCTTGATGATGCCCACTGGGACTGTGACCTAGAAAACTCATGGACCCCTGAGCTAGAGCCATCTAGTGACTGACGGGGGCAAATGAATCTGCTGGGGCCTCAGGCAGTCCTGGAGGCTGCAAGTTCCAAGCTGGCATTCAGCAAGACAAGTGTCTGGGATGGCTTGCTTCTTGGCTTGCCGTTGGCATCTACCACTGCGTCCACAGTCTACCACGTGGTGGCTCTTTTTATAAAAGAACACAAATCCTGTTTGGATCTGGACCCTACCCTTTTGGCCTATGGAATATTAATTGTTTCCTGAGAGGCCCTGTCTCCAGATAGCGTCACACTCAGCCTATGAATTTGAAGAGACAGGATTTAAGATGAGTTGTTCTAGATTTGGGTGAAGTAGATTTTTTTTTTTTTGGATGGTGGTAGTGGGATTGTAGTTTTTGATTCTGAGACAGGGTTTCACATAGTCCAGGCTAGCCTTGTGCTCACTATGTAGTTTAAGGCTGATCCTTGCTCCCCCGTCCTCACCTCCCCAGTGGATTGCAGGCATGCACCATCATGCCCAGGTTATGCGGTGTTGTGAGTGGAACCCAAGGCTTCATGTATGCTAGCCAAGCACTCTACCCACTGAGCTATGGCCCCAGTCCTTGTTTTGTGTCTGTTGCTCATTTGGCTTTGTTATCTGGCTGGTTGGCTTTTGTTTGTGTCGAGATAGAATCTTACTGTGAAGCCCAGGCTGGCCTCTCAGTTGCTGGGATGATGGGCTTGCACCACCAAGCCCAGCTGGAAGGTAAGTTTTGACTCGCAAAGGCTGACCAGTGAGGCTGGAAACTTCAGTAGCCCAACACACCCCACACCCATCATTATCCAGACACTCCCAACTTTCCCTTTTCCCTTGTGTGTACTACCAATCATCCAAGACAATCTTCCCATGCCTTATTCTGTGGGCCCTGCCTTGACGTCACCTGTGTTGACAGTGGAATAATCTGTGGAAGACCCCAGCTGAGGAAATCTGCCAGTATTCTTAATCATTAATGGATGTAAATAGGTCTCATCCAGAGAAAGTAGGGGAACAGTCCCCAGAAGAAACTTACAAACTCTTGATAAACTCTGAACCAGTAGGCTTAAGGATGTAGGAGATGAGACCCACAGTGTCCTTGAGCTCTTGGAGTTCAGGTCCTCGTCACAGGGCACATCCAGTCAGAGCTCCTACCATGTTGTCTCTCTCCATTGTTTATCTGGTGATCCCCAGATTCAGAAAGGAGTCTCCAAACATGTGTACATACCCAGATTTTCTTTAAACAAAAAAAAAATCACGTTATATTTGTAATAAGAGTAGCTTTCAACCACACAGAATATGGCAAGATTATAAAAGATATGCCCTTCTGGAAAAGCTATAGAAGTCAGAATTCAGAATTCAGGTCTTGCCTGGGGCCACTGGATATGTGCGTCACCCCAAACAATGATACTAAAAGTTCATAGCTTGGAGGAGGTGGATTTGTGATGTCAGGGTAATTCAACCCCAGGTGGACACTTACACTGCGTGTTGGAGACCAGTAAGGAATAGAGCTGAATGTGCTGGTGACCCCCCCCAAAATAGCATCATGGGAGGATGAGCTCTCAGCAAAGGACAGAAATCAGGTCCAACCCACCAATCATATCCAGGGTTCTTCCTTGCATTCTAGGGAGCTTCTTGTGGCTTTGACAGTGACCAAGGGTAAAGCTTGATTGTGCATGTCCCCTGCTCCCTGGCTGCTTCTCAGGGCCCTCTCCACGCACCTAGAAGACCAACAATCTTGAAGTCCAGTCTCCCTTACTGGAAGGCAGTAAGTTTTCTGGACATCATTCTTCACAAGACAGACAGACACCCCCAGGAGAGGACATGTCACTTACCTCAGCAAGGGAACCTGCAAATGTTCTCAAACACACGTTTCAAAATCTGTCTCACCCTGAACCAGCAGAGGAAGCCCATAACCCGCCATGGTTCCTCCATTTGTCCCACGGAAGGCAGAAGCATCAGGGTCTTTGTTTCGTGTGTGAACCGCTTACTTGGAGCCTTCTGTCTGGCTGTCTCACTCCTCCCTTGTGCCCGTGGACACAGCAAGAAACACTGGGTTCGGAAGCAAGGCCAGCACAGACTCCTTGTAGAGGACATCATGACTGTTGCTACTGCTGAGAAACCTCCCCAGCGTTCCAACTCCAGGATGATGGCGTCCACCCCCTCAGCGGGAAAAAGCCCATGAACTGGACAGACCTTGCTCTAGAAAAGGAGGGCATCCAGTCACGGTGGGGGAGGGGGAGAGGAAGGGGAGTCTGTCTGTGATCATTCAGCCCCGAAATGATGCTCGTGATGCTGGCTTTCCAGGCCATTAATTCAAGGGCTCCAGCCCCCCTCCTCCTCCTATGTCGCTGCCTGCTCTGGGAGATAAGCCCAGTTCCATTTAACCCGCTTCTTCCCCCAAAGTGGCCTCCATCTCTATTAGCCAATCAATTAACCCCCTGGATACTGAAAGGCTTCAAAGACTGATTTTGCTCGTGTGTTGGGAGGGAAGGTGTATTTCACCTAAACCCCAGAGTCCTGATCCATCGTCACCCTTGAATCACCAGTCTTTGGCTTGGTGGAGTCTGGATAGCCCCTTACTCACACCTCCCAGGAAGGTAGGTTGCCCCCTCTCTCCCCAAAAAAAGCCAAAAGGGCCTTGTATGGCCTGTGAGGATCTGCTCCCTCCCCGGCTGGACAGCAATGCTCCTGCTTCCCCCCCTCCTCCCCAACAAGCTCACCTTCCCTTGTTTCTTAATCACAGGGTCTGGGGTCCAGCATCATCGAAGGGAAGGGCTGTAGAATCTTTGTGGTGACTTTTCTGTCCTCCTGGCTGGGGGTTTTGCTGGCACAGTCTGTTGCCTCTCTCTTTACTAGCCTCTTCTTGCTGCTTTTTTTTTTTTTTTTTTTTTTTTTTTTTTGTCTCTTTGCCTCTTTCCTCTTTTGTGCTCCCCCTTCCCCTTCAGCACAGGGGCATTCCTGTGTAGGTCTCATTGTAAATCTGCTTCTGCATGTGTGCAAGTGCATGCGTGCATGCTATGCATGTGCTCTAGTGTCTGGGAGCCTGCCAGCATAAAATTCCCTGGTTTGTATTGGTGTGTGTGTGTGTGTGTGTGTGTGTGTGTGTGTGTGTGTGTTTGTCTGTGTCTGCCTGGATTTTTTGTGTGGTGGTCAGTCTTGGTTGAAATCTTGCACGTGTGGTTTATGCTGGCCTGTTCTTGACCTGTGTGTGCCAGCTTGTCAATTTCCTCAGTCTATCATCTATCATGGCATTTGAATCTGCATGTAGGTCCACACTTCTCTGCCTGTCACCTGGTTTGTCATGATTCTCTCTCTCTCAGGTTGATTTGGGGGGGGTACCCATGCACATGCAGATTCCTCTTATCAGGGTGTTCCAACAGACACTGTGCAGGAGAATCCAGAGGTCACTGGTTTCACTGGAGCACAGACCAGCTTAGGTAAGTCATCGGGTTGGTCTCCTGAGGCCACCTGCCAGGTCCCACACCTTCTGCCCTCTGTTCCCGTAACTCCAGGTTAGCTCAGAACTGAAAAGGGTAGGGACAAAGATAGGTGGGGTGAAATGTTCTAGTCCATCTGGCCACAGGCTTTTTCTTGTCCACTTGCTTTCACCTAACCACGACAAACGGCGATTGGGTATAGTGACAACAATAACAATAGAACAATGGTCCCATGTGTTAGCACTTAGCACATACTAAGTCCAGCATATATGAATTCATTGGATTTTCTGCATACTTCTCTGAAGCTCACCCTTAAAGGATGAGAAAACAAAAGTAAGTATGTAGTCCATTGTCACAGAGCCAGGAAGTGATGGAGCAGGATTATCCTACAAGAGGTGGGCTGCATGGAAGCTTGCCACAGGCCTCTCAGCCTGGGAAGCTTATTATGAACAGTAGGAAAGGAGCAAAATAAAGGCGTTCTTTCCCCCAAATGCTGGCAGCTCACTGCAGCCAGAATATCTGAGATCTGGTTTTGAATTACATCTCTTTGGACAGTGAGGGTCAAAGACCAAAACATCAACCAGTGGGAGAGAGGATGGAAAGATAAGATGAGGTTCGGAGAGGGAAAGGCACTCTGGAGATTTCTGGGTTCTAAGCTGGTTTTCTCTGGGATGCTGTGTGACCTTGGGCAGGACATGTTTCCTTGCAGGGGTGTGGCTTTGCTTCTCTGTAAAATTAGGATGCAAGAGAGGCTCTGCTGGGGGTCTAAAGCATGAAGGGCAGGATAATTGCCAGTGCTCTCTGAGAATTGGGTTTCAGAGTCAATAGCTCAGGGAGCACAGGAGATTCTGTGCTTTAGGCTTCAGTAATTTCAATAGCCAGAATAGAATGATAGACAGAGTGGGGAGAAGGTTGCTGAATGAGTGGTTACGTGAGAAGACTCCATTTCTCACTCATAATAAAGCCCCTCTGTCCACCTTGGGTAGTACAGCAAAGAACATCATAAGAGAAAGAAGAGGAGAAGGAAGGAGAGACCTGGAGGGAAGAGAAGACAAGAGGAGAGGGGAAGTGAGAGAGGAGAGGTAGTAATTTTGGACCTTCCTGTCAAAGAAGGCATCCCCAGACGTCTTAAGGTCTGGGCAATTATGTAGCAACACAAAAGTTAACTACAAAGACACTAGGTCTCTGCCTAGGTATGTCAAGTGAGAAAAAAAAATTCCACTAGAAAGAGAAAGTAGGGGAAGGCATGGGAGGTGGGGGTATCTGTTTAGAGAACCATGTGGGGCAAGGTTCTGGGGCAGAGGATCCCTTCCATTCAAAGCTTCTTTGCAAGAGAGGATTCTGTTTTTTGAGGATAAGAATCTCTGTCCTGTCTTAGCTCCCCTGCTGTGGAGTGGCTAGAGGAGAGGAATTCTCCAAGCCAGGAGGAAGGTTCTGTCTGGTTCCTGCCAGCAAGAGGTGGGGGCTTTCAAGAGTGCCTGTGAAGGGTTGGTGTGACCGAAGCGTGTCTTTTTCTGCCAGATCCTACTCCCTGGTCAAAGCCCTCAGGTCGCCCCACTTGTGCGCTGATGTGAGTTAATCTGAAAGTACTGGCAGGGGAGGTAGGGACTGAGGTTCCCGAGGAGAAAAGGCCTAAGGGTGTCCTTTGTCACTTCCTTCAGCCCCCCCCCTTCAGCTATTTCCCCATCTAAGCAGAATGATGGTTGAATCCTGTGGTTTATTCCTTAAATGGTGGAAGGACAAGCTCAGCCAAGGAACCTACAGGAGATACAGACCTATACTGCACAGAGACAGCTACGAAGGGGCTCTCAGGAGCACAGAAGCAGGCAATTCTATCCCAGAGCACGCGATCCTGCACACCAGCTCCGTGCACACACGGACTCCACTGCGCACAAAACCACGCACGCGAACCAAACCTCACTCTCGGAGTTCACCCAGAGCCAGCGCATAGTGGTGTGTGGCGCGACGTCTTTGTCTCCGGACCTCTTCTTCGTGCTCACACATACGCACCCCACTCATCAGAAACATCCAAGCTCTTCCAGTCGGTGAGGAGGAGATACGAGCCTGCCCGAGAGCCGGACTCCTGCCGCTCTGGTCTGCAGCGTCCTGAATCGCAGCTCTCCAAGCCCCTCTCTCCTCGGCCTCCTTGCCCACCCCACTTCTCTCCGCATGGGCAGTCGCAGATCCCGCGTCGAGAGCGTCCGTGGAGTCTTGTCTCTTTCCAGGACCTCTGCGCCAACGAAAACCAAGCGAACAGCCAACCTTTCGCTTCCGTTCCACGCGCATTTTGGAGAGCCTTTGGTGGCGAGCGACCCGCCGAGTAGCTTCCACCGCATTCTCCTTGGACGACCGAAAGGGACCCGGCTATCAAGCCCCGGGCCGAGAATCCTTAAAAGTGACCCTGGCCGGTCATTTCTGCCTTCAAGGTGGACTTGAGCCAGATTTAAGGGCGAATGATGACGGTTGGCGGGAGAGACAGGCCGAGCTCAGACGGCCGCGCTAGAGATGGGGCGACTGTTTCGCAGGCTTTCAGGGCACCCAGATGAGCCACTAACCAGAAGATATGCAGCCACGCAACTCCGGGACTCTAGAGGGTGGGTCCGGGGGCGGGGGGACCCGAGAATCAGCCCACCCCGAACCCCTCCCTCCCTGCGGCGGCGGCGAGGTGGGACGGGCCAGGATCCCAGCTTAGCACCTCCTCCAGAAATGCAGCACTCGGGGGCCCCCACCCCGTCCTCCCCGCGTTCCTTCCCACCATCTCCCCAAGAGCACCCCACCTCCGGCCCCGGGCTCACTTCTGAATCCCTCCGGGCCACCTTTTTCTTCTCCCGGCCCCCTCCTGCAGTCCCCGGGACCAAGAGAATCGTCCCGCGGTGCCCTCCGCCCCCGCACCGCCTGACTTGGAGGGGCGCGAGCGCATTGGGCTGCGTCCGGGTGGGGGCGCCGCGCCAGCCTCGCGTAGCTGCTCTGACGCGGCCACCGCCGCCGCCGCCCTCCGCAGCCCAGCCCGCGCCCCGCGGCAGCTCCGCAGTGCACTAGCCGCCGCCGCCGCCGCTCGTCCAGTCCCGCCGACAGCCCGCGGGGTCCGGCCGGGAGCAAGGCTCGAACGCCCGCGGACAGGGTCATGAGCCAGAGCGTCCCGACGCGTCCCGGGGAGAGCGAGCGGAGATAGCGGCCTCGCGTCTCCTCCGCTCGGCCCTCGCTGTCTGGACGCGCGTCCCCACCCCCTTCCGTCCTTTCCTTGGGCCCCTCTGCCGCCGCCGCCATGGCCACCCTGCTCCGCAGCAAGCTGACCAATGTGGCCACATCCGTGTCCAACAAGTCCCAGGCCAAGGTGAGCGGCATGTTCGCCAGGATGGGCTTCCAGGCGGCCACGGACGAGGAGGCGGTGGGCTTCGCGCACTGCGACGACCTCGACTTTGAGCACCGCCAGGGGCTGCAGATGGATATCCTGAAATGCGAGGGCGAGCCCGGCGGGGACGAGGGCGCCGAGCCGCCCGTCGAAGGAGACATCCATTACCAGCGCGGCGGTGCACCGCTCCCGCCCTCGGGCTCTAAGGACCAGGCCGTTGGCGCAGGTGGCGAGTTCGGAGGTCAAGACAAGCCCAAGATCACGGCGTGGGAGGCAGGATGGAATGTGACCAACGCCATCCAGGTGAGCGCGGGATTCCCAGCTCTGCCTGTCCCCACCCCCACCCGAGCCTAGGTGCCAGGATCTGCCCCCACACGACTCCCTTGGAGGACTCTGCTTGGGCTTTGATGGCCCCTCCAGTTTCCTGACCCTCCTAACGATGAGGGGACTCCCCCACCCCCCCCGTCGTGTCCTGCCCTGATTCACCCTCCCGCTGCCCTAACTGCAGGGCGGTCTAGCTGAGGCTCGGTGGGAAATACGTCACGAGACCCCGCAAAAAAAAAGCTGAAGAAACGAAAAGGGAGGGGAGAAGAAGGGGGTAAATATGGACGAGGGAGAAGGAAAGTCAGGATCAGAGGGAAGAGTTTTGCCTTGAACTACGGAATGTATTGCCAGCTGCATTTGCGGGAGGGAGAAGGGCGCGTGAGGTGGGGGTGGGGATCGGGGCGCTGATCTGGGAGTCTCCTCCTCCCGACACGCTTAAAACGTGTATACGTACATAGACACCCGCCCCCAGTCCCCTTCCCCATGAACAAACGAACACGCGACATGCATCTATTCAGAGGTTGCAGGATTGCCACAACGACATACAAGCCCTAGGCCTTCCTTACCATAACAAGTACCTCTCCTTAGTAAGCGCCCAGTACTAATTTGACTATAACATCAGCACACTCAGGTCCTCTGACCGGAAAAACCCGCAACTCCCTGGGGTTCCGCAGGGAACAAGATTCCGCGCTGCGGAACAGCTCGGGCTAGTCCCTCTCGCCAGAAATCCCGGCTGTAGCAAAGACTCCCCGAGCGCCTCCACGTGATCTCGACGAAGCCCCTCCAGAGGCTCAGAACATCCCAGGTCTCTAAGCCCGCCATCTCCACCTTTAAACTCAAGTCTCACCCCAACCTCATTCCCAAGAGGCGCGCGACACTCCGCTGCAGAGGAATTTGGAATCCTCACAACGACCCCGGGAGTTGACAGGGACTGACAACGCACAGAACCCGGGGAGAAAGAAGCCTCATTTGGGGGCACCCCTGGGCTCTGCGTCTTGGTCCCCCAGCGTCTCCAGAGTGCACAGTCGTTGAAGCATAAAACATAGGTTTCTGGGGGCGGAGGATAGGGTTGCTCTGGACCGCCCACGCAGTGAGATTCCTAGGTGTCTCCTGGGCGGCTCCATCTGCAGCGATTCCTACGTCAGGATCAGGCGAGCCGGCCTCGTTAAACTTGGGGGCCGGGTTGGGGGCCAAAGCCCGCCTTCCCTATCGCCCAGCGCTGTCTCCCTGGCCTCTTGCAAGATCCCGTTCTGCAGGCCAAGAGAGAGACTCGGACGATAGGATGGAGGCGCGCAGGCCCCCGAGGACCCTGGATTTCGTTAGCTTTTCTTCTCCACATGGATTCTAAATCACATCCCAGCTGGGCCACTGGGCCCAACGGTCTTGGGCTCTAGATCCTAGCTGGTTTTAGCGTTCCCAGAGAATTCATGCTTCCCGGGGAAAGGAAGTCCCTAACCAACTACCGTTCTTATGGTTTGCCCTTTCCCCAAAACACTTGGGTTTCGTCTTAAAGATTCTTTGGTTGCAAACCCGCTTCTCCCCCTACTGAACCTTGCTTCCCCCATGGCAAGTCACTCACTCTCTTTTCCTTCAGGCTTCCCTGTGGCTTGATCCCTTCTCTGACTTGGTCCCCAGCTAGTGGGCACAGCATTCCAGCCCACCTTAAATCCTGTGCACATTAATCCCAATGGTTCTGGCCCGGCCCTTCCTTTTAACGTCTTTTTGAGTCCAGACTCCTAATTCCTTTTTTACCTGGTCCCCACTTCTAGTTCTATCCCCTGGAATCATACCTAAGGTTTTCCATATTCCTTCCACCCTCAACTTCTCTCCTACTTTCCCAGCCGTTAGTCTATCTTTCCTTCTTAGTTCCATCTCTAAACTTCTCTTCATTTTCAGCTCAACACCTAGGCTTTGCATTAGTAGGGTCCCTTTCAAGCGGGATTCCAGGGCAAAATTCCCACTTCCTTAGCGCCCCCTTGCGTTACTTCTAAGCCATGCGTACCCCTAGGACCCGTCTTTCACAGCCGCCTTGGCTGAGCGCCCCCGTCTGGTTGCCTCTTCGCTTCACAGGGCATGTTCGTGCTGGGCCTACCCTATGCCATCCTGCACGGCGGCTACCTGGGGTTGTTTCTCATCATCTTCGCCGCCGTGGTGTGCTGCTACACCGGCAAGATCCTCATCGCGTGCCTGTACGAGGAGAACGAGGACGGCGAGGTGGTGCGCGTGCGGGACTCGTACGTGGCCATCGCCAACGCGTGCTGCGCTCCACGCTTCCCCACGCTGGGCGGCCGCGTAGTCAACGTGGCGCAGATCATCGAGCTGGTGATGACTTGCATCCTGTACGTGGTGGTAAGTGGCAACCTCATGTACAACAGCTTCCCGGGGCTGCCCGTGTCGCAGAAGTCCTGGTCCATCATCGCCACGGCCGTGTTGCTGCCCTGCGCCTTTCTGAAGAACCTCAAGGCTGTGTCCAAGTTCAGTCTGCTGTGCACCCTGGCTCACTTCGTCATCAACATCCTGGTCATCGCCTACTGTCTGTCGCGTGCCCGTGACTGGGCTTGGGAGAAGGTGAAGTTCTACATCGACTGTCAAGAAGTTCCCCATTTCCATCGGCATCATCGTCTTCAGCTACACATCGCAGATCTTCCTGCCCTCGCTGGAAGGTAACATGCAGCAGCCTAGCGAGTTCCACTGCATGATGAACTGGACCCACATCGCTGCCTGCGTGCTCAAGGGTCTCTTCGCGCTCGTGGCCTACCTCACCTGGGCGGATGAGACCAAGGAAGTCATCACGGATAACCTGCCTGGCTCCATCCGCGCCGTGGTCAACATCTTCCTGGTGGCCAAGGCGCTGCTGTCCTACCCGCTGCCCTTCTTCGCGGCCGTGGAGGTGCTGGAGAAGTCGCTCTTCCAGGAAGGCAGCCGCGCTTTCTTCCCCGCCTGCTACGGCGGGGATGGGCGCCTCAAGTCGTGGGGGCTGACGCTGCGCTGCGCGCTGGTGGTCTTCACGCTGCTTATGGCCATTTATGTGCCGCACTTCGCGCTGCTCATGGGCCTCACCGGCAGCCTCACGGGCGCCGGCCTCTGCTTCCTGCTGCCCAGCCTCTTCCACCTGCGCCTTCTCTGGCGCAAGCTGCTGTGGCACCAAGTCTTCTTCGACGTCGCCATCTTCGTCATCGGGGGCATCTGCAGCGTGTCTGGCTTCGTGCACTCTCTGGAGGGCCTCATCGAGGCCTACCGAACCAACGCGGAGGACTAGGGGGCATGGGTCCGAGCCCCTGTCGCGCTCCCCATTCTTCCGGGTTCTCCCCAACACTCCCTACCAGCCCCGCGCGCCTTGCTTGGGAAGCCAAGCTTTCAACATCTCTGGTTCCTAGTTTCCGGTTATTCGGGGATCGGGGGAGGGTAGGGTTGGGGATCCACGCTCCATGCGTCTGCCTTTCTGTTGTCCTTTCTTTTCCACCACACCCTAGTTTGGG
Organism: Typhlomys cinereus; assembly: GCA_023101885.1. Taxonomy (NCBI): domain Eukaryota; kingdom Metazoa; phylum Chordata; class Mammalia; order Rodentia; family Platacanthomyidae; genus Typhlomys; species Typhlomys cinereus. The sequence continues at coordinate 3,155,950 of JALPQD010000196.1, forward strand.
AGGAGACCGGGCGCATTTGTGGGCAGTGTTTTTCGTCCCTTCTGGAGCCCCACCTCCCACCCCCCATGACACACTTTGACTCCGGTCTCAGAGGGTGGGTGGGAAGGAAAGGGGCACAGCTCGCAGGCGGGGAAACTTGACCTGGGAGGGTAGGGGACACATTTCACCGCCATCCAGTGCTTGGAATCTACCGCCCCCAGCCATTTTCCAGCAAGAGCGCTTCCTATTCCCGGGACGTTTCAGTCTTGCAACCTGAAAGGCTGACCGGGAAATCCATTCCGGGTGGGCCATTTCCTTCGGCTATAGCCGGAAAGAAGCCCGCTGCCGGCCGGTTTGCCCGCCGGCTTTCAGAAATCCAAACGCATCTTGTGCAATGTATCAGGTTGTGGAACTGTTTACTGTGCGTGTGGTGTGCTCGTGGTGAATAAGATGATATGTATATCACAAAAAAATCTATAATTTAGAGTGCGGTGCATAATTATATCCGCAAATAAAGAAGAAACAAAGGTGTTTCTGCACTTCTGTTCTCAGCAGCCAAGGGGGGCGGTGGGGAGGGGGTGGGAGAAGTAAGAAGTGAGTTCCCAGCTAGAGGGTGGGATGTGTAAGAAGTGTGCCTGCCAGTCCCTTATTGCTAGGATTCACAGATTCTTGTGGGAATTTGGTGGACAAAATCCTGCAAGTTTACTGTACACATAGGTTTGGGAAACAGAAGAAATAAACTCAGTTCTGCCCTCAGATTACAGTGTGTATGGGGAGGGGGAGGGAAGGAGACCCTTAAAACTATCGGAAGTATGAATCCCCTACATGAGACTATGATGGGCGGGTTATATGCTTCCCAGACCCCCAGGACAAGGCCCAAACCCATCTCCTTTAATCTGCACCCCAAGACACCCTGCCTGGAACCCCAGCCAGTGTTTACACAGCCAGAATGAAGGGATTGGCCACATAGCATCAACAGCCCAAACTGGTTTCTCATTTCCCCTGATCGAGAGCAAATTGAGAACCTTTGGGTTTCATTGTTCAAAGAATGTAGGTGAGTTTTGTTGGTTCGTTTTAATTGTTTTGATTTCTGTTTGTTTTTGTGCAGAGCTGCTTACAATGCTTTTTGGGACTACTGAGAAGGATTGGGTTAGACTTTCACGGACAGGAGTTGGGGGAGTCTGGGAGGAGTCTGGGAGGGCTGAATTATCAATCTGAGCTCCTGAGAGCAATTTTTCCTGGTGAGTCGAGTGTGTAAGAAGGAAGGAATCTGTTGGCTACTGAGGACTGTCCTGTGGTTCTGCAGTGGAAAGGGAGAGGGGAGGGAGTGGAAGAGGGAGGGAGTGGAAGAGGGAGGGAGTGGAAGAGGGAGGGAGTGGAAGAGGGAGTGTGTGTGTGTGTGTGTGTGTGTGTGTGTGTGTGTTAACTATATTTGTGTCTCCTTGAAAACCCTAGTAAATGTGTCTACATATGTGCCCAGCACCCTGTGGGTGACAAACCTGTGACAGAAGTGATTTCGAATTGCTGTGATTCTTGAACAGGAGTAGGAGGGACTAATAACTGTGACTCTAAATAAATAGGCAATTAGGATGTCCCCTCCCCTCATTGCCTAATGTCCCTATGTCACTACTGTGGTGTGTTTGGGTTCCAGGACAAACCAAAAGATTCCCAGTTTCCTACCCTCCAGGGATGCCTCCCAAACCCAGGGCTGAGGGTTCTAACTGCCCAGCCCCCTACTGTGTGTGTTTTTTGACTAGCCCTAGGGTAGGCTCTGAGTCAGAGTCTATTCTGCAGTCTTAAAAAAAAAAAAAAAGAAGTAAGAAAAAATAAAAGCTGGGAAGAGAAAGTAGGAGAGTTCCACTGCAGGGCTCTGTCCTTGTCGTCTTCAGAAGGACAAATGAGACTGGCAGACAGATCTGGACAACAGCTGCCATCTTTGGGGCTCCTCAGCTCTCCTCCACTAGGTCCTGGCTTCAGATCTTGGGCACAGCTTGCAGGAACCCAGGTTCCCAGGGGCAAATCCTGACAGTAGCACAGGAAAGAGAACCAGACCCTCCTGATCCCATAAATCCAAGTCCTGGTGCGTAGGACCTTTATTCCCAGGAAGGTATTTAGGCTCTTGGGAGAAATGGGAGCAAGGGGTACATGCTTTCTGCACTCCCTGAGCTCCTCTCACCCAAGGTGCACAAATGTAAACTGAGAAGATTTAACCATAGTGCACTCACCCCAGGTGTCTGAGAGTTCTAGAACAGGGAAAGGTTGGAAAGCTCATCCTGGGGTGTCACTGACATGGGGAGAAGGACCCCCCCATGGACCCTCTAGGGTTCCCATCAGTTCTTATAGCACATCCTAGATCCATTTGCTGTGCACCTCTGCAGCAGAGATATGTAGTGTACCTTGTGCCCTGGGACCTACCGAGACCTATGTTTGCCAGTCATAGGATCTGATAAAGGCCCTGCAACCCTCTCCTTCCCCCCCCCAAAAAAAATACCAAGTTGCTGGTCCTTAAGCAGGCTCTCCAACCTATGATTTGATCAACTGCTTTGGAGCACACCCCAGAGTTCTGCTTCTCCCGGCCCTGCTAGTTAACTTTTTACTCCCTAGTACATTATGTCAGCACCCCATGTCAAAAGTGAGCCTTCCGTGATTGTTTCCCTAAAGTGCATTGATACTCTATTATGGGATGTTCTGTTATATGATGCAGGCTCAGGGGCCTGGGAGCCAAATAGGTACATAAGGAACATTCAGAACAAAGAAAAGTTTCTGACCTTGCTTTTGGGGTGGGGTTGGGCAAGTAATGTTCTTGGGCTTTGATTGAGGAAAGGGCAGACTTCTGATGAGCTCAGTCCATACCATGAGTGGGAGGGAGATGTGGGCCTCAGTATTCCAGGTGGGGTTGGTTTGGCACCAGGAAGCCAGCCTTGGGTATATTTTTGTTTTTCCCTTTTCAATGTTATGCAGGATTTCTAATAGAAAAGATGAAAAAGTTCTATATTTAACCATCACCTAGAGGCACTGTATCTGTCCCACATCTGTCCATTCAAGGACACAACTTTTGAAAACATGCACTCTAAGTTTCAGACATCGACTATTTCCCTCTCAAATTCTTAAGCATGCGGGCAGTAACAGTGACATTCTGGTGAAGCATGGCTCCAAGTTGAGCTGTTCTAGAAGCTGAGGTGAAAGGAAAAGAGACCAAGGATGATTCCTGATATCACCACCCTTGGGCCTCCACTGGCACATACATTCAAGAGCGCTTGTGTACATACACCCACCCATGTGTGCCCAACTCACTTGCAAAAACACAGACACACAGACACATGTGTGTGAAGACAGACAGAGAGAGAGAAAGAGAGAGAGAGAGAGAATGAAGATTGGGAAAGTGTTCTGCTAGGGCTTCCTCTTTGAAGAGGGCTTGTGAAGGGTGAGTCCTAGGGAGACAGGAAAGAGGTAACATTGGGGCACAAAGGTGAGCACGGCTGCTAGAAATTGGGGTTTCCTTGCAACAGACCAGAACAGTCAGGTCACATTTGACATGTCCCATTTCTGAATGGGGTAGTTCATGCAGGAACCCATACCAGGAAGTCTCTGAGAGCACAACAGAGAAAGTGTACTAGTCAGGTACAGTGGTGAACTTGACAATTGAGAACTTAGCCTTTAGGCACATCTGGAATTGTTTAATCAAGGCAGCCCTCAGTAAGTCAGCAATAATTGACGTGGGAAGACCCACTTCATAGTGGGTGGACCAGGTGGGTGAGACGGAGAGCGAGTTGGTTAGAAATTGGCATACAGGCATACTGGGGCAAGATGGAAATTATGTGTTGCTCTCAGCTCTTTCCATGGATATATTGTGGCCATGGCTCCTGTTGGTGGTACCAACTATCCTGCTGTGCTGATGAATTGCTTTCAGAATTGTAAGCTGGAACAAATCACTTGTTCCCCTCAATTGTTTGGGTCTTGTATTTAGACCAGCAACAGGAGAGACATTGGAACAGAAAGGAAAGACAAGGAAGAAAAGCAACTCAGAGAACATTTCAGGAAGGTACGTTCATGCGGGCAATTGAAACTTAGTCTATCTGAGGCCTCCGAGAAGTTTCAGAGAGAGCACATTCAAGGAGCTGGAGAAGAAGCCCTCACCTTCCAACATCTACCAGTTGCTAATGGAAGGATGCAAATATGGGTGGTAACTACCCAGCACTTTGAACCCATGTCAGAATATCCCTACAGCCACGGACAGCCCTGAGACAGAGCACAAAATCTGACAATAAGAAATCTAATGATTGCTGTGCATGGGAGCTGTGCTCATCTGGGGAAACATGGTCAGCTCCAAGGGCTTCTGCTTCAGAGACCTTGGGACAGGGTCCCAGAGACCTAATTCAGAACTGTGTCATTTGATCTGGGACTCAAATTCAAGAAGCTCCCGATGTTAACTGACCCTCAACAAAAACACGGATCCTAACTGAATCCATTTGCCCTGGAACAGATATATCTAAGGTTGGAAGGATATAGGAAAAGGGAAGAAGTCTCCGAATCTCAAAGCTGCTTGAGTCAGTGTAAAGCTCTGGAGAGTACTGCTGATCCCCTCCCCCCATATCCTACAGATGATCCGGATGTTCTGTTACCTTCACCTGAGATCTCAGCAATCCTGGCATCTATCTGAGCCACCTAGTTGTATGGCCACTACCAGCTGATTGGCATTAGGCAGTGGGGAGTCTCTTGGCAGAGGAATGATTCTAAAGAGACAGTAGGGAAGATGGGTGTGGGGTTAGGGAAATTCTAAAATCAACATGACAACTGGCAGTTATAAATTTGATCTAGATAGCAAAATCATGGTTGACTCTACTGGGAAGAGTTTGAATAAAAACATGAAGCTGTTCAGCAAAAATCCCTGTAATAAACCTGTAATATAGTGACTTCCTAGTCGTACTAGCTTGGGATTCTGCAAGTCAAATGTAAAAGGAAAAGAAAACAAAGGCAGGATCTCATGTAGCTTAGGCTGGCTTGGAGCTTTTTAGATAGTTGAGGCTGGCTTTGAACTCCAGATCCTCACCCTTCCTGAGTGCTAGATTTGCAAGTGTTGTTACATTTCATGAAATACCTGATCAAACAGGAAATGCTGGGCTGCAGAGATGGCTCAGGGATTAAACCTCTGCCTCATAAATAGAGGGGGTCTGAGTCTGGATCCCAGATCTCAAGTATAAAATGCCAAGGTGTAAATGGAGATGGCCTGCACTTCTGGCTCTGGAAGGCAGAGCCTGGGAATCCTCAGAGCAAAGCAAAAACAAAGTAGAACAATTCGCAACAGTCCTTCATGCTACCCTTGGGTCTCCACAGGCACACAGGGTGCCCTCTGAGATATATGCACACACAGGCAAAAAACCAAAAAACAAACAAACCAGAAAATGCTTTTAAATGTGGAGATAAGCTTTAAAAAAGAAAGGAAAAGGACTGGAGAGATGGTTCAGGGGTTTAAAGACTCTGCCTTGAAAGCAGAAGGTCTTGAGTTCAGATCCCAAGTGCCATGTAGAATGCCAGACAGAAACAGCGGAGACCTGCCTTTCCAGCCTTGGTAAGTGGAGCTTGGGAAATACTCAGCAAAAAGGATGTAGAGGAAATCCAGGATGATTCCTGAAGTCACCCTGGGTCCTCCACAGGGACACACAGTGCCCTCTACACACACACACACACACACACACACACACACACACACACACACTCTAAACAAACAAACAAACAAACAAACAAACAAACAAACAAACAAACAAAACAATTAGAATTGAAAAAAAAGAAAGGAAAAGCCATGAAGAGAGAACTATGAACCAGAGTGTCAATCACATGACGAACTTGCCTTGGGTGGATTATTGTCTTTGGTACCAAGCTTAGCCTTAATATCCATGAAGACAAGAGAGGAAGTAGCCTAATCTGCTTGAGACAGAGTTCAGATCTCCTAGGAACTCTTCGCATAGTGAATACATGGCCGAAAACACTTTTCCTATGGCCAAGGACCGTGTCTGGGATGTTTGTGGGTTTCACCAACTTTTCTGTGAGAATGAAGAAATTACCAAGAGAATTAGTTGTCATGAGCCTGTAGCTCAGGTGGGCTTAACACTTAAATTTAAACTACCTGTAAGTCTAGAAATGTAATATAAGATAGATAAAATTAAAACTCTAAAACCAGAAACATTTAGAGGCTGGAGAGATGAAGGGGTTAAAGCCTTTGCCTCACAAGCAGAAGGACTTGAGTTCAGCTCCCAGATTTCATGGAAAAACATCAGCAGGAAATGGCAGTGGCCTGCACTTCTGGGCCTGGAAGGCAGAACCTGGGAAATCATAAGAGCAACTCAATAACGAGGTACAGCAATCCAGGATGATGGCTAAAGTCACCCATGGGCACAATGGTGTCCTCTGATACACAAATACACACGTAAAAACACATTTACAAACACATACATACAAAATAAAAAATAAAATAAATTGGGGCTGGAGAGGTGGCTCAGGGGTTAAGCCTCTGCCTTGCAAGGCGGAAGGTCCTGAGTTCGGATCCTAGATCCCACGTATAGATGCCGGACGGAAGCGGGGCGGCCTGTGCTTCTGGTCCTGGTGGGTGGCGCCTGTGAATCCCTGGGTAGAGTAAACGAGGAGGTGGAGGCGTCCATGGTGGTTCCCAAATTTGCCCGTGGTTCTACACACACACACACACACACACACACATGCACATACACACACAATTGAATAAATAATTAAAAAAATAAAATAAATTATAAAAACACATATGATTTTTTTCCTTTTTTAAGTTTTTGTATACATGTGTGTATTTGTATGAGGGTAATCACACATGAGAAGGCACATATGCATGTGAATGTGTGTGTGTGTGTATGTGCTGTGTATGCCTAAGAGTGATACTGGAAATCATCCCATGTCACTCTTCCACCTTACAGTTTTAAGACTGGGTCACTGTCTAAACTCGGAACTCGACTATTGGTTTAGTCTGGCTAACTAGCTCACCGAGGCTCCACCTTCCAGGGCTGGAATTATAGGTAGGCATCATGCTCCCCTGGGGTTTAATATGGGATCTGAGGATTTGAACCCTAGTCCTTTTGCATGTGGAACATGCACAAGCACTTTAACTGCTGGGCCATCTCTCCAGCTTCCATACATTTGTGATTTTTTTTTTTTTTGGTGGCGCATATCCTCAACCTACATAGAATTCTCACAGAAAATGATCCACTAAAATGAATTAATAAACTACAAAATATAAGAAAATTTTATCACAATAGTGATCAGTATAAAGACAAAACAAAGGAAAAATAAACAAGTAAAAAAACCTTCACAATACTCTCCTCCCAATTATTGCTGATAATACAATGACTTGAAAGAAACCATGACAATTACCTTTTACAATGTTCAAGATGCACCAATGGAAACAAGGCCAAGACACAAACCTTTAACTAGAGTCAGAAAGTCTCTGTTATTGGTACTAGGAGTCTAGACAGTGTTTTCAGGTTCTTGGACTGTTCTTCAAGAGTGAAATAAAAGCCCACATGGATTATAAAGTAGGAAGAAAACTTTAATTTGGAGCAAAGGAGTCACATGAGGGAAGAGACCATACAGGAAGAAAGGGCTGATTGCTAAAGGGTGTAATCTGTGTGGCTCTCTATTTTGATTGACAGATTAAGTCTAGTCACTTTTTCTACTGTGCATGTACCTTTCCACAAATGCACCTGATTTTAATCATATGCATTCCAGCTAAAGCATAGGTATGAGATAGTAAATAGGGGATTTTGCCCCCTCAAGAGTTCACTGGGAGGACAGTTTTTCTACTGCTTCAAACCAGTTCAGGCCAAATTAAGCTAATCTTTTGATGCCACTCAGGTGCTGGGATTACAGGTTAGTATCACCACGCCCACCTCAAGTAAAAATTGTAAGGATCGTTTAGACAACTGGTGGTGACTTTGGGGTTCAGTTAATAAAATACGGCTCTGCACCCCTTTATGAAGGAAACAAACACCTTTAGTTATTGGAAAGAGGAACGTGAGCAGAGGAGGACATTCCCAGTGTTTTTAGATTCTTCAACTCCTACCCCATTTTCCAAAACTTGGTGACATGGCCACCCCTAGGAAATGACCTGTGAGGAGTTTTATAATAAAACAAAGGGCGTCTACATCTTAATTTAGTATGTATATGTCTTAATGAACAATTACTAATCCTTTCTTTGTTGTCTTAGTGAGAGAAAACAGACCACAGGAGTCAAACGACTATTTTTTTTAACTGTAAAATATGCAATAGCACAGTACCCACATCCGAAATGGACTGCTTGATAAATTTTCACAGAGCGATGGATGTGCATCCCGAGTTGCTCGATTAAGATCAGTCAGACAGCCTGAGACAGTGTTTTCTTCATAGCCTGAAGGAGGAGTCACGGGACAATGGGATTAGTTTAACCAAGTGGAAAAGCAAGGGCGATCCTAGCCCTAAGGTGAATCCGGGCCTCGCGGCACGGAGCAGTAGGGCGACAAAGAGGGCGTGGCCCAGAGCCGGGAGGGGCGTGGCCTGACGGGCCCGCGCAGGGGCGGGGCTTCCGGGTCGGCAGTCCCGGTTAGGGCGAAGGGGCGTGGCTACGGAAGGTTGTCCGGGACGCGATGAAGCGTCGGCGGGATTCGCGGCGCGGCTGAGCGCGGCCTAGAGGTCCGGAACGTTCCGGAACGCCCGGGGCGAGTCGGACGGGCACGCCGGCCTGACCTCGCGCGAGGAGGAGGCTTGGAGGACCGTGGAGGCCCCACGCCGGGGCGCGCGCTGCGAGGGGCGGAGCCCGCGCCGGCCAAGATGGAGGCGAACGTGTTCCATTTCCGCGATGCCCGCGCGGCTCCGGATCCCGTGCTGGAGACCGGGCCGGTGCCCTTGGGCGCGCTGCCGGTGCCGCTGGTGCTAGATAACGGCTCATTCCAGGCCCGTGCCGGCTGGGCGTGCCCCGGGCCGGACCCGGGCTCGGAGCCGCGCCTGCAGTTCCGCGCCGTGTGCGCCCGCGGCCGGGGCGGAGCGCGCGGCGGGCCGGGCCCGCAGGTGGGCAACGCGCTGGGCAGCCTGGAGCCGCTGCGCTGGATGCTGCGCTCGCCCTTCGACCGCAACGTGCCCGTCAACCTGGAGCTGCAGGAGCTGCTGCTGGACTACAGCTTCCAGCACCTGGGCGTCTCCTCGCAGGTGAGCGCGCGCTGGGCTGCTCCCTCCTGGGCGGTGGTCTTGTCTTTGCTTCCACGGTGCTCCCGGAGGTCGTCATTTATTAAGCCTCAGTGTGGTGTACGCCCTCTTCGGGGAGTTAAGGTGACCCCCCAAACAGTGCTTTTCTCTCCAGTGATCACTGTACCTGCCTCGTGGAGGGGGGACTGCCATGACAACAGACTGGAAACTGGAATAGCGCCAAAGTAATTCCCTGACAGTCTGGATAAGACTTGGTTTAAAAAAAATCTTACATTGATCATACTTCAATGCTTTCCAAAACAACCTCCAGCAGAGATGACGTGGATGTTGTATAAGTGTTTTTGATCGGGCTTTTAATTCTCTTGCAATAAGAATTTGAGGTTATTTTATGTTTCAAGCATATTTCGTTGTCACTCATCTGCCCGTCCTTTTCTTTCAAAGTAGGGCTGTGTCGATCATCCCATAGTTTTGACAGAGGCGGTGTGCAACCCACTGTATTCCCGTCAAATGATGTCCGAGCTGCTTTTTGAATGCTATAGGATACCGAAGGTTGCCTATGGGATAGACAGTCTCTTCAGCTTCTACCACAACATGCCCAAGAGCTCACTTGCCTGTGGGCTCATCATTTCATCTGGCTACCAGTGTACACACATCCTACCCATCTTAGAAGGAAGGTGAGTTGTGCTCGTGACTTTTAAGTGGTGTTAAGAGAAGCGTTTTTTCAGGTTGTTATTGGAAAGGTGGAGTGTACAGGTCTAGTGCATACTAAACAATAAACTGAATTGGGCTCAGCTCTGACCTGCATCACCATATGATGATAAGTCATTTTACCTGTCCTCTGGGACCTCCTGAAGAGAGGAAGAGAGGTAAAGAAGTTTCTCGTCTAAATCGACAGTTCTTAAGTTTTGTAATTCTGATGACTGTATCTGCAGAGAGTAGACAGTACATAAGTGTTGAGTAACTTATCTGAATATATTTAATTTGGATCATCCTTGGTTCTGCAGTCACTTTTTAATGAAGATTTTTGAAAATTGAAAATTCTTTAATAACTGCTGTTATTATCTTTGTTTTCAGTTACGTTGGATAACACACCATAATAAACATTTATCACAGTTTTCCAAAACTGAATAGAAGACAGAAGTAGTTTCTGTATGTTCCACCTCATAGTTAAGTTTTCTCTTATCTTATATGAGGCTAGGCAGCATGGTGCCCCCAGCGGTTTCCCCATAGTGCATAGAGATGTGGGCCCCAGGCAACGAGCCCTGACTCTGGAATGGAATGCAAGGCCATGTGGATGACATGCTTAACTTCTTAACTTAGTTTACTAAGTAATACTGGGAAAAACTGATTCTCACCTACTGAGAATGAAAGCCGCTCAACACGCCGAATATTACAGGCACCACGAATGCTGATGAGTTTAGTGTGACTTGAAGGTTCCATGAAAATTTGTGAAAAGTAATTTGGAGGCATTACCAAACACTTCAAAAGTAGGGATTATGTCATTGTTTAAGCAGAGTATACAAAAAGCAGACAGGTTATTTTTAGGTTCCACTGAGAGAATGTTAAGAAGTTACTGGTTCGGAGTTTAACTTGTTCTCTACTGGCACCTCCTGGTAAGATGTGACATAGCAGCATTTCTATAAGCAACTGTTTCTAGAGCTATGCACCTCTTGCCCTCTCAAGTTGGGAACTGGAAGCTAGCTTCTCTAGGGAGTCCTTGCTTTACGTGAATGGGACCTGGCCCAGAGGAGACTGCGCTGAGCCAGTGTGGATACAGTTTACTTCTCTGGACCTGGCATGCCTGGCATTCCCCCTGGATAATTCTAGGGTAATTTGCCCTGGGTCCCCAATTAGAGAAGTATGTGATGAAGCACATGGATGTCATACTTTGGAATGTATGTTGTTTCTGTTGAGTCTTGCTTCTTCCAAGACTCAGGCTGTGTCTAGGTGTGCGCCAGTAATCCCTGCTCCGAGTGAGAGGTTGGACCCAAGTAATTCTCTTTGTCTCTCATGTGTAGGGTTTTGCATTCTGCCTCCAATAGTCTGTTTCTCTGCACTGAAATGTCCTGTTTTCCCTCAAAATGTTCCACATACTGTTCTTTTTATTTTTCATTTTTTTTTATTCAATTGTGCATGTGCGCGCGTGTGTACGTGTGTGTGTGTGTGTGTGTGTGTGTGTGTGTGTGTATGTGTGTAGAACCACGGGTGAATTCGGGAACCACCATGGACCGCCTCCACCTCCTCATTATTTACTCTGCCCTGGGATTCACAGGCTCCGCCCTACCAGGACCAGAAACGAAGGCTGCGCCCCCCCTTCCGTCCAGCGTCTATACATGGGGTCTAGGATCCGAACTTGGGACCTTCTGCCTGCAAGGCAGAGGCTTAACACCTGAGCCACCTCTCCAGCCCCCCCACATACTGTTCTTTAAGTTGCTCAGAATTTGAGTATTTTCCTCCCTTTACTTGGTTGTAGACTGGATGCCAAAAACTGCAAACGCATCAATCTGGGAGGAAGCCAAGCAGCAGGCTACCTCCAGCGACTCCTCCAACTGAAGTACCCAGGGCACATGGCAGCCATCACTCTGAGCCGCATGGAGGAGATCCTGCAGGAGCACAGCTATATTGCTGAGGACTACGGGGCAGGTAATTGTGAGAAAGTGTGGTGTGCCGAGGATTATAGTATGGGTAATTCAGGAGATGGTGTGTTGTGACCACAGCTTGGGGCATTGTTTACATTATCACCAGAGTGACCCTCTTGCTTTCTCACTTTTAAACTCAATTTTAATACCCTTTTCCCTGTTTGGTATTCATCCTCTAAAATGTTCAATAAACTGGTCACATAGATAAATAGGCTTCCTTAACAATTGGTAGCTTTTAGAATGTCCCTGCAGTATACTGGTCAACTTGTTGCCAAAGTTTGAGTTTTTTACAGGGAACAGAAACATGCTAGATTAAAAAGTTTGTTTGAAAAATATTGAAGTTGTTTATGTGATCCTTAGAGTGGTGACTGTGCTCTAGAAATATCCAGATGCACAATTTTACTTTTCAACATATCTTGAACGTTAAAAAAAAAGTATGGGTTTGAGAGAGGGAGGGGAAGGGAACAGGGAAGAGAGAGAGAGAGAGAGAGAATATATGCATGACATGGTGCATAAGTGGAGGTCAAAGAACAGCTTTTGGAAGTCAGTTCTTTCCTTCTATCATGTGTGCTTTTGGAGTTTGAACTCGGGTCACCAGGTTTGTGAGCAGACACCTTACCTGCTGAGCTATCTTGCCTTCCCTACTTTTGTGAGACAGGATCTGATTATGGAGCCTGGCTGGCCTCCATATGTAGCTTTGATCCCTTAATCCTCCTGTCTTAGCCTCTTCATAACTTGAACTTCTAGTTGTATTTTCCACTGGTAATACTCTTTTTTTTTCTTCAGGGGTGTGTGTGCGTGTGGGGGAGGGGGCACTATATGTTCCTGTGGAGTCCCAAAAGTGACTTCAGGAGTCATCCTGGATTCTTCTACTTCTTTTTTGCTTTCCTCTGGGGTTTCCCAGGCTCTGCCTTCCAGGGACAGAATAGAAGTACAGGTTTCCACTGTCTCTCCCCCCTCACATTGTTACATGAAATCTAGGGGTCTAAACTCAGGCTCTTATGCTTGTAAAGCAAACAGTTTACCCCATGTAACCATCTTTCTAGCCCTCCACTGGTAATATTTTAAAATTACTATTGTCTTACTTCACAAATGTGATGGAAGAATGTATTCCTTACAGATGTAAATCAGACAAAATCAAGAAGTATGGATTATACCACCAAAAATATAGCTCTCTCCCACACTGTGTGGGTAACTCTACTTGTGGACATTAACAGTGCTGCCTTTAGCTGATCACTGTTGAACATTGGACAGATAAAAAGTAATGTATTTTTTCTTTTTAAAAAAACTTCTTCACAGACAGGTTTATTTAGTACACTGCAAGTGGCAGAAATAAGAGCATTGTATGTAACCACAAGTCATATCTGAAAAATAATTAGAGGACTAGTGAGATAGTTCAGTGGATAAAGGTGCTATGTCAAGCCTGGGGACCTGAGTTAGATTCTTGGATCCCACATAGTAGAACTAGAGACTCTACTTCTGAAAATTGTTCTCTGACCTACACATGTAGCCATGGAATACACATGTCTGTTCTATCTCTCAAAAAAAAAAAAAAAAAAAAAAAAAAAAGAATTAGTGCTAGAAATGTGGTTTGTTTGATAGAGTGCTTGCCTGACATGAAGGCCTGAATTCTATTCCCAGCACTATAGTTGCAGTAATGCATGAATGTAATCCCATTATGTGGGAGGTAGAGGCAGAAAGATTGGTTCAGGTCATCCTTGGCTTCATAGCTGGTTCAGCATTGGCCTGGGACACATGAGGCCTTATTTCCAAAATAAAACAACCCAGAAAATAACTTAATTGCAGTTTTCACCTTTGAAATTACAGCTTCAGTATGGACTGGGACACTGTTTATGGCTCAGGGTCCCTTGTATATGACTGCTCAGAGAGGCCTTCCAGCCCCACTGTATCACCATTGCCTCCTGACCTGCTCATTGCACCCCGAGGCCAGCTGTCCTCTTTAGAGCATTCCTGACTGGGATCACCTCCGTCTTCCCTGTCTGTACCCATCGTCATCTCATGGTACATTTCAAGTTCTCGAGGAGCAGAGCTGGAATGTCTTTGCCACATATTAGGGGGTCACCAATGTATGTGAACTAAAGGGGTACATCAGGGAACTTCACCTTTATGAGTTGAGGAGAACATTTCCAAGGAAGGGGGCTTGGACCTTCTGTATTCAGAATAAGATCATCCTAATCTTTCATTCATTTTTGGTTTGTTTATTTGTGAGACAGGTCTATCCTATGTAGGTCCACACTGGCTTTTAACTTGCCTCTGAGTACAGTGAGCATGCCTGGCTCATCTACACTGTTTGTAAACATGCAGTTGAATGGTGGTTAAGAGTTGTATCTTAGTTTTAGAACTAAGATGTTTATTAAGTACCTGTTCCTCATGAGGTACAAAGAAGTTGGGGGGGGGTCACTACTGATACTAAGTATAGGTTTGTGGACAGGAGTTGACACAAATTAAGAGGAGATGGATGCTGAGAACAAACCTTTAGGTCTGAAGAGGAGCAGTACCAGGAGAGAGAACAGTCACATATTGCATAACGGAGTTCCTCTGAGAGAGACTGGCCCTTCAGTTCCTAGACTTCCCTTCAGTTATAGACACAGCATCCTGGCCACAGGACCAGATGGGCCCTCAAAGGGAGAGAGAGCCTTTTCTTCAGAACCAGAAAGCAAAGGGGCTTCCTTACTCACACAGGTTTCCAAGGGGGTGGACGTGCTCCATATCATGTAATCTAGCTTAGCCTGACTTAGATGCCAGAAATCAGGAAGACAATGATAAAGACTAGCAGTAATTTAAAGTTGTTTGTGGCCTATAGAGGTCAAGGCGATCGGGTTTGCTCTCAGCTGCAGGTTGGAGGTTGTTCGTACATGAATGCACTTGAATGTGTGTGTCTGTAGAGGCCTACGGTGATACTGGGGATTATTCTCCATCGCTCTTCCACCTTACTGTTGTAAGCCTGCGTCTCTAATTAAACTGGAGCACACCATAGGGATAGTCTGCTTAGCCAGCTTGCTCTAGGGGAGTCTTAGGCTCTGCCCCCCAGTGTTAGATTTATAGGCAGGTCATCGCATCTGCCTGCTATTTTTACATGGGAACTAGAGATCTGAACTCAGGTCCGTCCACTTGTGAGGCAGAGGCTTAACCCCTGAGCCATCTCTCCAGCTCCCCCTCCTCCTTTTTTCCTTTAAAAAACACCTAATTCTGTGACTTCTCTTTCAAAGTTCTGCTGCTGTATCTGTGTTGTAAAAATTTTGATACACTTTTATTTCTACTGAGCTGAAATATTTTCTGATTCCTTCAAGACTACTTCTGAAAGTGATTGATTATTTAGCAATAGGTTGCTCTATGTTCAGTGCTTGGAGATTTCCCTGTTCTTTTGCTGTGATTTATTTTTAGCTTAATTCCGTAGTGATGGAAGTACTTCCATGGTCTGATGCCAGCTAAACTAACGCTTGTTTTATGAGCCATGGCACGATCACTTTTGGCAAAAATTCCTTACGTACATGAAGAGTGCATGTTGTGTTTCCACAGGACTGAATGTCCAGCCTCGGGTTTGGTATCCATTGTTGATGGTGGCGCTCAGCTCTTCTGTCATCCCAGTCATTTTTATTTGCAGGTCTGATAACTGGGAGGAGTGTATTGATGCCTCCAGGTGTGCTTGTGCATACCCCTATTTTTCCTTTCCATTCTGTCAGGTTTTGTTTTGTTTCTTCATGTTTTGCTACGAGTCAAATCTAGGACCTCTCACATGCTGGGCAAGTGCTCTACCACCGAGCCCTGTTCTCAGCCCAAGTCTGTCCGCTTTTGCTTTCAGTTTCTTGATTCTCTTTTATTAGGTACTTATCTAACATTAAACATTCTTATGTCTTCTTGACAATTTGGCCTTTTATCATTGTGTACTATTTCTCTTTATGCCCAGCAGATTTCTTTGAAGTCTCCCATTAGTAGCCACTCCAGCTTTTTCTGAAGGTGACTTGCATTGATGCTTTACTCCCTGCCCACCCCCTAGATGGGGGGGGGGTCTTATGTATTCCAGGTTGGCCTTGAACTTGCTATGTAGCCATGAAGGAATCTTGAACCCCTGTCCTCCTGTCTCCCTCCCCCCAATGCTAAGATTATAGGAATGCATCACTGTGCCTAACTTCTATCATTTTCCTTTTAATCTACTTTGTCAGTTAGTCAAGATTAGTCTCTCAATAGTTGGGTTATTTTAACATTTTATTTATTGTACCACTTGGGTTGAAATTTAGGCCTTACACAAGTAGCCAAACATTATGCCACTAAACAATAACAAAAAAATCTGTGGAGCTTGGGATGGACCCTGCAGTGTCTTAACTAGATTTACATTTATTCTGCTCCTTCCAGGCTCTCTCCTTGCGTGATCTGTCTGAAAGCTCCATTTAGCCGTTCTTCCAGTACAGGCCCACTGGTGCTCTGTCCAGGTCACGTGCGGATTGAGAGCTCAGGTCGAGCATTTTCTCTGTTGCACTCCGATCTGCCGTCAGGCGTTGCCTTATTATGTTCATGGTGCTTCCACTCCTAACTTCCAGAACTGTTTCTTTGCAGAACTGCAGAAGTGGCGGTGTCCTGACTACTATGAGACCAATGTCCACAAGATGCAGCTCCCATTCTCCAACAAGCTCCTGGGCAGCACGCTGAGTGCTGAGGAGAAGCAGGAGCGGCGGCAGCAGCAGCTGCGACGGCTGCAAGAGCTCAATGCCCGGCGGCGAGAGGAGAAGCTGCAGCTGGACCAGGAGCGGCTGGACCGGCTGCTCTACGTGCAGGTGATGCCCCTGGCCTTGCTCTGCAAGGCAGTTCTCTTCCTCCAGAGCTTTCCCCAGCCATAAAATGTGACTGCCAAGTCACCAGAATCATCTACATCATTAGTATACAACACAGCAGTTTACATTTCTAAAGAAATGTGGGCTAGTTTTATTGGATTGCGTTTGCTGTATGTCTCTCTTATTTGTTTATTTAATTTATCTTTTTAACTTTGCTGTTTAAGTATAGACCACATGGTGCCAAATTGGGCAAATCTGGGGCATGCATCTCAGAGACTTTTCACAAAGTGATTCACCTGTATGTATCTGCTGTCACACTGAGAGTGGCATCACCACCACCATTGTCTCCTGACAGTAACTCCATTCCCCTCCAAAGATGTCGACATTTGTGATGTCTGTCTCCACAGATTTGTTTGCCTATTTAGATGGTTCTGAAACCAGGACCCATTATTTCTAGCTAGCCCAGACATCTGGAGGGCAGGGCAGGTGTCAGTCTGTGGTGGGAGTTGGAGGGGGCATTCTGTTTGGCTTTTGAGGGGCCTCGTATGTGGCTGCACTGTGTCTTTGAGACAGCCCTGTGACTGCTGTGGTTTCAGGAGCTGCTGGAGGATGGCCAGATGGACCAGTTTCACAAGGCTCTGATGGAGCTGAACATGGACTCCCCGGAGGAGCTGCAGTCCTACATACAGAAGCTCACCTTGGCGGTGGAGCAGGCTAAGCAGAAAGTCCTGCAGGCAGAAGTCAACCTTGAAGTCGACGTGGTCGATAGCAAGCCTGAGGTGACTGAGGGCTTTGCTGGGACAGGGAATCCTCGGCATCCTTGGGGAGAGCAGCTTTTCTGAGGGGCAGGAGGGTCAAGACACCAAAGGGGTGTGACCAGGTGTGGGAGGAAGACAGCAACTTGATGGTTGATGTCAGGAGCATGGATGGCGTCAGGTTTCTTGGCCCACAAGTCACTGAGAGGGTCACTGGTCTCTGCAACTATCTCAGGGTGTTACTAAATGTAACTAGCTTTGTCATTCCTACAGTTCCAGAAAAAGGTGTATTCCCTTCTTAGTGACACTTCTGAGGAAGAATTAGCCTTGTGGCTTTTTCATTAAAACTTTGTTTTGTTTCGGAGACAGGGTCTCATGCAGCCCAGGCTGGCCTTCAACTTGATGTGTAGCTGAGCTTCACCTTGAAATTTTGATTCTCTTGTCTACACCTCCCAAGTGTCAGGATTATAGTTATGCACTACTTGCCTAGCCTTTATTTTAATTAAAAAATTTTTTTTGGGAGGAGTATCACATTACAGCCCAGTCCAATTCATAATTCCCCTGCTTCAGTCTCTGCCCAATCTCCATGTTGAGATTATAGACATGCACCACCATGTCCAGCTGATTGACATTTATTTATTTACTTACATATTTATTTTGTGTGTGTGTGTATGTGTGTGTGTGTGTGTGTGTGTGTGTGTGTGTGTGTGTGTGTGTGTGTGTGTGTTGCGCGCGCATGCGCGCGCACCAGAAAACAGAGTGTGACTTCAGGAATCCTGGATTGCTTCTACCTCCTCCTTGTTTTGCTCTGGGATTTCCCAGGCTCCACTGTTTCCACATGGTGTTTTTGTGTGGAACCTGGGATCCAAACTTAGGACCTTCTGTTTATAAACAGAATCTTAACCCCTGTTTGACTTTTTAAAAAATATTATTTTTTAAGTGTGTGTGTGTGTGTGTGTGTGTGTGTGTGTGTGTGTACACATATGTACTTTTACCTCCTTTTTTTTTTTGCTTTGCTCTGGGATTTCCCAGGCTCTGCCCATCAGGGCTGGAAGTGGAGGCCGCCCCTGTTTCAGTCTGTCATTTTTACATAGGACCTGAGATCTGAACTTGGGACTTTCTGTTGTGAAGCAGTCTTAACCCCTGAGCTATCTATCCAGCCCGTTTGAGTTTTAAATCAACAACTTCCCTCTCTCTCCTCTCCCCTCCCTCATTCTCCCCCCTTCCCTCCCTCCCTTCCTCTTCCTTTCTTTCCTTGCCGACATGTTGCAGCCTAACTGACCTTGACCTTGGTCTACAGCCAAGGATGACCTTGAACTTCTGATCCTCCTGCTTCTACCTCCTGAGTGCTGGGATTATAGATGTGCTACACCATTCAGTGCTGTTTATGTAGTGCTGGGGTGGAACTCAGGGCTGTGTGCACATACTCTGCCAGCTGAGTTACCCCTACATTTCTAGCCTTTAAGTCATCTTTCTTTAAACTCTTTATTACCTAGTTTTTAGAAAGGTGTACCATTGTGGAAAGGTCCAGGTCATGCCCTGTGATGCTGGACGTAGTTGGTGCTCATCAGTGACCTCACAGCTGTGATGGGTTCAGTTGACGCTCAGCCTTGTTTTCTCTCCCTCTGTTGACTGGCTCTGTCCAAATCAGGGCTTTTAAACTTTCTCCACTGTGTTATCTTTTAGCCTGAGAAATTTTTACTTAGGCTCATCTATTAAATATGGAAACAAAGCTTAAATAGTAATGAATGGGCACACCCGTTTGTTTTATGTGAAGAATTGAATCTTGGCTGTGTTTGACATTGCAAATGTAGCATAATCTTCATCATTTTTGAGAGTTGATAGATAACTTTTGATTTTATAATAATCAGTGATAAGAATGCCACTTCGTAAATACATAACTAAGTATGGTGAATGCTGTAGTTTAGGAGAGAAGGGTCTGCTGCCACCTGCTTACTGGTCCCAGACACCCCAGACCAGCTTCCACTAAATTCCTGTGCCTTTTCATTTGCTTTTCCCAGGCTTCAGGTGTGCATTTACCACGTAGCTGAGATTACCCAGAACGACATGTGCATGTTATGTTTTCATCCATAGTTCTCATTGGGCTTCAGAGTTCACATGCAGCCAAGAGATTTCAGGTTTACAAAGGAAACACAAACAGCGGAAGGGGGCATTCCTGAGCAATGGAATGTTTGCTCTTTCCTGCCTCGTGTGCAGATTTCCTTATGTACTTGCCCTGTGCTGTGGCTTCACTTCCTGCATGCAGTGCTGGAGGCTCTTCTGCACTGTTTGCATCTGGGGACATGTATTGGATCTCCTGAGGCTAAGGGGAAATTTTGAAGCATTTTATTAAAACATTTTCTGAGCTAGCACAGGAACTTGAGTTTGGATCTCTTGTACCTAGGTAAAAAGTCAGAAGGGATGGATTGGGCCAGTAATCCTGTGCAGGGAAGGTGGACACAGCAAGATACTTGGGGTTTGCTAGTAGTCAGTCTAGCCAAATTGCTAAACTCCAGGTTCAGTGAAAGTGTGTCTCAAAGGTGAGATAGAGAGCAGTTGAGGAAGACAACCTGACAGTCATCTTTGTCACACACACACACACACACACACACACACATCTTGTCCTTCGCCAAGGAACATCATTCCAGATATAACAGATTTGATGACTTAATCTGTCGCCACATCTATAGTAGTTAGCATTGATTAAGGCTGATTGTTGGTGCTTCAATTAGTCGTACTTAGGAGATCAGAGTGATCATGATCCTGGCCCCATCCAGTTCTGTCTTGTAGTTCTTCTCAACAATATAATCCCAATGAGAATGAAATGAATAGAAGTATGTGCTTCAGAATTTGCATTTGAGACCCAACCAATGCAGTCAAGGTTGAGCTGGGTGAGCAAGCTGGGTAAATCCCCACAAGAATGCCAGGGCAGGCTTGGTTAGTGTTCTTGCTGAAGTGCTGACTGGAAGACACTTGCTTTTCTTTTCTGTTTTGCATGTCTGTCTGTCTGTCTGTCTCTTTCACTCTGTGTGTGTGTGTGTGTGTGTGTGTGTGTGTGTGTGTGTGTGTGTGTGTAGGGACCTGTGTGTGCCTGTGGAGGCCCAAAGGTGATCTCAAGAATCATCCTGGATTGTATTACATACCTACTCTTTGTCTTGCTCTTGCTCTAGCATTTCCCAGGCTCTAGTTTCCAGGGCCAGAAGTATAGACCACTGCCATTTCCGCTTAGCATTTTTATGTAGGATCTAGGTCTGAACTTAGGATCTTCTGCTTTCGAGGCAGAGGCTTAACCCCTGAGCTCTCTCTCCAGTCCAACACTTGGTTTTCATAGCGCCATGCTCAGCACAGAAAATTAAAGGGGAGCAGTTTTTTTTTAAAACTCTTATTTTTGCATGCATGCGTGTGTGTGTGTGTGTGTGAGAGAGAGAGAGAGAGAGAGAGAGGGCATTGTGTGTGCTTATGAAAGCCCAAGAGTGATTTTGGGAATCATCTTTGATTAAGCCGCCTCCTTTTTGCCTTTTTGCTTTAGAGTTTCCCAGGCCCTGCCCACCAGGACCAGAAGTACAAGGCCACTGCCATTTCTGCCTGATGTTTTTAGGTGGGATCTGGGATCTGAACTCAGGACCTTCTGCTTGCAAGGAAGAAGCTTAAAACAATGAGCCAAATGCTTAAGTTCTTCGGTAGTTCATAGGCTGCTTGAGATTGTTCATGGTGCTCTGCTGCCTCTCTTTGGCAGATCATTGTGTTCTGTTCCTTTGGTCCATTCAGGTTAGTGTTCCTGAGCACCCACAGGACATGAGAGACCACGCAAGTGCTGGGGGTGAACCAGCTGTGTCAGAAAGAGCTCCTGTCCGTCAACTATATGTTCCTTGTGTTGAAATTCCTGTTTTGTTTTCCTTTATTTCTTTTCTGGGAATCATAGGAACGGTGAGAAGTAAAGAAGAAGTGTTATCTTATTTGTAAGGTGATATGTGTCCATGTGCAGAGGTTAGAGGAGGACCTTGGGTGTCTGGCTCTATGACTCTTTTTCTTAATTCTTTGAGAAGCTCTCACTGAACCTGGAGCCTTCCGTTTCATCTAGGCTGGTGGTCAACATATGCTACTCTACCCTCCTGTCTCCAGTGTTCACAGCCCTGGCGTTTCAGATGTGTGTGGCCATGCTTAACTTTTTATGTGGATGCTGGGGGTTCTGAGCTCAAGTCCTTTAGGTTGTATAGTAAGTGCTATTAACACACTAAGCCAGCTCCCCAGCCTGAGGTGACATGCTTTCTGAACATAAATAGATGGTTAATGACTGTTTATGTTGCAACCAGAGAACTCTTTGAAATCCCAAACATTTACAGTCTTGTATATTCTAGGGGAATGGGAAGGTGTAGCTTAGAGCCTTACCACTTGCTGTCAAGCAGTGTGCCAGGGACCAGGGATTCCAAAGTGATAAAGGTTTGCTTTCTGCCCTCCTGGGTACCTAGCACAGTGTAGCACATATCTGTATCTGTGGTCACCAACTGCTACCCCAATCTACCCATCTTTGTCAGACCACAGTGTCTTGGGCTGCTTAGCTCCTTAAATGGAAAGGATCACTTCCTGGGTAATCGGTTTCGACTGCCTTCCTCTACCCTGGAAATTCCCTCCCAGTCATTTGAAGAACTGGGTCTAGCCATATTGGACAGAATGTGCTGAGCATCTCTCAAGTCATATACACAGAGGGTGGGTGTTTTGTTGATAGGCAGAGGAGCCTGCTGTTCACAGCTGAGCTCTTAGATTCCACTCTGTCCTTGAGCCAGATGTGTGCCTGTTCCTAAAGCCCCCTTTTCTCGCACACCTCCACTCCTGAAGTGGAGTTCCAGCTTTGGGCAGAGCAAAGCCTTTGGTGCCGAGTAGCTGTGTCCTGATGTGTCTTGTTTCCCCACTTCCTAGTAAGCCAGGTGGAGGCATAGTGTGGTCCATTCTTAGTCTGGTCCAGCATTGGCCAAGACGGCGCTCTTAGCTGTCACTGAGAGCCAAGTTGTCTCCGTTAACAGTCTTCCGTCCCTGTCCTCTAGTTGCAAGATGCTTTAGGACTTATCCTTAGCCCAGACAGTGACAGAATCAAGACAGTGCTGTTGCCTATACTGTTGACTGTGTATGTCCTGTGACTTTTTGCTTTGTGAGGGGCTCTGCCTGTATCGGAACGAGTTTGAATGCTGGTCAGTAAGTGAGTGTGAAGTTTAGAGAAGTGTAGTAGGTTCTCAGAGTTCCATTGGAAACTCACATTATGGGTGAGCATCCTCTCAGACAGACTTGGCTGTTCATGTCCCAGAGTCCCCCTGAGGCACCACCTCATCCTTCAGCCCATGCCACAACACCGCTGTTGTGAGAACACTCCTGAGGAGCACCGAGGCATTGCCTCCTCGCACTTCTCCCCTTTGAGTACAGAATAGGGTTCATCTGCCTCTCATGGCAGAATGACAGGTGGCTGAAGACTCATCTGAGACCACTGTCCTTTGTCCAGGTGCCTTCAGCCTTCCATGGGGAGTAGTGCCTACATGTCCAGCCCCAGGATTGGTGGTATGAGGACAGCTGTGCTGTGATGATTCTTGATCTTTCTGCCACCTTGGGATGTGAAGTCTCACACCTGGTCCAGTTAAGCCCTCCTGTATTTATTACTGAGTTTTGCTGGTGGTAGATGCCCTGGAGTGTGGTATGTGTTATGACTGGTGCATGCAGCCTGTCTCCCAGGGACCCTGGCCTGAACCTGGCGCCATTGGAAGACTTCCTAGGGCTTGTCCAAACAGTCTAGGTGGTAGGAGCAGAACCCACACAGGACTGCTTTAAGCTTTCCTTGACATGCTTACTGTTTTGAAAAAATCTTACAAGTGGCTGGGGTGAAGTGCTCGAGCCGCAAGCCTGAGGGTCCCAGTCCAAGTCCCAGAACCCATGTAAAAGCCCAGTGCAGTGGCACAAACTTTTATCCTTTGTACACCTGTAGAAAGTGGGAGGCAGAGATAGATCTCCAAAGTTCCCAGGCCAATTCGCCTGGCTCACACAGCAGAGGAGACCCTGTCTCAGAAAAGGTGGGAGGGAGAGGACTGACACCTGAAGGCTGTGCCATGGTATGTTAGTACCCGCACTCACAGACATTACGTACATGTGTACACACACACTACATTTTTAAAAAAGGAAACCATGGATAGCTTCTAATACAGTTCATTTTTTTTCTGTGTGTGTGTGTGTGTGTGTGTGTGTGTGTGTGTGTGTGTGTATGTATGTGTGTGTATGCATGCGCACGCGCATGTGTATCAGTCTGCTGTCATTTCCACCTGGTGTTTTTTTTTTTTTTTTTACATGGGAACTGGGATTCGAACTCAGGACCTTCTGTTTTGCAAGGCAGAGTCTTAACCCCTGAGCCATCTCTCCAGCCCTATCCATGATTTTCACATGATCATGTAGAGCAGTGGGCAGGACAGAGGATGAATAGAACTAAGGCTGTCTGGAGTTCTGTGGTTTTCATTTGTTCTGATCGCTTCTGTCCTTAGACTCCTGACCTGGAGCCACTGGAGCCAGCCCTGGAGGATGTGGAGAGCATCAATGATTTCGAACCCTTGTTCTCAGAGGAAGCGCCTGAAGAGAAGCCAGTCACCCCTGTCCAGGTTCGACTCCTGCCACCGAGATCACATACACTTCGGAGCAGTGGACATAGTGGCTGGTCCAGTGTGCTGCTGTAGGAATGTTACAGCTGTGTTGTCAGAAAGGGCATCTGCCCTTATTGCATCCGGGAGGGTTTTTCCTAGTGGTTGTTGGGTACCAGCATCACTGTCCAAACGTGTTGCTGGCAGAAGTGTTGGGTCAAGTGATGGGGTCTTCAGACCTGCAGACGGCCTTTCAGTGGTTTCCCTTTCATTTACACCAGCATCATGCTCACTGGGGTTTGAGTATCTGTCATTACAGTGGCAGTCAGATAAGTGATCTGCACCTGAGGTGGGGTGTGCTAGGGCATCTCGTCTGTAAGGACCGGGGCTACACCAAGGTGGGTGGAGACGGGTTTTCCATGCTGGACTTTTTCACTGCAACTTCTACCAGGTCCCTTCCTGCGACTCAGGGAGGGGGCCGTGAGGTAATGCCTGTGAAGGGATTTGTCATTGGTGGTTGGCTGCAGGTAGGAAGTAAGTGCTGGGGAGGGCTTATTCTGGCCTGGAAAAGCAGGGCTGGATGAGGGAGTTGGAACCTGGGATAACTACCATTGTGGCCTAAAAATCTCTCTTCAACCTTGGGTTTTCAAAGCCCGTGTTTAATTTGGCAGCATATCATCAGCTGTTTGTTGGAACAGAAAGAATTCGAGCTCCAGAGATCATTTTCCAGCCATCGCTCATAGGAGAAGAACAGGCAGGGGTCGCCGAGACCCTTCAGTACGTTCTGGACAGGTGAGACAGTGACGTCTTTCCCTGTCCTCTCCTGAGCCATTTGCTTGTGGGGCACTTGGAAAGAAGATCTACACAGCTTTTCCTTCCACTTACCTGCTGTGTTCACATAGCCTCTCTGTCCCCATGCTTGCATGCAGGTGGGGCTCTGTCCTTGTTTCCAGATGCATGCATGCTCAGTTCCCTTGAGAGCATTCATCGACCTTTAGAGTTTGAGCAGCATGGTGGTAATATGCATGGGCTTCCTGTGAACCTTCACATTACTAAAATTGGTGATTGATTTAAGACAGAGTTTTACCATGTAGCCTAGTCTGCCCTTGAGCTTATGGCTTCCAGAGTAGGGGAAAGGTGTCCGCTGCCACACTGAGCAAGAGAAGTGATTTTAAAGCACTGCCCAGACATTGCAGTGCTTGTGGAAGAGTTTTTCCTTGTCCCAGGTGCCTATCTGTAAGAATGTGGCACCCTCCCACTTGCGAGGTGTTTCCCACAATGAGCACTCAGTCCAGCTGCAGCAGTGGTGAGCATAATTTCTAGCATTCTAGTTGCTTTGGTTGTAATACAATCGGACAGTGTACCACACAAAGAAAAGTTGCTTTTGCACCCATTTTTTTATGGTTTGAGCTTTTCCTTAGTAGTATGTGACAAAATGATTAAAGGCACATAATGAAAAGATGCTAATTTTTAAAGCCTGATGCATTGGTGGGTATCTGTTGCTTCAGGTATGCGAGAGGCTATGGCAGAAAGATTATTAAACTCAGGAATTATTTTATTTTATTTTTCTATATTTGTAATGCCAGGAACTAAACCCTGGGCCTTGCACTTTCCAACAAGTTTCCACCACTGAGCTGTTCAACTAGCCAGGACCACATCTCAAACAAAACATGGAAAAAAAAAAGAAGAAAAAATTGTGCAGGTTGAAGAGATGGGTCCTCAACCTAAAGGGCAGGTAGAAATGATGGCGGAATCTGTGGGTTGGTCATAGTGATGTTACTAGGGCAAATTTAGCAGCCTCCGTCATAATATGTATAAATTAGCCTTTATTAGAGTTGGTTTTTTAAATGTGTTGACAAAAGCAGAAAATCATAATTATGTTAAGGAAAGGAATTGCCTGTTCAATCTAATGGTTTTGGCCAGTTGGAAACAGCAGACTGTGTTTTGTAAAGTCGTGAGTGAAAATGAAGGTCTTGGACTTGTTTATTTTCCTTTCATGAGATGTCATTACGCTTAGTGAAGAGTGTGTCTTTATGGGTCCATTCCGGTTCGTTCACATGTTCAAGTTCAAGTTCTTTTCTCCTAGGTACCCAAAGGACATTCAGGATATGCTGGTCCAGAACATTTTCCTCACTGGAGGGAACGTGATGTACCCGGGGATGAGAGCCAGAATGGAGAAGGAGCTGCTAGAGATGAGGCCCTTCCAGTCTTCCTTCCAGGTACCCACTGCTCTCTCCTGCCTCCCTTCTAAAGTGCAGTCATTGTTTTCTGATTGTCAGGGGAAGGGGTAAAGATAAGGCGAAGGGGCCAGAGCAAAGACACCCACTATTGGCCTTTGTGTGCCTTTCTTTCTAGTCTTGATCAATATTTATTTTTTAATGTATGTGCGTGTGTGATACGTATGTTTGTGTACATGCTTTTGAACATGTGAGGTATGTGTGTATGGTTGTGCATGTATATAGGCCAGAGGTTGATGTAGTGTGTCTTCCTCAACCATTCTACATTGTGTATTGAGGAAGGATCTGTGGATTGTCTTGTGCTTGTTGGGACTGTGTGTTGCCTTCTGTTTGTTCTCTCCT
This sequence comes from Typhlomys cinereus, assembly GCA_023101885.1. Taxonomy (NCBI): domain Eukaryota; kingdom Metazoa; phylum Chordata; class Mammalia; order Rodentia; family Platacanthomyidae; genus Typhlomys; species Typhlomys cinereus. The sequence goes on from JALPQD010000196.1 coordinate 3,182,495, forward strand.
ATTTGTTTTCTCCAGAGAGGGTCTTGGTGGAAGGGTAAGCAGGTAGAGGGTAGCCTGCTTGGTTCACTCTTTACACAGTTGGGGCTTCGGGCCATGGAGGGACCCCGCAGAGACTGAGTTGGGGAATTGTGTGATTGATTTACATTTCAGGAAAACAGTTCAAACTGAGACACTGGTTTTGACACTGGTTTGAAAGTAGGATTTCAAAAGAAAAAATGGAAGCAGGAGGTAGTTCCTAGTATTGGGGATGCAGCCCCCATTTTACAATTTCCACATTATTTCCATTCCACATTACTACTGAATAACCTCCATGGTTATCTCATTGCCCCCTCATCTCTGCCATGGTTCAGCCACTGTGCGCTGCTGCTCTGCAGATGCGCCATGTTTTCCTTCCTGTCTGGGCCTTTGCACATGTTGCTTCCCTGTGGAATATTCTTCCTGCCTCTTTCCTGTGCCCCCTCCTCAAGAAGCCTTCCCTCTCTGTATATTCCTTACCATGCTCACCACCATTGGAGAAGGACAGTGACTTTCCTGCACAATGTGTGTCCTTGACATAGTGTCCGCTGACAGGGGCTAGGACATCTGAAGACAGTGCTGGAAGAAGAGGAAAAGAGCTGTCCCTTGTGCTTCTCTGGGAATGAGCCTGGGACCTAAGATCACCACTGAACTACAGCTCTTGGAGTTGCTGTGAGAGCGATGGAGACAGGAAAGTGGTCAGAACGGAAGAGTTCTGGTGATAATTCATAGTCTGAATTAGATTTAGAGAGAGAATAGCAGGAACTAATTCCAAAGTTAGGAGTTGTATGTAAAGTAATTAGTTTGGTAAGTATTCGTGCTGGGCATGGTGTAGCCCTAGCACTTGGGAAACTGAGGCAGAAGGATTGAGAATTAAAGTCAGCCTGGGCCTGAGTTTGAGGCTGGCCTAAGGTATTTAACAGTCCTTGTCAAAAAGTCAAAAGAGAAAAAAGACAGAAAAGACACTGGATTAGGAATGATGAACAAAGTTAAAGAGGAGGAAATGAACTTCCAGAGTAGGCTGAGCTTTGAGGGGGACACAGGAAGAGATAGCTGAAGACAGTGCTGGTTGCTGCACACTCATGACGGTGGGAGGTGCCACATTCACTCACTGGAACTCCAGGGCAGGCACTGTGCGGAGAGTGCGAGAAGCCAGGGACTCAGCCCTACAGTGTTGGGGGCTGGAGGACATCATGACATGGCCTGGAAAAGAGGCAGCAGAGGAGGACAGCAGCGCTGACCCCGTGGCTCAACATCTCCAAATGTGGGGCTGTGCTTGAGACGCACGGGCAGGGTAGCCCGTGGAGCTACTGGGAAACAGGCTCTCAGGAGTTTCAAGATCTGCTTGGTGACCTCAGAAGTCTCCAGTGGTTACATCATGAGAGTTTGACAGGAGCAGTACCCTGGATCAGCGCTGCCCCATCCTCTCCTAACCTTTCTGCTTCCTTTCTCAAGGGAAGGGCGATGTGTCCCATCTCCACCCCACAGCTCCTCAGTCACCCACTATATGCAGCAGTGGCCCAAGCATACATTGCCAAATGGTTGAGAACACTTTTTCACAGCTTATTAAAAAGTTTCTTGGTCGGGAATGTGGCTCAGTGGTGGAGCACTTGCATGTATGCAGGAAACCCTATGCTCAGTCCCCAGCATTATCCATACAAAGCAAATTCCATTGTTTTTTCTTTTGTTTGTTTGATTTTTTTTATAACTTTTTTTTATGGTTTTAGGAATGGAACTCAAGAGTCTTTTGCATATACTAGGCAATCACTGTGTTACTAAGTCATGTTTTTTATAAACACTGAGAAACTCTTAAATATTAGATTATTTTTATTTTTTATACATTTGTATTTATCTCGTGTGTGTGTGTGTATGTGTGTGTGTGTGTGTGTGCATTTTACATACCATGTTGTATATGTGGAGATCAGAAGACAACTTGCAGCAGTTAGTTCTCTCCTTCCACCTTGTGGGTTCCAGGGATTGGTTGTTGAGTTTGTTGGCAAGCACCTTTACCAGCACTGAACCTTCTTGTCAGCCCATGTCAGACAGTGTAAGCCAAGATAAAAGCAGAAAAAAAAAATCGTGGGTTCAGTCTCTGAACCAGACACCAAGCTTTTACTTGGGTTCCTCCTCCTCCTTTATCTGTGCTTGTCAGGTCTCTTGGGGTGGTCTGTCCTTTAATCCAAAAATTCTGAAACACATTGCAGCTTGGAGCTCTTGTGGTTGGGGTGAGATGAGGCAGGTGATTCCAGAAAATGGTGGGTCTGATCGGATCATCTGCTGCTTGACTGACTTGCTTTGCATGTGTGCAGTAGGAACTGGGCATTGGCAGTGTTACAGAGGGCTCGGTCACCCTGCTCTTTGTCATTTCTCCCGGGGTACTCATCACTGTTGCCAGAGCTGCCCTGTATCGGCCTCTACCAGCACTCCCCCGACAGCTCATGGTTGAGTGTCACAGAGCAGGGCCGGAAGCTGGTCCCTGTGACCGAGGGGGCTGGTCAGCGCCATTGGAGGACTGTTCGTCACACTGGCTCTACTGTGAGGAGGTGCCTGTGCACTGTGTGTTCGTGTGTCATCTCAAAGAGGCTGTGTTGGCTTAGCTTTGTTTGATCCCATGTAGTTGTGAACCTCATGGAGGTCCTGGGTCCCTGGTGCGAGACAGCCTTCTAGTGAGCATCCGCCTCTTGTTCCAGGTCCGACTTGCCTCCAACCCTGTGCTGGATGCCTGGTATGGTGCCCGTGACTGGGCCTTGGACCACCTGGAAGACAGCGGAGCCTGGGTCACCAGGAAGGACTATGAGGAAAAGGGAGGCGAGTACCTCAAGGAGCACTGTGCCTCCAACATCTACGTCCCCATCCGCCTGCCCAAGCAGGCCTCACGCGCCTCAGAGTCCCAGGCATCCGGCCGAGGCTCAGGGATCGGCGGAAGTGGCACTGGCGAGCAGGCTTAGCAGAGAGACAGCCCGTTGCAGCCTTGCCTTGTGGGCGTCAGCTCAGGACAAGGACTGTGCTTGAGTGGCAGCCTGGGCCACTGGCCGAGTTTGGCTACAGACCAGCTTTCTCCTGGGGAGAACAGATGAAGGACAGTGGACCTTAGCTTCAGTGAAGGACTGAGTGGTCGCTGGCGTCTGGGAAATCACAGATGAACTGTAGCATCAACCTTCTAAGGGAAGGCAGGTGGACAGAAGCACAAGGCATTTCTCTTTGTACTTGGAAGCCTTTAAAAAACCCTAAAATTTACCATCTAGGTGTTTTGTTCTGGTTTATTGAAAAGTTGTGTGAATGACTAATGTGTATATAAAAAGGAAACATTCAGATTGTAGAAATGGCCACACAGTCTGGTAAGTAGAAAGACCCTCCTCTCATTCCCTTTGCAAACTCGAGTCAAAAGCCCAGAGCAGTCTTGAGCAGAGCGACTCTGCTGGCCAGGGACCTGCCTGGTGCTCCGTTCTGATCAGACCTCAATGGGACTCATGGCCCAGCTTTCATCGCTACTTTCTTTTCTAGAAATTTTCTACCATATGAAGCCTTAAAAAAACTTCTATTTCAGTCCCTGCGGGTGTGTTGACCTCTCTGAAGAAAGATCTGGTTCATCCTGAGCAGCGGTGTCACTTTGTGATTTTTGGAAACAGAGTCTTGCTCTTCACTTCAGGATAGTCTTGAACTCATAATCCTTCTGCCTCAACTTCCCAAATAGGGGTACACTACCACATTCTGCTAACTTCTATCTTTTACAAAGTCTTGGTAAGAATTTTAACACACCCAAGAACTGAGCCCAAAGTGATCCTGAACTGTTAATGCCAGCGTAGAAACTATTTTTAGATCCAATGGAATCTGCAGCCCAGCCTGTGATGAGGTTACCTCAACAGTTTGCTCCAGGTGTTAGGGTGGAGTAGCTATAGGCCAGGATGGGGAGGTGGTGCACGAGGTAGAAGATATGGCAGAGTTCCCAAGAAGTTGTTCATGAAGTCATTGGTCATTGGTGTCCATGACTGGGCCAAGGGCTGATGGCCAAACTTGAGCTTAGCCAAGGAGTGGACAGACTCCATAGTAGAGACCTCTTTGTAACACCATTCAGGAAGAGGGACTGGTGGCCATCTGAGTTTTCCTCCTATTTAAAAAACATTTATCAGAGGTGGGGGCGAAGGGAGACGATGTGTGCATGCCTGCCGTGGTGCCTTGGTGGACAGCTTTCAGAAGCAAGTTCTCCCCTTCCACCATGTGGGCTTCTGGGGATCAAACTCAGGATACTAGGTTTGCAAGAGGTGCCTATATCCACGAGCTATTTCACCGGCCCCTGCAGTCCTCATTTAAACAGCCTGGGCAGAGTGCTGGGGTCATAGACTGCTATGAATGGCCAGTCAACCTGGGCACCTCATACTGAAAGAAGCAGTCAGTTGCATGTGTGCAGGTTTGTAGATGGTGGAAGTCAGGAGCTGTGGGGGAGGGACAGGGCGAGGGCAGACCCTGGGAAGTAAGCCTGCACCTTTTGAACCCAGCATCACACACATGGTCCTTAGGGAATCCTGACCTTTTCCAGGGCTGGGGAGGAATTTGCTACCTGTGGTTTTCCGAGCCCTTTACAAAATCCACCAGCCAGGCACTCACTTTTGTTTTAGGGCCTGGCTGGTCTCTGCTGTAGACACACTCTCCAGGATTTCATAGAGCATGGAAGGTGCTCAGGGCCACACAGTGTGGCCTTGACTTGTTGGGACCTTCACCTCCAGAATTGAAAGAATAAACATCTGTTGTAGTTCGTCTGCATCATTGCTGATAAATGACCATTAAACAGCATAAGGGAACGAGGGGTTTATTTTCTCTTAGGATTACTGGTTACAGTTCTTAGTCCAGCTTGATGGGAGAGCATGCACCAACACCAGGGCTGAGGGAACTGGCCACACCATCACCACATAACAGCTGAGAGAGGAACGATCCTTACTTGCCAGACCAGCATGTCTGGCCAAGTGAACATAAGGATGCCACCTTTCTCAACCAGCTCTTGGTATTTTATTCCAGAGCCCAGTCCCACCCACCATGGGCTGGGCCTTCCCCATCAGCTAGACAATCTCCTGCAGGTTTGCTCTGGGCTTAACCACTAATTCTCTACAAATGTGCCCAGAGCTCAAACCCTCAACTGTCAAATTGGCACCTGTGCCTAACTATGATAGGTATCCTGTTTGTAGTTGTTTCTTCAGCAGCCCTAAGTGGTGGCCAGGTGGGATCAGTAACTGAGCCAAGGGGCTGGGGGGTAGGGGGGCAATTTGCCCCCAGTGGAAGAGTCAGCAATAGCAGCACCCAGAAGACAATAGCAAACTTTTGCCCAAGGAAGCCAGGCGGTAGCAGTACGGAGGGAAGGCATGGGGCTGGTCCACCTCCCTCCCTCTGCAGGCTTAGCAGTCACCTCTCTGCTCTGCGAGTTTCACTGTTTTAAATAACTTGAGAGGGTGGCACGAACTGGGCAGCATCTGTTCTTAGTTCACCTAGCACAACACCCTCCAGACTCACACCACCACTGGCACATGGTCTCCAGGGCTGAACATTACTTGTATATCTGTACTACAGCTTCCTTCCTGTCTGTCTGTCTATTTATCTATTTAATCAGGGTCTCTCTAATGTAGCCCCTTGGCTGTCCTAAAACTTAGAATGGCCTCCAGCTTATGGCAAGCCTTTCACCTCTTCCTCCCGAGTGCTGGGATCACTGACTTGTGCCACCATGCCTGGCTATATATTTCCTTATCCAACATGGTGGCTTCTGTGTCTTGACTGCTGTGACTAGTGCAGTAGTGAGCCTGGGTATGCAGGTCTCTTTCCTTTGGATGTGTTGCAGCAGTGGGGCTGGCAACCATATGGTAGTCCTATTTTGTGGATTTGTGGGTGCACCTATGTGGGCAGGTACATTTGCATGAATGTGAACATAGGTCTAATGTTGAAGTTGGGTATTACTTTCAATCACTGTCCATTAAGGCAGGAGATCTCAACTAAACTCAGAGCTCTTTAATGAGCTAGCTTGCCTTGAGGATTATCTCCCATGCCTGCTTGGCTTTTGGGTGAGTTCTGGGGATTTGAACTCTGGTTGTCCCATTTTGGGGCAAGCACCTTTATCTGTCGAGCCACTGCCCAGCTCTCCATGGCTGTGGTTGTCCAAGGAGACTCCGTGCTGTTTTCAAGTAACTGCACCATTTAACATTCCACCAACAGCACCAGATGGCCTGTCCTCAGAAATGATTTTATCTCCTGGGTTGGTTGTTCCTGCTTTGTGTAGTAGCCACACTAGCAGGTTCTGGTTTGTGTCTCCCAGGTGGTTAGTGAAGTTCATCCTTTTCATACACCTGTTGGCCATGTGTGTGTCTTTAGGAAGCATCTGTTCAGCACTTGTTCATTAAAGTTAGGTTATTTTGAATGGAGTTATAGGAGTTCTTCACTCTGGGTGTTTAATCCCTGAGACGTGGTTTAGATAATCTTTCTGTAGGTCGTCTTTTGTTTGTTCCATTTTCCTTTACAAACATTTATAAGTGTCTGTAGTCAACTTGCGTTTTTGTCTTTATTGGCCTGTGCTTTCAGTGTCACATCGAAGATACCAGTCATCACATTTGCTGTCATGAAGATTCTCCCTGGTTTTCCTTTTAGCAGTTTTATAACCCTGAGCCTTATGTTTGACCCTGATATCTTTAAGGCTCACTTCAAGATTCAGTTCTTATTCTGTCCATTTAGTTATCGTCAGCATGGTGGCGAGGGATGGAGTAGCTCTCGTAGTCCTTCCGTACCCACTGGCAGCATGGGGTCCTGCTTTCTCAACATGAGGCAAGGGAGAGCATCAAGGTTACTCTTGGCTCCCAGATATCCCACCCAGAAGTGACACATGTCACACCTACTCAGACTTCCTTGGCCACAGCCAGTCATTTAGACAAATTTAATTTCTTAGAATTCTATTTTCTGGGGCTGGGGGAATGGTTCAGTGGGCATGGCGTTTACTCCACCAGTGTAAGAAGCAGAGCTCAGATCCCAGAACCCGTGTGGAAGCTGGGCAGGCTGGATGGCTGCCTGTAATCCCAGCACTCAGGAAGCAAAGATGGGATCCCCAGGGCCAGCTGGCTCTCACATACACATGAACACGTGCATGTGCATCTGTATACAGAGGTGTTCTCATGTTCCCACGCACTGGCAATATATGTACATGTACATGCCCCCTTCCCAACACATATACACACACAGACATAAAAAAGGAAGAATTCTATTTTTTCCCCTATTTAATTTTACTTCTGTGTGTTCCCAGAAGGTGGCTACTATAACTTACTACAGTAGGCCTTAATTCTGTAGCACGTCAAGACAGCAGCATAACTAGAGGCAATCCACTGCCTGCATTGAGTCTTCTTGTAGTTGTTAATACTTCCATTCAGTAGTCTTCCAGAAGCATCTAGAAAGAGGGTCTTCCAGTGTGCCTAAGGGTTGACTCTATCCATGAGAAGTGGTAGGAGGGGAGGACATCTCCTTTGATGGTTCTCAGACTTCACCAGGAATGCAAAGTGGGACTAGGGAGAGACCTCCCCCTCTGGCAGGTGTCAGCTTAGAGAGCCTCTTTTTTCCTTCAGTGCCAAGTTTGAATCCAGGGTCTTCTACATGCTATGCAAGTGTTCAACCACTGAGCCACACCCTCTAGCCCACCTTTGGGGAATTATCAAGGAAGTAGAGAGCCCTTCCTGGGAGTCAACGCTTATCCTGGGTAATCCTGCTCAGTGTTGCCAGCCTGTGCAACATTCTGACAAATACCAGCCAGGGTTTTCTTTCCTCACCATCCATCTCCCAGCCCAGGCATTGCCTGGCATTTGTGGGGCTTGAGGTCGGTGAACATGCCCTACCTGGACAAACTTCTGGAAAGTTTCCCTTGCGCCCAGCTTTACCTGCTTGCAGTAGTTGGGCTAGGTTTCATCCTGTCTGAAGTGCTGCTGTAGCTGTGAGGCAGACAGTGAACTAGCAATACCCACGCCTTGATAGCCACTGATAGAGAACAGTCAGGCTGAGGAATCAGGTTTGCCCAATGTGTAGGACACATTAGGTTCAATTCTCAGCACCACAAATAAATAGAAAAGAGCATCCAAGTAGTGTGTATCCTGCCAGCTTTTGTTGTGCCCACTCTCAGATGCTAGAGTTCCTACTCTGAAAACATGAATGTGATTGATCAGAATATTTGCAAAGGCCTGTGCTCCTGTCTGTGACAGCTTTTCCCACATTCTGGCCCCAACAGTAGGAAGGTTGTAACCGTACTGCTGAAAGTTGGAAACAGAACACTCTTGTCCCTTAGTGCTCTAGTGAATAGGCTGATTTGTCCTCTGTTGCCACCTGGTGGCTTTCTGGGGAGTTGTACAAATATGAATGTAAAATCTGAAAGCTTTTCAGAATTCAGTACTGATTTTAGGGGAAAAAAATTATTTTTAAAGCTCATGACTTTCTTTAAATTTTGTTTATGGGGGCTGGAGAGATGTCTTAGGGGTTAAGCCTTGAAAGCAGAAGGTCCAGAGTTCGGATCCTAGATCCCATGTAAAAACACCAGGTAGAAATGGCCTCTAGTTCAGACCCTGGAAGGTGGAGCAAGGGACAAGTTAAAGAAGTTGCTAGATGGCGTTCCAGCCCCTCATGGCCCTTTAGTGCCATGAGTCCGTTTCCAGCTGCCTACTTCTCTTGGAGGCTCCCTAGCCCCTCATGGCATTCCAGTGTCATGAGTCTGTTTCTTGTTCCTTGCTCCTCATGAATTCCATGCCTAGGCACTGTGAGTTCTCATGGGCTCCCTAGCCCCTCATGGCACTCTATTGCCATGAGCTCTGTTTCATTTCTGCTTCTCATGGAAGCGCCCTAGCTCCTCATGGCACTCCACGTCTGGAGTCTGTGAGTTCCAACCTTTCTCTTTTCTAACAAACTACCTTAATTCTCAAAAAAAAAGAAGAAGTTGCTAGATGAGGACACTGGTGAGGAGGGGAGGAACATGGGAAGTTGGGGGCCGTGAGCGCTTTGGCTGTGTGAGCTCAACATTCCTCTTGGAGAAGCTTCAAGAACAGGGTTTTAGTGGAGTTGCATCTGAGCTGTAATCCTGCACTCCCAGTAACTCTCAGGGAGAGGAGGATCAGGACTTCAAGGATGGCCTTAGCGATGGAGATTTGGAGCTGGCTAGCTATGTAAGATGCACTGCAGACTCTTGAAACTTCAAGTTGCTGTTTTCTCTCTTCCATAGTCTGAGTCCTCTGCTTGCCCCGTCCGCTCCATGTTGCCTCATGGGATTCCAGTGCACTGGTCTCTGGAATGCAGACACTCCCTGTTGACAGAAAGAGTGGTCACCTTTCCCCTGCATGCTGGGAGAAGCACCACTCCCCAGAACATCATGAAGCTTCACAACCCAGTCTTACTCATCTCGGTCCCAGCTTAGACTCTCACATGGTGTGTGACTTCCATCTGGTTCTGGGTGTTGCATGAAAAAAGGGACTCTTTCTAACCACCTGGGCTTCAGAGAAAACCATGGTCTGTTAAGGTCTAAAACAAAGAAACTGAGCCAGGTCTGCAATCCCAGCATCGTAGAGATTAGGTCAGAAGGGTTGTTTGGAGTTCTAGGCCAGGCTAGGCTGTAGTATGAAAACTTGTCTCAAAAACAGGAAGGAAAAAAAGAATGGTGTTTCAGTTACTCTTTCTGCTGCTGTAAGACAATACTCATGCACAATTTTTGGGAAGAAAGGGTAATTTGTTTGGCTTAAGGTTCCAGAAGGGAGATACAGTCCATTATGGTGGGAAAGAAAGGCATGGCAGCATCAGAGGCTGGAGGCCAAAACCGCAAACTTCAGACTCCTACAGCAGACTACCAGGGGAAGCAGGATGTGGCTAACCGACCTCAAAGTCCACCCCCCCCATGCCTTCTTCCACCTCCCAAATGTGCGGTGACCTTCACAAATATTAACAGGTAATAATAATATAAACACGTGAGTCTGTGGGTGACAATTTATATCAGGAAAAGAGAAAAGACGAGAAAGAGAGAAGAAGGGAAAAGTTAGAAGAAAAGAACAATGTAGGGAGAGTCAGCAGATCTCATGATGCCTGTCTTGAAAGCTGTGGGTTTCAGAATAAGTTGATCTTTGTCCCAATTTTTTTTAAATGGCAAGTTAGCTCATCAGGTAAAGGAGCTTGCTGCTAAAACCTGATGATGTGAGTTTGATTCCCTGGAGCCTGCATGGTGGAAAGAATCAACTGCTAAAAGTTGTCCTCAGATTTCCACATGTATTGTGTACATGTACACATGCATGCACACACACGCACACAAATAATGTTAAAAAATGCTTTTTTTAAAGCTTGGGGATATAGCTCAGTGGTTAGAGTACTTCCCTAACTTGGATGAAGTTCCGGGTTTGATTCCCAGCACTATATAAACCAGGGGTGCTAGTGCACATGAAATAAAGCAGTCATATGTAATCCAGACTAGCTTTCAAACTCCCCATGTAGCTAAGGATGACCTTGAACTCCTGATACTTCTGCCTCTTAAGTGGCTGCATCCTAGGTGTGCACCAGCCTATCTGTTTATGTTCAATTTTAAATTAGTATATTCTAGTTGGGTGCTGTAACTCATGTCTGTAACTCCAGCAGTGGGGAGGCTGGGGCAGGAAGATCCACGGAGGATTAAGAGGCCAGCCTGGGCTACACAGTCTAAACCCCCAAACACTCTTATGTTTTGGGTACTGAGGGTAAAACTCAGCAGTAGAGTTCTGGCCTGGCACATGCAAGGCTCTGAATTTCCTCCCCAGTACAGTGTAAAACCAAACAGAAAATGATACAATATCTATTTGGGTTGGAGATCATGTGTGTTCTACACAATTATAAAAGAAACAACTTCAAGTAAGAGTACAGTCCTTAAAGTCAAAGCAAAGCCAGTCAACCCAATTATATAACACGCAGTGGTTCACGGAGGGCTTATTTTAAATGATTTTAAATTGAGGACTTTATTTCAAGTGACTTTCACAGTTGTTAAGAAAAAAAAATAGTAGTTGAATGCATATCTTTAGTAGGACATGTCCAAAAACAAGGAAATGACAGCAAAATCTTAGTGTTTTAGTAATCATGCCCATAATAGCACCGGTCTGCTCTATTCTGAAGATAAATATATATGTCTGTATTCAAATAGATATGTTAATGTTAGAAGCTACATCTTTTCACATGACAAGATACAAAAATGCAAAATCAGATGAAATGAAAGTCTGTAATCCTAAATGCACATTGCAAGTGTCTGTACATTTTCTCCTTAAAGCTGTTACTCTTGAGCCAGTCGTGATGGCCCACGCCTGTGATCCCAGCCCGTGGGTAGTGGAGGAGCTAAGTGGGGGCCATCCTGGACTACATATGATTCTGTCCACAGACAGACAGACAGACAGACAGGCAGACAGGCAGGCAGACAGATGTTAGGCTCGTGGTTTTGGAGGTTTCAGTCCGTGGTCAGTTTGGGATCTGTGGTGAGGCAGCGTGTCATGACATGGAGGAGTAAAAATGCCCACCCCAGTGGCTGGGAAAGGAGAAAGTGGGAAAGGGGGACTGGAGTTCCCCAGGTCCCTTCACGCCACACTCCAGTGACCCAGCTCCTTCTGCTAGGCCCCACCACTTCCAGCTCCCACCACTCCCAGCAACCCCAAGTTGCTGGAAGGACATACCATATAGCACCATGCCTCATGCCCTAAAGTATCCATGCTGGGCACTTTATGTAGTGGGTATGATGGTTAATTACGATTGACAACTCGATGGGATTTAGAATCACTATGGAAACAAGGCTCTATGCATGTCAGTGAAGGATTGCTTAGTTTATGTTCATTGAGGTAGGAAGACCACTGTAAATGTGAGCGGTACCATTCCTTGAGCTGGAAGCAGGAACTGAATTACAAGGAGAAAGGAGCTGAGCGTGAGTTTCATTGCCCCTGCTTTCTGACATGGGTGCAGTGACGGGTCACCTCTGCTCCCCTGGGATGTACCCCTTGAAATTGTAAGCAAGTCAAAGTAAATCCTTCCTTTTTTGAAATTAGTACCAGAGAATTAAGTTTAATTTAAAATAAAATAAGCATTGCATTATATGGTATTTTTCCCATGATTATAGTGAATTATACTATCACATTTGAATCCCCAATCCCACCCCCCACCCCCATTACAGCTGTTTTTCCCTGCCAGTCTCCCTCCTAACTTTCTTGTCTTTTTTCTTGAGTGGCACTGGGTTTCCTCCGTTGCCTTTGATGGCATGTACCTTAGCACTTGTTGGAACATGAGTCATGGATCAGTGGGTGTAGCACTGAGGAAAGCATCCCCCCCAGGATTAACCCTCATCATTTCCTCAAGGAGATGAGGAGCCTTTTGAGTTCTTTCCCTTTCATGGTGAAATGTAGGTAGGACGAATCCCTTGCAGCTCTATAGAAATACACGCAGCTGCTGTGCTCATGGTGAGGGGCCCTGTGGGGTCCTGAGGTGAAGCTGGCCGCACTCGTGGCGCCCTTCAGCTATTACATCTTACTGCTCCCTCTTCTGTGCCGTTCTCCAGCCTGAGGATGGGTGAGGGGCTTAGATTAGTGGCCAGGCAAGCTGTTGTCATTTTCTGCACCTTTACCAGCTATGTTTCCTTTAATAAATACCTTCCATTGCAGAAGGAAGCTCTAACTTGAGTGTTGAGCACTTCTCCAATCTGTGGCTATAGAGGCAAATATTTAAAAGGCAGTATTTTTGTGGCTAAAGCTTAATAAACCTTATTTAGGTCATTCTTATTAAGCATTTTGTTGAATCAATGAAAAAATTAGCTAACAAATACTGGGAAGAGCCCAGTATCCTATGCCAAGCATAGCCAAAGTGGGGTGTGTGTGGGGATTCATGCTCTCGTGTGAGCTGTGGCTCACTCATTTCCCTCTTTAAATGTGTTAGAGGCTCAGTGGGTCAATCAAATTTGATAACGTGAGGTTCCATTCCTGGAGCCTACGTGGTGGAAGGTTGTGGGTAGTGAACTAATTTCTGCAAGTTGTTCTCTGACACACACAGACATGCACACACACATACACTATAAATAAATGTTTAAAATTCCTTAATGAGTTAAAGATTCTAACCTTTTCTATATAGTATTTTATTGTGTGCTCTCGTCTTACTTTACATATCCAGGTGGAATTTGCCTTGGTAGAGGTTTGTGATAGGGCTGTAACTGAATTCCTTTTCACATAACCAGCCAGTTGAACCAACTATTTTTTGAGCAATTCATCTTTTCTCCTCTAACTTAAACTCTTTCTTTGCTTCTAAAATGACAGATATGCTTGGATCCATGTGTAGACTCATTTGTCTACCCTGTTCATCTCTCTGTTTCAGAATTCAGGAGCTTTTTATTACACACAAGAGCTGAGCCATATGGTGGCTCATGCCTGTGATCCTAGGTCTCTGGGATTTCTCTCTCTTCCCTCTCCCTTTTTCTCGCCCTCCTGATTTTATTTGTTTTTATTTACTTGAGAGAGAAAGAGAGAGAAAGAGGATTGGGGAGGGGCATGCGTGCAATAATGCATAGGTAGAGGCCAGAGAACAATTATGGAAGTCAGTGCTCTCCTTCCACCCTGTGGGCTTCCAGGGTTCAAACTGAGGTTGCTGCATTTTTGAGCAGACACCTTCCCCATTGACCTATCTCATGGCCCCTCCACAATTTTTTTTAAATCAGTTTTTCAGGTTCCAAAATAATCCTGTTGGTCTATGTGTTTGCATCCCAGTGTGCTATTGATAGTGTGCTTTCAGCCCCAAATGGGATGAACATGTTTCCTTCGTTCAGACCCTGTCTGGCACAGTAAGCTTTGGCAGGATCATATGCCAGTCTCCTGTGTGTTCTTGCAAAGTGGCAACACTTGTTCAGCACTTGACTAGCATCTCATCATGCTTCATTTGATTATTGTGATTTTGAATGGCATTCCAATACACGTTTCCAAATTTATGCTGTTATAGATAGTATTGCAAAAATATCCCTGCACCAAGTGTGCATTTGGGCATGCAATTGGGAATAGTGTTACTACAAGTGAATTGCTGGAAAAAGATTTTAATAATGTGACAAAGTCAGGCCTGGTGGTGCATGTCTGTAATTTAGCACTTCAGAGGCTGGGACTAGAGGATCACAACTTTGGGAGACCAGCTTGGACTACATAGTGAGAGCCTCTTTCAAACACCAATGGAGAGAAGGGAGTATGGGACGGGGAGGGCGAGACAGCATGGAGGAAAAGAAGCCTGGTTTGCGGTGCACACTTGTAACTGTGAGCACTTGGGAGGCTGAGGTAAGACAATCATAAATTAGAGGCTAGCCTGGTCTATATAGAAAGACCCTGACAACTCTCCCCCCCCAAAAAAAAATTAAGGAACATGCTAATATAAAGAGAGAAACCAAGAAATTGAAGAATAGCATGCTGTCATGAAAAAAATCCATAAATATAAGGGTAGATTTATAGACGCACTGAAATAAAGAGGCGGTGTCCTTGTCTGTGGTGGAGGAACACATCAAGATAGCAAAGTGATCGCGTCACTTTACTCTTAAACGCACTCCCCAGACTGGAGGCAGAAATGACCAGGCTGCCCTGATTCTCTGGAGGCTCAGCTGCAGGCTTTTCTCCACTGCTGTGGGCATGTGGCGAGCTTCCACACTGCACCCAGCCAGGCTGGGCAATGAAAGCTCAGAGGGCTACGGCTATTCACATAGCAGAGCAGGAGTGGGCACAGAGACTGTGTTGGGCCTGCCTGCCTGAAGGCAGAACTACCACAGAAGCTAGTGGAGGGCTGCAGGACTCTGAAGCCAGCCTGACCTGGAGGTGTTTCTAGTAGAGTTTGAGACTACAAGCAAGTATGACTACTTCAGGCCCTGGGATTCAACAGAACTGGCTAAGGAGCTTGGCACCTCACATATCTACCTTGAGAACCCTGAGAATACTTATTAACAGACTCCATGGCCAGCAGCAAGAACCTTCTAGAAACTTAATGAAGGAGCTCTGGATGGGGCGAACTCTAGGGGGTTTGGTTATCTATTGCTACAAAACAAGCCACCCTGAAATCAGTGTTACCAGGTGATAAGGTTCTTTCATAGTCTGTCATAAAGACACACTTGGACCCCATACCCTAAAAGGAATCGGCACACTGCACACACATCACTATTAACTTAGCATGTGCACACTGCAATGGTTGGGTCACCACTACGTGTCCCTAAGGTGGTACAAGGGTGATGTCAACAGAAAAAACTCAGTCTTTCAAGTGAGCCTGTGCTCAAACAGCCAGAGCGAAGGAAGATAGCAAGAGATGACGAAAGACACACAGACATCACACATCTTTAAACATGCTGACAGCTTAGTCCAGAGTGATTAATAGCCTTCATGTCCCTGAATGTCCCCATACCCCTCCCCCTCCTGGTTGGAGACAAGACAGAGGACAGATTTTTAGATCGTTACTCTACTGTCTTCTCTGGTTGCCAGTTCTGCGCAGTTTTTGAAGATTCAGTTGCCATGTCTGTTTGTTGACATCTGTAAGTGACAGGCAGCCTGGAGTATTGGTGTTCTAGTTCTACCCAGGATTCTGTGTGTTTGCAGTTCCTGCTGGGCCTGGCCGAGCAGCTCAGGCAGCCATGCCAGAGTTGCTCATGTGCCTAGTCATAGGGAACTTGACTATGGCGTGTGGTCCAGTTGGCCTCACCTCTTGGGTCTTGGCTATTCCTGGAATAGATGGGGTGGCTTTTTTTGTTTGTTTGTTTGTGTGAGATGGAGTCTGCTATGTAGCCTTGGCTGACCTCAAACTTGCTGTGTAAAACAGGTTGGATTTGTGCCTTAACTTCCTTAGTGCTAGGATTATAGGTATTTGAACCACGCTCAACTAGTACAGGTCTCTTGTTCTTTGTCTATTCCATTTGTATGCATGAGCGTGTGTGTGTGTGTGTGTGTACATACGTGCACATATGTATGCAGACCAAAGGTTGATGGTGGGTGTCTTTCTCATAATCATGTTCCATCTTATTTTGAGGGACGTCAACCTGGAACTCACTGATTGAGCGGGACTGGGGAGCAAGTGAGCACTAGGGAGCTTGCCGTCTTTGCCTTCCCCTCGCTGAGATTATAAACACGCTTGTCTCTTATGTGGGCACTGAGGATCTGAATTCAGGTCCTTTTGCATGCATGGTTACCTCTCCAGCCCGTCTGCTCTGGCTTCGTGCACAAGATGGTGCTGCTTAGTGAGCAGGCCCAGTGTGAGTACTTTGCAAGCTCCTGCCTGGTCCTGCTGGCTGCTAACCCAAAGCAAGGCCCTGAGTGGGTACGAATGGTGTTAGGTGAAGCCTTGGGGAGGCTGGATGCCATGAGCATCGTGGAGATGTGGTGATGGAAGGCAGGCAGGACTGGCCCATGGTCTGTCTGTGAAGCAGGGAAGAGGGACCTTCCTGAGGCAGGCCAGGCCTAAACAGGTAAGGCCAGAGGGGAGGCGGCCTAGCTATGCAATGTGGAGCTTTGATGAGAAGACTACTTCAGGTGGGGGCAGCACAGAGGACAGGGTCTAGCCAATGTCATGCTACAGGCCTTGTAGTCAGGTGGAGCTGGGTTCAAATCTTCCCTCTGAACTCTATGACAGGGACTTTGAAGTCCCTGTACAGCCGACTTCACAAGCGTTGTTCTGAGAATTAAAAGAGAGAGACGGGGGGGCTGGAGAGGTAGCTCAGGGGTTAAGCCTCTGCCTTGCAGGCGGAAGGTCCTGAGTTCGGATCCCAGATCCCACGTATAGATGCCAGGCAGAAGCGGGGGCAGCCTGCACTTCTGGTCCTGGTAGGGCGGAGCCAATGAATCCCTGGGCAGAAGGAGGTGGAGGCGTCCATGGTGGTTCCTGAATTCATCCGTGGTTCTACACACACACACACACACACACACACACACACACGCGCGCGCGCACATACACACACACGCGCGCGCGCACACACACACACACGCGCGCGCGCGCGCACACACACACATACATACGCACATGCGCACAGTTGAATAAATAATAATAAAAAAATTAAAAAAAAAGAGAGAGAGAGACGGGATCCATAAGTCCCGCTGGACTTTCTCTCCCTCAGGGATCTAGTTTGAAGGCTTGGAGGGCAGAGCAACAGTGATGTACTCAACAAACTGCACCTGTGTGAGGGAACCAGGGCAGATTGTGTTTTCCCAGGTTAAAGACTTTGAATCCTCCTGATATCCTATATATCCTATAGCATGATTGCTCTGGGCACACCCCTAAAAGCCTCACCCCCAAATTCCCGTGTTGGAGTTCCTGAGCCCAGGACCTCAGAATGTGCTTATGTTTGGAGACAGGATCCTCAAAGAGGTAATTAAGTTAAAGTGAAACTGTCAGAGTGGATCATAATCCAGTTCAGCTGATGTTCTTAGAATATTTGAACGAATACACAGCAGCTTCATGTTGTGCAAAGCAAAGGCCCTTCGAGGGCACAACAAGCAGGGGCCATCGTGTAAAGCCTGAAGAGAGGCCTCAGAAGAGCCAGGCATGGGGCTTGCTACCTGGATCTTGGCCTTCCAGCCTCTGAGAAATCAATCTCTGTGGTTAAGGAACTTTGCCTGAAATAGTCTAGCAACCTCCTTAGCAAACTAACATGTTGAACTTTATTGTCTATACTTTCCGCTAGAAGTGGCCCGCGTTCACCCCTTTGGGACCCTTCCCCTTTGTGGACAGGTCTCACTGTGTTGCCCAGGCTACCCTTGAACTCGAGATCCACCTGAGCGCAGGGATTCCACATGTGCAGTGTCGTCCCTGCTTTGGAAGCTACCAGTTGTCCTACAGTGGGAAGTCCAAGCTGGCCCATTGTTGCAGTCAGCCTGCATGGTTGTTGATAAATGACTATCAAATGGCTTAAGGGAATAAGGGGTTTATTCTCTTATGATTTCTGGTTACAGTTCTTAGTCCAGCTTGATAGGAGAACATGCACCAACACCAGGGCCAAGGGAACTGGCCACACCATCACTGCATAACGGCTGAGAGATGGACAGTCCTCACTTGCCAGACCAGCATGTCTAGCCAAGTGAACAGAAGGATGCCAACTCTCTCAACCAGCTCTCTGATTTATCCAGGGCCTAATCCCACCCACCGTGGGCTGGGTCTTCCCCACCAGCTAGACAATCTCCTTCAGGTTTGCTCTGCACTTAACTCAACCATCAACTCTCTACAACTGTATCCAGAGCTCAAACCCTCAAGAGTCAAGTTGACACCTGTGCTTAACCATGACACCCATCTTGATGGGCCACACCAAGAGACCATGGTAGATGCTTTACTTGACAGCCACCATTAATCATCAGACACGCAGGTGACCACACCTTGTGGCAATTCTGACCCCGGCCATTGAGTCTTTCCAGCTGATGCCCAGTTGTCAATGCCTGATGCTTCCTTTCAAATTTGAACCCACAGAATTCATGAACACAATAAAAGCCTTGCTTTACCCCAATAGTCTGCAGCAATGATAGCTCCCAAACAGCCACCAGTAATCTGGGTCTATCTCATAGAGTCAGAAAAGGAGCCAGGCATGGTGATATATGCCTATAATTTCAGCACCTGGGAGATGAGGCAGGAAGAATGAAGTTCAAGGGTAGTTTTGACAGCTTCAGCTCTGAGAGACCCTAATCTCAGATAAGTGATTAAAAACAAAGAAAGAAACAAACAAATGCATGCATCCCTAAAACCTCTCCCTAGCTTTGGCAGGTAGCTGATGCTGCCCCCTGGTGGCCAACAGAATCAGTGCAAGAGCTGCTGTTTCAAAGAACACTTATTTTGTTTACTTATTCATTCATTTCACAAACTTTTGTAATCTCTCACATTGGTGGGTCAAACTAGTTTCAGAAAGCATATCATAATCATCTTTTTTGATGTGTTCTTGTAGTCTTAGTACTCAAAGGGTCAAGCGGGCCCTTTGAGTCTGGCTTTTGTCAGACTGTCTGGTGCAACCCCCCCCCACACTTTCCCCTTTTGTATGTTTCATGAGATTCAGTTTACAAATACACACTTTCTTCCAAAGTCCAACACATAAAGCTCTATTTGTTTTTGTGTGTATCAGTTTACACAGACACTGACACGAGGCTGCATATGGCCTTCCTTTGACATTTCAAAGGAAAATATTGATATTTGTTGTTGGGGGTGCTACTGCAATCCCCCAGGGATTATATTATGGGGAGAAAGAAAGATGGAGGGATGGAGACAGAAAAAGAGAAATCTTCAAAGTGTGATCTTCAGACCACCAGCAGCACCCAGGGCTGGGGAAAAGTGGGGTTTCTTCCCTCCCACCTCCGAGCTGCATTTACACCAGCACTGTGGTTCTCATTCACACTGACCGCATGCAGAGCACATGCACCGCATCCCCAAACACCTCCTGCCCCGTGGCTTAAGATGAAGGCTGCTTTGAGGGTGCCTTTTCAAAGTTCACATGACATGAAAGAAGCTGCCAGAGCTTTGGGTTTCAATAGGAGGGGCAGAGCTGACTGCAGGAGGGAGAGGATGTGATCAACAGCTAGAAACTAGTGTCTGCTGAGTGCTTTCTCTGACACAGTCCACATACTAGGCTAGTAGATGGAGGATTGTGTGTGTGTGTGGGGGGGAGACTGTGTGTACAGCTGTATGTAGAAGCGGGGACTTGAGTATATGTGCTGGTGGAGGCCTAAGAGTGACTTCGGGAATCATCTTGGATTGCTCTACTTCCTTATTGCATTGCTCTGGGGTTTCCCCAGGTTCTGCAAGCCACCACCAGTTCTGCCTAGCATTTTTACATAGGATCTGAAGTCAGATCCTTTTGCTTTTGAGGCAAAAGCTTTAACCCAAGATGGGGATTTTTATCTTTCCTAGTTTATGGTTGGAGAAACTGAGGCAAAGGGAACAAGAAGTGACTGAAGCTTGGAGGAATCCACCATTAGGATTGAGGCTTTCAGGAGAGGACACAGCCATCTCTCATAGCCTTGTCTGCCTGCTGCTTTCCTGCCAGGATTTCCCTGAACAAACCCTGCAAAAAGCCAGAGGCCCATGTTTACCTGCAGTGGTGTGGAACTGCAGGGGCTTGGGAGGACAGCCACAGCCTTATTCAGTGCCTCTACTCACAAGCAGAGACCCTTGTGAGTCTAAAATCTATCCTGCTTCTAGTGTCCATGCCATTGATTCTGCTTCTAATTCACATTTTGTTTTGCAGCTTTATCGATGTTTTCCAGGTAGCTTTACTTCTTTCATTTTCTGTTGTTTAGAATTACATCATATTCAAATGCTCCTAGGCTCCTTTATCTAGTCCTTACTGGCAGGCATTTAGGATGTTGCCCGTCCCACTCTTAAAGAAAGAGCCATAAGGAGTAGATATCATTTCTTTTCCAAAAGATGGGAGATTTTTCTCTGGGCAGGCGTGATGGTTCAGTTGTCAACTTCACACCTAGAATAGGCCTCCAGGCTCACCTTCAAGAGATTGTCTTGGTTATATCAGTTGATGTGGGAAAGAAAACTCTCCCGCTGTGGATGGCACTATTTCCTTGGCAAGGGATCCAAGTCTCTATAAAGTGGAGAAAGTGGGCTCAGGATGAAGACTCTGCCTTGTAAACAGAGG
This sequence comes from Typhlomys cinereus, assembly GCA_023101885.1. NCBI lineage: Eukaryota > Metazoa > Chordata > Mammalia > Rodentia > Platacanthomyidae > Typhlomys > Typhlomys cinereus. The sequence continues at coordinate 3,203,109 of JALPQD010000196.1, forward strand.
GTCCTGAGTTCAGATACCAGGTTCCACATTTATAAAAAAAAAAGGCCAGGTGGAAATGGTGGCAGTGGCAGCCTGCACTTCCCGTCCTGGTGGGTGGAGCCTGGGAAATCTCAGAGGGAAGCAAAAAGGGAGTAGAAGCAATCCAGGATGATTCTTGATGTCCCCTTGGTTCTCCACAGGGACACACAGTGCCCTCTGATGCACACTCACACACATACACACACACACACGTGCACGCATGCACGCACGCACACGCACGCACACATACAAGAAAAGCAACTTGAGAGAAAGGGTCTAACCTGCTAACAGTTGCATGTGTACACTGGTGCCCTTGAGTGCATGTGCCTGTGGAGACCCCCAAGTGACATCTGAAATCATCCTGGATTACTCTGTCTCCTTCTTACTTTGCTCTGGGGTTTCCCAGGCTTCACTTCTGAGAACCAGAATTGTAGGCCACTGCCATTTCCACTCAGTCATTTTTACATGGGATCTGGGTTCTGTATTCAGGTCCACTGGGTTGCTAGGCAGAGGCAGAACCCCTGAGCCCTCTCCCCAGCTCTCCTAGGTTGTTTTTATCAGAGTATTTCATCATAGTAACACCAAAAAAACTGAGACAGGAGATATTCTACAGGGTCTTACTGCAACCCAAGCAAACATGAACGACATAGGTAGTTGATTTTTCTGCTTCTGGTCCTCCTGCCTCCACTCCTGATGTGGGGATTACATGAATAAGCCACCATAGCCAGTTTATTTGGTGTTGGGATTGAACCCGGGACCTCAAGCATGCCAGGCACGTGCTCTACAGCCCCAAGCCATCTAGGTAGGTATTCTGTCAGCATCACAGGACTAATGCATCTAGTTTTCTTACACCGTTTCTTACCATTTTTTCTCCAGTGTGGCTGTTACAGCCCATCCCACAGGGCTCTGGTTCCACACACCTAGCTTGTCTGAGCATACACAGCCTTTTTTTCTGTCTGTGGCATGACTCTGAATTCGACATCCTGGATGCTTTATTTACATTCCCCAGGGAGTTCAGAAGTTGAGCATCTTTTCAGCCAGCCATTGTCTGGGAATAAACATCCTGCCCTCTTATTTCAGCTTTGTGGGTGTCTCTCTCAAATGTGGATTTCCAGAACTCTGAAGAGCTCAGTCCAGGAAGAAATGCATGACAAGCATGGTAGTTTCAGGCTGCCACCTGCCGTGGACACTCCACGCTTGAAATTTTCCACTCAGGACAAGGAGACAGTTTTCTGTTTGCATAGGTGACACTCAGCCTTCCTTGGAGTACAGAGTGACGGCAGATGATGGCTGGAAAGCCCAGGGAAACAGTCATAGCATCAGCTGGACAAAAACGGAAGCAAAGAAAATCTGGGCCTCAGCTTGTAAGCTCCAAAATATTATCTCGGTGTATTGTTGTTTGACTGTTTTTGAGACAGGATCTCACATCACCCAGGCTGGCCTTGAACTCACTATGCAGTGGAGGAGGACCTCGAACCTCTGCTTCTCATACCTCCACCTCCCAAGTACTGACTGACAGGATGGCAACCAGACCTGGCATATGTAGCGCTGGAGATGAAACCTAGGGCTTTGTGCGTACTGAGCAAGCATAGTCACCACCTCACATCCCCAGCCTTCGTGGTGCATTTTCAAGCCCTGCACGTGCTGGGACTGCGAAGCCCTGGGAGCTGCCCCAGCAGGTCGCTTCTTGCGGTCCCTGGACCCCTGGGTCAGTCTCTGCCCCAGAAATTCAGCAATAAAAGGAACAGATGCAGTTCCTAATCTCTCTCTCCCTCCTTCCTTCTTTCCTTCCCTCTCTCTCTCCATCCTTTCTCTCTCTTTTCTTTCTCTTTCTTTCTCTCTTTCTCTCTCTCTCTCTTTCTTTCTTTCTCTCTCTCTCTCTCTTTCTCTCTTTCTTTCTTTCTTTTTCTTTCTCTGTCTCATGTAGTCAAAACTCAAATTGACCTTGATTTTTTTTTTTTTTTTAATGAGAAAATGTTTTTAGGACAGTGACTCGAGGGGAGGTGGGGGGAGAAGAGAGTGGGCGAGCCGGTGCACGTGAACCACAGAGCATGCTCGGACAGTGCAGAGGTTGGAGAATAGCTTGGAAGTCAGCTCTCTCCCTCCTCCACGTGCGCTCCTACAGGCTTTCACTCAGGCACCTTTACCTGCTGAGTGTCTCATCTGCCTGACCTTGAACTTGCAATCTGTTGCCTCTGTGCCACCAGGTTTCTGCAGTGGTGGGGATTGAACCCAGGGCTCCACATATGCTAGGCAAGCACTGAGCTGCGTCCCCAGCCTTCCTCTTACAAAGACAACAGCTTATTGGAAGTGAGATCAGTCCAACCATGTGATCTTATTTGGCCCTAGCTGCTTTTTTCAAAGATCCTATTAGCCAGCTTTTATCACTCTTACAGAATATCCAAAGCAATTAAGTCAAAAAGAAAAGACGTGTTTTGGCTCTTGGTTCTGAAGTCTCAGGCCAAGATTAGGATCTGTCCCTGCTTTGGGTCTCTCTTGAGAGTGACTTACACCCAAAGAATATGGCAGGATGGAACCGTCTGTGCCACAGTAATCCAGCCGTGGCACTTCCAGTGAGAAAGGGAGCTAATAGTCACAAGTCCATGTAAAATTATGACTGATTGAGGGTGTTCTCCAAGGCCTTCTCTGAGGAATCAGCATTTGACTTGAGACTTGAAAGAAGTGGGGGGGGGACCAAGGAAATGCCAGGCTGAGTGTTTGAGGAACAGAGGCAGTGAACAAATGACACACGCTGCTGAGGGGACATCTAGAATGACTTTGGAGATAGAGGGACCCTGTACCAGATGTTAGTCATCTGAGCACCTTTTAAAATCACACATCCTAGGCTTTCCCCCAGGCCCATGGGCTGAGAATCGCCAAAGGAAGGGCCCAGGAATCGGTATTTCTCCAGACTCTTTCTTTGTGAAGTAAAGAACATACAGACATTTGAATTCCCTTCTCCCAGACTCTCCGATCCTTAGCATTCTACAAGCCTGGGATCTCTTTTCAAAATTTAGTATCTTTTTATTTTAAAGTGGGAATAATATTCCCTCTCCCTCCCTCCTCAGTACACATTTCCTGATAATAAGGATTAGCACACGACCATTATCAAGTGAAGAGTATTAACATCAGTTCATGTAGGCATCACAGTCCATTTCTGTAATCCCCACATTGGGAAGCTGAGCTAGAGAATTGCCACAACTTTGAGGCTTGCTTGGGCTACAGGCTAGTATGCAAGAGGCTCTGTCTCAAAGCAAACCTCGCTGAACAGCACCATCAGCTTAGCCGTCTCTGAGAGGGCATCTCAGCCTCCAGCTGCCCGGGCATTTCTTTCATTGCTAACTTCACCTACCAGTCAAGGAGCATATATTATGTGTACACATCGATATATGTCTTTAGTATCTTTGAATCTGGAATAATTCCCACTTTAAAATAAAACTATACTAATTTTTGAAAAGATTCCAGGCTTGTAGAATGCCCCACATTCTGGATGTGTCTAAATGTTCTTCAGGATTCAAACCAGGTTAAGTATTTTTGGAAAGAATATGACATAGAAGATGCTGGGTGTTACATCATGTCAGGGGGCAAGCAATATCATATTGTCCCCTTCTGGGTGACACTGGGCTTGAGGATTCAGGAAGAGATGGCTAGGTCTTGCTATTGTAGAGCAGCAACATTTCCCCTTTAATTAGTAAGCAATCCGGGAGGCGTTCTTGTTTTGTCCTCTTGAGACAGGGTCTCAATATGCATCCCAGGCTGGTCTTGAACTTGAGAACCTCCTGCCTTTGCCTCCTGAGTACAGGGATTGTAAGTGCACCACCATGCCCAGCCTCCGTTTGAAGTTTTCAGCCACAAGAATCGTGAAACCAAATAATTCTTCACTCAATAGCTTCCGCATCTGTGGCCGACCCTTGCTCCCTCAATCATTGATTAATATCAGTGATCACAGAACCAGCATTTGAGAAAGTCTTCCATGTGGTTCTTCCCCTAAAGGAATTTGGGAAGTAGTGTTTAAGTCAGCAAGGCCTACAGAAGGAGTAGCATTGCTGCTGAGAGGCTAAAGGCCTTAACTACAAGCCGCTGTTTCTTATACTTGGTTAAGATGCATATCCTTAGGCCCCACCCTGCACCCAAGCATGAGGGTGTTGCCCAGTCCTGAGAAGCAACATTTTAACACCTTCCCCGTCTGCTGTTCTCTGAATGACTGTGCTCTGCCAAGTGTGCGAAAAAGAGATTTAGCAGAGAATGATTTGGACCCTGACTCCATTTTCAACATATCTGGGGATTTATTTTTTTAATCCATATGTGTAGACTTAAAAATAAACCTCCAGTGAATCTCATGCGAGTGGTGTGAACATGAAAAAATCATAGAGCTGCTGGGCTTGGTGACACATGCTTGCAGTCTTAGCATTTGGGACGCTGAGGGGGGAGGACTGCTGATTGGAGGTCACCCTGGGCTGTGTAGTGACAGCCTGTCTTATTGTTTTTTTCTTTGATTTTTCTTCTTTTTTTCTTTTTGACAAGTGTCCACTGTGTAGCTCTGTTTACCTTGAACTTCTTGTCATCCTGCCTCAACTTCCCAAGTGCTGGATTTACAAGTGTGTGACAAGTGCGTGCCACCATGTGTGATAGAGACCCTGTCTCAGAAAAACAGAAACAAGCCAGTGTGTATGGGGGTTAAGCATCAGTCCACGGGCATCCTAGTGACAACTGTCTTTATAGCACCACAGGACAGATGACCTGCTGGCCGCATCACCTGAGGCTCCCTCCACACCACTTAGGAGCTCTGTCTGGGTGCAGAGGCTTCAGGACACAGGTTCAGGAGGTAGATAACAGGCCACTTCCCTCAAAAGCATGAGGACGTGGGAAGCACATGCCCACAAACACACACGAGTATTGTATAATCAGAGTTCTACAGAGCAGGAAACGGGTCTGGGGAAGAGGAAAGCACCGCCCAGACAGCTCATGCCAGAGCCAGGGTATAGGAGCCGCCTTTCTCCCCCGCCCTTCGGTGATACTTCAGACCACATGACACTGTGCATTTCCTGCCCCTCTGGGTGGCCTGGTCTGCAGCCCAACATCAACAGAGGACAGGAGCCACCCAGCCAGGCTTACTCCAGGCTGAGCACTGGGCTGAGTGTCTTTCAGGGAGTACATGACAGGCCAGCCTGGCACCTGCCCGCCAGCTGGCATTGAAAACTAGCGGAGCAGATTATCTCCAGAATAAATCCCCGTTGGGGCTAGAGTGAGGTCATTTTTCAAACCCTAGAGCTTCCAGGACTCAACTCACATGGCAATCTGATAATTCACCGAATTACAACAGTTGAATTACATAAGGTTTGCACTAGATACACATGTGCAACCATGAGTTGGTGGACTTGTAGCTTTCTAGTAGACTAAAGTGATATAGACAGTGAAGTGTACATTTATAAATATCAGTTTCTGATTTTACATGCTAGAGCCAACTCTCATTTTCACATCCTCACACACTTTCCATAGCCTCTTAGAATATTTGTCAGCCTTGGATTCTGATGCTCACCCATGAACAGAACCATAGATGACCTAGGTATGGAGGAATGAGCCTTTTTTGCCTGGAGACAGAAGAGAGTGGTTTTGAGGATATGGGACCTGTTGCTTTCAAGGACTGCTTTATTGTTATTTTTTGGAAAAACTTTATTGAGATACTATCCACATGCTGTGAAACCTGTTTCTAGTATCCATGTGGTGTAGTTCCCACTAGAATCAAATTTCGGGCATTTTGTCACCTCTGAAAGAAATGGCTTTTTACCAGTCACCCTCCAACTGCCTCCAGCCATACCTTCCTAACTCTAGACCATCCCAGATAAGCTTTCTTGTCTCCTTGAGTATTTTTCCGTTCTGGATGCCTCAAACAGAATCATGTAGCACATGGCCTTGAGATTTGCTGGAACAACTCCCACTTTAAGATAAAAGACGCTAATTTCTGAATAGAGATTTCAGGCTTGTAGAATGCCCTACATTCTTGATTTTTCTAGAACATGCATTTTCAAAGCTGGTCCATATTGCAGCAGTCTTCCCTATCCAATGCCACATACTATTTACTGCATTGTGTATTTGATCTAGTTACCTAGTTAGCATCTGATGGATATTTTCCCCACTTTTTGGCTGTTGCAGATAATGCTGTTAGGAATATCTGACCAGTTTGGTGTGGATATTTGTTTTTATTTCTTGCAAATTTATACCTAAGAGTGGAATTGTGGGGTCATCTGAAAATCTCGTAACTCTGTCTAACCTATTTCCTTCCTTCCTTCCTTCCTTCCTTCCTTCCTTCCTTCCTTCCTTCCTTCCTTCCTTCCTTCCTTCCTTCCTTCCTTCCTTCCTTCTTTCCTTCTTTCCCTTTCTTTCTTTTTTCTTTCCTTCATCTCTTTTTCAGAGACAGGTTTTCATGTAGCCCTAGCTGGCTCCAAACTTGTTAATTGCTGAGGATGACCTTGAATTCCGGATGCTTCTGCTTCTACTACGTCCCTGGATTCTAGCACCCACATCTAGCTTCCTTGCTTAGGTTTTAATTACTATTATTATTTTTTATTGAGCTTTAAGAGTTCCTTAGTAGCTTTATAACATACAAATATGTCTTCCCATTCTGTAAATTATTGTATTGGTTTGCCAAGACTGCCATAACAAATGACTGCAAACTGAGTAGCTTAAAGAACAGAAAATTCCTACTTCTGCTTCTGCAAGATGGAAGTCTGAGATGAAAATTGGCAGGTTTGGGAACCAGGCATAGTGATGCATACTTGTAACAAGGACCTGTAACAAGCTTAGCACCAACCTTGACTATGTGACAAAGTTCCAGGCAGTCTGGTCTACAGTATGAAACCCTGTCTCAAAAAACAGAGAGGAGTGGAGGGAAGAGAGAGAAGTGAAGATTTTATAGTTTAGCTTTTCAATGGTATATATGTATGTATGTATGCATGCATGCATGCATGTGGTGGACATATGGAAGTCAGAGGACAACTTTAGGGAGTTGTTTTCTCTTTCCTTGTGGGCTATAGAGATTGAACTCCAGCAGTCAGGTTTGTGGGGCAAGCACTTTTACCTGCTGAGCCATCTTGTCAGCCCCTTATGGTTCCAGTTTTTACATTTGATTCAGATCCATTTTGGATTAATTTCCCTATGTGGTTCGAAGTAGGGATCCAGCTTCGTTCCTTGGCATGTGGCACCAATTTCCCCAGCACTGTGTGTTGAAGACTTGTCTCTCCTGGTTAGGTGGCCTTGGCATGCTTGTTGAGAATCGGCTGACCACAAATGCAAGGATTTAGTTCTCAGCTTTGGCCTGTTTATCTGTATGTCCCAACAAGCTTTACCACACCATTTTGATCACTGTAGCTTAGCAGTAAATTGGAAATCAGGAAGCGAGTCCTCTGAGAACTGTCTGCTTTAACTTTGTGTGAAAACACTGTGAGTGAGCTGTGTACCACCGATGTTCGAGACCCTCCATGCCTGATAAGGTTTCATTTCCCAAACTTAGGCTCTTGGCATGCCTGAGAGAGATGGATTACCCACTCTCTCAGCCCACAGCTTTCATTATAAATCAGTGGAAACATTTCGCGTGAACAGTGGCCCCCGTGGGTTATTTTAAACATCACTCCAAATCTTCCCCCCTGCTGTGCTGTCACTCATTGCTCCTGAAACAGCATCATTCACAACTGGATTACTAATGAACAGAGAGGTGCTGGGGGCAAATGAAGGGGGACTTCAGGCTTTCAACACTCAGTTTTTTTTTTAAGCATCTCTCATAGCTGGGCTGGCCTCATGTTTCGTTACATAGTGGCAAATGTTGAGATTATGTGCGTGTGTGCCACCATACCTGTTTAATACCACCACGCCACTTTATTCGATGCTGGGGATCAAACCCAGGGCTTTGTACATGCTAGACAAGCACTCCACCAACTGAGCGATGTCCCCAGGCCAACCCAGTTTTTTCTTCTCCAGGAAAAGTTGCTGAGTTTTGAGCCGATGGGAAAACAGCAATCCAGAGTGCTTTTTAAAGAAGACCCCGTGAGCAGAATTACCTAGGTGTCATCCCTCACAGATCTAAAGTTTGTCTGCCCTCCCCTTTCCTACAGCTGGTTGACTGTGGGGTGCCCTGAGCTCTAATCTGGGGGCCTTGAGAGGGCAGGAAACAAAGCCCTTTGAGGAGAAGAGAACCCTATTGTTCTAAGGCCCGTGTTCAGGGAATGTGCACTCCAGAGAATGTTTGGGATGGTTTCTCTTTGTTTATCAACTTTCCTCTTCCTGCAGGGAGAAGCAACTTAAAGGAGCAGCGGTTCCATATCAATTTAAAGATAGTGAAGTCCATTATGCTGCTAGGAAAGGCACACAGCACAGGGCCTTCTGCCCTGCAGAAGGGTTTTGTGTAGAATCCCCCCTCAGACTTCCTCCTCCTTCCCTACTCGCCCTCCGAGTCCTGCGTCTGTTTGGGGTTTTGTTCTTAGCATGTATTCTCAGGAAGGCAGCTAGGTCTAGATCCTGTGCACCTCAAACCGTGGCAGACGTCCACGGAGGCATGACCACTTCCTTCCTTCTTCGCTTCACCCCCTTTGCAGAAAAAGGAAATGATGCGAGCCCACGTCACAGGCCACGGTCTCATGCTCCCACCTGTTTGGTCTCAGCTGGGAGACCCCCCCCCCCCACTTCAGCCCTGTTCCCAGAATAAGGCCTGGTCTGGTCCCTAGTCCCTGGGGAGCCTGTCGACTCAGGCTGCTGAGGCCCTCAAGGTGGGAGACTTAAATTCCTGGCACCCGCCCCCTTCTGTGTAATCACGGGCAGGTGACAGCCCCTCTTCGGGCCTCAGGAGGTCCACCTGTCAAATGGGAGCAAGAACACCGCTTTTGGATTCACCATATCGACCGGTGATGCGGAGGAACAGCTCAAGGATAACTGTCTCGAAGCTTGACTGCGTCCTGTCCTCATACAGAATTTCCTGCTGCTCAGAAAAGGGGCCCCCTACACCGACTGCGCCGGGGCCGTCTCCGCCGCGCCCCAGCAGACAGGATGGGGTTGCGCGTCCCCGCCCCCTGCTCCCAGGCTCGGGCCCCGCCTTTGGGGGGCGGAGCCGAGGGGCCGCGGAGGCTCGCGACAGAGCAGAGCCGACTCTGTCGCCGCACGGGCAGCAGCAGCTCACCGACCTGCCGACCAAGCCGGGGCCGGGAGCCGCCCGGGGCAGGGCTCGCGAGTGCGGGTGAGTCGACCGGCGCCGCCTCCCTCTACGCTTCGCGCCTCGGCATCGCGGGAGCCGAGCATCAGGGCGGGGTAGTGGTCTCGGCTTCTGCTGATCTGGCTGCGGGAGAGGGGCACTTTGGCCAGGAGCGGGTGGCTTAAGATAATTGAGGCTGTAGGGTCTGCTGCCGAGGCGGGTACCGAGGGCTCGAGACTGGGGAGTTGGACCCCAGTGGGGGCGTTCTCCCGTTTCTTGAGATCGGCCAGGAAACCGGTGTGGAGACCGGATTGGCAGTTTGGAGACTAAAACTGGCATGGCCCAATCTTGGGGCCGAGATGGGGTCTTTGGCTAGTCAGGGACGCCGATTGCGGGGGTCACTGTGTCGGGAAACGCGAGCCACAGAGCTGCAGACAACCCCATCGCGCGTTCTCCAAGCCCGGCATGGGGGCGCCGCCCCCTCAAGTGGCGGCGCTTGTCCGGGCGGGCAGCGACAGGGCTCTGGGAGCGCAGTTCTCCGGGAAAGGTCCCTAGGCAGGCGTTCCTGCCAGCGGACCTAGTCCACCATGGGATCCCCTGACCGTGTCTGCTGTGCCAGCTCCGGGAGACCCCCCCCTGCCTGGTGATACCGGGGAAATGGTGTGCGGGGCCTCTCCCCCGGTCCGCCGTGAACAGATTGCTGGGTCTTGGTTCAAGTTCCGCGCTTCGGCTCAAACACAGAGCAGTGCCCCCGAGCACCTAAGACGGACGGGATCCAGGCAGCTTTCCCCAGAGAGATCGCCCTGAGTGGTCTTTCCCCAAGGTCATTTGGAGCGTCCAGACCGCCCGGGGTGGGAAACCGCGAGTGGGAGGCGCTCTCTGCATCCTTGGCGGATGCGGACTCCTTTCCTCTCATCTCTTCTCCCAAGCCCAGCCTTTGGATTCACTGAAGATGCAGCAGAGGCAGCTTCTAAGCCCAGGCAGATAATCGAGTCTGAGTGAGCTATGAATCCCGCCTTCCCGTGAGCCCAGCATTGCGCTGCCGCCACGCGCCAGGCCTGGGACCTGGTGCTCCGCGGAACCTCTGGAGCGCTGGAGCCGAGATGCGGCTTCATAGCGCTACTCAGAACCGAAAGCCTAAATGCTTACGCACCCATGTGATTACACTGCACATAAAGGGCCCCTGTTCTCGCTGTCAGAGGCGCTCACCAGCTCCCCGCAGCCCCGAGCACCAGGTGCGGCCTCTGAATCGCCCTCTGTGGAGGACCTGGGGCCCGAGAGTACCAGATGCCCTTTCCCCGCAGATTCTGGGGAAGAGGCCGGTGTACCCCGCTGAGCTCGCAGGGAGACTTCCCCCGAGTGCTCTGCCATTTCCTGCGGCTGGTGAAGCACTGGAGGAGAAACAGTGTCTGCGAAGAAGGAGCCATCCTCCCTGGCTGGCAGCAGCAGCTCCAGTGGGCTAGCGGCTTAGCTGTGTTCTGGGTACTGCTGTCGGCTTCCAGTGTCTCTAAGAAACGGGCCAATTACCAGGGAACAGGGTGCCAGCGAGAGGCCTCAAGGAAGCCCGGTGCAGTGCAGCACTCAGAGTGACCCTGCTAGGCAAACGCAGGCCATCTTCAGTGTGTGTTTGAGCGGGGCGTGTCTGCAGCCAGGTGCAGAAGTGGAGTTCTGGTGGGTGGTTGTGCAGGGTTTGGGGGAGTTTCGCCTTTTCTTCCCTCAGCTCTGTCACAAACAACCAGCTTGCAGGAGGCGGAGGGGACCGGTGACTCCTTCCAGCGTGCTGCCTGATCACAGGGCCTTTCCCACACACATTTCCCACCCCCTTTTCTCCCACCTGTCACCCAAAACCTTGGGATGCTGTGGGCAAGGTGTCAGCCAGTCCACTCTGGACTTGGCAGTCTGTGTCTTACTGTCAACTGAAGTCTACTCAGTTGCGCCCCCCCCCCGAAAAAAACAACTCTTTATAACCATTGGAATGATTTTCTTTAAAAAAAAAAAGGTCCTCTGATTGGCCCTTTTCCCTTGTTTGCTGTTTGCTGTGATACTCGTTTGTGGCTTAGGTGGCAGGGACCTCCCCATGTCCCCTTGCAATCTGGGCCTTCCCTAGTCTAGAAGTACCCAGTAAGCAAGGCTGCTGCCCAGTGCCCATTCAGACTTTGCTCTCTCTGTTCGTGGAGCCAGGAAGCTAGAGCAGAGGTTAAATTCTAATCCATTGTTTTCAGAAGCCTAAGTCCCAGGGCCAGGGGAAACTGAGGTTTTCCTTAAGGCTGGAGCCTTTCTGTGGGAACCCCCCTCCCCAGTTAAAGCGTCAGAGTCACAGGGAATGTATTCTCACGGGGAACTTATTATGGGCTAGCAGACTGCAAAAGGCAATCTGGATGTAGGCACTGGTGTGCTATGACCCCATCCCATCCTTTGTAAACCTTCCCCCCACCCCTGTTAGCTACCCACACTCCTAGTTACTTGTAGCATTTGTAGTCTGGGGGTCCCATGTCTCTTCTGACATCCTTCAGAAGAAAGCAGAATAACCTTCATTGCAGCATGTTTTGAGAGTCCTTCGTGGGGGAGGTGACATATACAAGTCCATCACAGAAAGCTACAAGTATGAAAAGTGAGGGAGACAGACAGGTCTAGCTGAAATGATGTTCCAAGCCCCAAAGTCCAGATCTCCTATAAAGTTCTTACTCTCTCCAGCCCCTTTCACCTCCATTTTCTCATCTTGGAGAAAACAGGTTGCTGACTATGCCGGCAGCTCTGGGACTGTGAGGATCATGTGCAGAAATTGACTCTTGTCGCCTGTACCACCACTTCTTCCTTTCTGTTGGGCTCTCAGGGTCCCACCTCCCTACTTCAGGGAAGTTAAGATGGTGATATCTCTTCTGTCTGAAGTTCTTGGAACAGAAAAGATTCTCGACCTGTCTCCTGGGGAAGGGGCACTGAGATTTAGGCTTTAATAGGACCCTGGCCCCAGGAGTCTGTGTGCAACCACTTAACCTTTTCTCTGGCCTCCATTCTCCTTGGCTCACTGATTCTTTTAACAGACACGTGCCTCGTCTATTGTATATACCTTGTGCCTAGCAAGGGGTTTGTCGGTGACTGTGGCAGCTCTAAGAGTGCTTCTCTCAGGGGAGAGGCAGCCTGAGACAGCCAGAGGACTTTGTGGACTCACATCTTCTATAGGAGATCAGTGAGCTCAGGCTGCCCCAGATGTGAAGCTTCACGCTACCACCTGCCACGGGGACACTGATGGATGGGTTCCTTACCTCTCGTGAAAGCCTACTGAAGATGGCAGAGTGAGCAGAAAAGAGAAATTGGCTATAAAGACTTAACCCAGGACCTTCTCCATGTGAATAAGTGCTTGAAGATGTTAGCTACTATTATTACTAGTCTATTATTACCAATAACAGGTGGGAGCACATTGAAGTCCTTCAGTGACAGTTATCCAGGTGGTAGGCGATGGAAAGGTGTGCAGCCTGTGCACAAAGGATCACATGTATCGGGAACGAGGGCATGGAGGTCCTGGGTGTGTGTGGCAAGCCGCGGGTGGGAGTTGCAGCTGGAGCCCAGTCCACACTGTGCGATGCAGGCCCCAGGGCAGAAGGAAGGTCAGGGAGAGAGTCAGGTCATCTTGCCAGGGGCTCTGGATGGTTAAAGGCTCACTGACCCGAAGCAGCACCCTACAGTCCTGTCACGTGCTCTGTGGAGGGTTGTCTGGCCATGGCATCTGAGAAAGTTCAGGATTAACTTTTGCATGGGAGGAAGGGCTCATGTTGTCAAAGTATTCCCTGTGCCTTCCTCTTTGTCCCATCCAGCAAACACTGAACTCCCCTTTCTTGACTGCCTTTCTCCCCAAAAGTCTCCAGAGTGGCCATGAGTGCAGCTGACTATAGGGGGAGGTGTTCTGGGATGTCTTAGAATGCAGAACGGCATTCCTCAGCCCATCGGGGTCCCAGCGATGTGCCTTGGGTGCAGATGGTTTGTAGCTTGATGGATGGGGTAGGTAGGTGATGAGCAAGCCTCACAGTGGCTCCAGGGAGGAATGAATCTTTCAGGATGACTGATGAGAATAGCATATGGCCATAGACCTTGTTACGGAAGACATCCAAACAAAGGCCCAAATTTTATTCTCATGGGGGCCAAGTTAAGGGTTCAAATATTACATCTGCTTCTCACTGGTTTGGGGGACCTGGACACTGTTTCCACTTGCTTAAGTCTCTATTTCTTCATCTGAAAATAGACTATGTACCGTATAGAGAGCTGACCCATAAGGAATGCTGAATCTCATAAGGATTTGTAATCCTTGACTTCCAAGTTTAGTTTTCTATTGAGATGAGGTCCCATTGTGTAACTCTGGCTGGCCTTGAACTCTCAGTCCTCTGGCCTCAGCCTCCTGGGGATATGAAGTGTGTACCACTGTACCTGGTCTTAGCTTCTGTGTTGTAGATACTGTTACTACAATGTCAACCAAGTTTTTTTTCCCCTCAGAGCACTGGCCATTGCCATTCTTATTTAGTTACATGGTGCTCATTATTCCATTTTCCCATTTTGTCTACCAGACTCATGATTATCGACTGGGGGCAATTAGAGTCATTGCCCAGAGGAGTCTTGGGTTATGATAACCAGGCAGGAGGGAGGCAGAGGAAAGGAATGCCTGATATCTAGTGCATAGAAACCATGAAGGTTATGAAATGTTCTGTATTTCATAGCACAACCTCCCCACCCCCCATGGCAAAAAATAATCTGATTCCAAGTGTTCATAATGCCGAGGTTGAGAAAGGAGACCCTACTGGACTGTGTGTTCCATAAGATCAGTGAGTGTATGTAATTCATTCAGCTGAATTCCCAGTGGCCCAGTGTGATGCTCAGCACTGGGGGTTAAAGAATGAATGAGGACTTGGAAAGCCTCAGGTGCCCTGGAGTCTCAGAGGTTTTTCTGAATGGGCAGGAGAGATTTAGATGGACCTCAGTGATGGACAGCCTCTTAGTAATTCAGGCCAAAGACACTGAGAGGGAATGTTTGGCTTTCCTTCCTGAGCAGGTGCACAGGGCCTGCATTAACTGCATTGCTGCTGCATTACTGCTGCATTTTGCTCCTGCAAACACAGGGTCCACCTCCATCTTCCAGTAGGCTGGGACAGGGGGCCCATAGGTGCCGACAAGAACTGCCCTGTCAGCTGAGCCCTTGGGATTTGCCAGACTGGGGCGCAGCTGCTGTTAGCTTCCTGTTTTTCCCCTTTCTGGTGGAATGAAGGAAACCCACTGAATGGCTGTTTTTCCACTGACATTTACAGCGATGTGATAGGCCTTGGATTAATGAGGTCAAGCTACAGTGTGAAATGTGCCCGATAACTTGAAACGGAGCCAGCAGGAAGGCATGGCTTGTTTTCTTTGGGCTGTTTGATGTCTCTGGATGGCTTTGGGCAGGAAGCAGGGGTTGTGACTCTACTCAAAAGAAGAGAGTGCTTCATGCCCTGGAATTATAGAGATTGGAGTTGGCTCTCCCTAATTTATTGGGAAGACTTATTTTTTAATGTGGACTTTGAAATAAGTTGCTCATTAAAGCAAAGGTTCACGGCGAGACTTTAGCTGGCTGCTGAGGGGGAATCCGAGCCGGAGGGAGGGCCACTCTGTTTCATTCCCCTGGGAGACCTTTGGATGGGTTAGAAGTGCACAGCAGTTAGAACTTAATGGGGTAGGAGGAGGGGCGCAGGATGTGTGCCTCAAACTGGTGCATTGGTCACTTGAGGTTCCTGTTGGGTTGCAGAGTTTGATGAAGCGAGACTGGGTTCAGAGTAGCTATGTCATCTGTGTGTGTGTGTGTGTGTGTGTGTGTGTGTGTGTGTGTCTGTCTGTCTGTCTGTCTGTCTGTCCTGCTTTGCTCTAGGGTTTTCTAGGCTCTACCTTCCAGAGTAAGAATTACAGGCTGTCCCCATATTTGTTCAGCATTTTTATGTGGGAATCTGAACTCAGCTCCTCTTGCTTGTGAGGCAGGTTTTAACCACTCAGCCATCTCCCTGCCACTCCGTATGGCCTTCAAGCCACCCTGAGCAGCAAGCATCTGGAGAACCTTGGGACTACAGGTGAGGGTCCCTGGCACGACCCACTGGAGCCTGAGAGCCAGTTCAGCCATTGCCTGTTCACAGAGCCATCTGCTGTGTTGGCAGCTGGCAGGGCTGCAGATGTCGACTGTGCTCCTGTTGCCGCGTGCCCAGGCCTGGGACCAGATGCAAGAGCCAGGATGCTTGGGCTTGGGGAGCAACTGAAGTTAGCCAGAGCTGGTGTGATAGGCTTCTTGCACTTCCAGTAACAGGCGTCCAGGAACACACTGTTCCTCGGCGGTCTGGTCATCTGGGGTTTAAAAAAGTACAGATTCCCGAGCTCTGGCCCAGCCCACCTGCTTCACAATCTGTTCAGGTGGGGTTCTGGGAATCTGTATTTTTTAAAAAAATGTGCCAGGTATTTCCCATTCACAGCTGGGGGTGTGTGTAGAAACTGCCACCTTGTCACCTCCTCACATCACCCACCTTGTGCAGGTTAATTGCCCTGCAGGGTTGGGATTGGGTTGCAGAGGTGCAGGGCTAAGAGGAGGGACCTAAACCCAGTTTGTGCTCATCTGCCCGCTTGCACCCTGCAGGGTCGTCTCTGCCTGGAGGCAAGGACATGCGGTTCTTGTTGTGAGCCCACTCTTTAACTCTTTTACTTCTCCGGTCATCTCTAGGAGTGGTAGTGCTCCTACCCTCATTCAAAAAAGTGAAGTCCAGAAAGGTTTGATGATACCCCAAGGTCACACAGCAATCAGTAAGTGGCAGGTAGGATCTGAATCCAGCATGTAGGTCTCCAAAGCCCTTCCACTACTTCCATATCTGCTCTGGTTTCTGTGTAAGGGGTTGCCCTGCTCTGAGGCAGGGTCTTGTTCCAGTCCTTTCTTTAGATAGAGGCAAGCAGTGACCTTGTCTGGCTCTGAGTCAAACCTGAGTTTAATTGCTGCCTCCACCGCTTATTGCAACTTCAAGTGTGTTACTCACTTAAGCTTCAGTTTCCCTCTGTGTAAAACAGGCCTAACGATAGTATGCAAAGGGTTGCATCCACTCGGCATCAGGATGCATCACTACAAACCAACTACTCCTATGCTGTAGCCTTTAAAGCCGCCTCTGGTGAACCCTAGCAGGCTTTAGTGCAGAGCGACAGGGGCCAGTGCCCTGTTCTGTGTCTCCAGGGACTGGGGCCATTCACGTTTTGCCCCATCCACTGTGCCTCTTGACACCGTTGAGACCCATGAGCTCTGAGAATGTCTCAGCCAGTGTCGTCCCCCCCCCCCCAGTCTCCTGATTCCCGCTTGCAAGTAGAGGCAACTCATACTGACCCTCTTCAGCACCCTTAGCCCCCCTGGTGATGTTCCTTTCTAGAATCCCTGTCCTCCGTGGGCCTCCTCCAGATGGGACAGAGAGGGAAATACTGTCTTACAAATGCTGCTCTCGTCTCATGAGGAAGTAAACTTGAAAGATTTTCACCGAAATGTCATTTTTTTCTTTGACATATAATATTAACTTTTTCCCTTATTGCTGTGTTTTATGCTTTTTAATTATAAAAAGATACAAGCACGCCGTAAAAATCTAAATAGTACAGAAATGTGGAAAATGAGAAGTAAATTTTCTAATGGTCTTCCCCAGCTTCTGTTCTCTTTCCCGAGAAGAATTCCCTGGGTGTTTCATGTATTTTTCCATAAATTCCTTATGTATTTGCAAACTGATATTCATTTACAAGTTTATTCTTTTTTTCTTTGTGTGTGAAGTGTGGCGGATATATATGGGTATATGTATAGTGTGTATATGCAGTGTGTATGCATGTACGGTGTGTGGTGTATGTAGTGGTGTGTGTGATATGTGTGTAGTATGGTGTATGTGTAGTGTGACTGTGCGTGTATGTGTTTGTGTGTAGTGTGGTATATGTATAGTTAGCACGGGGTGTATGTGTATAGTGTGGTGTGTATAGTGTGATGTGTGTGTAGTGGTCATGGAGTGTGGTGTGTGTGTGGAGTGTGGTGCAGCGTGAGCTGATGTGTATGTGTGTGTGTATGTAGTGTGTGTGATGTGTGTAGTGTGGCATGTATGTGTATAGTGTGATATATGTATAGTTAGTACAGGGTATATGTGTATAGTATGGTGTGTATAGTGTGATGGCTGTGTAGTGGTCATGGAGTGTGGTGTGGGTGTGGAGTGTGGTGTGGTGTCATTATATGTGTGAGCTGATGTGTATGTGCATGTGCGCCAGTGAAGGACATCATTGGACACCTGCTTTATAAACACTTGAGGCAACCTATCACTGAGCCCAGAGTTAGGCAGGTGGATCGTAACCTTCCTTGTCCTGCCTCCTACAGCGCTGGGGTTATAGACATGCACAGCCATGCTTGACATTTTTGTTTCTTTCACGTGGATGCTAGGATCTGAACTCAGGTCCTCATGCTTGTGCAGCAAGTGCTCTTACTCAGTGAGTCACCGCTCCAGCTCCTGTCCTTTTTCTTCCTAACACAATGATACCATATTCTTTTGAGAATGTTTTTCCAACCAGTTTACTGGCGCATGCCAACATGCATACCTGGCTTTTTAAGGCTGTGGGATTTCCAGTGATAGAAATTACTGACAATTCTATTACTCCAGTTCTTGCTACAGCAGGCACAGATGTCGCATCTTGTGTGTGCAGTGTTCATCTTTGTGCTCTGGTCTGATTTCCTCTGTGAGGAAAAATCCCTGTAGTCTGAACTGGGTTAAACATCACTGCCGTGTCCTCCCAAGAGGCTGAACCAGTTTCCGTTGCCTCAATCGTGAGTGCCTGTTTCCAGGCAGGCAGCCACACAGACGATTGAGTCCATTTCTTTTCACCAATATCATAAGTACCAGCTGAAAAGCCTGTGATCAGAAAAGTGTTTTGAATTTTTTTTTCAGATTTTGGAATATTTGCACACACAATGAAATATCTTACAGATGGGACCCAAGTCCAAACATGAAATTCATTTATCTCCTCCCCCTCCCCTTTGTTCCTCTGCACTAGAGATTGACTTTAGGCTCTCACATGGTAGGCAGGAGGGTCTCCTTAAGTTGCTCAGCTGGCCTTGAACACACTCTGTAGTTCTGGGCTGATCTTTAAGGTGTGATGCTGTTACCTCAGCCTCCCTAGAAGTTTCCATATGGCCTGTGCCACCATGCCTGGCTTTATGTTCCACAGATGCATTGTACATGTCACCCAAAGGTAATTTCACACACTATTTTTAGTATGATTGTGATCTGTCTGTCATGCAAGATCAGAGCTAAAATTATCCATTTATGGTTTCATGTTGACACTCCAAAAAGTTTTGGATCTCAGAGTATTTTGGATTATGGATATTTGGAGTGGGATTGTATAACCTGTCAAATAGCATGTGCCAGGTTCTATAGAAATTCAGATTTTATAAACCTTGGGACTGTATCTTTAAAGGGATTATTAGATAGTCAAGAACTACATTCCGTATGGTCTTATACTTAGAATTAAACATGAGATTAAATCAAGCTAGCACCTGCCCTTAAGCTGATCCCGTCTCCTAGAGATGGCAGACAGGTGGCAGATGAAACGAGAGCAAAATGTGCTTCACCCAAACCACGGGGATCATGTGCTAAGCTGACAGCTTGTTTTTAGAAATATTATATTTGTAACCTAAAAAGATATAAAACAGGACTGGAGAGATGACTCAGTGGTTAAGACTGCCTTGTAAGCAGAAGGTCCTGAGTTCAGCTCCCAGGTCCTACATAAAAAAGGCAGGCATAAAAGCTGGCAGCCAGTACTTTCAGCCCTGGTGGGCAGAGCTGGGAAATCCCAGAGTGAATCAAAAAGGAGATAGAAGCAATCCAGGTTGATTCCCCAAGTCACCCTTGGGCCTCCACAAGGTTACACAGTGCATTATGGTACACGCACACACACACACACACACACACACACACACACACACACACACTTAAAAAAATAACAAGTAAAGTGTATAATATTTATTTAAGGGGCTGGAGAGGTGGCTCAAGGGTTAGGCCTCTGCCTTGCAGGCAGAAGGTCCGGAGTTCGAATCTTAGACCCCACGTATAGACGCCGGGCGGAAGCGGGGGCGGCCTGCGTTTCTGGTCCTGGTAGGGCGGAGCCTGTGAATTCCGGGGCAGGAGGTGGAGGCGGTCCATGGTGGTTCCCGAATTTGCCTGTGGTTCTACATACACGCACACACATGCACAATTGAATAAATAAATAAATAAATATTAAAAAAATTATTTAAGACAGAGAGAAGAGGGAGAGGGAGAGATACAAGTACATCAGTGTGTTCATGCTATGGTGCACTTGTGGAAACCAGAGGGCAAGTTTTAGAAATCGATTCCTTTCTTCCAACATATGGGCTCTGAGGATCGAACTCAGGTCAGCAGGTTTGCATGCAGGCACCATTACCCGCTGAACACATCCTGCCAGTCCTAAGCTGACTTCATTTGATTAGTTCTATCTTTAAGAGCATCACAAGTAAAGCCATGAAATTCAGGATGCAGTGCGTCTTGGAATGAGGTGGTTTGGAGAGACACAGTTTCAAAAGAAAACAGTCTAAAGTTGGTTGTGGTGGCTTGTGCCTAAATAAACCCAGCACCTGAGAGATGGAAGCAGGAAGATCGTGGTTCAACGTCAGCCTGTGCAACATTGCAAAAACCTGCCTCAGACTCTTCACCAAAATGAAAGTAAGGCAGGGGTGGGGAGCGGGGGATGAGAATGGGGCGCTTGAGAGAATTGGAAAAATGAAGCTGGGCTCAGTGGTAGAGGGTCTGCTTGCCTTGCATGAGGTCCTAAGTTCAGCCCCCAGAATTGACGTAAAGGAAAGAAAGACAGGGTGCAACAAACCTAAGACCTGAGTTCCAATCTTACTGTGGCAGGGGAGAACTGACTCCTGAAAGTTGTCCCCTGACTTCCACAGACATGAGCCATGGCATCCAGGGCATCCCTATACAGACAATAATTTTAAGTAGAGTTAAAAAGAGGAAATCAGAAACATGGCGCATCTACAGGGGCGGGAGAGGCAGCAGAAAAGATAAGTTAGGGAAAGGGTCTTCTAAGCTAGTCTCTTTGGTGGTTTTCATGTTTACTAATGGGGTTTGTCTGAGAACACTTTTGTAGGTTCCCAGCTAAGTGTGTCGCCCACACTGATTTCTGATCATTTCCACCTTGGCAAAACTCTGTGTTGTTTCCTAAAGACAGGGAATGAGGAGAAGACTGACTTTCAGAACTCACGCCCTCAGCTTGCGAAGCTGGTGAGGCAGGCAGGAACTGTGGTTTACCTCAGGGGTCCTAGGAAAAGCATCAGGTGCAGATGAGAAAAAAAAATGGGTATGTCGGTCGCAAGAGTTTTGTGTTCAGTGAGTCTGGGTTCCCCTCCTGTACCTGCCACTAGCTAACTGACAGTGTAATATCAGGGTGAGTCTCCTTCCATAGTGTGTCTATCTGAGAAAGTGATACTGTGCACACTCATTGTGGCTCTAAAGTCAGCATATGGGGGCTAGAGAGATGCTTCAGTTGGTAAGTGTCTATCACAAAGCATGAAGACCTGTTCATAGCCCTGCTTTGGATTCCCAGCACCCAGCATGTAAGAGGCTCTGGGGCTTGCCAGCTAGCTATTCTTGCCAACCTGTGCTCCAGGTTTAGTGAGAGGCCCTGTCTGAAAACATATGGTGGGAAGCAATTGAGGAAGACGCTGTATGGTGAACTCTGGCCTCCATGTAAATATGTGTGTGTGTGTGCATTCATATATATATGCATGCAAACCCCAAAGGCACATCTACATGTATGCGTGCACACACTCACACAAACATGAAGACATGCAAACACCACACACATAAATAAACAAAAGTTAAGATTTGTGTAGTATCCAGCATGTTGTAGAGACTTAGCACATAGTAACTCTTCACCTTATCTTTTGAGACCTGTTTCTCACTGAATCCAGAGCCCACTGGTTGGCTAAGCATCAGGCCCAAAGAGCTCTGGGGATCCATGCCTTTCTCTGCCTCCGCTCCAGCAGGGTTTAGATGCGAGAGACCTTGTTTTGCTTTTACAGGGATGCAGGGGACCTGAACTCAGGCTCTCATGCTTACACATCAAGTACTTCTCTGGCTGAGCCATCTCCCCGGCTCTGGGGAACCCTTTGCACATAAGGCCCGTTAGCACCCTTAGGCGCTACCAGTGTTCTGCAGACAGCATCTCATTTCAAAGCTTCTGCAGGAAAGGACACACTTTCTGCTCCATGAAATAATAGGGAAGGTGACACAGTGGTTCTTGGAGGTCCTTCAGACCCACCTAGGGAGCTTTTCAACACTTCATTTCCCAGGCCCATTAAACCAGAATCTGCAAGGTGGAACCTTCACATGTCTGTGTAGTGACTCATTATGGAAAAATAATACAGAACATAGATGCATTCTTTGAAGAAAATTTATCAACATTTTCTTTTGAGTGGTGTATGTTCTTGCCTAGGTATGTTATACCTGTATGAGGGTATTTGTGTATGTGTGGATACGTGCATGCAGTGAAGGCCAAGGACAACATCAGTTGTCTCCCTCTGTCATTCTCCACCTTTATTCTTGAGACGGGGTCTCTCACTGAACCCAGAGCTCATGGATTCAGTGAGGCTGGCTGACCAATGTGCTTTAGAGATCTATCCATCTTCTCCCCACCTCCTTCTGTCCCTTCTGCTAGCACTGGGATTAGGCTTTTTGTTTTATGTGTGTGGCACACACATCCATATGTATACATGCATCTGGCTAAAGTGGGCCTCAGGGGTCTTTTTTGACCATATTCTCTCTCTCTCTCTCTCTTTCTTTTTCTCTGTTAGGTCTCTCAGTTGAACCTAAAGTCAGCCTAGGCTAGGCTAGCTAGCAAGCTTGTCCTGGGTAGTCACTGTCTTTGCATTGGCTGTGCTTGTCTGGTTCTTTCATGGGTCCTGGAATCTGAACCCCAGTCCTCATGTTTGCAAGGCAAGCACCTTATCTACCAAGGCACCCTCCTAGCCCTGGTTAGCCCCCCACTTTAAAAATTTTTTACTTATTTGTGTCTATTTGTGTGTGTGTGTGTGTGTGTACATCAGACAGCATTTTGTATTCCTGCAGAGGGCCAAGGACTTCGGGAATCATCCTGGATTGCTTCTACCTTCTTTTTGCTTTGCTCTGGGATTTCCCAAGCTCTGCCCACCGAGGCCAGAA
This sequence comes from Typhlomys cinereus, assembly GCA_023101885.1. Classification (NCBI taxonomy): domain Eukaryota; kingdom Metazoa; phylum Chordata; class Mammalia; order Rodentia; family Platacanthomyidae; genus Typhlomys; species Typhlomys cinereus. Next base: position 3,225,543 of record JALPQD010000196.1, read on the forward strand.
GTATAGGCCGCTGCCATTTCTGCCTGGAAATGTTTATGTGGGATCTGTGATCTGAACTCAGGACCTTCTGCTGGTGAGGCAATGTCTTAACCCCTGAGCCATCTCTCCACCCCCCCTAAAATGTGGGTTCTTGGAATTTGAACTTTAGGGCCTCATGCTTGTACAGCAGGCATTTTACCAACTGAGTTACCTCCCTGACTCCCAGAAATTCTAAGTGGTTTTTTTCACAAATTGAACATGCCCAATAACCTTCCTGTGAAGAAATATTGTTTCCAGCACTCCAGAAGCCCCCCTCTGTCCCTTCCCAGTAACCCATACCTCCATATTACCTTTCTCCTTGCTGACAACTTTAAATTAGTTTCACCTGTTGAATTTTACATCAGGGACTAATAGATTGTGTGATTGTGTGTTGAAAAGTTTTGGTTAGTGTTGTTTCTATGGACCATCTGCATCATCTGCTGTCCTTGTATATTGTTCATTGCTGTACAATGCTCCATTGTAGGAACACAACCTGTTGTCGGTGGACACTTTGGATTGTCTGTCCTTCAGACCTATTGTGAATGGTTCCGTCATTTTTCTGGTAAATACCTTTTAGTGACTGTAATGAAGACTTTGTATTGGATACATTCCCAGGATGACATTGACAGATCATAGAGCATTGGTTCAGTTTCATACCTCTTTGCTGTAATAACTACCTAAGCCAAGCAGCTTAGGGGGAAACAGGGGTTTGATTCAATTCCAGGTGGCAGTTCATCCTGGCAGGAGAGTCACAGCAGGAGCGAGGGGACTGATGGGGTCCCAGCCACAGCAAGAACAGAGGCAGGGACCACTGCTGCGCATGCACATTGGCCTGCCTACCTGTCGCATGCCCAGCTCGTTCTCTCTGTCTTTTTCCACCTGCCTAGGAAATGGCCCCGTCTACTGTGGTTGTCGTGTGTGCATTCGGGACACTGCCTATACACTTGCTCAGCGGTCTGCCCTAGCTCGGTATTTCCTCACCTCCCACCTGGCATGTTAACTAAGTAAATAAAACTTTAAATTGGAAACAGAAGCATGTTAGCAGAGAACATTGCCAGAAAATTCCACATGGTCACTGTGGATGATGTGAGGTGAGCAATAGGGAGAGGTGGTGGGATAAGATAAATCCCGGGGCTGATGGAGTCCTGGATACAAGGTACGACCACTGTGGTTTTACCGTGTGTGTGTGGGGGGGGTGGGGCTGAGTTCTACTACTGTACCCCTTCCTGGGGTACAAAGGGGATGTTCAAAGGGGATGAAGCCTGTCAGAGGGAAGCCGAGGTCTGCTGGGAGCTCTGCATGCCCAGGAGGAAGCATCAAAGGGAGGAACTCTGGCTGGAGATCAAAGGGGAGGGACAGAAGCCTGTCACACGGGCACTTATATGCACAGTGACCTCAGAGGTCACTGATCCATGCCCGAGAGACTGCAGAACCTCGAGTTGAGTGAAAACCCCGTTTGCCAAGCTGCCAAGGACCTTGAAACCTCCAGACTTATTCTCCTAAGAGTTTTATCTCCCAGATAGGAGAGGAGTAGGGGGCAGTGGGAGTCATCCAGGGAAGTGAAAAGAAAACACTCATGAAAGAGAACACTGGTTCCAGGGGCCAGGCCCCCAGCAGTGTGCAAAGGAATCTCATGAGCTTTACATTGTGGTTCATATATTTCCTACCCACGCCCCAGAAGCAGAGACAGCCCTAAGAGACGCTGTGCCTTTAATGAACTCTTCGTACTCTGGTAGATCCCATTGCCCTTGGAGAATTCCCCCCCCCAGGTGGGCATCCGGGTGCCTGCCTGTCATCCTCTTCATTAGCCTGGCAGTCCTCCCAGCAGCCCAGTGGAGTAGGCACTGTTACCCTGTCCATCTCCAGAGAATGAGAGCTGAGACAGAGGGAGGGAGCAGTTACCCAGGTGCCTGTGAGCTGGGGGTGCAGTTTCAACTGGTAGAATGCTTGGCGTGTGTTTGATCCCCAGCACCACATAAACCAGGCATGCTAGTACATGCTCGCAATCCCAGCATTCCAGAAGCGGAGGCAAGGGAAGGACTGGGAGTTCCACATCATCTTTGGCTACATAGTGAGTTCAAGGTCAGCCTGGGCTTCATGAAGTCCTGTCATAAAATATAATACAACCCAGAACAAAACAAGAATTCTTCTTATCACTACTCAGATTTATGTGACTTCCCTGTTTAACAATTTAAAAATTTTATTTTCAAGTAAGGTAGATACTAAATACATTGAGCAAGGGTTTAGTCAGTGACCCCTCAGGCAGGTGCCAAGTTAACCAGAACAGCACCAACCATCAACAACACAGTCCTGCTAATGCGTGTTTCAACCTCTCTAGATCTTTACAGGATTATGTAAAATGTATACATTCCAGGCTAGTGAAGAAAAGGCAGGAGTGGCATCTGCTTACTGTGTTGGAGCAGACATGATGTCTCCAGGTAGAGGCATGACACTTGGCTGCTAAAAGGGAATGGACAATGAATGTCTCCAAGCAGAGTCACCTGGTCTGTGACAGGTGCATAATCTTGGGGTCCATGTATTAACATATCTAATGTCTCAAATGCACAGGGAAGAAACTGCAAGGGGAAGTTTTAACCTCCCCAGTTCTGAGGACAAAAGCCATCTAACAGACAGGAGGTAAACTCAACTCCCAGAGGGAGGAACGTGCCTGCCATTGTCTATACAGACAAGAGGCAAAACTCAACTTCCAGAAAGAGGAATCCACCTAATAACTGTCCATTACATATGCTAATGTGTCATTCTCCAGAGAGCAGGCTTTAGGCCTTGCCGACCCCCACATAGGCAAATTTTGAAATCCACGGTTAGACAAATATATACCAGAGTTGCACAGTTGGTGTGCGCATAGTCTAAGTCTAGGGCAGACAGCGCTAATCAATCCCAGCACTTCCTAAGCTCCCTCCTTCAGGGCCCCAAGTGGCTGCCACCAGGCTAAGAGCAGAAGACAGGAAAGTTTAGTGAAGGATGTCAAGCTGAGAGAGAGGCAGGCCACTTTCACCTAGTCAGGTGTGAGTAGCTGCCTCCTGTAGTCACCCTGTGACCCCAGAGGGTGCCCTGTGGCCACGGGAGGTCTCCTTTGGAAGATGTACCCTCTACGTTGGAAGGGAGGGAGAGATGGGCCACACCTCCATATTGGAGGAGCTCGTTGGTAATATGACTCCCACTTCCCTCCACTGAGCTCTTATGTAAGCTTCCTCGGAGCTGGCTTAGCACAGTGGCTGTGAGCCGCGTGGGGTAGTTGGCGGCATCCCACCTGCGCTGCTTGCCCGTCTCTCTCTGCGCCTTTCCTTCTGTCTCCCGTGGTCCTTGCACACTGATGTTTTGATCTGCAGGTGCTCCGGCCTCTCAGGGTTCAGGTTCCAGGGGACAGGCTTAGGGCTCAGCACAGAAGACTGGAATGTTTCTGGGCTTCCTGCACCCGCTGGGCCATGGCCCCTTTGAAGTTTTCTTGGACGGTAGCTGGAGGAAGTGGCCCACCTTCACAGGCAGAGCCAATTGAACAAAAGTCAGACATCTGCTTAGCAGGGTTCTGACTGGTCCTGGGTCACAGGTGAGGCTGCCGACACGCATGACAGAGTCCTATTCCTACAGATGATCTCCCTGCCTGGCCAGAATTGGGGCTTCCCAAGCCAGCCCCACCTGCTCATGCAACACTCTTGTGTTCCTGGTGGTGAGGACCTGACATCGTGCTTTGACTGGATTTTGTTTTTGCCCATGTTCGATGTGTTTTCATGCCATTTACCTAGAAGCTTGCTGGTTGCCTTGAGAGCTCTGCTCCCCGTGCCCCAGCCAGTGCAGACGAAGGTCACATGGTAGATACCCTAAGGCCGGCCATGGTTCTCTGAGAGCTCAGGATGCTGTGGGTTGAATCTTGCCTCCCCTTCCTCCCCTGTGTAGGGGTCAGGACCACTCAGAGATCTGGAGGAAGGAATGTGGTGTTAAGGAGCAGACTCCTGGGGACCCCCCACCCCCAGGCCCACAGATTTCGAACCAGGAGGGCCTGTCTGTGGCAACTGAGTCTCAGACGTTAGCCCCTGCAGGAGCAGGCGAACGAGTCCACCAGAGTCCCAGGAGAACAGGCCTGAGGAACAAGGGTAATTTCTAATCGAGATATCTGGAGCACCAAGGGCCCCAGAAGGCTTTTTGCTCATGAGTAAAGCATCTTTGTGCTGGGGGAAAAAAAAAGATGTGACTATTCAGCCTCGTTGTGGGAGGGTGGGGGTGTGAGTCCTTTAAGAGAGAAAGTAGGTCCCAAATGAGACCTGGGGAGGAGGGGGTTGTTTGGTGTTTCTTTTCCCCTCCTGCTCAGCCTGGCAGGAAGCATGGGAGAAGACTCAGGCCTTCCTCCCCGGCCTGCCAACATCGCCTGGAGAAGAATAGCTTGGAGGCCTGGTGGGGGTGGGGCACGCAAGCATTTTCTTCAGCAGTGTGAACTTTGGAACTCTTTGTGACTCATGCTTTAAATTCTCTTTAGTTCGAATCCACCTTGCCTCGTGGTGTTTTTCCCAAGGCGGCAGGCCTGCCCCCAGAGATGTGTCAACCAGCTGCTCCCTGGAATTAAGGGGGCACAGGATGTGTGGGGGCACCTTTCTCCCATCTCGGTAGACAGGGCTGCTTTGTGGGATCCTGCCCTTGACCTTCCCCTTGGCCACTGAAGGGAAAGTGCCGTGGAGGTCTTAGGTCTCCGCAGGAACCTACTTACCTTGGCTGCAGGCCACGGTCCTCTTAAGGTCCCTAGACCCCTACTCCCAAAAGCATCCTTGCCGTCGGTTGGGGTGTTTTGAGACATCAGTAACTGACTTGTAATACAGAGGAATTTGCTGGCTTGACCAGCCAAAGTCCAGAGACTGATTAAAGGACCCATTTCTTTCCCAGAAGTATTGACTTCACCCAAAGGTGGGCTTCCAGCAGCTGCTGTGCCTCAGCCTTCTGGTTCACACTGTAGTTAGAAAAAAGCTTCTGGTTGGGCCAATCCCCATGGCTGGACCAAGCTCTTGCTAAGAGCTCATGGCCAATCACGGACCAAGGTGGAAGAATCTCGCTCTGATGGCCTTGAACCTGCTGGTCATCCTCAGTTACACTCCCGGGACAGCCTTTCACCTGCGGGGGAGGGGGTCCTGCCGCGCTTCTGGTCCACCCCTGGTTCTCTCTCCCCTCAAAGCCTCTGCCTCCTTCTTTCCCCTCCCCTCCAGCCTGCTGAAGTCCGGCCTTTGGGAGCCCAAATGTACAGGGCAGACCACGTCTCCCCTGGGAGCGGCAAGGGTGAGAGACTGCTGGAGAGGAAGCAATTCATTTTAAAGGACAGGCTGGAGGAGGTGACGACACCTTAGCCTGCTCCCAGGGTCCACTTGTCTTGGGTCTTCAACTTCCTGTTGGTCACAATCGAACTATTTTTGTCTATGGCTCAAATGTTGGAAAAATTAAGTGCCCCGCCCACTTCCCCAAGCCTTCCTCACACGCTTCCTGGATGATCTCACCGACCTGGCCTGTGCAGACCTTCCCGCACCATGTCCCCAGTCCTGGCCCTCTTCAGCCAGGGGTCCTGCATGCCTTCTAGAAGCCCCTTCCTCCTGAAGTGTCGATACTTTTGTTCTCCCAGTGTCTAGAGGCCCAGACCGTCCCCATGGTGGTCTAGGGCTTCGTCTGGAAGTGTGGTGCTCTGAAGGATGCTTCCTCCCGGCTCAGTGGAGCCATAGTGGGGGCTTCCCAACACCCAGGGCAGTGCCCTTCCTTGGGGGCCCACCAACTGCTGTCAGTGGCACCAGGCAATTCTTTAATTAGCCCAAGCAGGGTTTTCTCAGATGGGGGTGGAGGAGGTGTGTGGGTCTATTGGGGGAAACTAGGTCACCTGAAAACCAGCAGTCAGGAGGGAGCTGTCCCGGGGCCCCAGCTCCAGGGAACCTGGAGGGGGGCAAGGTGGGAGGGGCTGGCAGGCCGAGCCATGCCACAGAAATATGCTCTGGCCCCTTTTGCTGGCCCTTGGGAGAGACTGTCCTCGCCTTTCTCCAGGGGGCTGGGCAACTGCCCTTAATTTCTTGGCCCAGAGCAGAGGGGGCGCACCATGGAGGATCAGTCTGTCCTTGGGTCATATCACCCGTTCCCTTGTCACTTGTAGGCTGGACCAGGACCATGTCTATCTTTGACGTTTTCCCCAATTCTCAGCTCGTCTGTGGTCTGTGGAGGATGTCTGAATGCAGGCAGGTGTATGTGCTCTGAGGTTCAAGGCTGCAATTGCAGCTGGTTGAAGGAGCACTTGCCCAGTGTGTGCGAGACCTTGGTCTCAGTGTTAGTTATCTTTCCTGTGGCTGTGATAAAATATTCTAAGGGAAGAAGGGTTTGTGTTGGCTCACAGATCAAGGGTCCGGGTCATCATGGTGGGGAAGTAAAGGAGACGGGAGTGTGAGGTGGCCCTTGCACCCACAGACCGGAAGCAGAGAGCGATTTATGCCGGTGCTCATTGGCTTTTTTAATGCAGCCTGGGATTCTGACCCATGGGGTGTTGCTCCCACATTTAGTCTGTGTCTTCCTGCCCCCGTGAACCATTCTGAGATTCAGGTCTCCTGGGAGGAGGCAAGGTCAGGTATTGAGTGCTTCTAGAAAGTCCCCCATAGACATATCCAGGCTAATCTAATCTAGACAGTCCCTCACAGGGGTACCCAGAGGCTCACCTCCTAAGTAATTCTTGATCCTGCCGAGGTGATAATGTTAACCATCACATCCCCCGCCTCCAGCACCAAAAAAACAAACCAGTTCCTCTCCAGCCCCCAAAACTCGAGTGAGTTCTACTCTTCTAAGGCTGTTGTCATGAGAACCACAAGTGGTAAGGCGGGTTTCCCAAATGTCAGCTACTTACATGTCTTGCCAACACTAAATACCGTCGTTATTTCATTTTTCTTTACTACCAAGTTGTTAGTTTAGACTGAAATAGAGTTCTTTAAAAAGGAAACTTTATATCACTACCATAAATAGACAGTAGCTGTGAACACAAATCCATGGAGAACAAAACAACAGCCGTACGTTTTATCCCAGATATCGGTGGTGGCCTGAGGCTGGGAGCCACAGGCAGACGTGTGTCTGTTTAGAAAGGGTGACTGAGCTGGAGAGATGGCTCAGGGGTTAAGACTCTGCTTCCCAAGCAGAAGATCCTGAGTTCAGGTCCTAGGTCCCATGTAAAAAATGCCAGGCAGAAATAATGGCGACTTACATCTCTGGCCCTGGTGGGCAAAGCCTGGGAAATCCAAGAATGAAATAAAAAGGAGGTAGAAGCAATCCAGGATGATTCCCAAAGTCACCCGTGGTCTTCCACAATGCCCTTTGTTACACACACACACACACACACACACACACACACACACAATTATTAAGTAAAATTTTAAAAAGACACAAAATTATTTAAAAAGAAAAAGAATGGTATACTCTGTGGTTCTAAAGAGATTGACAGACCTTTTAGCATCCCTCCGCTTTCCTTGTCAGGAAGTCTTGAAAGATTTGAAGATGTGTAACGGGTATATTGTTGATCTCCAAGAAGGCTGGTGCTCTATGACATCCCATTTACCATACTTTTTTTTTTTAACTGCTAGGGGTTGATCCCATGCCTCAAACACTCTTCTTGGGTGTTTTAGTTTTCTGACTTGTTATCTGACTTGGGTAACTGAGGCTAGAAGGGGTTGATTCTGTTCACAGCTCCAAACTGTTGCTCATCATGGTAGGAGAGTGACAGCAGCATGAGGAGTCCAGGGGCTGTTCACATCCTGGCAGGAACAGACAGCAGGGACCAGGGCCACATGCTCGCTCGCTCCTTGCCCACTTGCCCAGCTAATTCTTTCCATCTTTATCCACTTGACCAGTTGGTCCCACCCACTATGAGCTGGGCTTTCTCACATCAATTATGCAATCAAGACACTCTCCTACAGGCTTGCTCAGAGGCCTTCCTTCACGAGATAATTCCTCATAGGTGCACCCAGAGACCCACTTCCTAGGTGTCAAGTTGACAGATGAGACTCGCCACCACACCAGGCAAGCACTCTACCTGGGAGAGCTGTATCCCTAGTCTCCCTGTTCCCCTTTCTGTTGAGACAGGGTCTTGATAACTTGTTGTCTGGCCTTGAACTTTCAGTCCTCCTGCCTCAGGAAGAGAAGGGAGGAGATTACAGACCTGCACCACCAGGTCTTCCTTCTGTACTTTATGTTAATGTATAGTAATTGTTCAAAAATTGGAAAAAAAAAGTTGGAATGGTTTCTCTTTTTATGCTTAGGACACTTGAGATGATAGATAGAGAAGGCCTCCTTCCCTCCCTTCTTCCCACTTTTCCTCCCTCCTTTCCTTCCTTACCCCCCTCCCCCTTTTTGAAGATAAGGTCTCATGTTGTCAGTTCTCACTCATGATGAAGCCTAGGCTGGCCTTGAACTTGTGGTATTTCTTCTGCCTCAACCTCTCAAGTCTTGGGTAATCTTGTACTACCATGTCCAGCTGAGGAATGCCTTTGCAAAGGGGGAAGTTCTTTATAGTGTAAATACCAGGCAGGACTTATGCCTCCCTTCACTGAGCATGTCTCGGGTATCTTCCACCTAGTAGGCCAACAAAAGTGATAATGGAGGGTCACCTGCATAGAGTCTGCAAGACTGGACATCACTCTACAGAATGCTTAGGTCAGGCCGACACCAGGGAATGCAGGAGAACTGCTGATGGTCCTGCAGCCGTGGCCACTGTTGCTCCACAGCTGATGGACAGTTCTGGGCGCGTCTGTGCTCGAGGTGTGGACAGCTGCTCCCTTGCATCTCGATCCTTCTCTGCATTGGCAAGACGGGCAGGGCACATTGCCTTCCCTTTCTTGTCCAGAGTAGGGATCTGGATCCTTGGAGGCTGCTATGCCTTTCTGCCTGGGACCTGGCTTTGAGCTCAGATGACCAGAGGAGCTAGCCGAGGAGTGGGGGGTCTGTGTCCTGAAGGGAGCGACCCTCTCTGTACCTGTTGATGGCGCCATGTGAGTCCACTGAGGTCAGATAATGAGTACTTCTACAGAAAGCTAAAAATCCAGATGTAAGCAGTGAGCGAAGATGTTGAGCGTGGATGAACTAAAGCCATACAAGGCGCCACTAGGAGGCCTGGTGGTCAGCTCTGTGCTCATCGTGGATCACGGAGATCACCTGGTCTAGGAAGCCCTATCTTCTTCAATCTGTATGTGTGTGTGTGTGTGTGTGTGTGTGTGTGTGTGTGTGTGCATATTCACATGTGTATTGGCTCTAGAACACTCCCTCTGTGGGTGTCAGCCCTCTGCATGCCTTTGAAGGTTGACAGGGCCTCTCAGCTCCTGTCTATTCCTTTTACTTGGCTAGCTTCTGTTCTGTCTTTGAGATTCAGGTCAGTTATTGCCTGCTCTGGAAAGCCTAGACCAACCAGCTCCCTTCCCCTCCCCTCCTCTTCCCTCCTTTCCCTTCCCCTCCTCTTCCTCCCCCTCCCTTCTCCTCCCCTTTGCTTCTTCTTCCTCCTACATGTGTATTGTAATCCAGGCTGATGAACTCACTATGTAGCCAAAGATGACCTTGAACTCCCAGTCCTGCTGCTTCTACCTTTGGAATGTTGGGATTCAGGCTGGCACCACCATGCCTGGTTTTTGTGGTGCTGGGAATCAGACCTTGGTCAAGCACTGTTACCAACTGAGCTGCACCCCCAGGCCACAGGCCTGTCTGTTTTCTAGCTGTGCTAGATCTGGTAATGCCTCTGTTTTAATTTCCTTTCTGTGGAAGATGGACGGGCTTACAGTGCCTACTTCACTGGGTCACTGGGAGGACCAGGTGGGGTTGTGGACAGGTACTTTCTCTAAGATGGAGCTGTCTCTGATTCAGGCTTGCTAAGGGCATTTGCTCATCTGAGGAAGTGATGAGAAAGGACTCACGTATACTCCAGCTTGGGGTGAGGATGGGGGGTTGGCACCACCATTAGATCATGTAGCTGTGAATCTGTCTCCTTGAATTCTGTGTGAGGATCTGATGTTACCACGATACTGTGGGGCTGTGGATTTGTCTCCTTGAGTTCTATATGTTCAACAATAAGCCCAAACTGGAAATAACTCAGATCTTCCAATGGCTTCATGAATGGTTAAACAGATTGATGTGTAATGGAATACTAAGCAGCAGCAAAGAAGAACAATCGACTGATACATTTGCCAATTTGAATGGTTCTCAGAGAAATGCTATAGAAGGGAAAAAAGTCACCCCCCCCTCAAGGATTCTGCTATCTGGTTCTATTTATATATTGTTTGAACAAAAGCCTAAAGACAGAGAATGGATTAGTGCCAAGGGCAGGGTCATGGGTACATTTGGGGGTACTCAGGAGGGTTGGGAGATGTCAAGGAGGAGTATTTGTGGTGGGGGAACTGTTTGAGTCACTACTGTGCAGGTTTTGCCTTGATAGAACTGCATAAGAGGAAACACACACAAACAAGTCTCTAACACAGGGCAATCAGGTTCTGGGTTGAATGACTGCTAGCTGGATAAGCCGAGTACTGCATACTGGGATCTCTGTGTATTTGTTACAATGCATGAGTATCTATAATGATCTCAAAACAAATAGTTAATTATAAAAGGATTGCTAGGCTATTTGTTTATTTATTTCTACTGTGCTAGAGATGAGCCCAGGGTTTCATGCTTGCTAGGCAAGTGTTCTACCTCAGATCTTAGCCCCAAGTCTTCCTCTTTTCCTCCTCCCTTCCTTTCTTCCTCTCTCTCTTCCTCCTTTTCTTTTGTTTCTCACAAAAGAATACTCTCCCACTCCTGCGTCTTTTAAAATTGGCTCATGCTCACGAAGAGCTTGAAATCAGCTCTTGTAGTCCAGATAGATCGGAGACTCCGGATCTTCCGGCCTCAACCTTCCCAAGGAGCAGGAAGTGCGTGCGGCTGCCAACCTTGGCAGTTACAAAGTATTTCACACAAAATTCACCATGAAACCAAAGCAAAGGCCACCAAGCCAGCCAACTTGTGTTGTGCTGAGCCTCGTCACTAGATTATTAACAACTGAGATCGCATCCTCTGAGACCCCTTGGAACATTTGTCCTCTGACATTGCTGGGTCACCTCTTTCCCCATCTACTGGCTTGCGCTCCTGTTTTAGGGCTGGCCAGATGGGAGGACCACTCTGACCTTGACCTGAGGGTCTGGGCTGAAGATGACACTGGTTTTTGGCCTCTGGAGGAGAGACGCTGTGGAAGGAGAATCAGGGAGGCAGAGGACCCAGGATTTCCACAGTCACTTCCTCGAGTCAGGCTCTCCTGACTTGGAGATAGCAAGTGTTTCTGCAGTGCCTAGATATGACCAAGGCCACAGCCTGCCTTTACCTCTCCTCACCTCTCCATCCCTTCCCATCTCTCCATCTCTTCTCACCTCTCCATTCCTCTTCACTGCTCCATCTCTTCCTTTCTTCACTGTTCAGTGTGTAACTCTCTTGGCTTGCTCTGTTATTCCTCGAATGTCCTGGGAGTTCTGGGAGCAGACAGAGCATTTGTTGGCTGGGAAACAGACTCAGAAAGGATCAAGTGACTGTCCCAAGGCCCCTTGTTGGTCCGGCAGAGAACCCCGAGGTCTGTGCCAACTTGAAGACCTGTTCGTTTTAACTTTGAGAGCAAGAAGAGCATCCTATACCTGTTGCAGTTTCTCCCAAGGAGGGAGACGCAGCTAAATTTCTAAAAGGTCATAGTAGTTCAGCCATTATTAAACATTTTGATCTTGAAGCCACTTTGTCCCTTCATATGGAGGGGCCTGAAGATCTTTTGTCTATGTGGATTGTTTATTTTTTTTTCTGTTTTTTGATACATGGTTTCACTCTGTAGCTCAGGCTGGCCTCACAGGAACTTTCCATCTCAGCCACTCCAGGGCTGGAATTATAGGTGGAACCATCATGTACTTATGTGGATTTTTACCCATTGATATTTATCATATAAATGAATACCAAGAAATTTAAAAATAGTATCAATTCTTTTTAAATGATAAACAATACATAACGTTTTAATGGAAAGCATTTTCTAAAAGCAAATCAGGAGAGAGGCATTGCTTTCAAAATTCTGCACATCTTTTCGGTTGGGCTTGACAGCTGATTCTCTGTTTATTTCCTTGTGAACCTGCTGCCGTGTCACCTGTTACAGCGTGACGCATACACCATTGCATAGTGACATGTGAGTGGGTGAGGTTAATGGAATAGCCCTGTCCTTATGCAAATAGTTCTGACTATGAAGTTCTTGAAGGGGTCTCTGGGATTTTCCCAGGCCACAGTAGTACCTTCTGCCCTCTGGTTTCCTTTGCGCTTCTCTCTCCTTCCTATCTCCATAACAATGTACATTTCATAATGAGCAAAGTCAGAGGCTTATTCAGAAGCGCCAGCTGTTCTTGTCACTGAAGGCTTGGCTTCTATTTTTGTGTGTGTGTGCGTGCGTGCACTCGCACATGTGTGCGCAGGGTCAGACGGTGTGGGGGTGTTGGTCCTCACCTTCTGACTTGCTGGAGACAGGCTCTTGTCCACTAGAGCTTATGATCCTCAAGTCTCTGGGATTTTCCTGTCTCTGCTTCCCAGTGCTGGGGTTACAGATGCATGCTACTGTGTCTGAACCTATGTGGGTTCTGAGGATCTGAACTCAGGTCCTGATGCGTGTGCATCCGGGGCTTTACTCACTGAGCACCTAAATTCCCCAGCTCTTGACTTCTAGACTGATGGTTCTGTCTCTATTTCCCTGGGCTCTGTGAGTGACACCCCCTCCCCCGCCTTGAGCCCCAGGTACTCTCTGGTTCCAATGTGCACTCTTTTCAAGTAGGGGTATATTTGTACAAGAAAGATGCCAGGATATAGTTATGCAGATGCTGCTTGGAAAGTGCATCAGAACATTCTAGAACATTGAATGTGATTTCTATTTGCACATCCCATATGGTAGCTACTAGACATTGTCACTTGAATGTGACTACTACCATTATACTTTCATAGATTTAGATTTTGGCAGCTGTGTGTGGCTACTGTTGTCTTTTATTCAGCAAATCTTGCTGGTTTGTGCAGGTCACTGTAGGGAGTTGTCCTTGGAGCAATTGAGAAAAAACTTAAGAGCTTTTTTTCCTTTCATGTATGTGTGTATGAGGTGTGTTGTGTGTGCCCGTGTGGGTGTGTGCGTTAGTGCACGTGAGTGTGTGCACATATTGAGGCCCAAGAGTGATATCAGGGATCATCCTCAATAGCTCTTCCACCTTACTGTTGTGAACTTGGGTCTCTAATTGAACCCAGAACATGCCCCTAGGGCTCAGACTAGCCAGCCCCACGGGTCTGGGCTGCAGGGTGGCTTCATTAAGCTGTGGGTTTGGAGACCTGACTCTGTGTTTTCTCACCACAGGCCCCACCATGAGGCCGCAACCCCTCGGGAGCCCCCGCGCTGCCCTGGCCCCGGGCGCACCGTGCTAGCCCCAGCCAGGGCCGGGGAGGTGCAGGGCCATGGCCAGCCACGTGGACCTACTCACGGAGCTGCAGCTACTGGAGAAGGTGCCCACACTGGAGCGGCTGCGGGCCTGCGCAGAAGCGCCGGGCGCAGCAGCTGAAGACATGGGCGCAGTACGAGCAGGACCTGCAGCACCGCAAGCGCAAGCATGAGCGGAAGCGCAGTGCGGGCGGCCGCCGCAAGAAGGTGTCCTTCGAGGCCAGCGTGGCGCTGCTTGAGGCCTCGCTGCGCAACGACGCCGAGGAAGGTAGGCAGCCGCCCTCCACTTCAGGGTGTGCCCAGAGGTGTGCCTTCCTTGGGTCCTGTGCAGACAGTCCCACCCGTGTCCCCAAGGAAGGGATCTCTCTCTCTCTCTCTCTCTCTCTCTCTCTCTCTCGCTCCCCCTCCCTTCTTTTCCCTCCCTCCCTCCCTGCCTCCTGAGAGGGTCTCATGTAGCCCAAGCTGGTCCCTCACTTGCCGTGCAGCTGAGGACAACCTTGAGGGTCTGATCCTTCGGCCTCCATCTCTGACCTGCGCCACCACTACCCACCACTACCACCTTCCAGGCCCCTCCCAGCCCCCCAAGCTTTGGCTTTATCTCAGGCTTTTGTTTTTGGAAAGAGGATTGCAGCCTTCCGGCTAATCAGTAATCAATACCGTATGAAGTTCCCTTCTCTCCCACAAATATTCAGGGACAGTCTCTTCCCCGCACTGTTGATGGAACATGACATGTGGGCGAGGGTGTTCTGTTTCTTAAACCTTCCTCTGTGTGCTCCTCCCTGGGCCCCGCGATGCTGCTCTGATTTCTTCCTCTGCTCCATGCTGGGGATGGAATTGGGGGTCTTGGACCTGTGAGCAAGCTCTGTACCTCTGAGCCAAGACCCAGTCCTGCTCTGCCTTCCTTTACTTCAGGGTCCCCAGTGGAGGGTGGGTAAGGGATGGACCTGAAAGCAGACTCCCTGGATCTGAGTCTGGCTTGGCAGGTCCCCGTGTGACCCGGAGACAGGTGAGTCCCCTACACTCTGTCCTTAATGTCTACTTCCATAGAATGAGAGCGATGATGGAAGCTGCTGGAAGGACTAGTGTGAATACCAGTTTAGCTGTTTACCTGTGTGTTAATTGAGGTGGAGTCTCAAGTGGCCCAGGCTGGCCTTGAATTCACTATATAACTGAATGGCCTTCAACTCCTGATCTGCCTGGCCCTGCCTCCCAAGAGCTGGGATGACAAGCGTGCATCAGCATACCTGGGTTACTAATTTATTTTGTCTGCGTGTATGTACAAGACAGTGCTTGACCATGTGTGCCTGTGGAGGCCCAGGGGCGACATCAGGAATCATTCTGGATTGCTCCATCTTCTTATTACTTCACTCTGGGGTTTCTAGCTCTCCCTTCTACTACCATATCAGCTGGGCATTTTTTACGTGGGATCTGGGAATCCAAACTCGAGTCTTTCTTCTTTCGAGGAAAAAGTTTTAACTGCTGAGCCATATGTTCAACTACACTAACGTTTTAATATCACTAATACCTTTTCTTCATTAACATCATAGCTTATGTTATTGCATTGTGACAGTTAATTGTAGGTGCCAACTTGACAATTGAAGGTTGAGCCTTTGGGCAGGTCTGTGAAGAGCTGTTTCTTCAGAACAAGCCCTGAGCAAGTTTGTGGAAGATTATCTAATTGACATGGGAGACCCATCCCATAGTGGGCGGGACCATTTCCTAGACAGGTGGATAAGAAAGAGACAGTGGGTCTAGTATTTTGATATAGTCATAAGTGGGAAAGAAGACCCCCTCTCTCTGCTCTTCCTGCGAATCAGGAGAGGCCAGTGGTCCTTCGCTCCTGATGTTGGTGTAAACTTTGTTGCCAGGCTGATGAGCCGTAACCACAGCATCTTTGTGGAGATAGAGAGAGCAAGAAGCAAACCTTTGTCCCCTGTAGTGTATCTTCCTCCAGCAAGGCTCTGTCTCCTAAAGGTGCCACAGCTTTCCTGTGATAGTTTAGACACAGATGTCAATTTGATGGCTTCAGGCTGAGCTCTGGTTACATCTGTGAGGAATTGATAGTCAAGGAAACCCTAAGTAACCTTGAGAGAGATGGTCTAACTGAAGGGAAAACTCAGCCCTTGGGGTGGGACTATTCCCTGGTTAGGTTGATAAGATGTGGGGAGCTAGTATAATAATTACTCTTAACTGTTGCTATGAGAGAGCATTCAAAGTCAAACAACTTAAGGGAGAAAGGGAGATTTATTCAGCTTACAGTTCCAGAGGAGAGAAGCAGACTTTCATGGCAGAGGTGACATGGTGGCTGAAGCTGACAGGCTAAGTCACTCCCATCCATATAGCTGAAGTCTGGAGATTCCTGGAGAGTCTCTCTTCTTCCCAGTCTCCTGTTCTGTGGTTCCTTTTATCTGGTCCACTACTGGGAGGTTCTAGTGAGATCTAGGGAGGTTCCAATTGGATCTAGGGCTGATCTTTGTATTATCCAGATAATCTCTTCAGGTGGTCCAAATGATCTCAGTTAATGCCAGGTGTATCACGTTGACACCCAGGATTAACCACCACAGGTAGTGTAACCAGTGAATTCCATGAGCGTGAGCCCGCTGCCATTCTTTAGCTGGTGCAGTGAGTTGGCATTCTTCGGCATTCTTGAGCGGACTTGTTGTCTGGCAAATGAGGTCTGCCCCTCTCTCAGTAGTCCTGTGAATACGGTGTGGCCAGTTCTCTCGGGCCCCTAGTATTAGTATGAGTGGCCCTGCTAAGCCAGACTAAGAACTGTAGACTGGACAAATCATAAGCCAAAATAAAGCCTTCTTGTTCCCATGAGCCGTTTTGTTGTGAATTTATCAGCAACACGCATTCAACACGCAGGTGCAGGCAACACTTCCCAACATTAACATCAGCTCAGGATTAAAATACATGAGCCTGTGGGTGACAACTCACATTCAAACTGTGACGCTCTGGAAGTCCCAAATCTAAAGTGCACTAAAATATGGAAAAACCTGGGAGCCTACATGATGCCCTAAATAGAAGTTGTCACACCTGACCTTATGTGTTGAGTGACAGTTGAAATAAAAGGGAGCCTGAAGTTCCCTTTGAGTCGGCAAGATGGCTCAGCAGGTCAAGACACTTGCTGCAAAGCCTCCTGAATCCTTAGAATCTACAGGGCGGAGGGAGAGAGCTGACTTCCACAGGTGGGCCTCCTGCTTCCACACGTGCACATGCATGCAAGTACAGGCACATGGCGCACACACACCATCAATAAATGAAGATGTAAAGGGGGGAAAAAGAAACTGCCTCCAGCCTGTGTGTAGTAAATATATATGTGAAGACTTGGGTTCCATTTGACATAACTCATCCCATATTTTTCAGAGTGTTTTGAACTAAGAAGTAAAATCCCAAATCTCAAACTCATCTGGTCCCAAACCCTTCTGATAAGAGGTCATCAGCCTGCATTTACCTTGTCCGCAGGTTCTAGAATGTTCTGCAAGCATCATTCTGTTTCCAGCCTGGTGACACAGGGTTCTAGGCAGTGAGCCAGAGAAGCACATGCCCAGACCCACTGAGCTGCAGACAGCTCAGCTGAGAGCAGGTGAGTCCCCTGAGAGGCATGATGGCTCAGGCTGGGGGTGCTGCCCCCTCCACTCCCCAACTCTCCCTGACATACTGGCTGGCCCCCTCCCTTCAGGGGGTGGTTGGCTCGTCATGAGGTCTAATTTTAGCTGGAGGCGGAGTTCACCTGCTGTCTCTCCTCACTCCTCTGTTACTAATTCTTCCCTGACAACCTCCTTTTCTGTCCCAGGACTTAGTGAGGCTGTGCAGGCTGACTGTGTGCTTCCGAACACTCAGACAGGAGACAGCGCCTCCCCAGCTCCCACCAGCCTCCACTCCTGGCTGACTGACAAGTGCTCTGGTTAGAAAAAGCACTCCATTCGATGTCAAGGATACTGCCCCATCCCATCCCTGGCCTGAGACCTTGAGTAGCTGTCTCAGCTCTCTGGATCTGGGTTTTAATAATTTTTAATTGGATCTATATCATGGCATCTCCAAGAGGATAAGGCAGGAACTAGGAAAGATCCTGGACATGGTCATCACATAGGTTGGTTGGTTGGTACATGCTGGCCTAGCAGGCACAAGGCCCTGGGTTTGAACCCCAGTATGGCTTAACCAGATTTGGTGGGAGCTTCTGTAGTCCTATCATTCAAGAGGTGGAGGGAGGAGGGTCAGGAGTTCAAGGTCACCTGTGGCAATGTAGCAAGTTCCAGACTGTCCTAGGCTACATGAGACCTTGTTTAAAAAATAAACAAAAAGATTCTAGACCTGATAGCTCTTTGAAAAGCTACCCTGAGCTCTCTAAGAGAACAGTGGTAATTTTAACAAATTTCCTCTTTGAATTTTTTTAACAGACTTCAATTTTTTAATTTAATTTAAAATTTTTCTTTCATGTATATATATCTGCAGTGTGTGTGTGTGTGTGTGTGTGTGTGTATTGCATGTGGGTAGGTACACATATGTATGTGATTGGTAATTGTACACCGGTGCACTTGAGTTGGTGTACCTGTAGAGGCCCACGGGTGATGCTGGGAATCATCCTCGATTACTGTCGCACTTTCCGTCGTGAGTCTGAGTCAAGACTAGCCTTGCCAGCCAGCTTGACTTGGGGATTCCCAGGCTCTGCCTTCTAGGGCCAGAATGACAAACCACTGTCATTTTGCATCTGACATTTATACACGGGGTCTGGGATCTGAACTCAGGTCCTTCGGCTTACAGGGCAGAGGTTTTTTTTTTTTTTTATTAAAAATTTAATTATACATTTTAAAATTTTTTTACCAGTTCCCTCCCTCCTCCCTCCTCCCCCTGAACCCTCTCCTCCTCCTCCTCTCCCTCCCCATTCCCCAGTGCCTCCCCCCCCAATTCCCAGAGAGTCCTTCATTGTATACGCCTAACTCTCCACTGGGTCCTTCTCTCCGATGACATATAAGGACCCAGTGGCATTTCCATAAGCCCTTTCTCTTGTTCCCCTTAAGCATAGGATCACTACTATGGCTGTCAATCCCTTGCCTCCAGGGATCTCGGTGCCCTTAACAGATGCTAGACTTTATGAGGGAAACAGTGCACTGGACATTGCGCAGGGCATGCAAAGTCCCATTATGATTGCTTTGGCCCCAACTATTGTTGAGCAGGGCAGAGGTTTTAACCACTGAATCATCTCTGCAGTCCAGACTTTAGTATTTTCAATAAATTAAATAGATACAGACACAGTCTAGTGAAAATAAGGCTACACAGAGATTGCAGGTTGTGAAGTTGTAGGTTCCCTTGCTGTTTCCAGACCTTCTTTCCTTTTCCTTCTTTCTACCACCGAGACTTGCTGGCTTGTCATGATTTCCCCTTGTGGACTTGGGATAACACAGAGTTAGGTGCTTTTTGAAGCTTTAAATGAGTAATGAGATCCCAGAATCCCGGACACACTATTCTAGGTTTTTTTCTCCCACCCAATCTTATGTCTAGGAGATATTGGTTTCGTTTTGTTTTAATGTGGGACCTGGGATCCGAACTCAAAACCTTCTGCTTGTGAGACAGAGTCACAACCCCTGAGCCATCTCTCCAGGCCCATATCTAGGAGATATTTTCTTGCCGGACACATACAGCACAAGAGGTCTGCAACGGCCTATTTAAATGCAGTGCAGTGGTCTGTTTGGTTTGCATCAGAATTGTCCAATGGTTTCTTATTGATGGCCAGGAGGTTTCCTAGTGATTTCCTTTTTATTTGGAGACCGTTTGTGTATGTGTCTGAGTATTTGTCTAGGACAAATGTAGAATAAGGGGCGAGCTATTCACTTTGAATGAGAAAAGTACCCAACCTTGTGGTTTGGTCTCCCTGGCTCTCGGGGACTGTTAGGTGGCGCTGGAGGACGTGGCTTGGGGTGTGGATGGAGCGAGGGGCCTCTGGGATCCACAGGTGGCTGTGCTGGGGATGGAGCATATTTACTGGCAGCTTGACAGAGCCCTCGGCTCCCAGCTGGCGGGGTGGAGGGACCGGGTGGGGAAATGGCTCCTGCTTGCTGGGGGAGCTAGTGCTTGAGAAGTTGCTGGAGTGTTAGCTCACAGTGGCGTGGGAGCATGGGGTGGCAGCTCCTCCGCTCTCCTGAGCTCATAGCATCCTCTGAGTCAACCTCCCTCCCCCACCTGCAGTGGGGGCGTGTGTGTGTGTGTGTGTGTGTGTGTGTGTGTGTGTGTGTGTGTGTGTGTATCTGCGTGCACGTGTGTTCCCCAGAGACAGGCAGCCCTAGAGAACTCACCATATTTCCTTCTCTCCCTTCCTTGCATTGCCGTTAGTCAGTGTCCTTGACTTTGCACCTCCTGAGCCCCACATCACTGCTCCCCACCTTCAGTTCCTGTCGTGGTTTGAGTGCGAGTTGTCCCCCACAGGCTCACGTATTTGAATCCTTGGCTGGTGCTAATGTTTGGGGAGGTTGTGGAGCCTTGTTGGATGGAGGCAGATCGCAGGACAGGCCCTGAGGTTCAGCAGCCAGTCCTCCTCCCAGTCGGCCTCTGGCTGTCTCTGCCTCCACGATGATGATGATGGAGACCTGAACCACTCCCGCTTCTGCTGCTTGCCACGCCTTTTTGGCCCTCATGGACTATAGCTCCTCTGGATCTGTAAGCCAAATAAACCTCCTTTCTCATACCTTGTATGAGAATTTTGTCTCACAGTAACAGAAAGAAAGATAATTGCAGCATTTCTCCTCCTTCCTCCCCTCCATGTCCATCCTTGCTCCCTGGCTTCCCCAGCCACTTAGTTCTCTTGCACCCCCATATGTGTATGTGATTCCCTCAGCTGAGGCCCTTTCTCTGAACTTCTTTAGTTTAGTTTGGATCCACATGTGGAGCCATCTCCAAGCCTCTGGGGACTTATCAGTTCTGTAGAAACTCAGTACCTGACTGACAGACAGTTCTTGGGAGACAGCGTGGTGTCAGCACTAGGACTGCAGAAGGCTTTATTCTCTAGGTTAAACCCCGGCTCTGCCTTTGGCTAGCTGTGCACTTTGGGGGGCACTTACTAAACTTCTTGCCTCAAGTTCTCCTTATGTAAAGCTGCCGACTGGCTCCATTGAGCTGGGGAGTGTTGGAGAGGTGCAGTAAGAAGTGGACAGTGTTGCTTTCTTCTGCATTTGCACAACCACTCCTAAGGAAATACTCTGCTTATTACCGCCATGGCTACTTACCAGGTGCGGCTTGCACCAGGCGCCTGCCTTACTCGTCCCACCTCAGCTGATCCTCAAGGAAGCTCTCTGAAGCGGGATAGGCAAAATTCAATTTTGGAAAAACAACTTGGTATTTAATTTACATATCATAAGGTTTGCCCATTTTAACTGTAAAAGTTTTCTGTGAAATGACAGAGTTGTACACCTGTCTTGCAGCTCAATTTTAGAACATTAAAAAAAATTAAAGATCTTGGGCTGGAGAGATGACTCAGGGGCGAAGCTATTGCTTCCAAACCAAAAAGACCTGAGTTCATATCCCAGATCCCACATAAAAACACCAGGCAGAAATGGGGGTGGTGGCTTGCACTTCTGCCCTAGAAGGTGGAGCCTGGGAAACCCTAGAGCAAAGCAGTAAGGAGGTAGAGCAATTGGGATGATTCCTGATGTCACCCTTGGGCCTCCACAGGCACAGACACTCAAGTGTCCAGATATATATATATATATATATATATATCACACAAAGAAAAAATTAAAAGTCTTCCTTCGTCCCTCCCTCCCTCCGTCTTTCCCTCCCTGCTTCCCTCCCTCCCTCTCTCCCCCCTTCTTCCTCCTTCCTCCTTCTTTGTGTTAGGGGAAAGAGAGTACAGGTGTCATGGTGTTCCTTCTGAGGTGGCTTCTTTGGCCCAGAGGGTACTGATCACGTGGTACACTTCTGTGGAGGTCAGAGGACAGCCTTGTAGAATCAGTTTTTTCTTTCTACCTTCACATGGGGCCGGAGATCACACTCAGGTGTTCAGATTTGTCTAGAGTGCCTTTACTCACTGGCCTAGTCTTGGGGTGTTTCTGTCACCATCTGTCCCTGCTGGCATGCTCAGGTCCCACTCCCAGCCCCAGGCAAGTACTTACCCACTTCTAGCCCCCCTGCCCTAGACTTTTGAAATTGGCACTTACATGGTATCCTTCCATGTATGATTTGTGTGCGCGTGTGTGATCAGCTTCTCTCGTGTAGAAGACCGTTCTCGAGGCTGTAGTGTATGCGAGTGCCTGCTCTTGTGTTCCACACTTGTAGTGTTTCACAGTGTAGACTTCCCACCAAGTTGCTTGATTGACCAGGAGCTGACCATGTAAGCTGTTGCCATTTTGGATTTGATGGTCAGTGCTGTTAAGACCACACATGGGGCCGAGGAGATGCACAGAGGTTAAAGTCTTTGCCTCTGAAGCAAAAGAACCCGAGTTTGGATCTCCAGATCCTACACAAAAAGGCTGGGTGGATATGGCCTGTGGCCTACAATTCTAGCCCTGGATGTTGGAGCCTGGGAAACCCCAGAACAGAGCAATAAGGAGATAGAGCAATCCAGGATGGTTTCCAGTGTCATCCATGGATCTCCATGGGCACAGACACTCAAGTGCCCTTTTCTACACATGCACATATGCACTCACATATGCTCGTGTACTCCCCCCCCCAAATAATAATAAAATACATGGACTCTGTGGGAGATGGCTCTATGGGGAAAATCCTGCTGCTTAATTAAGCATGAGCACGTGAGTTCAGTCCCAGCACCCACATAAAACAGAGCACGTTTTTGTGTGTCTGGAACCTTGGTGCTGGGGTGGGGGTGGGGCAGAGACAGGAGGATCCCAGATTACTGGTCAGCAAGTCTAGCCAGTGGGTGAGTGTTGTGTTCAGTGAGACCCTGTCTGAAAAGGTAAGGTGGAGCATGATAAAGGAAGACATTGGAAGCCAGCCTTTGGCCTATACGTGCACAACATAGAGAGAGAGAGAGAGAGAGAGAGAGAACATACATGTGTAGTTCTTTTACAGACATTTGTCCATCCTTTTTGGGGTGGTTACCTCAGCAAGGAGGTGCTGGCTGCATGGCACACTGCGGTAATTTCCCAGAAGCCCATTTGGGAGCACAGCTCCCAGGTACTACGGTCTCATGGAATTTAAGTGTCAGACCCAGGGCGTGAGTTCAGATCAAAGGTCTCCAAGGATGCCCTGGGGACTCCTGCTTTTGGATTTCCCCTGTGATCTTCCCTCCCGTGGGCCTCACGGATCCTGGTGTTTCTGCTGGTCATGAGCCTTGACTTTGGGGACCTCCAGATGAGCCCCTCATCCCTAGCCATTGCTTCTTCTCAGGGCCGCAATTGCCCAGCCTGTTTGAAAACCACCAATGCATGTCGTTAGGGCTGCTGTCCATGCTTTAGAATGTAGAGGGCTCTCTTCATCGAAACTGTTCACATTCAAGCAAGTGTTTGAGTGATTCTTCACAACTCCAACTCTGCAAGTGTTATTCTTCCAGTATAGGTTTTCAGACTTGCTTCTTGAGCAATGGAAACTTAATGAGACACTAGGCAGAAAATGCACAGGTAAAAATGGACAGAGGAGCTTTTCTAGCCAAGGTTAGCTGGGGGCCCAAGACTCTCATCCATGCAGCCCTGAACACCTCCCCTGGCTCAGGTGTCCATGGAGACAACCTGGGTAGGCTTCGCAGGGGGCCCTCAGACCACTGACTCATCTACAGTAAACAGCTGTGACTTTCACTTTTGGTCATTTTGAAAAGGAAAGTTTCTTTTTCTTGTCATGAAAGCGATGTCTCCTAAGAAAAGATTCTGAAAGGACAGACACGTTTGACATTAGATGGTGAAGGTTACTCACTGAACAGCATCAGCCATGGAGCATATTTTGTTCTTTTTACACCCAGGAAACAAATGGTGCTTCCCTGTTGGAGGGTAAATTAGGGGCAGGTCACAAAAGCACTGGGGGCAGTGTCCTCCCCACCCCTGTGATCTCAGAATTTCTGTTTCCTCAAAAACTGAGAGCTCCCCAAAGCATTCCTTTAACTTTCTGTTACCAGTGCCTACTGCATTATAAATTAAAACTGAGAGGCACACACCTGTAATCCCACACGCAGAAGTCTGAGGTAGAAGAATTGCGAATTTGAGAAGGAGAAGGAGGAAGAAGAGAGGAAGAGCAGACAAAGAGGAGGGGGAGAGGAAAAAGACGAAGAAATGAAAACTGAGGGATTACCATTTCTTTGCCATTATTTGTCACACTAATTACTGCACTGCAGCAGGTTGACAGGAACGTTTACAGTCATGCACATTTTCCACGGCCTGGGACCCAGGGGCATCTGGATCCCCCATCAGGTGGGTTCATAAGGGACTGATGATCCACCACCAAGGTGTTGCTCACATGGCTCCTGACAAAGAGGCCTCAGCTCCTGCCTCCCCTCTCTGGGGGGCTACTCCAGTGAGTGTCCTGTCAGCATGACAGGTGGCTGATTTCTGCAGAGAGAGTGACAAGGGGTGGAGGAAGTCATAGTTCGCTTTATGACCTTGAAAATCACATTTTCTTTCTACTGCCTTCTGTTCTTCAGGAGTGACTGACTTGATGCAGTCCACACACCACCATGTTTCTAGTTAGTGGACATTTGCTGTTATAGTTAGGTACGGGTTCAAGCTCTGGACACATTTGTAGAGAATTAGTAGTTGCGTTAAGCCCAGAGTGAACCTATAGGAGATTGTCTAGTGGATGGGGAAGGCCCAGCCCATGGTGGGTGGAACTAGTTCCTGGACAAGTGAATAAAATGGAGGGAGCTGTTTGAGAAAGGAGGCATTTTAGTGTATACTTGGCTAGACATGCTGGTCTGGCGAGTAAGGATCATCTCATTATGTAGATTTGGTGTGTCCAGTTCTCTTGGCCTTTGGTGATGGCATATATTTTCCTGCCGAGCTGGACCAAGAGCTATACCCAGACAATCACAAGAGAAAAACCCACGTATTCCTTTAAGCCATTTGATGGTGATTTAACGGCAACCATGCAAGTGAACTGCTATAGAAGTTGATATCAGACAAGTGGGGTTTTGCTGATAAATCTGTGTGGATTTTGAATGGTTTTGTTGGATAGAGTTTGAAATGTTTGAAGATGTTGAGCCTGTGGAATACAAATAGCACTCTGCAGAGTTTAATGGGCCATTTGTATAATTGTTTAGGCCTAGTTTGTGATGAAGGGAACAAGGGCTTTGATGAAGTTGAGTTGAAAATGATGAGGAAAGGGCAGACAGCAGAGCAGCTATTGCTGTTGCTATTGAAGATATTGATATCACTGAAGAAAAACCTAGTGCTTTGCACGGGGACAGTGGAAGAAATGAATAACACTGTGGTGAAATTCCGCCCAGCTTAGAGATTCTTTTGAGAGTCAGTACAGAGAAACTGAATCAGCTGTGATTCTGTCCCATCTCCACCTGGAGGTTATGGCAGAACTTGATGTTGCAGTCTGCCTGCAGTGGTTGCTGATAAATGACCAGAACACAGCTTAAGGGAACAAGGAGTTTACTTTTTTACAATAGTCCGGTTACAATTCATAGTCCAGCTTGACAGGAGAGCACACACCAACACCAGGGCCGAGGGAACTGGCCACCATAACGGCTGAGAGATGGACAATCCTTACTTGCCAGACCAGCATGTTTGGCCAAGTATACAGAAGGATGCCCACTCTCTCAACCAGCTCTCTGTGATTTATCCAGGGCCTAATCCCACCCACCATGGGCTGGGTCTTCCCCAGCAGCTAGACAATCTCCTTCAGGTTTGCTCTGGGCTTAACTCAACCATCAACTCTCTATACCTGTGCCCAGAGCTCAAACCCTCAAGAGTCAAGTTGACACCTGTGCTTAACTATGACACTTGGCAATGTCAATTTTCTCCTACTATGTGGGCTTCCAGGGATCAAACTCAGGTAGCCAGGTTTGCAGGCGGGCTCCTCTACCTGCCAAGCCATCTCGCTGGCCCTGAGGATGTTCTTTAATTGCTCCTGCAACCACAATTGCAGTTATTCTTTGATATTACATCTATATGATACAGGAGGTAGCTTTTTACTGGTCAGTTGTACCTAATCTGAAGCCCATTTATTTCAAACTTTCCTTCAAAAACTATTCCATGCAAGAGTGCACATGTGCATGTAGACGCACAAGTACTATGGGGGTGCATGTGTAGGTCAGAAGGTAACTTCTGGGAGTTGTTTCTCTCCCTCCACCAAGGTTCTGGGGATCAAACTCAAATTGCCAGGGATGTATGGTTTGTGCCTTACCCTCTGAGCCATCTCGCTTGCTCCTCAATTTTAAGTCTTTCTTATTGGTTACGTAAGAATCTGCTGCTCCGCCGTGCATTTTGAATAGCTTTACCCAGGTGTGCTTCTTCAGCAACACGTCGCTCTGTTCCTCTGCACTGGTTCGCCAGGTTCTCCATGCCAGCCCATTTTGCTCTCATATGGAAAGTTTTGATTTCAACATGAATCTGATCAGAAAATTCTTCAGCTACCAAGAAATGCCAAGTTCCTGGTGATTATGCAAATTTTCTTCTGAATTTAGAAAGTTTGATTGCTGATGTAGCCCAACGGTAAAACATGTGGTGCGTATGAGCGAGGTCTTGGGTTCTAGCTACAGCTCAACAAAAACTGTAGCCAGTTCTGACTTCAGCCTCTTACAAGTTCAAATTGATTCTCTGGCTGCAGGAGCCCTGTGTTGGGAAAGCGCCCTTTGTTCCTTTAGAAGATGTCTTTAGGTAGCAATGGTGTTCCGTGGAGAGGAGGCCCACTTAGGACCACCTGTACAGGCACTCCGTAACAAAGCCTCAGAGGACCGCCTACTTCCGGTGTTTGTCTCATTCTGTCAAATGTGTTATTGAAAGGCAATGCACACAGGGGAGATCTAATGAGGTTCCTGCATTTGGTGGCTTTGTCAGGGACATTTTCAAGAGAAAACGAGAAAATTGCTTTCAATGGGGGGCACGGGGACGCTTGAGGACCAAAGGGCTGGTGTCACCAGGTGGATGCTGGAAGTGTGACCTTAATCTCCCATCCCAGCCAGCATCAACCCAGCGACAGACACAGGGCATGTTTGAGGGTGTACACCTTCTGAATGACGGCACAGAGTCTGGGGGGGTCACCTTGGTGTAGGGGAGCCAAGAAGGGATGGTTGCAAAGTGTGGAGCTGTTGTTATCCTCGTGCCTGAAGAGGCCAAGGTGGGGGAACCTGGAGGAGCTCTGTGGGGAAAGCTGCCTCCCGGGAGCACAGCTCCAGCCTCCTACGATGCATCTACCAAATGCCAGAAGGGGTTTGGCGTGGTCCAAGGAGGCACAGAGATGCTGGACAGGGCACATGATAACCACTGGGCTATCAGGGTCTCGCTATGTAATCCAGGCTGGTCTCAATCTCATGATCCTCCTGCCTCAACCTCTGGTGGATTTGGGGGGGAACTGAGTATGAGCTAGGATTTTAGATCTAATCTAAATTGTCCTAGCTGCTCAGGGAAATTAGCCTGTAGGCGTCTGTTATCACAGAGTGGCAAAGTCCCACAGGAAGCCATCAAAGCCACTCAAGGGGGGGGTCAGCGGGTCAGTGGGGCAGTGGCAGCAGTTAGCAGGGGGAACGCGGAGGTCTGCGTACCAGGTCAATCAAGGATGGAGAACTCCTATGCAGATTATAGTTCGCGTTCTCTCTCTTTCTCTTTCTCTCTCTCTCTCCTGTGTTTCATAGCCCAGGCTGGACTCAGACACAACCCTTCTGTTCACTTCCTGATTACATGTGTGCTACCCCAACCAGCTGCCTAGCATTCTGTTCTGAAACAGGGAAGATTGGGGTAAAGGAGAGGTGGAGATTTGGAGAGAATCAGGGATTCTGGACAATGGCCCAAGATACTTTCTCTTATGTAACTCAGTGGCATTCGTGTGGCGGCAGATGAACCCGGGAACAGGACTTGGGAGGGCAGCGCTGCCAGCACCAGTTGAGTCTTTCCAAGCCAGGGGGCTCTGGGAGACCATCTGAGCAGCAAGGATGGATACTGCACAGGAAGGTTCCAAGAGCGAACCCCATGTCTCAGTGTATGCACCTCCAAGCCAGGGGTTAGAGAGCCAAGGCAACTAAGAATCACCTGGTAGAGAGGTGGGAAGAAAAGTTGGGTATCTCAGAAGCCAGGCACCGAGTCTTCTTAGAAGGGAAAGAGTAGCGACCAAGGCAAAAGCTGCTAAAGGGACAAATGCTGTATCAAAGAGAGTCTTTGAAGACAGAGTTTTAAAAGTATAGATTGACATTTTTACTATGATTGTCACAGTGAGACTTGGAAACCAAGCCTTACTCAGCTATCTTCAGCTCCTCCTCCTTCACTCTCCCTCATCTTCATTTTCTTCTTCTCTTCTTCCTCTTCTTCTTCCATTTCTTCCTCCTCCCCCTCCTCCTATAATGTATTCAGTCATATTCAATCCCTGGAATTTCTTGTCAATCTCTCGAGTCTCTCTAATGTGTGTGAGCACACTCCCTAATTACTGTATTTGGAGTTCGTCCCCACTCGCTTTGCTGTTGTCACTTGCATGGTAGGACTAGTGAAGGAAAGCACATGGCCATCACTTGGGTTCTTGACCTAGGGTAGATTCCTAGAGGTGTGTTGGAGGTGAGGATACAAACGTGCAGTGCTTCCAGCACAGTAACACCAGAAGCACACACCTGGTCCACATACCTGGTCCGCCTCACTCCTTCCTTCTGCATACATGCTGCACGACCACCAAGCACACGCTCAGCACCCAGTGAACAGGCCCAGTCGTGGTGTAAGACAGATGTCTGAGGTCAGGTCCCTGTTCACAAGCTTACTGGTCACTTCTGATTACTTGCTTTCTCTGAGTTGTCCATTTTTCTTAATCTGTTTTTCCTGCTAGTGCACATCTTATCCTTACCAAGTATAACAGCTGCTCTTGCTTGGGGCACGGAATTGACAAAGACACAGATGTGAAGTTGGTTGTCACATGTAGTTCATATGGTTTCTGTACTGTGTGCATGCATGTATTTGCTTTTGTATTTTGTTAATGGCATTGTTTTACGGTACTGGCACTGAACCCAGAACTTCTTGCATGCCAAGCAAGCACTTTACCACCGAGCCTCACCATAAGCTATGTTTATAGTGTGTTTTTTTAAATGCCTCGAAGTTCTTAAATTCTGCAATAAAACCTTCTAGTGTTTACTTCTTCCCTTTTACTTTGTTCCTTTCTTTTAATCTTTAAAATTTTTTTTTTTTTTTTTTTACTTATTCAATTGTGCATGTGTGTGCGCGCGTGTGCGTGTGTGTAGAACCACGGGCGAATTCAGGAACCACCATGGACCGCCTCCACTTTGTTTACTCTGCCCCATGGTTCACAGGCTCCGTCCTACCAGTACCAGAAACGCAGGCTGCCCCCACTTCTGCCTGGCGTCTATACGTGGGGTCTAGGATCCAAACTCAGGACCTTCTGCCTGCAAGGCAGAGGCTTAACCCCTGAGCCACCTCTCCAGCCCCCTCTTTTAACCTTTAAAGCAAGGGTTAGAGAACTAAGACTCGAAGCCAAATCTTCCCACTAACTGTTTTTGTAAATAAATTTTTTTATATTTTATATTACTTATTTGTGTGTGTGTGTGTGTGTGTGTGTGTGTGTGTGTGTGTGTGTGTCAGAAGGCATTGTGTGTCCCTGTGGAGGACCAAGGGTGACTTCAGGAATCATCCTGGATTGCCTTTACCTCCTCCTTGCTTCTCTCTGGGATTTCCCAGGCTCTGCCCATGAGGGCTAGAAATGCAGGCCACTACTGTTTCCATCTGTTTCTGCCTGGCGTTTTTATGTGGGACCTGGGATCAGAACTCAGGACCTTCTGCTTGCAAGATAGAGTCTTATCCCCTGAGCCATCTCTCCAGCTGGTAAATAAAGTTTTATCAGAACACAGCCACATTCGCTCATTAGCATGCCGCTGCCGTTTTCACACTGCAGTGCCGCAGTTGAGTTTTTGCCACGGAAACCATATGGTCTGAGAGAGGAAAACATTTACTCTCTTGCCCTTTAGAAAAATTCATTCTGCCTGTCAAGTCTTGCTCCGAAGCATTCCCTGGGGTTGGCAAGATGGCCCAGCACGTTAAAGGCAAGGCTGGAAAAGCGGATGACCTGACTTTGATCCCCAGAACCCACTTGGTAGAAGACAAGAATCAACTCCTAGAAGTTTTTCTCTGACCTTCACATGCATACTATGACATGTGTGCATGCACACAAATGCACACTCATGTACATTGTGATATGTGCACACCCACACATGTGCACACACTGTAAATAAACATCCTCCCATTTAAAGTGTACTCTCCCATAGCAATACTGCTAACCTGTTTTTTTTATTTTTTTTTATTATTTATTCAATTGTGCATGTGTATGTGTGTGTGTGCATGTATGTGTGTGTGTAGAATCACGGACGAATTCGGGAACCACCATGGACGCCTCCACCTCCTCCTTGTTTACTCTGCCCCGGGATTCACAGGTTCCGCCCTACCAGGACCGGAAACACAGGCCGCCCCCACTTCCGCCTGGCGTCTATACGTGGGGTCTAGGATCCGAACTCAGGACCTTCCACCTGCAAGGCAGAGGCTTAACCCCTGAGCCACCTCTCCAGCCCCATCTGTATTTTCTTATCGGTGTCTGTAACCTTATTTAAGCACATTAAATCTGTGTCTCTCTGCAGTTCATCTTATAGCAGTAAATGAAAATCTGTCTGTATTTGTCCACAATTGGCTGTCCCGTAGGTTCATGAAGCCACCTTCACACACCAGGCCACGTCCCAAGGAAGGAGCTTGTGAGCCCTTCCTTCAGTTTTGACAATCAATTTTCCAGCCTTGTGGGTGAGTTGTTTGAAAAAGCTTAAAATTTTTTTTTGTGTGTACACAAGGGCACTTTGCCTGTGGAGTCCCAAGGGTGACATCAGGAATCATCCTGGATTGTTCTACCTCCTTATTGCCTTGCTCTGGGGTTTCCTAGACTCTGCCTTTCAAGACCGGAATTGTAGGCTGCTGCCATTTCTACCTGGCATTTTTACGTGGGATCTGAGTTCCAAACTCAGGGCCTTTTGCCTATGAAGTAGAGACTATAACCCCTGAGCCATTTCCCCAGCACCAAGAAGAAATCATTCCTCACATGTCTCTTCTCTTTCAAACTCTTCTCAGTTATTTTCAGGGTTCATATAATATTTCTGACTGTTTGGGGGAACTTTTCATCCAAACTTCAGAAAAGATTGGAGTTACCAATTTGTATCAAAAGCAGTACATTTAATTTGGACCAAATTGCTCTCTTTGCCACGATGAGTGTCTCAGCAGACACAGCCCCACCCTGCTGGGGAAGCCTTTCACATCCTTTAGGAATGCTGGGGAGTCATGTTCCCCCCCCCCCCACTGAAGTCCTATTGACTTCTCAAAAGGAAAAACTTTGGGGTGTTGTGTGTTAATGCTGCTTTGAGCCACTTTCATCTCAGTCTTGGCCGTCCAGTAGGTTCTCTTGGGGTTTTCCATGTGAAAAGGAACATTGCTGGCCAGTAAGATTGTCTGATCATCCTGGCGCTTCAGTGTTCCAAGGGTCAGTCCAGTCCACGTTGGGTCTTCTCCTTTCTTTAAAAAAAAGTGTGTTTCTTTGTCTATTAGTGTGTGTGCAAGAGAGAAAGAAAGAGCGGGCACACTTGTAGTGGTCAGGAGATAGCTTTCGTGAGTTGGTTCTCTCCTTCTACTTGGTGGGCTCCAGGGATCAAGCCCAGGTTACGAGGCTTATGTGGCAGCTGATTTCCATGGAAACCTCAATGAACATCTTGCTGGCTCCTCTCTTCTCTTCTCTTTTCTTTTTAAAAAAAAAATTATTGGAATGGAGAGATGGCTTAGGAATTAAGACTGTGCCTTGCAAGCAGAAGATCCTGAGTTTGGATCCCAGGTCCCATGTAAAAAAAATGCCAGGTGGAATAAGCAGTGGCCTACAATTCCCTTCTTGGTGGGTGGAGTCTGGAAAATCCCAGAGTGAAGCAAAAAGGAGGTAGAAGCAATCCAGGATGATACCCAAAATCACCCTAAAGTTTAAAAAATAATTTTTATTGTGTGAGTGAGTGAGTGTGTGTATGTATGGGGGGGGGAGAGAAAAAAAGAGAGAGAGTGCATCCAGTGGTTTGAGGTCAGTTTTTGTGAGTGTCTGCCCTCTTTCCATCTTGTAGGCTCCAGGGATGGAACTCAGGCTGTCAGGATTGCACTGGCAACAAGCACTCCCCTCCCCCGCTGTCTCGCTGGCCTTCTTTGTAGACTTGATCCTAGCTGGAAGGCTGAGATGTGACATGTAAAGTAACTATCTATATGTGGATGGTAGCTATTCATGGATGTCCCTGTACTGATGGTTAATAAGGACACACACATGTGCTTAGTGACTCGTGGCTTTGAGACTCATGAACATGTTCTGCTTCGTGTCTTCTCCATGGTCTACTCTGGCTCCCCTCTGCCCCCAGCCTTGGGAACAAGTGGAATGTTTGTTTTTCCAACTTGGTTGATGTTATAGTTAGGCACAAGTGTCA
Organism: Typhlomys cinereus; assembly: GCA_023101885.1. Classification (NCBI taxonomy): domain Eukaryota; kingdom Metazoa; phylum Chordata; class Mammalia; order Rodentia; family Platacanthomyidae; genus Typhlomys; species Typhlomys cinereus. Next base: position 3,257,600 of record JALPQD010000196.1, read on the forward strand.
ACTTGACAGTTGAAGATTTGAGCTCTGGGCACATTTGTAGAGAATTAATGGTTGAGTTAAGCCCAAAGCAAACCTGCAGGAGATTGTCTACCTGATGGGGAAGGTCCAGCCCATGGTGGGTGGGACTAGGCCCTGGAATAAAATACTGAGAGCTGATTGAGAAAAAGTTAGCATCCTTGTGTACACTTGGCCAGACATGCTGGTCTGGCAAGTAAGGATCGTCCCTCTCTTGGCTGCTGTGTAGAATGGTGTGGCCAGTACCCTTGGCCCTGGTGTTGGTGTGAGCTCTCCTGTAAAGCTGGACTGAGAACTGTAAACAGAAAATCATAAGAGAAAATAAACCCCTTGTTCCTTTAAGCCTTTTGATGATGATTATCAGCAACCATGCTGGCGAACTGCAGCAGTTGAGTTTGTTTCTTATAGATGATCTACATTTCTGTGAGCTTAAGGCTCATACCACTGAACTGTGCTCCCAGCCCTCTTTTTTAATTTCGAGATCGAATATTACTAACAACTGGTCTTGAACTCACTCTGTTGTCCTGGTTGGCCTTGAACTTGCAATCTTCCTGCCTCAGCCACGCTAGTACTTGGGACTACAAGACTGTACTGTGCCACCAGCTCTAATCTCCCTTGTTCCCTCCCTTCCTTTTTTCCTACTTCTCACTCCCTTCTTTCCTTCTTTCAGTAGCTACTATTGACTTAGACCACTGTGACGCTTAGCCAACGTCTCCCCGCACCAGGGGTTGACAGGGACAGAGACATGAGGCTGGTCAGATGTGATCTGGAGCACAGATAGGTCCTGTGTTTTCTTTCCATTGATTTCACAGAATAGCTGGGGCCTCAGGCACAAGGGAGGAAAGGTTTCAGAGGTTTTGGTCTGTGATCGCTCAACCTGGTTGCTCTGAGACTGTGGTGGTCCAGTGCATCATGGGAGAGACTAGTGGGGAGAACTCAGCTCCTCTGGGAAGTAAAGAAAGAGAAGGGATGGAAAAGACTGGTGTCCTGACAGCCCCTTCAAGAGCGCCCCCTGAGCAGCATGACTTCTCAGAGGCACATCTTCTGAAGGTTCCCCAGCACCACAAGCCAAGCCTATGGGAACATTTGAGAGTCTAAAGAGCTCGCTGAGGACATAGACCAGTCGTTTCTGGTCTGATTTGTTCTTGTTGGGCTTCCAAAGGTCCTCATTCACTTCCCTCATGGAGGGAGGGAAGAGATGGACAGTACGTCTAAGAAGCTCAGAGGCTTTCTCTGTGCACAGGCCCTAAGCCAGTCTCTCCACAATTGACTTGTCATCAATCAGCCACGTGGAGAAAGGCTAGCCTGCAGAGGAGAATGTTCCAGATTCACCTCAGAATATACTACTCACTGGCACATCCACCCACGTGTGCATGGACGCCCAGGGCCCCACCTCATCCTGTCTGGCTTGCGTGGTGTATCCAGAGCAGAGGTAACTGTTGACAGGGAGATGCAGGACACCGCTGAGGCAGGAAGAGCTTCTTTTCACTTGTCTAGGAATGGCGACGTCACCCAAACCCAAGCAGCAGGGCTTTACCCGCTCCTGTCCCCCCTCTTTCCTCCTGCAGGTCCTCTCTCCTCTTCCCAAATAGTCTTCCTATTTTCATGTCACATATGTATGTAACGTACATAAATATATATAAATATAAATGTGGGTGCCTATGTGTTATAAAACCCAGGTTCCACATGTTAGAGAAAGCACATGGTACCTTTCTGAGTCTGACTTATTTTGCTTCATATCATGACCTGCAATTAAATTCATTTTCCTACTAATGACGTAACACCACACTTCTTCATGCTGAATAAAACGCCATTGTGAATGTACGCCACATTTTCTTTATCCATTCTTCTGTTGACGAATGCCTAAGCTTATTCCTAAACCTAGCTAAAACTTTGCTTTTTCTTTTCTTTCATTTAGTGTTTTATTTATTTGGGGAGGCGATGAGGGAGCAGGTACATGTGTGGAGTTCAGATGACAACTTCCAGAAGTCAGTTCTCTCTTTCTACCATGTGAGTTCCGAGGACCTCGGTCCTCCAGACTTGCGCACAGCCCCTCTACCTGCTGAACCATCTTCTCAGCCGGATTGCTTTTCAGACTGAACCATGACCCGGAAATTCTCAGCAATCGTAATGATTGAACACCATAGTCTGTTGTGAATGTCTCTGGGCGGTCTGGGATCTCCTGGCAGATCTAAACACCCTGACTGGCACCCCGTGCTGGGAATCCTGGGCCCTGGGTCAGGATGCCAAGGACAAATGTGATTGGACAGCAGCCATCAGAATGCAGAGCTGGGAATGGGGTTTGGGCTTATTTAATTTCAGTGCTTATTAGCTGCAGAGCTGCGACAGTGATATATGGAATTTCATAATATTATGCTGAACTCTTAATAATTGGGGTTAAGGGCTGGGTAGGTACTGAGACAGAAACCAGAATGGAAAATCTATCAATGGGCAGATGGAATGGATTATTGGTTCACAGATGCCAGTTGCTCAGTCAGAAAAATCAACTTGGAGAGCCATGGCAGGAAGAGGGGAAAACTCCACAGGGTCACAATAGACCTGAAGGTTAAGACGATGGAATCGTCAAACTAAGTTTTAGTCTTTACTCTGTCACTCTGGGAAGAAACATCACCTGTTTGGACTCAGTAAAAATACAAGGATATGAGTCAGTGAATCTTCCAGCAAACAGAGTCCATGTAACATCACTGTATTTTTTTTTTTTTTTTGCCACTGGCCTCCATTACAATGGACAAGGAGCAAGGTTAATGTCTCTTCTTTTTTTGTAGTGATTTTCTCCATTTCTCTTTACTAGCCATCAGTCATTTGTGTGAGAGAATTCTTGTGGTAATCATTTATACTTTAGCATAAAGATGCTATATTTTTTTTGTATCTGTTTATACTGTGGATCACAAGGAATGAAAGTTTGTCCATCCCACACATTATGGTTTAGATGTGAATTGTCCACTATAGGCTCCTCCTGTGCTTAAATCCTTAGTTGGTGTTGATGTTTGGGAAAGTTATAACACCTTTGAGAAGTGGAGCCTTGCTGGAGGAAAGGATACCACAGGGGTGGGCCTTGAGTGTGGTGATCTGGCCCTGTTTCCTCAGTTTACCGCTTCTTTCTCTGCGTCCATGATGGCTACAGTGACCTGAGTCTGGATGCTTCTGTCTCCAAGCTGTACCATCTGCTGTGAGATTCTTATCTTAATAGACCATAGGCTAAATAAACATTCCTTTTCTCCTCTTGAGTCATGTATGAGTATTGTCTCACGGCAACAGGGAGGATATCCACAACAGCACATAATGCGACTATAAGACACGCTTGCCCGCTCCTTCTGCTTGAGACCCTAGACCTCAGAATACCCCGCAGTGCCTGACCCCAATGTCTCTTAAGCTCTCTAGAAATACATTTGGTTTTGGCTAGAGCCATTTGAATGCTTAGAACCCATCTTAATTACCAAGCTTTTTGGCAGGACCCTAATTAGCTGCTATAAATGACTCTCACTAACCTTTCAGAGTTGATATAATCTGCTCCCTCTTTATTAAAAGGACCCGCAACACCCCAGGGAAATATTGTTTATGCAAGCTTCTCCCAGGTTCCTTGGAACATGGCGGCCAGCCTTTCCTTGAACACCCTGTGTCTGCAGCCACTCCTTCCGGCTCATGACTTTCCTCTCCCTTTGCTGCCCACGGATGCTGAGAATAACTTGTTTTCTGGCAAGCCTGAAATGAGATCTCTTCTGATTTAATCAGCCCCAGAACCAAGAACTTCCAGCTTTCTCCTAAAAACTTCAGGGAGATGTCTAGAGCTGCCTGGGCTGGTGGGGGGGGGCATCCAGGACAGGAGTTGAGCCTGGAAGAGGGGGTAGGGCCTGATCAGGGGGCGGAGCCTCTTGTGAGCATCACACAGGGGTCCTCCCCCTGATGTCAGGACCCAACCTTCCTGCCAGTGTCCCCTTGGCTGTCTCATCCCATCCTGGTCTCGAAGAGTGGCTCTCCACACTAGCTGTTCAGTCCAGAGGAACTGATTGTTCCACAGTCAGAGACTAGATCACTCAAACTGGTATTCACGTGGTTGGCCCAGAGGGTTGTTAAACCTGAAGGTAACTAACTGCTCCAGAAAAGGGAAGACATGGCTGTGACTAATCACTTGCATCAAGGTGGGTGGCAAGGGTTGGCCACCCAGCAGGTGACGTAAAAGGAAGGAGCTGGAGAGAGAAGGCCCACGGGTAAGTGGATAAATAGGGGGTGCAAGGATTGAAGGCAGCCTACCTGGGGAGAGGCCCTGGGTCCTCTCTGTTTGCTTCCATTTGTAGTGCTGGTTGCTGGGTTGGAGCTGGTACCAGGACTGGTGCAAACACATGGAGTGCAACTGCCCAGGATCAGACTAAGATGTGGTCCAGTGGGTGGGTGAGGCTCTTCTCTTTGGAAAGGCTCTCTGAGGACCTGATGCCATCTCTCCTACCGTCCTACCCACCAGCCTCTTCTACTCGTTCCGTTCTGTCCACTCGATCAAGTTTTATCTTCCTCCTTCCTTCCCTACTTTTTTCCTCCTTTCCTTCTCCCTCCTTTCTTCCCCTCTCCTCTCCTTTCTTCTCCTCTCCTGTCTTCTCTCCTCTTTCCTTCCTTTTCTTCCTTCCTTCCTAAGAGTTTTACATATCGTAGGCTGGCATCAAATTCTCTATGTAAGAGGATGACCTTGAGCTTCAGATTCACCTATCTTTCCTTCCTAAGCGCCAGGATTACAGACATACATCACCTCCCCCAGATTATTCACTGTTGGGCACTGAACCCAGAGCTCTGTGCAGGCTAGACAAGTGCTCTAGCAGCTGAGCTCCACCCTCAGCCCCTGGCCCAGCTCTTCCTGGGCGCTCTCTAGGCACTGTGCTGCAGTCTCCCTGGGCATTGGCATACTTAGACTCTTGAGTTCTTTAAGTTGTGCTAATAATCCTACTTCTTTATAGTAGACAGACCAAAGCTTAAAGCTGTCTAGTAACTTGCCCACTTGAGAAGATGGGGGGCTGTTGGGGGATGCACGCCCACCCGACACAGTTGTTCCAGCCACATGTGACATCCTGCTTCCAAAGTCCAGTCATCATCTTCTGTCCTACCTGGTACTTCTCAAGGTCCAGACTGGGAACAAGGACTCCCCATGAACATCCTTGAGCAAGTTCCTGGGGTGCAGCCACCTGGACTCCCTGACCCAAACCCTCCCCAGGACATCTGACACGTAAAGTGGAGCCACACTTCCCCCAGACTTCATTTGCATGGAGATATTTATATCTGGGTGACTTTTCATCTGCCGAGGGTGAGACTCTGTGGGGTGATCTTCCTTCTTTTCCTCGACCGTCTTTCCATCTGTCTTCAGGCCACTGATAGGTCAAAGGTCACACCCAGCTGATCGCTTCCAAAGCATCTCTGACCAGCTGTGGTGGTAGCTCACGCCTGTCATCCCAGTGCTGGGGAGGAGACTGAGGCGGGAGGATTGTTAGATGGAGGGCAGCTAGGGTTACAGAGAGATCAAGGCCAGCTTGGGCAGTATGGAGATCCTGTCTCTTTATCACAAAGCAAAACCAGAACAAACCATCACTTGCTGGCAGGACCATGGCTCTGTCTGTAGAGTGCTTGCCTGGCAGGCCTGAAGCCTTGGTTCCAGCAATCCTGTAATCCCGGCGCTTGGGAGGTAGAAGCAGAAGGTTCAGAAGATCGTCTTTGGCCATGTACTGGACCACATGAGACTGTCTCAAGACAAAGCTAAACATTACCCGATACTAAATTCTTGGTAAAAATTCCAGGCTTTGGGGTGGGGAGAGCTTAATTCAATGAAAACAATTTGTCTGTGGGTTCAAAGAGCACACTTTATTTCAAGATCCCAGTACAGTTAAGATGTCTTGGGAGACTGCACCTCACTTAATAAGCCCTGGGCTCTGAGCTAAGCCATCCATGCCAGGCAGTTTGTGATGGGTAAAACTGTTTCTGTCCAAGGGATGTTAGGTTAAGTGCTGACTTGAGGAGGATTGGCTGCCAGGTAGGTTTAGGGACAAGTCAGTTGCGCTCTGCCTATGCAGCTGAACACATCCTTAAAAGCCCACACAACTCTTGAAGATCGCTCTAAGTTCCATTTTTGGCAAGTATATTCTGGTCCTGGTGTGCTCAGGCTAATCTGTAGCTTCTGACTCATGGCACTGGGTGGCTGATGGTGGCATTGACCCAAGTATCCTCATGGCACAATGGATGGGGCCCTGCACGTCCTGTCAGGTCACTTCCCGAGTCGGCCTCAGCGGTCACAGCCTGGACAGCAACAGCTTGCAACAGTTCTAGAGACCGGAAGTTCACATCAGGATTTCAGGGGGCTTGACTTCCGGCAAGGTCTCTTGACTTGTCACCTACCTGGAGTGCCCTCTGATACACATGAGCACACACACACAGAGTAAGTAAATACATAAAATATTTAAAAGAAAGGGTACCAGTTCTATCCAGGGTCCCCACCCGCAACTGAATCTGAACCTAATGCTTCTCAAGACCCACTTCTGTCTGTTGGGGTCTAGGGTGGAGCAGTTAAGCACCAGTGGGTGTGCTCTGCTGTTGAATCAGCTCCTGGCTTCTGTGATGATCTCTTGCTAGGGTTCCCCGTGGTGTTGAAGAAGCTAGAAGGATGATACGCAGGGCTCATGCTGCACTGAAGGGAAGTTCTCTGCCATATGAAACCATTCTGGGTCCTTAGGTCTTGGCAGAATTTAAGATGCATCATTTCGGTGGGGTGGTAGTGGTGCAAAGGATCCTGGGTCAAAAGTTAGGTGGAGGTCAGCGGGGAAGTCATCTCTGCTCCCTCTCCTGTCGTCACAGCGAGGAGGCCTGAGCTCAACACGTTCCTTGAGGGAACCGGACTGCTGGCTGGCCGGTCCTTCTCCAGTGTCCCTGTAGCACGGGGCCTGCATGTGGCCACACTGGTCACGTGAGGCCTCAGTACTCCAAGAGCAAGTGCTGGGAGCCAGGAAACTGCCAGTCTGTGATGTGGGGTGTGTGTGTGTGTGTGTGTGTGTGTGCAGTGTGTAGTATGTATGTGTTTCTGTGGTGTGTGTATGTGGCAGGTGGCATGTATATATCTGTGGTATGTGTGTGGTGTGTGCATGTGGTGTATAGTGTATTAGTGGTGTGTATGGGTCAGAGATTGATGTGTCTTTCTTGATCAGAGTCATCCCTGCAGGCATCATGCAAGCCACGTTTGGAGCTTTTAAATGCATTCATAGTCACATAAAAAGCAGGTGATTTCAATAGGTGAAGTAAGTTAAGACGATAGTCTGTTTAGGCAGCATTTTTACATGCCGAATGCAGGAAACATTAGGAAAAGACGAGGCTTCATTCTTTAGTCTTAGGATTGTCCTGCCTCAGCCTCCCAAGTTGAGTCGCCATGTGTCATCGTTAGACACAGGTGTCAACTTGATGGTTGAGGGCTTGAGCTCTGGACACATTTGTAGAGAATTGGTAGTTAAACCCAGAGCAAACCTGCAGGAGATTATCTAGTGGATGGCGCAGACCCAGCCCATGGTGGGTGGGACTAAGCCTTGGACAAGTGAATAAAATGCAGAAAGCTAGTTGAGGAAATTGGCATCCTTGTGTATACTTGGCCAAACATGCTGGTCTGGCAAGTAAGGATCATCCCTCTCTCAGCTGCTATGTGGAGATGGTGAGGTCAGTTCCCTCCACCCTTTGATGGTGGTGCATGCTGTCCTGCCAAGCTGGACTAAGAAGTATAACCAGATAGTTATAAGACAGAATAAGCCCCTTGTTCCCTTAAACTGTTGATGATTTTATCAGTAACTATGCAAGCTAACTGCAACACCGTGCGTGCGTGTGTGCATCAGAGGGCACACATAGTGCACCTGTTTAAATCCCATAGTGCCTATGGAGTCTCAAGGTTAACATTGGGAGTCATTCTGGCTTGCTCTGCCTTTTTTTGCTTTTGCTCTGGGATTTCCCAGGCCAGGCTTTGCCTTCCAGAGAAAAAAGTACAGACCGCCACCATTTCCATTCCGCATTTTCTCTTTTTTTAATATTTTATTATTATTATTATTATTTATTCAATTGTGCGTATGTACGTGTGTGTGTGTGTGTGTGTGTGTGTGTGTGTAGAACCATGGGCGAATTCGGGAACCACCATGGACGCCTCTACCTCCTTGTTTACTCTGCCCGGGGATTCACAGGCTCCTCCCTACCAGGACTAGAAACGCAGTCTAGTGTCTATACGTGGGGTCTAGGATGGAGCTCAGGACCTTCGGCCTGCAAGGCAGAGGCTTAACTCCTGAGCCACCTCTCCAGCCCCCAATTCCGCATTTTTATGTGGGCTCTGGGGATCTGAACTTGGGTCCTTCTGTTTGTGATATGGAGCCTTAACCTTGAGCTATCTCTCCAACCCCTCTCCCCCCCACACACACTAGGGAGAGATTTATCTTCTGGGTTTTCTCCTAGGAATCTTTGAGATCTGTGGATGTCGCCACACCATATGTGAAACATGGATTGGCTGTGTGTTGAGTGTTAGTCTCTATGACCGGTGGTGATCAGTACATAGGGCGACAGAGCTCTGGACCCAGAGGCCCACCTCTTCCTTTGCAGGGGGGAGAAGCAGGCCAGACCTGCAAGTGGCTAAACTCACCTCTGCCCAATTTCTACTGAGCGGGATCTAGACTTGGGGCTAGGAAGCCTGAGGCACACAGTGTGTGTCTCCACACGGAACAGTCAGGAATGAGTTTGGTAACACCCCCTCCAGCCCTCCTACTAGGTTCTTCCCCGTAGCCAGCTTTTTCTGTCTACTTGCTGTGTTATCATCAGCTAGGCTGGAGGCTTTTCCTAGCTTCAGAAAGATGGAAGGAGTTTTGCTTTCCGTGCTGGTCTCCTTTGGCTCACACCAAACTCTTTGCAGTGGCGTCTGGGGTTTCCCGTGTCTGCTGTGTCGTGTCCAGGTGGTTGCTCACACCCTTCTTTGTGCCATGTCCTCTTTTGGGCCTATGGCCATCCTCCCCCCCATGTCCCTTCTCTCTGTTGCTGTGCCTGCCCCACAGCCGTACAGGCAGTTTAGCAGAGGTAGAGGAGCATTTAGAGCCACTGGACTTGGATTCCAACTGCTGTGTGACTTTGGGCAAGTCAGTCCACCTCTCTGGGTCCCAGCCTCCTCTTTATAAGAGGAATCAGAGAGAACTACATCAGCACAGTGACTCCAGCCTGTGCCGGTTCTGCCCAGCTGCAGGTCAGTGACATTGCTGTTTGAACCTGGGCAGACACGAGAGGAGGGTCAACCCCGGCCAGTCCCTGCCCACTGCGGGAGGGACTTAAGGCGCCTTTGGTGGGTCTGCACTGAGCACCTCCAGTGTGATGGTGTCACCGTGGGGCTGGGCTCCGAGTTCACTGGTCAGCTCAGGAGTTTGCAGCCTCGTCCTTGGGAGGATCTGTCCACTACTTCCCATTAACCACCTGGCCATCAGGGCAGAAGCCCCTGGCCTCCATCTGCTCGCCCTCTGCTGCACGGCTCCTACTCAGTCCTGGGAAGCTGAATCCAGCTTTGCCAAGTCCGGTGTCACCGAAGGAAAGGCCCAAGCCCAGCTCATGGCTGCCCAGCCCCGGCCTCTTGCCCTCTCTCTCCACTGGGATCACCTAGTCTGGACTTGCTTTCTGAGCACCAAGGAAGTATGAGAAATGAGCATCAGGTGACCGCTGACCTTGAGCGAAGGGGCCCATTCTTCACTGGATAGAACTCAGAGTGGTGGGAGCAGGTCTGATGTGGAACTGGGCTGGATACGGTGGAAAAGTTCTAAGGCCCAGTATGCAAACACCCATCTTATGGAAGAGAAAACTGAGGCACAGAATGGTTCAGAGGCTTGCCTGGGTCTCCCAGCTCCAGTTGGATTTTTGGCCCGAAGTCCAAAGAGTTCCAAGTCTGTGCTCCTGCCCCCAGGGCAGCCAGACTCCTGGCCGAGTGAAAGGATGCTCTGACAGCAGCAAGACCCGGCGGGGCCGAGGCGTGACGCTCTGCAGCTAACCTTTGCCCCGAAGGCTTCAGTCGTGGGTGAATCACGCTGGCCTGGTGGAGAAGCCCTGGAGGTTCCCCTGGATCTGGATAGGATGGAGCAGGTGACAGGAAGTGAGCCAGTTGATGAAGATGGAGCCAGAGGGAGTGAGGACCAGGGCTGGGACAAGGGTCTGTCTGCCTTCAGAGTGGAGTGCAGCGGGTGGGCTTTCTTCTCTCCTCTTCTGCCCACCTCAACATCACCCTGATACCCTGAATGTTAGGCCTGAATGCTGCTTTACCCCAGCTCTTGCCTTTCACCTGATCAGCCCCCAAGCATTCCGACAAGGAGGGGTGGAGGGTGATGGGAAGTTCCTGGGCTCTGGGAGGGGGAAGCTTCTATGTCTGTCAATCCTAGGGGCTATTTTTGTCACCTGGGGGCTTAGACTCAGTTAGTAGTCTAGGTCACAGAGCAAAGGGTCTTTCTAGGTTCTATCAGTCAAGTCCTGCAGCCTTCCCACCATGGTGACCCTGTAAGGTACCACCTGGTAATCAGCTTGCTGCCTGTCTTGTATTTAACTCTTCAGCACTGAGCACAGAAGTGTGCAGATGGAGTGGTTCCCAGCAGCATCTTCCCGGGGATGAGCTCACCCCATCTGACAACCTCTGACTTCCCGTCCCGGCTACACAGCATGAACTTGACTGGTTTCACTCTTCCTTAGTTAGACATCCCTGCACAATACTTCTCCTTCCAGCTGTTTCCACATAAATCCTTGTGTGACTGTGTGCTCCCACAAAGCCAGCCCCCACCCCACACTTGGCTTTCCTTCTGTCTCCGTAGCCCCAACCCTTCCCCTTTGACTCTTGCCTGATGATTTGAAGGAAAGAGGACTGTTGCAGGTTCGAATCCCAATGCCTCAGCACACCAGCTGTGTGGCCCTGGGCAAGCAGCTTTGCCTCTCTGGAGCAACTTTCTCTCGAGGGCAGTGATGGTACCAATTAAAGCTCCCTCAGTGAAATCACTGGACTGCATAAGCCTGTCTAGAATAACTGGCCCAGGGAAAGTGGCCAGAAGAAGTTAATTCTTTTAATCTATGCTGGGGGAGGGGGTCCCAGATGGGAGAAGGATCCTTTATTTATCAAGCACGTAAAGAACCAATACTTCTCCTTCCAGCTGTTTCCACATAAATCCAACATATAAACTCGTCCTCACTTTTCATAATGGCTCTGAACTTGTGTTCATCTGATGAATGGATAAAGAAAATGTGATCTATCCATACAATGGAATATCATTCTGCTGTGTAAAGGCATGAAGTACTAACACTTGCTACCAAAGGGATGAATCTAGCTACGTGACAGAAGGTATACACCAAATGTCACAGTTGTGCTTTCTGCTGCTGGAAGACAACACTCAGACTCAAGCAATTTAAGGGGAGAAAGAAAAGGGAGATTTATTTGGCTTATAGTTTCAGAGGGGAGTTACAGTCTGTTGTGGCAGGAAAGGCCTGGCAGGTGGCAGAAGTGGAGTTGGTTTAAGCTCATCCATCTTGGAGGCTCAGAGAACATGCTGCAGACTTCTAGAGCCGACTGCTAGTGGAAGCAGGCCGGAGCTATCCATTCCCTGTGATGTGCCTTCTACAGCACACACTGGCTAAGAACGCAAACAAACGAACCTATAGAGGACAGCTCACATTCAAAACAGTGCGCCAGAGGTTCATATTGCAGGGTTCCTTCCATTTGTGTGATAATTCCAGAAAAATCAGAAAGTCAATCAGTAGTGAACAGAGAGGAAAGAGGAGAGGAGAATGACAGGTGAAAGTTTGTGTGGAGTTTGGGGAGGAGCTAACAACGTGTTTCAAATTGGTTGTGGTAATGGCTGGAGAGCTCTGTGGCTAGTCAGCAAACACTGGATTGTGTGCTTTACAAAGGTGAGCTGGTTGGGGTAGGAGTTAAGTCCTAAAAAGGTTTTTGAAGTGAAAAGTTATGGGCTGGCAAGATAGCTCAGTGGGTAAGGTGTCTGTACTCAAATCTGAAGAACTGACTTCAATCCCCAGAGGCACATATGGTGGAAAGAACTGGCTTCTGAAAGTTTTGATCTCTACCTGTGTGCCCCCTCTGTCTCTCTCTCTCTCAAAAAAAAATGAAAAAAGAGAAAGTTTGGAATTAAAAAAGAAGCTTCCAGAAAGCACCTACCAATGCTGCTGACTTAAGTTGCCGCAGACACGCACTTCCTGGCCTGGGGAAACAGCGAGGCTTGTAGCACTTCCTTTTCACCAGAGTTTGGATCCTCAGATCCCACATTGAATTTGGAGTAAGGATGGTGATCCATCTGGAATTCCAGCCTCAGAAGGTAGAGATTGGGAAATCTCAGAGCAACTAGAGCTAACTAGACTGGCTCTGTTGCGAGCTCTGTGTTTTTATCTAGAGACCCAGCCTTGAAACAGTAAGGTGGAAGAGTGATTGAGGATAATTTCCGATGGTGACATGCACACGTACCCATTGAGGAGAAAAATAAATAATCCTTGTGGTGAGGAGTGCTGTGACTTTTGAGGTCGTGGAGACGGAAGCACAGAGAGGGAGAGCCTTGTGCTTGCTGTCACACAGCAGTTAGTGATGGACACAGAATCTGAATGGAGACTGTTGGGTTTGCATTATAAACCCACTGTGACAGCTGAGGTGACACCATGTGCATTACCACAGGGCCCACAGAACTTCCTCAGGCTTGAAATTCTGCCAAGGTCAACCCCCCTCCCCCCAAAAAGCCATGTGTTTACGCTGTCTAAAAGGCCTTGTGGCCGTCTCCTCCTCATGAGGCCGTATAATCGAACCCCATGGTCACAAGGCTGCACTAGGCTGTGTGCCCCCCATTTGTGGCTGACTCCAGGGCATTTTATCTCCTTGATAGAAGACTCAGTGTCTCAGAGCAGTCTCTCAAGTTTCCCCTTCCCTCTAGCTCTGGCAGCTGCCAGTCTGTTTTATGGATTTATCACTATCCTGGATGCTTCTATGCAAATGCTGTGTGCCGGTTTGTGTCTGGTCTTTTTGCCTAGCAGGACATTTTCAATTCATGTCATCCTTTTTTTGTTGCCAAATAACATTCCATTGTGTGAATAGACTCCCCCCCTCACGCTACAGCCTACCCTTAGAATCACCCTCAACAGTGATGGTCAAAGGTAATAATTCCCAGAGGGTACCACTGGAAATTTGCCCTCATCAGCCATTAATGGGCAAATATCTGACCTGGTACTGTTGAGGCAGAGATGGAGAGTGGCCCCAGGAGACAGATTGGTTAATGATCCACCAGGCACCGAAGACTAGTGGTTCATTTGAACCACATGGTTCAAATCCTGTGCTCCAGAACGAGACTATCCAGGTTCCACTTCTGGTTCCACCAGGTGACTTGGAAAGACCACTCAATCTGTGAAGCACTCCATGCCTCAGTTTCTCTTTTTATTAGGCAGAGAGGGCTATATTAGGACTCAGAGAGGCCTTGTTCCAGCATGGCTCCTGGCACACAGACAATTTCCAAAATATGTCGGTGCCGGCTGGCATTGCTCCTTAATTCTATCAGTGGGGTTTCCCTCTGACACTGGGCCTGGGCCGGCCTCTGTGCACGCATCGCACAGGCGTCTGTCTGTACATTCACTGCAGGGCTTGTCCCTTGAGCACCTGCTTCTGATCACCGTGACTGAGCCCAGAGTGAGACCGCTGGGCTTCTGGGAACTTTCCAGTTAGCCTCGCGGGACCTTCCAGCCATGGGCCACATTGCTAGGTCGTGCCACAGCGGTTCCAATTTCTCCATGTCCTCACTAGTACTTGTCTTTTGTCATTTCATCATCATCATCATCATCATCACCATCACCACAGGGTCTCATGTATCCCAGGCTCATCTTGAACTCACTATATAGCCAGGACTGACCTTGAGTTCCTGGTCCTCCTGCCACCACCTGCTACAAGCCAGAATCACAAACCTGTGTCTCCATGCCCAAAGCTGTTTTTATTTTTGAGGTACGATCATAGTACCCTGTGGGTACACAGCATGAAGTCAGTTTTGACTTTTGCTTTACTAGAAGCTTGTGCAGTGGAACCATACGGTATGGGCCAGAAAAGGTTTCTTTTAGCTTTTAGAGAGATTTTGAAGTTGTGGTTTGAGGACTTGAAAACCTATCTCATGACCTGGGACTGTGTTTTTTTGTTTGTTTGTTTGTATTGTTTTTTATTGGCATGGGTGTGCATGCATGTGTATGTGTGTGTGTGTGTGTGTGTGAGAGAGAGAGAGAGAGAGTGTACTTCAATGTGTATATTTGTAGAGACCCAAGGATGACATTACGAATCTTCCTGGATTGCTCTACCTCCTTATTGCTTTACTCTGGGGTTTCCTGGGTTCTGCCTTCCAAGGTCAGAATTACAGGCTCCTGCCATTTCTTTTTTTTTTTTTTTTTTTAAATCTTTTTTTTTCTTTTTTTTATTATTTATTCAACTGTGTGCATATGCGTGTGTATGTGCGCGCGTGCGTGTGTCTGTGTAGAACCACGGACGAATTCGCGAACCACCATGGACGCCTCCACCTCCTTCTGCCCAGGGATTCACAGGCTCCGCCCTACCAGGACCAGAAGCGCAGGCCGCCCCCCGCTTCCGCCTGGCGTCTATACGTGGGATCTGGGATCCGAACTCAGGACCTTCCGCCTGCAAGGCGGAGGCTTAACCCCTGAGCCACCTCTCCAGCCCCGCTCCTGCCATTTCTGCCCAGTGTTTTTACATGAAATCTAGGGATCTGAACTGAGGTCCTTTTGCTTACAAGGCAAAGAGTTTAACCTTAGACCATCTCTCCAGTCCCTCTGGACTGTGTTAAGGGAAAGAGATGCTTCTATGTAGTGAAAATGTGGCTCACGCCCTCCTGTATATCTGTGTGCCTGTCCATCTTCCTCCAGAGAGCCCTCCTGTGAGCCATATCTAACTCGAGATGCCAACGATTCATTGGTGAGTGACAGATAAGACTCCAAACTAGTGGAGTTCATAACTGACATGGGGTTGACGAGTTGGCAATATATAGTCTATGGCTTGACAGTATGACTCGGACTGGGGATGCGACTCAGTGGCAGGGCATGGGGACCCTGAGTTGGATTGCCAGTACTATGTAAAGCCTAACTCAGTGCTGTCAAGCTGTACGGGTCCTTGCGCAGAGGGACAGAGACTGGTATAGGTAGGGAGCAATAGGTCTCTCTGAGGAGGTGACATCTGAGTGAGCTAAATACTTGCAGAAAGAGGAGAGCAGTCCAGGATGATAAATGAGCAACTTGAGCAAAGGCCCTGGGGCAGAGAGAACCTCTTGTGGCTCAGTGCTAGGTTGGAGGAGTAACTCCAGTGGGGAGGAACAAGTTGTAACTGTGACTAAGGGCTCACACCACACGCTACAGGCGCCACAGCTCCATGGAAGGTTCAAGTGGAACCCAGGACACGAGGGCCCAGATCAACTTCCTGCTGCCTCTTAGCTCCAAGAGGTAGCGTGGCCAGGACACCATGGCTCCTTCCAGGGTCTTGCAGCTTCTCACACCTGAGGGGTAGCTGTCCTAGAGACTCCAGAACACGGACTACAATTCCCAGGATGACTCGTGGCCACGCCAAGGCATGCTGTTGCTCTGATGCCAGCTCCCCTCACTCACAGGACCCTTGCCTCCCCACCCCTGTCCTGATGGCCCTCCCACTGCACAGCGTGATCCGGAAGCCTCAATCCCAGGACCGTGTTCCAACCACCGGCCTCCTGGCTACTGGAGAACAAGGTGTTCTGCACATGGATTCCAGGCCCCGGGACATGAGTTCATCTGGTCCAGAGCACAGGAAGAAAACTGACCCAAGGCCTTGGATTATGTAAGGGCGCCTTTGGAACTTGGCTCCTTTTGAGCTGAAATGGGAAAAATAACCCGCAGACAAGTGGGTTCAGGGAATCAGAGCCGAGGACAACACCCTTGGGTCACTTCTGGGTCACCCTGCACTGTGGGCGTGGGTTAATTCATTCAGCAAATGCTGTTGGCATCTATTGTGCGCCCAGCCCGAAGGTGACAGTAAATTACCTGGGGACTAAGAGGAGGAGGAGCCGGAAGTGAGGGAGGAGCAGGGAATGGGAGGTGGGGGAGGGGAGAAAGGAAAAGATACACAGGGAGAGAGTTCTCAGAGCCTGCAGCTGTGCCCAGTCATGTGACCCCATGTAATATCTTCATCTAGCTCAGCTCCAGCTAAGGGCAAACCATCAGGGTGGGTGAGATGATTCGGCAGGTGAAGGCACCTGCATGCACACCATGTGACTGAGTTTGTCTTTATAGTCCGAGTGGTAGGTCAGAACTGACTTCTGAAGGTTGGCCTCTGACCTTTACCCACGCTCTGTGGCATGCATGTGTTTGTTCTCTCTGTCTCTCTTGAGTCAATAAAATAAGGGAAACAAAAGGGAAACAATGCCAGCCACATCTGGGGGACTTCAGGTCTAGTTGGTCACACTCCCAGGAAGTAGGTGAAGTGAATTGGAACCCTTTAACCCAAGTGGTTCCAACACCCAATCATTGCAAAAGTTTTTACTGTCATATTTTACCTTGCTTTTTTTTGATGTGTATGTGCCAAATCTTCAATATCTACGGTGTTTTAAATACCCTGACCCACCTCAGTCAGGATCTTGTGCCATTCATGTTGCTACTCTGAGAACATGGCATCTTTGAGGACACTCTAGAGGTGCTGACCAAGGCAGATGCTGCTTGCCTGAGCATTAAATCAGGGTTAAGGAAGATGTAGTGTGTGTGTGTGTGGGGGGGGTGAGCTTGTTCATTCGTTTGCACATTAATGTTCAGCGAGCAGGCAGTCAGTGCCTTCTGCACTGGCATAGGGTGGGTTGGGCAAGTTCCTGCAGAGAAAGAAGGTGGGCAGCCTCAGTATGGACTGGTCGGCTCAGAGACAGGGGCCATCTGTTAGTCTCAGACTTGATAGTATTTGGAGACCACCAAGGGGCTTCTTCCACTATGCATGTGGACCCAGCTCAGGTCCAGCTTGGACTGTAAGATTTGTATTTCTTACACTTTCCCAATGCCGTTGCTGGTGCTGGTGGTCCAGAAACCCCACTTGGAAAACCACTGAGCCAGCCTGAGGACAGGGGGAAGGCAACAGGCAGCCATGAGAGGTTTTTGAGCAGGAAGGGCGCCAGGTTATGATGTCCAAACCTCTAAGGGACTCCTGAAGATGGGAGCTCCATGCCCCCTCCACACACACACCTGCTCCTGCCAGGCTAGAGAGTAGGACCCTGAGCTTGGGGTGGGGGTGGAGGCTTCCCATCCTCACTGGGAGGAAGCCTAAAGCTGTGCCATGATAACCAGAAAGCCACAGGTGCTGAGTGACGTGGCACACATCAGCATTGTGGCAGAAACCTAAGTCCCGGAAGGAAGTTTGCTGAGGAGTTCCCCTGCTTCGGGTTGGGGGCGTCACTGTGATGTCGCCAGGCCCAGCCCTCTACCTCTGGCTGACGTTCTTCTCTGAAGTATTACTTGATCCTGCCACACAACTGACTTGCTCCACCATCACAAGCTCAAACAAACAGCAACACAAGTCTGTTATCTTATTTTCTGGGTTTTGTGGTTGATTCGTGTTGCTAGGGATTGACTCTAGGCCCTGGGCATGCTGGGAAGGAGCTCTGTTGCTAAGCTATAACCCCCCAGCCCTTTTTCAATTGTTTTTTAAATTTTGAAATGGAGTTTAAGTTGACCGAGCTGGCCTTGAACTCACTCTGTGGTCTAGGCAGGTCTTGAACTTGTGATCCTCCTGCCTCAGCCTCCAGAATACCCAGGATTACAGGCCCTTGTCACCAGGCCTGGCTGCTTGTGCTAGTTTCTGTGCATTAGGAACGTGGGTCGACTTCATCTTTCAGGCTTCATCTCTGTGTTGCAGGGCGCCTGTCCTCTGGCAGGTCTGGCTGTAGCTAGAGGATTCACCTCCAAGATGGCCTCCCACCTGCTGGAGGAGCCTCAGTCTTCCTCTGTGGTCTCCTCAGTAGGGCTACTGATGTCTTTACCATCGGCAAGAGACCGATGTCCTCTTGCAGATTGTGTGGTCCAAGGTGCATGATGGACATGGTCTTGTGAGTCAGTCTTTCAAGTGTCTTCTGAGGACACATCTACTGTATTCAGTGGGGAGTGTTTCCCAGGAGGCTACAGACTTGGGTGCTGCCTTGGACACTGGCCGTTGCTCTCGGGAGTCCTGTGCCTCTTCTGGTCAATCCACAAACTCTCGAAGGAGACTGGCTGCTTGCAGCTGTCATTCATGGTATTGGGGTTAGAGACCAGCACCCACCTTCTTTGAGGAAGTCCTCTTGAGTCAGGAGGCGGGATAGGGGAGAGCCAGGGAGCTCAACAGCTTACTTTATGAGACACTGTGGCCAGTCCTTCATGGCTGAATTCTTACTTAGACAGCCTTGTGTGGAGAAAAGCGGGACTTGGAGGTGAGTGATGGGTGGCACAGGTCACTGGGAAAGGATTGCCGTGCTCAGGTTAGCATGTCCAGTATAAAATGGTTATGTGAGCGCCACGGCCCCAGCACTATGTTTTGTCCATCCCTTGAGGGTGGGCATGAGTGTGGACAGTTTCAGAATAGCCCTTTTGTCTCTGGCTTACAGTTTGGGGCCGGGTGCAGTTCAGAATGAGAAACAGTCCCTGTCTATATATACCCTTGACTCTAAAAACCCAGGGCCAGGTTTGCCTTTAAGACGTCTGTTGAAACCCTCATGACCGAGCTTGAGGTATGGGGGTACCACGGTTTCCTAGCAGCTGAGTAGATGGAGATAAGTTCATTAAATTCCCTATGCCTCAGTATCCCTATTTGGAAATTAGAGCTCATCCTCAGCCTGCCTCTCTTTTGCTGGTAGGCGTTGTGTGGATTTGGTGAGATCATCCCGAGGCGTGCTGGACCCAGGGCCAGGCATGCGGCAAGCGCTCGGTATATGCGAGCCCTTCCTAGCCGCTGCTGCCTGTGCTGTGTATCAGCACATCGGGCTGTGCTGGGCATCTTTATCCAGCTGGAAGCACACACAGATGACCCGCCAGGCCCCAGAGCTCAGGACGGTGTCAGTCCCCCTCCCAACTTCACACTCGGCTCTCCCTCCATCTGGTCCCTGTCTCTTCTGAGCTAGGGGATGCTGAGAACCGTGGATTCCAGCCGCTCTGGGAACCTATGGGCTTCTCCCCCACCCCCAGACCTGCCGGCTCCCTGCTCACTGCTCCTGTCGATAAGACAGTGGAGTTTTCCACTTCCTGCGGCAGAAATGCTCTGGTTTCCCCTCTGCCCACCAGCTGCCCTGGTTTCTGCTCCTACGCAGGCGGGCGATGGCTGTCTGGAAGCCAGGGGAGAAGCAAGTGCCAGGGGCCTGGGGCAGGTGGGTCCAAGGTCAGCAGCAGGTCCAATTTGGAGGCTGACTCCTTGATTCTGATGTGACAAGAAAGAAAGCCCACTCTTTATCAGAACTGGCTAAACCAAACCCTACCAAACAGCCCCCACCAGCAGCCAGCAAACAGGAAGCAAGAACTGGATAAAAATACCATCTTTTCTGTAGCTGCGGCTGCGCCATCCAGGTCTCAGAAAGCCTCACTCTGTCTTACAGGAAATGAGGCTGCTTCAGAGGAGACGGATGGCTGAGGGGGGTTCGGGGCAGAGACCAGGATGACAAAGGCAGGAGATAGCAGGAGGCTGGTTGCATCTGCCTTCCCTGGCCACTTGTGCCCACCGCCTGCCTGCGCCTATCTGCCCACCTATGCCTACCTGCCTATCTGGCCTGCCTGACATCCTGTGTTCACCTGACTGCTTATGCCCATCTGTCTGCCTATGCCCACCTGATTGCCTGTGCCCGCCTGACTCCCTGTGTCCACCTGACAGCCTGTACCCACCTAGCTCCCTATGTCCGCCCAGCTGCCTGTGCCTACCTGACCACAGACATTCATTCTCTCTCATCTTTCCTGGAACTGTGAGGCCTTCTTGCACACGTGAAAGGAGGCCGTTGCTTTGGAACCTTGTTTTGTTAGCCACATTTTTGTTTTATTGTTTGTTTGGCAAAATTTTTCTGCCAGGAACCAGTTCTGCACTATGTGTGAACATTTTCCCAGTT
Source organism: Typhlomys cinereus (assembly GCA_023101885.1). Classification (NCBI taxonomy): domain Eukaryota; kingdom Metazoa; phylum Chordata; class Mammalia; order Rodentia; family Platacanthomyidae; genus Typhlomys; species Typhlomys cinereus. Next base: position 3,277,744 of record JALPQD010000196.1, read on the forward strand.
CATTAAAAAATTTCAGATACCAGTTGCACAGTATTCCATGATGTGATATCGTATCTATTGTGCCAATGTCTTGTTGTTCAGATACTAAGTTGCTTCCAAGATGTGTTGATCATAAGCCATGTAGGTAAACAATTCTACTACAAACGATCTTGTTCCATCCCTCCTTGGCTAGTCTGACTTTTGTCTTTAGTGGGTGTAGAACTGAGCGCTCTGAGGACAGCCATGCTTCCAATTTGCATTCTAGAAGTTTTAGCTCTGCTTTTATTTGTTTTACTGATGCAATTCATAAGGTCTCCTAACTGATGAGCTTTACCTCTCCCCACACTTGTTGCCAGCAGCATGCTTTGTATTTTTTATTTCATTCTGAAGTGTTTCTGCCAGTGATCAGACAAGAAGTGTTTTTGATCACCCTCGTGGTCATTGTCTCCTTATCTGCCTGGATTTCCACCCCACGCCACCATAATGTGGCCGCCCCCTCTTTTTTCCTGCTTGCATTTGCCTGTTTTATACTTGAGCATCACTTTATTTTTAGTCCATCTTGTTATTTTGTTTGTGATGAATCTCTTGTAAGAAGCACACAGCTGAATTTTCTTCCCTTTTTGGAAACCGATCTTTACTGCTGTGTAGGGTGATGGGGAAGACGGGTGTGTTCATGTGTGTTAATGGTAGTGTTAGGCGTAACGGTCGTCTCCTTCCATGCTTGCAGATGGGTTAGGTTTTATTATTTCTCTCATTTCTGCGACTTTAGTGAATTCTGTGTGTGTGTGTGTGTGTGTGTTCATGTGTCCAGCTGGAGGGCAATCCCTGGTGTCATTCCTTAGACGCTATCTACCTAGTTTCTTGAGACAGAATCTTTCATTGGCCTAGTACTTGCCAATTAGGCTAAGCCGCCAGAGAGCTCCAGAAAGCCTCCTGTCTTTGCCTCCCCAGCATTGGAATTAACAAGCTATGGTGCTTGGCTTTTTTTTTTTTTTACATTTTTACATGGATTTGGGGGATTGAACGCAGGTCCTCATGCTTGTGTGGCAAGCACGTGGCCTGCTGAGCCATCTCCCCTACTGAATTCTAAGTCCTTGACGAAAGAACATAAGTAACAAGAAAAATATAAATCCAGATTTCAGTTTCTCATGTGACCCCTTTAAATGTTTTAGAAATCCTCTTTACTTTCCCCCATACAAATCAGCCCAGGACAAGATCTGTTTATAACCTATGTGACTTTGTCCTGAGGCAGACATGTAAGATATGGTGTCTTTGCAAGAGATCAAAACTGGGAGCCAGAAAGACAGAGATGGAGGGATGAGGTGAATGGGACCAGAGTGGAGAGTGCAAGAATGGGAGCTAAAGGACCCCTTCCTCAGGCTAAACATTGGCAAGAATGGTGTTAATTCTTGGCTACATTTGGGCGAGGGTCTCTTGGTGCCCATTGCACAAGGAATTGACTAGACTAGAATTGAGTCCCAATGCTTATTAGCAAAAAGGACATGGACCAAACATGTTGGTTCTCTGTTTACAGATCCCAGACTCTGTGGGACTTGCCTGGGATGAGACAGGTAACATCTTAGCTAACAAATACTTGATATTATTGTGGTAGCTGAGAAGTTGTTGCAGTGTGTATATGTGGATCTCTCCTACCTGCAAGGCTGGGAATACTTTTATCTATTACTCGCCTGAAGACATGAAATAATTGGGTTATCTAATCAGGAGAGATATGGGCTGAGAGAGATGGGACCTGGAAGTGGGGCACTGGGGAGAGAGAAGGGACTTGGGAAAAGAGCAGATACCTTGGAGAGTTCCCGGGCCACCCGCCAAAAGTTCTGCGGGGCGGGCTCCCTGGGGCGGAAGGGAGAGCAGGTCCTAGTCTGCAGCTGCTATGGGAGGAGCTGGGAGGGTAGGGACCCAGTGAAGCTGGGGGTGTCGGGCTGCCGAATGCAATGGGAAGTCTCAGGCTCATGTTGGAGGACATGCCTTTGCCTGAATGTCTGAGATTTAGTGGCCAGATATGTCGGGGGAAGAGAAAGGGGGCAGACAGAGAGAGAGAGAGAGAGAGAGAGAGAGAGAGAGAGAGAGAGAGAGAGAGAGAGAGAATACAGATAAGACACAGGTCGTCCTGACAGTTTTAGTGGGGGACCCATGCTGCTGCCTTCTCTATGTTCCTTGAGTTTTTCCAGCCCTGGAGGAGAGGCAGTTCACACATGTTCATTCACATGTTAGCAAGTGACTGTCCACCCACCCTGCCCCTGTGTAACAAGAGAGTGCATTTCCAAGATTAACCCCCAACTTGCTGTGCACTGCAGCTTACCAGAACACTTTGCTTGTGCTTTCTTAGAAGAAAAGACCACAACTTGTTGAGCAAGTGAATAGAGGCGCACCGAGATGAGGGTGGGGTGCTGGAGCGTCCTGAAAGGGTTCACAGTAGATGGAGGGATGATGCCAGGAGAGGTGGGTAGAGGCCAGATCCTGCAGACCCCCAGGGGTCCAAGCAGTCAGTGGATCTCCCTTTCCTCTGCCTCCCCATAAGAAATATGGAGCACCTGCTGTATACCCGGCACTATGTTGACACTCCTGGGCACAGTAATGAGGGGGGATGGATGCCATACTGACCTCTCTCAGTTCTCAGACTGACAGTGAACTTCCAGCAGCCTGCCAGGGCCAGCTGGGAACTGCCTCCTCTTCTCTTTAAGATGGAGATAGAATTCATATGCCATCAAATTCATCCTTTGCAAAGTGTGTGGTTCTGTGGTCTGGTATAAAGACCTTCCACAAAGTTAAGCATCCACTGCCAACTTCTAATTCCGGTACCTGTTTATCATGTCCTTCCAGTACCTGTTTATCATGGCCAGAGTAAATCCTAGACCCATGAGCAGCCACTTCCTTCTGCTGGACTGACCCACCACTGTCTGTCTATGCACCTGCCTGTTCTGAGTATTTCCAGACATATTTACAGAATCACACCACACACAGCCCTTGTTTGTCTAGCTCCTTTTGCTTGCTATGATCATTCCAGACTGCCTCCAGGAAGTAGTCTCAGGACTTCATTTATTTTTTATGGCAGGGTAATTAATATTCCTTTACAATTTCCATGTGTCTATTCATCTGTTGACGGACACTTAGGTTGTCTGTACTTTGGTGTTATTGTGAATAATGCTACTATAAAAGTTAGTACACTGTTTTGTTTGGAATTTTTGAGAGAGCATCTTATCTTGTACCTGGCTAGCTCGAAACTCACTATCCCCTTGCTTCTGCCTCCTGAGTTCATCTGAGGGTACACATGTGTGCCACCTTCCTGACCCAAGCCTGTGAGTTTCTGTGTGGACCTAAGGACTCAGTCTTCTCCGTGGGGTTGTCATGTGGTCACTCAGTCACTGGAGGTCACTTGAGGAACTGCCTGATGGCTTTTCTAGATAACTGTACCATTTTACAGTCCACCAGCTGCATGGGTCAGGGTTCTAGTCTCCCTACATGCTTCCCGACATTTGTGCTCTCTGACCCCATCTTTTCTAGAAAGGGCCCACAGATTGTCACCTTCAGGAGACGGTGGGGTCATGGCTTCTGGACTTGGGCCTGGGGATGTGACTTGGAGGGCGGCTGCTGTCCTCCAGGCCAAGTTTCACAGCTAACTTGTTTCCGGGACTTTAGTGAACTGCTGCAGAAGGCGTGGGCCGCACCCATCACTGCAAAGCCACCATTAGACTTGACTGCGTCTCTGCCCCCGGCCCAGGAAGCCAGGCTTCCCTGGAAGCAGCTATTTCTGGCTTTTTTCTGCTCCAGGGAAGAGCGCTGGTGGGTGGAAACTTGAAATCGCTCAGTGGGGTGATTTTGGAAGCATGGTGCAGCGAGGACCCAAGGACACCTTTTCCTTTCTGGGAGTGCTGGGCCGAAGGTTGGACTCACTGCAACCCTATCAGCACCCTGAGGAAGGAAAACAGGTCTATGTGGGAAGGATGGTGCAGCCCACGTGGGCGGCATGTGACAGCTATGAGGCAGGCCACCAGGGTGCTTAGGGTAGGAGGTGGCACAGGGTCTGCCCAAGATGGAGAGAGACAGCAGGAAGATGCGTGAGAGCATCAGGGCGAGCTGTGCTTGCTTACCATGTGACCTCAGGCTGAATGTCAGTCTCTATGCCTCTGGGACCTCATTTGCAAACTGAAATAATAAGGCCGTCAGTATCATCTTTCTTCCCATGTTAATGTTCTAGAACACATTATTGTTGGCAATAATCCCGATCATTCTTTTCACTCTTTGCCATCTTTTGGGGTAGTTTTTGTTTAAGACCATTTTGGCAGAGTAGTCAGGTGTGCAGATCCAAGTTAAAATCTTGAGGACCAGTCGGTTTGATGGACAGGTGAAACACTTAAGAAGCACAAGGCCACATCTTGGCTACAGTCAGTGCTGACAATAGAAAAAACAAGAAGAGCCCAGGGGCAGACAAAGAACCGGATTCTGGGGAGACAGGAACAGTGGGCGTCACTCTGGGGTGGGGACTGTGTAGGATGGGGCTTAAGGTTCCTGTGGTCTGATCACATAGATGAGGGATTCTGGGAGAAGAACATTTGCTCACCTTTTTCTGTAAAGTCCGCAATTGATGTTTTTCTGGTTCTCAAGTTGCCCTCACATCTACCAGACGACATGAGAAATGGCCCTGTGGACTCAGGCAAGGGGCTGCTTTGCAACATACAGCAGGGATGGGCAGGGCACTGTGGGAAGTGACTTGGGAATCTGAGTGGAGATTTGGAGAGATCCAGAAAGGCCTCCCAGAGGAAGCAACATCTTGGTTGCCATCTGAAGGATGGAGAAGAGTTTGCTGGCCCAGCGTGGGAAGGAAGGGAGCTCCAGGTGCCCGAGAGGACATGGGGAGCCTGACTGGAGCTCAGGGCTGTTTGGTTTGAGACATGAAAGGAATCAGTGCAGTTACATCCGTGAACCACGGGAGTGCGAGTGGGATATAAGGACGGGGTCTGGTTTAGACTGTACCTTGGAGACGAGGAAGGGCCAGGCCTCATTGAGGGTCACTGGGCAGGGAAGGTGGGACATGTAGGGAGAAGGTATCCCACCATCACGCCTGTCAGACCACATGGCAGCTCGGCCCTAGACACTTGGGGAGATGTAGCTTGCCCAAGGTCCCCCTGCTGTGGGCACAGTCTGCTTCGTACCCACGCCCGTCTCCCAGGGCAGAAGCGGGACCTGCATGTGCTTGTGCATCACCCCCCAGCCTGAGTTCAGGCACTGTGCTCTGTGGACAGGTAGGTCTGACGCTTCTCAGTGGATCTCTCCCTTTGAAGGCAGCCCCCGCCCCTCCAGGAGGGCCTCGTACATCCCCGAGCGCTGCAGCTGGAGAGCGAAGGAGCAGATGGCCCTGCTGGCCCATATGCCAGCCACATTGCCTGGGAGGTGTGGGTGGAGCACAAGGGGGCCATGGAGCAGAATGGGGGGAGGGGCGCCAGAGCTGCCTCTTTGCAGTCTCACTGGTATCCTGCCCATAGGACGGCATGCGCTCTTTAGGCCTCATCGTAGGTCCTTAACCAGTGTCGGAGCTCCCCAGAGAGAGACCACCTCTAACTGTCACGATGAGCTCAAGAATCCCTGGAGCAAGATGTCAGTGGGTACCGCCTAGCCCGGGACGCAGCCAAGGCTTGGTGGTTGTTTTATTTTGTTTATTTTTTCAATAAATGTTCATAGTAGCCCTTGAATATTGTCCTACTAAATCCCCACAGTACCCCTCAAAGGAAGGCACTCTAGTGGTCCCCATTTTACTTTTGTAATTTTTTAAATTTACTTTTATGTTTTGTGTGTGTGTGTGTGTGTGTGTGTGTGTGTGTGTGTGTGTGTGTGTGTAGGCTAAAGGGCGATCTAGGGTGTCATCCTCAGGAATGCCGTCAGTTATACTAGATTGGCTGGTCAGTTATCCCCAGGAATCCTCCTGTCTCTACCTCCCTAGTGTGCGTACCACCACACTTAGCATTTTCACATGGGTTCTGAGGATCAGACTCAGTATCCGTGTTTAGAAGGCAAATTCTCCCCAGTCCCATCATCCCCATTTTATAGCTGGGGACCTGAAGGTTTGAGGTTACAGCTAACCACATACCCAGCCCCTCTGAAAAGCTAATGGCCAAGCCATGGCTCTGGAGTCTGTGTTGGGAAGGCGGGGAACTGAACCAGGTGTAGCAGCCAGGAAAGTGGTGGACATTCCTGGCTCAGGGGGAGAGCAGGTGTCTTGTCTTTGTGTTCCCTGAGCCCCGGTCACCCTTTAAACCAAGCTGGCTTCTTCCATTGTTCAAGACACTTGGAGAGCGAGTATGAACTCAGAGAGGTAAGAAAACAAACCTTTGGTATGACTGAGCAGGCTGCCCACTGCATAATCCCAGACTGCATCATTCATATAGACAGAGTTGAAATTATCTGCTCTTTAGCCAGCCAGGGTGGTGGCTGTGCTGGTGGGACCACACCACAGGACTTTGAAGAACAAGGCTCTGAGACTTTTTGGTAAAGGTCCACCACGTTGTGTATATCCCAGGCCATGCATGGCGCACGCTGTCTGTCATGACGCTCAGCTCTACTGCTGCGGGGTGGAAGCAGTGTAGGCATAGGCGGTATGTAAATGAAGGAGAGTGGACAGATTCCAATAAAACTTTATTTACAGAAATGGGACGCCTGACAGATTGGCTGACAGGACAGTTGGACAGTCCCCGTGATGGTCACAAGAGGGTTTTGAGCAGGAGTGAAGAGAGGCTGATGGATCTGTTCACCAGATCGTGTTTCTAATGTCCTGTTAGTGGTCCTGGAGCCCTTGTGTCTGCAAGAAGAGGTTTGGTCTGGGATCTGAGCGCCTCCAATGCTTGGCTATTCTCAGAGGTGAAAAGTCATTGCTCTGCGTTCACCCTTCTCCCCATGCTTGCTCCCTGGACCCTCAGCGAGATTCCCATTCTGACCCCAGGGGCCGAGCAGAGCCCCCCACTGGTCCTGCTTGTCAGAGAGACCTAAAAATCCTACTCAAGTAGGCGTTTTGGTTTCATAACTTGTTGCTGCCACAAAATACCAGATCCAAGCAGCTTAGTGGAGAAGGGGGTTTTTCCTCAACTCACTTCAGGCTAAAGTTCATCCAAGCGGGAGAGTCACAGCATTAGGAGCTGAGGGAACTGGTCACATGACACCCACAGCAAGAGCAGAGGATCGGGTCACGTGAGGACCACTGACCAGGCCCAAAACATGCATATTTAATTACCCACCTGCTAATTTGCAAGTGACAGCTCACCTGCTACAGGAAACAATGCCTCCACGATGGGTGGGTCTTCCCAACCTCAACCAAAGCCACTGAAGCAGTCTCCTTGCCCCCCCCTTAATCTAGAGAATCCCATTTAGTTGTGCCTGTGTCCTATCTCCTGGGTCAAGTTGACAATTGATACTATTACAGGGGCAATGATAGGTGTGAAGCTGTCCCTTCTTTTTTTTTTTTTTTTTTTCTGTTCTGACATTGACTACACCTGGCCACCCACGATGTAACAGGGGTCAAATTTAATTTACTTGTAAATTTTTTAGGTGTCCCCCCCCAATTCCCAGAGAGTCCTTTATTGTGTGCGCCTAACTCTCCACTGGGTCCTCCTCTCCGATGACATATAAGGACCCAGTGGCATTTCCATAAGCCCTTTCTCTTGTTCCCCTTAAGCATAAGATTACTATTATGGCTGTCAATCCTTGCCTCCAGGGGTCTCGGTGCCCTTAACAGATGCTAGACTTTATGAGGGCAACAGTGCGCTGGACATTGCGCAGGGCATGCAAAGTTCCATTATGATTGCTTTGGCCCCAACTATTGTTGAGAATCTTGCAAATCGTTGCTCCTCCCATCCTTTTGCTCTTACAATCTTACCGCCCCCTCTTCCGCAAATGTCCCTGAGCTCCAGGATGGGGAGAGATTAGGCTGTCCTAGTTCTATGTGATTGATATAGAGTCTCTGAAGTTCTGGATTGTGGTTTGTTGATTTTCTTTTGCAGTTTTGCTGCTCCTGCAATTCCCTTCACTCCATTCTGCTGGGCACTGTATGTCACCCCCTGGCCAGAGACAAAAAGCTGTTAAACTGGAGTCTTGTTGTAATAGCACATTCAAGGGTAGATGTAATAAGAGTAGGAAACCTCACTGAGGGAGGGGTCCATCACCCATTTGCAAAATGATTACTTTTTATCTGCTAGACTATATGCCCTCCCCTTCTGGTGAGATCAGGAAAGAACGTCTGTGAACTTAACCAGGTTTCTCATTACTTACTTGCAGACCTTGATGGAGGCCTATTTTCTCTGCTGTAACATGGTCTCCTCTCTCCTTGTTTCTGGTGTGGCCCTCCTAACCCATCTCTCTTGTTCATAATCCTTGCAATTACTGTGTTACATAGGTTTACTTTTGAGTGTCCCAATGTGGGCTGGGCGAGTTTGGTACTAGGAGCCACCTATTAGGGAGTACATACGGCGCTTAATTTTCTGGGTTTGGGATACTTCACTTAATATAATTCTTTCTAATGACATCCATTTCCCAGCAAATTCCAGTAATTCATCATTTTTGATGGCTGAGTAGTACTCCATTGTATAGATGTACCACAGTTTCCTTATCCACTCGTCAACTGTTGGACATTTAGGTTGATTCCATGACTTTGCTATTGTAAACAGTGCTGCTATGAACATGGTCGAGCTTGTGCTATCGAGGCGAACCTCTGCTGCTTGGGGGGTTATTCCCAAAAGTGGGATAGCAGGGTCATATGGCATTTCAATCTTTAATTTCTTTAAGAATCTCCAGACGGCTCGCCAGAGTGGCTGTATGAGCCTGCATTCCCACCAACAATGTAGGAGAGTTCCCCTCTCCCCACATCCTCTCCAGCATTTGTCGTTGTTTGTACTGTGGATTTTTGCCATCCTGACCGGGGTGAGATGATATCTCAGGGAAGTTTTGATTTGCATTTCCCTGATGGCTAACGAAGTGGAGCATTTTTTAAGATAATTGTTAGACATTTTAATTTCATCCCTGGTAAAGTTTCTTTGAAGTTCCAGGGCCCATTTTTTAATTGGGCCAGTGTTTTCCTTGGAGTTTAATTTTCTAAGTTCTTTGTGCACTCTGGACAGTAGAGCTCTGTCAGATATGTGGTTAGTGAAGATTTTCTCCCATTCTGTGGGTTGCCTTTGAGCTCGTGTGACAATCTCTTTATCTGAACAGAAGCTCTTTAATTTCACAAGATCCCAACTGTTGAGAGTTGGTAGCAGTGACTGTGCCAGTGGATGTCTGTTTAGGAAGTGTTGGCCTAGCCCAATCAGCTCGAGGGAGTTCCCTATCCTTTCAACTATGGCTTTTAAAGTCTCTGGCCTGATATCAAGGTCCTTGATCCATTTGGAATTAAGTCTTGTACATGGTGACAAGTACGGGTCCAGCTTTAATCTTCTGCATGTGGAGATCCAGTTTTGCCAGCACCATTTGTTGAAGATGCTGTTCTTTTTCCATTGGATTCTTTGGGCCCCTTTGTCAAAGACCAAATGGCTGTAACTTTGTGGGCTTATATCTGGGTCTTCAATCCTTATCCATTGATCTGTGTGTCTATTTTGGAGCCAGTACCAGGCTGTCTTTATAACTATGGATTTGTAGTATAGACTTAGGTTTGGTATGGTAATACCTCCAGCTGTGTTTGTTACTCAGGATTGTTTTTGCTATCCTGGGTCTTTTGTGCCTCCATATGAACTTTGAGATTGTTTGGTCAACTTCTTTGAAGAATTGCTTTGGGATTTTGATTGGTATAGCATTGAATCTGTATATTGCCTTTGGTAGGATGGTCATTTTTACAATGTTGATTCTGCCAATCCAGGAACAAGGGAGGTCTTTCCACCTTCTGGTGTCTTCTGCAATTTCTTTCTTTAGGGTTTTAAAGTTTTCATTGTAAAGGTCTTTTACCTCCTTAGTTAGATTTATACCAAGGTATTTCATTTTTTTAGGGGTTATAGTAAATGGCATGGTTTCTCTCAAGGCTTTTTCACTTCTTTCATTCTGGGCATATAGGAAGGCCTCTGATTTTTGCACATTTATTTTGTATCCTGCCACCCTGCTGAACTTCTCAATTAGTTCCAGGAGCTTCCTGGTGGAGTTTTTGGGATCACTCAGGTATAAGATCATGTCATCTGCAAATAGAGATAGCTTGACTTCTTCCTTGCCAATTTGAATCCCTCTTATGTCCCTTTCTTGTCTTATGGCTTCGGCTAAGATGAAGCTGTCCCTTCTGCGCTGTCCCTAAGATGTAGAAACGGCCGGCAGGGAGACTGTTGACAGAACTGTCCCTTTCGGATGTAGCTTGGCTGGCGTGTAGGAGACTCTGGGTTTCCACCCCGGCACCAGCAAGTGACAAACAAACAGAGTCCCTCTTCTTGCCCATCCCAGAGGCAGGGAAGTTGGAGGCGCAGTGGGTAGCCAGGCCTAGAGGCAGGCTCTGCTCCCCCCTCCCCAGTGAAAGTGGGGGAGGAGATCTGCCAAGGCGTCCCTGGCTCGTGGGCACTGAGGGTTTCTTAGAAGATGGGGATGATCTGTCCCACTTCTTGGGCTGAAAATAACTGCCCGACTTCAGGCTAATTACACAGCTTGGGCTCTCGCGCAGCGAAGAGAGTACCCCAATAATTACCGTGCAGACGCTGCTTTTGGCAGGGGATGCTTATTTTCTGCCTCACAGAGAATCTCCCGGACAGGAAGTCTGAGCCATCACTCACACCAGGCAACCCAAATCTGCTCACGTGAGTGGAACCTTCCAGAAACCCTTCCTGTTTGGGGTCACAGTGGCCGCTTTTCCTTTTCCCCAGAGACACCTTTCAGACTCAGGTGCCATCACCAGCCTCATGGGCCTAGGTGGTCAGTCCCCTTATTGGTTGCTGTTTTCACTGTTGTGGTAAAATACGTGATAGAAGCAAGTTGTAGAAGAAAGGGTTTATTTTGGCTATTGGTTTAAGAAGGATACAGTCCCTCATGGTGGGAAGGATGACCACAATATGTCCATAGTTGAGAGAGACAGAAAGAGAGAGAGATTAACATTGTTCAACTTGCTTCCCCTTTTCATTTAGGGACCATGGCCTGTGGGTGGTACTGCCCACCGAAGGAGGGGCCTTCCCACCTCAGTTAATCTTCTCTAGAAACAGCCTCGCAGACATTACCAGAGGTGTTTCCATGGTGACAGGCTTTGCCATCATTTTCTCGTATAGCCTGGGGTAAGAGTCAACTACCTGGTTCCATAGGAGGCACCTGCTTGTGGCCACAGCAGAGGTCTTCTGGGGTCAGCACCAGAGTGGATCTGCAGTGTTCTGAGAAGGAGAGCCTGTGTCCTTGGGCTGATTGAAGGACCTGCCAAAGACATAAAAATCCAAAGAGTTACTGAGGATTCGTTGTGTGTCAGACTTAAAGGACAGAGTCATGGATGCCAAGTCTCAGTCCTGCCTTCTTGGGCCTAGTGTCTAATGGGCAGATGTGCATAACTGTCTCAGCAGTTCTGTAGGACGGTTGTGATGAGGCTATGCACTGAATGCCAGAAGCTGTGGGAGGGGTCTAAACTGAGACTAAGGATGAAGAGTGAGGTGTACATTTGTATATGTGTGTGTGTCTGTGCACATGAATGTGTATCTGTGCATGCACTTATATGCATTCTCAGATATATGTTAGGAGTGAGGGCCTAGATGCTGGTAGATGGATGGATGGATGATGGGCAGGTGCTTGGTTGGAGAATACTTTTATGGATAGATGGCTGGCTGGCTGAATCTTTGCAGGCAATGGAGCAGGCTATACAGAAGCTCAGAGGTTAGAAGTGTGGTGACTATAGCTGACTTAAAGATAGAATTGCAGAAAATGCGAGGAATTTAAGAAATGAGGCTGGAGAGACAAACGGACAGTGCACTGTGCAAGGCGCCAGTCCCCAAGCCACGTGTGAATGGTGAGTGGCAGACTTGTTCAAGATGACGGCCTCTAGGCAGGAATCATATCACACGAGAGTGTCCACAGCGAGGACTGCATGGATGCTGTTCCCAGAACCAGGAATGGATTCCAGCATGTCATGACGGGGCTAATGCCCGTAGTGGTGCCTCAGTGTGGCATAGCCCAAGGGAGCATTCTGTGAAGATGGACGTGGTCTGCTTCTGCGCTTTCCAACTGAACCTCGTGTGACTGCTGAGCAGAGCGACAGACGCTGGATTGTGCACATCTGGTCATCTAAATGTAAATAGTCACAGCAGCCAAATGTAGCTTTTGGCCCCATAGGGGACAGGGCAGCTGAATGACCCGTAATAAATGGGTAAGTCCTACGCCTCATAACCCCCAGCAGCAATGCATCTTGGGCAAGTCTGCTGGTGACATGGTATTGCTGGTTGGAAGCTTCAACCCCTGATTCTCATCTCTGTGTAGAAGCCAGGGTACATAGGGGTGAGGTGTGGACCTGGACTGTGGATGGAGCTGAGGGGCTGTCCCATCCCAACCCCTGAGACTCCACGACTCCCCTATCCTTGCCAGTCCACATCTTTTCCCTGGTAACTTTGAGATCATCGACTGACCATTGCCCTGAAGGATGCATAAATCTTTCCTACCCTGTACAGCTCTCGTCGAACATGCCCCCTACTCATGGGCACATCGTTGAGGGGACTTTCCTCTGCCCTGTCTGACCACATGAGCCATTGCGTAGAGACAGTAGTCGTGGAGGACATTTGAGATGTGGCCTTAGGTCATGTGGATGGAGGAAGAATGGATGGTTGGATGCATGGATGCAGGACAGGTGCGTGGTGGAGATGATGCGTGTCACGTTAGTAGGGTTAGAGGAGCCCCACAGCCTGTTCCTCCATCTTGGCAGGGCCTCGGTTCCCTCCTGCTGCTTTGGCACTCGGACACATGGCTTGACCACAGGCAGCTTGTATATCCAGGTTTGTCCATGTATCTACTCTCTGGCCTGGGTTCAGGGAGGAGCCCAGCGACCCCAATGCGATTGCACAGGGACTATGGTCTGTGGTGGACTCTACTGTCAGTCCATGTGTACCTCCTACTCTGGGCTGCGGACCCTGGTTACGGAGCCTAGGAGACAGCCTGAAGGTTCCTGTCTCAGCTGCTCCCTTCTTTCCTTGTACATGTGTTCCAGTGGGCAGTGAGGACCTCGAGGGGGAAGGACACGGTGGTTAGGGGACAGAGCTGCACTGTGCCATTAGTACACTCTGGCCTCCCTCACTACTGGGGCCCCTCCCACCTCCACTGCCCCCAACCACACACATGCACCTTCATGCTGCACACATGTGGCGGGGATGATGGCAGTTAAGTCTGGGAAAAGGAACAGGGAAATCTTTTTACTGCTCTCTCCAAGACTCATTAGAGCCAAGAATAGCACTTGGCACCATGGGCAAGGCATCACTGATGTAAAGTCCTGCCATGTTGATAAAACCTATTAGAGCAAACCAGGCCACAGTGCCTAGCCCTAGACATGACTCACCATGATGCACATGACCCCGTGGGAGGTAGGATCAACATCTCTGTTTTAGAGATGAGAAAACAGAAGCACAGAGAGGGCGGCGTGTTGACCATGGTTTCCCAGCATATAAAACTCAGGAGGGTTGACTTCAGGGATTAAAAGCTCTTCTTATGAAGAGCCTGGTGCTAGCTGCTCAGTTCAGTTGGGCCTGGTGGCTCCCTTCTGTAACCCCAGCTATCCTGGAGGCTGAGGTTTTGGAAGATTATAATAAGTTCAAGTTTGGTGATAATTATATAGCAAGTTCCAAGCCAGCCCGAGCAGCTTAGCAAGACCCCCATCTCAGAACTAATATGAAAAGGGGGCTGCAGATGTAGCTTGGGAGTAGAGCACTTTGCCTAGCATGCACAAAGCCCTGAGTTCGATTCCGAACACTGCCAAAAGATGAACTCCTAAATTGCTCAGATCAGTGATAGCCCAAGAGAAAAGCTCAGCAGTTATCACACTATAAGGTGGACAGAGCTCTCTGTTCTTTGGAAGACCTGCCTCAGTTTCCCCCTCTGTAAAGTGGGGAAGGTATAAACAGCTTGTGGTGCATTTGTCAGAAGCAATCAAGGCCATGTTGAGGGCCTGGCCTGGCTCCTGTGCGCCCGCACGCTTCCTGTGTGATGGGAATCTCAACTCCTCTGCCTTCCTCTTGCAGTGCGCTACTTCCTGAAGAACAAGGTCAGCCCTGATCTGTGTAATGAGGATGGACTCACAGCCCTGCATCAGGTAAGCTGGGCACACTGGGGTTCCCTGGTGCCCTGTCCCTCCCCTGTCTGGACCGGTGTCCAGAATCCTGCCCCAACCCCTCAGAGAAGAGGAGAGCATGGGGCAGCCCAACTGAAAGGCTCTTGTCTGTTGGAGATGTGTGTGTCTGTCACGTATAGACCCATAAAGCCCCTGAGTACACATCCACACGCGTGCGGTGACAGGCTCCGAGCACAGGGACCCTTTGTCCACTGTGTCCTCACAGCTAACAGAGCAAATTTGTGTGGCACTTGAACATTGACAGAGAACATTCACAGCCCCAAGCGCATCCCACTCACTCTCCAGACAAAGCTGATTGATGGCTGTTGTGCTGTCCGGGGTCACAGAGCACGTGCTGTCACAATACACAGGCCTTCCAAGGGAGAGAGTGGCAGCCTGCCTGTCTGGGGACAGGCTACAGTCATTGTCACCTCGCCCACAAATGCTCTCTCCTCCATAGCCCCTCATGGGTGTCCAGGATTAGGGTTCTGCCTCAAATCTTTCAGCAGCACTCAAAGTCTGTTGAGTTCAAAGCTCTCTGGTGTCTAAGGATAAACGCTGCTACTTTTCCTGAGATCCTGGAGGTCTGATCCTGCCCGGGCTCAGCCCCCCTGAACCCCAGCCCTAGCCACTGCCTTTCGGGTCCTATGCATACAGTTCTATACCACTCTGTGCACTCACCCATGACTTCCTGTCCCCAAGAAGAGCCTGAGAGCTGGGCTGTGTAGGATACTCTATTCCTTGTGACTCCTCCTTCCCACTCACTTTAGCACCTTTAGTGTCCTCTTAGTATCAGCCTCTTCCCAGCCCAGACTCTGAACCCCACCAGGACACAACACATATCCCTGTCCATTATTGCAGTCTGGTATCTTTCCCCATGCTGAGATACAGTAGTGGTCTAAGTTTCTGAGCAGATGGATTTGAGCTTGATGTAATGGGGGAGGCTAGGCAGCTGAAACCCCATGGATAGAAACTGGTCAAGTTTTACCCATAAGCCCCAGGGGCAAGGCCATGTCTTCAGGCCTCAGCCCAAGGACTCTTTCTGTCCTGTGGGTCCTTCAGGATCTCAGGTGCCCACTTCTGAGAAACTCTATCCATACTTTCATTAGATCTTGTCTATGGAAATCTCCCAGACTCCAGCTCCACATGCTCTGGGGTGCTGAGGCTATGCCAGAGGGAGGGAAGAGGGTCCTTCGCCTGCCCTGATGTTGAGACCCAAACAGCAACCCCCAAGGCTGGGCAGTGCCCACCTGCCATCCAGATGGCCATGTGGAAAGGCCATCAAGGTAGAGTCAGACAGGGTTTGGAACTGTTACTCGCTTGCATGTGATCTTGGACCTGTCCTCCAAACTCTCTGTGCCTCAGCGTCTTCATCCATGAAAGGGGATTGTTGGGAGGATTAAATGAACTCTCTGTAAGCAGCACTCCCTGCCGGACACACATTAGCTGTGATTACCAGTTGTCACGTGACCACTCCTCTGCAAAGTACTCACAGATCTACTTCCTCACAACAACCCTCCAAAATGTTATTTTCCCCATTTTACAACTCAGGAAATTGAGGCTTGGGGGGAGACAGCTCTACTCTGTAGAACTTTCCGTGGTGGTGGGAATAGATGTTCCAAGTGTCTGTGTGAACCAGCACAGCAGCCGCCAGCTACACCTGCGTTCCACTCCCCTCTCCCCGCCTGCACCCAGCTCTCACACCGGGGCTGATGTGGCAGGAACTGGCTTCTGACTCTTATTTAATTTGGTGATGTTACATACAGAGTGGCTGTGGTGATAGAAATTGCACACAGGATCTCTGGGTCCATAGTCAAATGGTGAACCACGGCAGAACCAGGGTTGTAGATAGTGGCGGTGATCCTCAGGACCTCCCACTCCTTCCCTCCATGGACTTACCATGATGACCTCCCCTGGGCTGGGGGTTCAGCCCCCACCCTGCCTCCACTGCTTCCTCATTGGTCACATAGCTTTCCCAGGCCTAGTTCCTCTTGGGGACCGAAGGCCTCTAGGAGCACAGAGGGAAGAGAGATGAACCCTGCAGGTCTGACCTTAACTGCGGGGAACTTGCCTCAAACCCGCCTCTACCACCACATGTCCCATTTTGAAGTGTCTCAGAAGGCGTCCACCCCTAGGGGGCCTGTGGCCTCCCATTCATTGCTCTCAAGCCCTCCTTACTGCGCCCCTGCTCCACGTAGGTGCTCCACTGGGGACGGGCCCCAGCAGTGGGTTAGGTGGCTTCCTTCCTTGCAGACTGTGGTGCGATGTAACCACAGGCATAGAAGTGGATGCTGAACTAGCTCGGTGTGGTCAGCCTTCATGCAGAGGAAGCACTGGGCTTGGTGCAACTCAAAGCTAGGTGCAGATGACCTGCTTCAAAAAGGAACGGAGACAGGCTTTTAAGAGGAAGGGCACCTGAGCTGGATCTTGAAGGAGGAGGTGCAGATGACCTGCTTCAAAAAGGAACGGAGACAGGCTTTTAAGAGGAAGGGCACCTGAGCTGGATCTTGAAGGAGGAGCGAGAGCTTGCCAGGTAGAACAGGAAAGACAAAGAGCAGAAGGAGCGGCGAACATGGGACCATGAGAAAGGGCTTCTGCTTTTCAAATGTGACTCTAAGGGCTACTGCAGGGATCCTTAGAGACAGTGGGAGGCAGGACAGGGCGGGGTGACAACAGGACCCAGAGCTTGGATTTTAGTCCAACTCTGTAGATGGGTTTTATTGTTGCTGTGTGGGTGCTTGCTTTCCTTTGAGACAGCGTCTCCCTCCGCTGCCCTTGGATGGCTGATCGTTGCCTCAGCCAGTGTTCAGATGACAGGCAGCTGTGGCTGGATTGCGATCTTGAGATACTCTATTTCTCAATATGCATGACCTTGTGCACCTGGCCCCATTGGAGCCATCTGGGGATGAGGATCCTCACAGTTGTGTCTGGAGAATTCAGTGTAGTAATGAATGGCTGAAGCTGAGCAAGCGCCCTGCTTCAGCGGGTGGGTCCTGCAGAAGCGCTGGCTGGTGTCCTTGACAACAGGGTGATATGCGGTGATCGCCCTTGTCGTTGGGCTGTTGATAACATTGAAGATGCTTGGAGACTACAGAGAAAGGGGCTGGGTCTTGTGTAGTGCCTTGGACATGATCCACAGGGGAGGTTTGCCTCTCTTCTAGAGGGAAGCGCGCGCGCGCACACACACACACACACACACACACACACACACACACACACACACACACCAGCAAGGATGAGGATGAGCCATTTGGGAGACAGAGCTGGTTTTGGCCAGAGATTGGATGTGGGAAGTGAGGAGGTGGGAGGAGGCAGCCTACTTGACTGCAGGCTTTGTCCCCATTCCCTCTTCAACCCTTCCTCTCCTACCACCCCCCAGTGTGCACACTGCATGCCATTATGCAGACTTGGACAGCCCCTAAGCATCAAGCTCACAAAGTTCAGAAATTCTGGGTGTCCCCTCCCCCTCAACCTGAGCAAGTACCTCCTAATCTCTGGTTTCCACCGTCTCTGAGGGTGGGATCTCCTGATCCTCCATCTCCTGACTGCAGGGGGCTCCCCATACGCGCCTTCTAGTGCCAGCCTAGGAGCCTCCCCTTCTACCTGTGCCACACTGCCATGCCTTGGGCGCCCTCTGCTGGCCGGTTCTGTGCATGGTTCTCCTGTCTACCAGAGACAGCATCTGCCCCATGGGGACATCTTTCCTTGCCTGTCCAGAGAGTACCCTCAGACCCAGCCACGCTAGAGCAGCTGACTCAAGAACTGGGTCTCTGGCACCATCTGTGCAAACAGCTGCTCCTTGCCAGCTTGTTCTGGCATGGAATTCTGGATGACTGGGATATGGTGGGGGCTGTGGCTCCGCCCCATCCTACACCCACTTGGGACTATGGGCTCACGCAGTGCCCCTACTCCTGCCGACCCCCAAGCTCTTCTTCCCATCCCTGTAGTCACTCCATGAGCCAGACTCCATGGGCTGAGTGACTTCACCATAATTTCTCACTGTCGCCTCCCGACACACACACACACACACACACACACACACACACATACACACACACACAATCTGTTCTCCACATGGAACGAGCAGAGTGATTTTTAAAAAAGAAACAAGTCTGTGCTGTTTTGTGAGGCTAGCTCATCCATGCCTCCTGTTGCTCCAGTTGCGCAGAGGATCATTCCTTCATACCTGGATGGCAGGTCTGAGTGCAGGTGCCCTGCTGCGCCCCCTGCTGGTCCCTCCAGAAATCACCTGTAGGCAAGAGCCACCCTCCTCCATTCTACAAAGTGAGTCTTGAGGTCCCTCTGTCCCCTGGGGAATTTTCACCCCCCCCTGCCCTGAAGCTTGAGGAGTCCCTGAGCCTGTGTTCTCTCTAGGGGAACTGAAGCGTCTGCGTCCTTCTCGCAACATGTGTTCATGACTCCATCCAGATAGGAGGACATGGTGAAGTGAAGTGAAGTGACTACGTCAGGCCCCCCACAACCTGTGCACAGAATTGGATTCATGGGCAGGAGGATCTCGTTGTCTGGGGGACTTCTCCAGATCAGAAGTTTCAAAACAAAGGAGGGTGTGAGAGTGTCGCAGTGTCCCTGCATATTGCTGATAAATTCACGACAAAATGGCTTTAGGGAAACAGATTTTACTCTTGTCTTATGATTGTCTGGTTACAGTTCTCCTCCAGCTTGGTAAGATAGTCCACACCAATACCCAAACTGAGTGAATTGGCCGCACCATATTCACAACACTGCTAAGAGGGGTAAGCATCTTTTGTCAGCATGTCTATCCAAGTATGCTGAAGGACGCCAGCTTACTTAACCAACTCCCGCCATTTTATCCGCTTACCCAGGAACTAGTCCCACGCACTAGAGACTGGGTCTTCCTCATCAATTAGATAATCTCCACAGGCTCACTTGGGGATTAACGACTAATTCCCCACGAATGTGTCCAGAACTCCTGCGTTCATTTGCCAGGTTGACACCTCTAGTTATCTGCCACAGAGGGGGCCCCCACTCCCACAAGATCCACCTCCTATTTCCACTTGAGCAGTCCTGCTTGGGTTGTCTAGTTACCTGAGAGTTCTCCATGGGATGGTCCCTGGAGGAAGCCATCTGGGATTTTAAAACCTCATTCAAATTGTTTGCCATCCTGCCGCGCTTCTGAGACACTTTCTGCTGACTCAGGTTGTTTGCTGAGGTTATTTTTATCTTACATTATTAACTCATTTTTACTCACAAGGAGGCTGACTCTGAGAGTAAAGCACCTTGCCCAAGGACGTGGCAGGACTTGGAGCTGGACTGATTTTAGGTGGTCCAGCTCTGCTGTGGAGCCCTATCTGAGGCTCGTCCACTTCCCTCCCCCTCCCCCAGTGCTGCATCGATAACTTTGAGGAAATCGTCAAACTGCTTCTCTCCCATGGTGCCAACGTGAACGCCAAGGACAACGAGCTGTGGACACCCCTGCATGCTGCGGCCACCTGCGGTCACATCAACTTAGTGAAGATCCTCGTTCAGTAGTACGTGCACCTGTATTCCCAGGGCAGCTGCCCCCGACCTCCCCTGGTTGCTGTTTCCAAGCTCATCGCCCCCTCCTGCCTCCCTTCTAGCTTTTCTTCTCTTTCATTCCTCTTCCTATTCTTCCTCCTTTGTCTCCCTCTCTCCCTCTCTCCTCCTCCTTCTCTCCAATTTGCAAATGTTTCCTCTCATTCTTTTCTTTGATGTATATGTGTATAGGGTGCGTGCATGCACGTGCATGCTTGCATGTGGGTAGGTCTATGTCTATACGGGTGTATGTATAGGAGAGCATTGGAGTGTGTGTGCTTGTGGATATGAGGAGTCATCCTTAATCACTCTTTTCACCTTCCTGCTGTAAGCCTGATCTCTTAACCCATAGGAGGCTGGTAGGGTTAGTCTGGCTAGCCACCTTGCTCTGAGGATTCCCAGGCTCAGCATTCCAGTGCTAGAACATTTTCACATGGGATTTGGGGATCTGAACTCAGGTCCCTTTACTTCTGAGGCAAAGGCTTTAACCACTTGAGCCATCTCCCCAGCCCCTCTCATTCTTTTTGTATCATATCTTTTTCCTCTGCAGACAGTGTCCTTTGATGCATAAAATCTAAAATCTCTCATGGAGTTCAATTTGTCTTTTTTTCTTTTGTTGCCGGTCCTCACTATCGCAGCCTGGAAGTCATTGCCAATTAAAGCACCATGAGACATTTATGTCTTTTGTTTTCTGAGTATCTTCAGGCTTATAGTGAGGCTGCATGTCTATTTTGAGTTAGTTTTGCATATCAGGTAAGGGTATGGGTAAGGTAAGGGTCTAGTTTGTTCTTTTGCAGGTACATATTCAATTTTCTTGGTGCTATTATTCTTTTTTTTTTTTTTTTTTTTTGAGGATGGAGCAGCTCTTTATTGGCGGCTACTTGAGGGGGATGAAGCGAGATGAGTGGGTGGCACCGATGTCCGGCTGCCCATGCTTCACAGGCTTGTAGGTGATGGAGAACTCGCCCAGGTAGTGGCCAATCATCTCGGGCTTGATCTCCACCTGGTTGAAGGTCTTGCTGTTGTACACGCCCACCATGCTGCCCACCGTCTCGGGCAGGATGATCATGTTCTGCAGGTGCGTCTTCACCACCTCAGGCTTCTCCATGGGCGGCGCCTCCTTCTTGGCCTTGCGCAGGCACTTGAGTAGCAAGTGCTGCTTCCGACGCAGATCACGGTTCAGGCGCCGGCGCTGCCGGGCACTGTACAGCTGCATTAGCTGCTCATAGGACATGTCCAGGAGCTGGTCCAGGTCCACGCCGCAGTAGATGAACTTGCGGAAGGTCCTCTTCTTCTTCTGCTCCACTTCCGCCATCTTGCCGGCTGCTTCGGTGCTATATTCTTAACACTATATTCTCTCCAGAGATTGGTTTTAGTACTCATTAAAAATAATTTAATGGGGGCTGGAGAGGTGGCTCAGGGGTTAAGCCTCTGCCTTGCAGGCCGAAGGTCCTGAGCTCTATCCTAGACCCCACGTATAGACGCCAGACGGAAGCGGGGGCAGCCTGCGTTTCTGGTCTTGGTAGGGCGGAGCCTGTGAATCCTGGGGCAGAGTAAACAAGGAGGAGGTGGAGGCGTCCATGGTGGTTCTCGAATTCGTCCGTGGTTCTACACACACATACATGCATGCGCACACACACGCACACACGCACAATTGAATAAATAATAAAAAATAATTGTAAAAAAATAATAATAATATAATGGAACCAGGCATAGAGCTACTCACCTGTAACTCCAGCGCCTGGGAGGATGAGTGATTTGGGAACTCAAGGCCAGTGAGGATTGTATTGTGTTCTGTTGTCTATTCTCTTGGCTTTATGCCAGCACCATACTGTTTTTGGTTTTTTCGTTTTATCTTGTTTTGTTTTGGAGACAAGAATCTTGTTATCTAGTCCAAGCTGGCTTTGAACTCACATCCCTCATTTTTTAGTCCTAGGATAACAGGTCAGTACTATCATTCCTGGCTCCACAAAGTCTGGATTATGTTGCTTTGCAAGGTTTGCGATCAGGTGGTGAGTCTTTCAACTTTATTTTCATTTCTGACACTATTTTGGCTACCTGTGGTCCCTTGAGATTTCATATGAATTTTAAGATAGGTTTTCTTTTTCTTCTTCCCTTTTGTATTGGTATTTGGTTTTACTTCACTTTGAGGCAGGGTCTTACTTTGTATCTCAGATTAATCTGGAGCTCAGGCTGGCCTTGAACTCAGCTTCCCAGTGCTAGGGTTACAGTCTCAAACCCCCACACTTGACTTGGGGCAGGTTTCCTGTTCTACAGGATACAACATTGAGAGTCTGATAGGAATCAGATTAATTGATATCTTTGTATAGGATTCACATCTCAGCCACTATTTCATCTTCTGTTCAATGAACACGGGATACCTTATCATTTATCCCTGTCTTCCTTTAGAAACGTTTTGTAGTTTTCATTGTGCTAATTTTTCATCTTCTCTGTAAATGAGTTCCTAAGTAGTTTAGTCTTTTGATGTCATAATGAATGGAATTGTTTTCTTAATCTGGTTTTCAGACTTTTCACTGCTAATGCACTGAAGTACAACTGATTGTTTTGTGTTGATTCAGTCTCTTGTCATTAGCCTAAAGTAAATGACTAGTTCTAATGGTTTTGTTGGCGGAATCTTTAGAGAGTCCACAGACGATTCCATTTGTAAACATAGATCATTTTGTATCCCTCTTTGTAATTTGAATACTTTTTATTTCTTTTTCCTACCTAATGGCTTTGGCTCAAATCTCTAGCTTTACATTGGAAAGAAATCACACAAGTAGTCATCTTTACCTTGTTCATGATTTGGAAGGAAAAGCTTTCAGTCTTTCGCTGCTGTGTGTTTGCAGGCGTTTTATATGTGGGTTTTATTATGCCTGCTAATGACTGGCTAATGCTGAGTCAGTGTTATATCCAGAGGTGAAGCCCACCTGTTCTTAGGACCCCCTTATATGTATCCTTTAGATATGTTGTTGGATTTGGTCTGTTAGTGTTTTGTTGAGGATTTTGAGATATTAATTTTTAGTTTTCTTGGCAAATTTTTGTGTAATCTGTTGTTTTCATATCTTTTCCTTCTTGAGTCTGTCTTTAGCTCTTCTTCTCTCTCTCTCTTCTGTGACTGCAGTGTGATCTGTGTGTGTGTGTGTGTGTGTGTGTGTGTATTTTGAATGCAGTATGTCTTATATGTGTATATGTGTGTGCACGTGTCAGTATGTGTGCAAGTGCACACGTGTGTATATGCATGTGTGTTGTGATCTCAGTGTGCACTTTCCCATGAGTAAGCCTATTTCTTTTGCTACTATTCTTAGTCTTTTCCTATCCTAAAATTCTGTCTGGAGTCTGTAGAGCTATAAACATAACCTTCAATTTCAAGTGTATTCAGTTGAATCCAGCTATAAGCTGAGTCAGGCCCAATGCTGGGTCCTAGACACACAGGATACAAAAGCCCCAGGGTATTGGGAAGGACTTGGAGCTGAGACGGAGCAAAATCAAGGGGCTGGGGTCCCTGTGGCCAACACAGCACCTGAGAGCCAGGAGTCAGGGAGTCTGAGAGCACCTGAGAGCAGGGGGTCTATTGCTCAGACCTTGGCAGAGCATCAGGAGCCCACAGGGAGACCCCCAGCAGTGAGGAGGGTGAGGGCGGAGCAGAGGGGCCATGGACTGTTTCTCTGTGTCTTTGCTAAGGGCCTGAGCATGAGCACATATGCTGGGAGCAGTCGGAGAGTCCAGGTAATGGTCTCCTGAGGCTGGGAGAATATCAGCAGCCTAGCTTAGGGGGACCCCATGCTGATCTCTATCAGTATTGCCTGGAGGCATGACTTTAGAATATGTATCCCAGCTGCTTCTGGGGAGGCCTGAGAACCTGCATTTTGTTGTAATGCTTCAGAACACCCCACAGTCATGTTTGGGCATCGCAAGCTTGAAGATTGAAATCCTGAGGTTCTGCTCTGCTCATATCCTGCTCAGCATTCTAGGGAGGGCCTTGGGGGAGAGCATGTCCGCATGTGGGTAAAGGCATGTACAGCAGGAATAAGAGGGGTTGAGATACACAAGGGACCTTAGTTTGGGTCTTGACTCTGTCCCATCCATGCTGTGGAGCCTGTCTGAATCTGTTCTTGAGTGGATGAGGTCCACAGTAGTGCCCCATGAAGACTCTCGTGAGGACTAAGTGACAAGTATGACAAGTGACATCAGGCCTGCTTCCAAGCAGGTGGCCGGTAGGGCCACCACTGCTGTTTGTATCATTTTACCAGGGAGGGCGTTGACATCTGTTCTGAAGTACCGCTGACTCATCAGCAGGAGGCGAAGTGAGGTCTGTTGGGGTGGCTTTCTGCTGGGACCCCAGAATGCTGTCACGCTGTAGTCTCCAGATTATATGGTGGGCAGGGAAGTGTGTCTCATTGCTGGTGAACCTTGGTGGGGTCATGGCTGCTGGGGTGTGCAACGAGAGTCCAGACGCCTGAGCCAGCCAAACCAACTCTAGACACGCCTTCTTGGCCCTCACCCCACATCTTTCTCTGCAGTGGGGCTGACCTGCTGGCTGTCAACTCTGATGGGAACATGCCATATGACCTCTGCGAAGATGAGCCCACCCTGGATGTCATCGAGACCTGCATGGCGTACCAGGGTAAGGGAAGGCAGCGTGCTGTGCACTAGGTGCAGTGTAGTGGTGCGTCGAGCATGGTCTAAATGAACAGAGTGAATGCACTAGCTACCTCCATGCCCCCCTGTCTGGTGCCTAGCGCTTAGTAACCGGAACAGATTCTCGTTATTACCGGCATCTGTGTGATTAAACAGGGACCCTGGAACATGGGCTGGGTGGAGGGAGGTATTGTTCTCAGCCTGTCGCCCACGCAAGCATGAGGGCGGCCTCAGCTGGCCGGTCTCCTCCTTGTCAGCTGTGACAGTTCAGTTCAGTAAACACTCACGTAAAGATGTGTCCCCGTTTGGGAACATGGGAAGAAACCAAGAACACTCATGGGTGCCACTCTGTGCCAGGGACCCAGAGCAACAAGATGCAGCTGCTGTCGGCTTCGATGAGGTGTGGAACAGTGGGGGACACCAGTCTGCCCCTGCTTCCTATATCCATGACTGTGGAGCACCTCCACGTGAAAAGGTCTCAAAACCAGACCTACAGTTGCAGCCCAGGTCACTGAGGTCAACACCGATTTGGTCTCTTGGTGCCTTGACATACCCCCTGCACCATTTATCTCCTGCAGAAGTTTTTGGCAATATTTGTGCCAATCTGATAAAACCATGGGTCTCTTCTCAGTAGCATTAGAAAACCATAGGCATAGAAAAGCAACTGAATCATCTTCAAACATAGCTACCAAATATTTGAAAATGGGCCACGGAGAGACCTTGTAAATTCAGGTAGCAGTTAGATGATGTCATTGTTGTGGAACGCACTGTGATGTTGCATTTTCTGTTTATGGTTTGGAATTTTGTTTCCTATGCAATGTTGTGAAATGTAGTCCTATTTTAAATTTTTCTTTGAGGTAATAAAGTTTTTTTTAAATGACGTCATTTGCAAATACCTAGAGGTTTTGTTGGTGATGAATTCACAGACCCTGCTAGTTGTCCTGAGGGTTCTGCTGACATTCTCATGCTAGAAAACACCAGATTTCATGTAAAGTGAGTCGAAATAAACATGGGATATTTCTTCTTTTTCCTTTCCTTGTTTGTGTAGTACCAGGAAATTGAACTTAGGGCTTCACACATATTGGCCAATTGCTCTGACACTGAGCTGTATCCCCAGACACCCCACTTTTTCCCATTCAAGTTTACAGACTACCCGGAATTCTACCCAAGGGCACTTGATCTAACAGATCTTTTTATAGAGCTTGATGCCTTCTCCTTAAATTAGTACTGACAGTAACAGGTTTACTTTTCAGCCAGAGAGTCAACCTTAAAATGTCTTTCTGGAGCTGAGAATGGTGGGTCACACCTGTAATACCAACATTCAGGAAGCGGAAGCAGGAGGTTGGCACAAGTTCAAGACCAGACTGTAGTATGTGTGAATTCTAGGCTAGCTTGGGCTGTTAGAGTCTCTGCAGAAGAAAAAGACAGAAAGAGAGAGAGAGAGAGAGAGAGAGAGAGAGAGAGAGAAGAAAGAAAGAGAGAGAGTCCTACATCAGAATTTTGTTGTTATTGCCACAACAAAAGCGCATGAAACATCATGCATGGTGCTGAAGACACATTTGTGCATGGGACAAAGGAAACTAACACAGCCTTGGTCAGATAGGGTGGTCAGTGGATCCATTTGGAGAGGCAATATAGGTTAGGACCTAAAGGATAACACAGAGCAGCCACTAAGGTGTCTGGGGATGACGGGTAGATGCTGGGGGCGACGGGTAGATGCAGGGGGCTGGCAGGTAGGAGAACAGCATGCGTGGAATGGGATGCTAATGACCCTCCTGGATGCCAGGCAAGGATAGCTCCTGCTCTGTGTACCAACCATGGTATTTGTGTATAGCTTGGGGACAGCGGTCTGTGGACATGTCCATATGCCTGGTGACTGGCCAACCCTGGGGAGCAGAAGCCAGTCCTCTACCTGTCTTTTTTTCCCCCCTCTCAGGAGAGAGGCCTAGGTCTGAAAGCATTGCGTTAAGCTCTCTTCTACCCCTGTAGGCATCACCCAGGAGAAAATCAATGAGATGCGGGCAGCTCCGGAGCAGAAGATGATCTCAGACATCCACTGCATGATCGCCGCAGGCCAGGATCTCGACTGGATAGACGCCCAGGGTGCCACACTGGTGAGGTGATGGGCCAGTCTTGTTTGGACTGGGAGCAAGTCACCAAGACCAGAATTAGGGCTGAATTGGGGTTGGTTCCTGGTAGGGAGAAAACCTATAAAAAAATTGTGACCTTGGGCCTTTTCCAGATCCTTCTGGGTCCATGGTTGCTTCTGGAATCCAGAAGGTTAGCAGCTCAGGGTTTGGTCTCTTTGGGGCCCTGGCCCCTGGGCTCTGAATGAATGGAGGCTTGTATCTGTTGTTCATCTGTTCCATTTTGCTGGCCCCAAGGATGGGGATGGGGGGACATCCTGCTTCTAGTGGGGGGTCCAGCCTTTTAGAAGTACTCTCTTCTTTCCTCTCTTCCAGCTGCACATAGCTGGGGCCAATGGGTACCTGCGGGCAGCTGAGCTTCTCCTGGACCATGGGGTGCGTGTGGATGTGAAGGACTGGGATGGCTGGGAGCCTCTGCATGCCGCAGCCTTCTGGGGACAGGTAATTCCTACCCACAGGACTGTGGCAGAGGCCAGCACAGGGCCATCCTGCTGTCACCAAGGTCCTGGCCGCCAGAGTGAATGTGTGGACTATGAAAAGACTTGTGGGGTTTGTAGACATGTCCAACATGTTGTGTCCAACAGGATGAGAATCAAGTTTGCCAAAGTAGCAAAGTCCCAGGATCACTTTGGGTGATTACCCTGTTTCCTAGCTATTATGATTATAGCTTATTTTTAAAAATATTTTTAAATTTTCTTTTATTTAAGAGAGAGAAAGAGAACATACCCATGCCATGAGCCATGGGCGGAGGTCAGAGGTCAACTTTCAGAAGTCGGTTCTTTCCTTCCACCATGTGGGTATTTGGGGATTGAACTTAGGTTGTGGTTTGGGGAGCAGGTACCTTATCTGCCTAGCTATCTCACCACCCTCCTTAGATGCCCAATGGCTCTACAGTCACAACTGATGACTCCTCTTGGAGTAACCAAGGCATGCTAGCATGGGTTGTCAAGCCCATTGGATTTGCCCAGATTCTCCCATGACTCTAAGGTGCAGGGTCTTCCTAGAGAATCAACCTTGCTGCCCCATTTTGGGGGTCACTTTCTAGGAGGCCTTTGTCATTCCCTCCAACACCTGGGTTTCCAAACCCTGGACATAGGAAACATGAACTTCTTCCTGTGTTTCAGATGCCAATGGCAGAGCTGTTGGTGTCCCATGGGGCTAGTCTCAGTGCCAGGACATCCATGGATGAGATGCCCATAGGTAAGGCCAACATGATACTTGGTACTTACAAAGGTACTCATCAGATTTTTGGTGGACAAATGGTTGAATATAGAGTTGTGTGTTACAGAGTTGATTGGAAGGGAGGTAGACTGGCAGATAGGTTGGAAATGATGAATGAGTAGGGTGTACAGGTAGATGTGATGTGGGCTGTCTTAATAAATGAATGGGTGGATGGGTGAATGGATGGATAGATAGATGAGTAGATAAGTGAATGTATAGATGAATGGGTGGGTGGGTAGGTAGATGGATGAATGGATGGGTGGGTGGATGAATGGATGGATGGGTGGACAAATGGATAAACATATGGATGATGGGTGGAGGACAGGTGACTAGAATAAATAGACAATTAGGTGAATAAAGAGATTTGGTGCAAAAAAAAAAAAAAGAGATTTGGTGCAAAAAAAAAAAAAAGAGATTTGGTGCATTGACTGGGCTTACATGCATTTCTTTCCATCTTTGCCCCATTCCTTGCATGAGGAACCTGATTGTTTCTCTCAGTGTTTCTCATATCAGTAGAGATTTAATGACTCTCCCATAAACTATCAAGAGAATCAATCCCTTTGTGCCAGCTGGGAACCCCAAGAGTTGTGGCTGTGCCTAGGGCCTGGGTCTCCCATTCTCCTACTCCTCGAAAGAAACAAGGCTGCTGTTGCTTCTGCTCCCCCCTCGGACCCAAGAGAGGCCTGGAGCTTTCAATGGTTGAGCTGGTGGCTCCTCAGCTGGGACCCCTCCCTTAGCCGCCCCCTCCCTTCCACAACTGTCTCTGGCGCCCCTGCAGACCTGTGTGAGGAGGAGGAGTTCAAGGTCCTGCTGCTGGAACTCAAACACAAGCATGACGTGATCATGAAGTCCCAGCTGAGGCACAAGTCGTCCCTGAGCCGGCGGACATCCAGCGCAGGCAGCCGGGGGTGAGTGGATGGGGCAGCTGCGGGGGATGTCTGCATGTGTGCATCCGATGCCCCTGGGCGTGGCTTCCCAGCACCCCTTCTGTCTCCTTAGGAAGGTAGTGCGTCGAGCCAGCCTGTCAGACAGGACCAACCTATACCGGAAAGAGTATGAGGGGGAGGCCATCCTGTGGCAACAGCGGAGCACCGCCGAGGACCAGCGCACCTCCACCTACAACGGGGATATCAGGGAGACCAGGACGGACCAGGAGAACAAGGACCCAGTGAGTGGACCCACTGCCTCAGGAAAAGGACAGGGCCCATCTGTTCTGTCTCTGCATCTGAGAACCATCAGAGGGAAACATCTGGACAGTGCCCCTAAGCATCTGGATCCAGTCTGATGGTGGCGGCCAGTGTGGTTGAGGTGACATTCGGCTAGGGAAGAGTTCTCATTGCCCAGGAAAGAATGACTGCCGCAAACACACATCGCCCTACCATGTCTAGTTTTAGAGTCCCCAGAAGGTAGGCTTTGCCAGGGGGTCACCCATGGAGAAAGGAGCGTGAGAACTCTGGGCAGGGGGCAGGGTATACTGAGCTATTGAGAATGGTGTTTATCAAGAAGCCATCTGATTGGAAAAAAATGGTCTTGAGAAACTGAGCAGGATGGTGGGAGACCTCTGGGAAGCCGCTCCAGCGGAGCCAGCAGCCTGCGCTCTACAAGGGTGTGTCTCCTCTGCTGTGATGGCAGAGTGCAAGCTGGATGGCCTAACGGGGCAGGGTGTATTCTCTCATAATGCTGGGGGCCAGAAGCCTAAAATCACAGTGCCAACAGAGTCGGGTCCTTTTAGTAGTTCCAAAGATCCATGTTCCAATTATTCCTTCTAGCTTGTGGTGTCTTGGATATCCCCAGACTTTTGTTAGCATGATTTCAGTTTCACACATGAGCTTTCCTTATATGTGCATATGCATGCTTCTGTACTTTTTAAGTATGTGTGTGTGTGTATATATATGCATGTGTATGTACATATATGCATGGGTATGTACTTGCATGTGTGTGTGTCTGTATAGGCCAGAGATTAATGTCAGATGCCTTCCACATTTGATCCTTATTTTATCTTTTGAGATAGGGTCTCTCATTGAATCTGGTGCTCATCAGTTGGCTTGAATAGCCTGCTATGAGCTCTGGGTATCCATCTATATCTGCATTCCACCCTGCATCATGGTTATAGCTGCACACTAGCACTTGGCTTTATTACATGGTTGCTGGGGAACCAAACTCATGCTGGTGTGTCAGGCCCTTTGTCTGCTGAGCATCTCCCCACAACTACTCTATTTTCTTACAAGAAAGGGCCCCAAGCATGAGATCAGGGCTCATCTTATTTTTTCTTTTGAGCCACACTTTTTTTTTTAATTTTAAACTTCATCATTCATTCATTGATTCATTCAGTGTGTGTGTGTGTGTGTGTGTGTGTGTGTGTGTGTGTGTGTGTGTATTAGAGGGCACATGTGTTCCTGTGGAGGGACAAGAGTGACTTTGGGAATCATTTTGTATTGCTTCTACCTCCTTGCTTTGCTCTGGGATTTCCTAGGCTCTCCCTACCAGGACCAGAAGTGCAAGCCAATGCCCATTGCACTTGGCATTTTTACGTGGGACCTGGGATCCAAACTCAGGACCTTCTGCTTGAAGTGCTCTTCAGTGACAACATTGGCTTGAGATTCTTTGTCACCGTTGTTAACCACTGCCTGTGTGTAACGGACACTCTGGGAGTTTTCCTCTCTGGATCAGTTTTGCATAGGTCTGCCCATCAGCTCTAATTAGATGATTTGGTGCTCCACGCAAAGGGCGTCTACCCAGCTGACAGGAGCAGGTTTGACACACACAGGTTCGTCACAGATGGCCACAAGCTCACAAAGATGGGCGAGTGCTTGTCTCAGATGGCTTGGCACATTCCATGTGTCATGTGTGGATGAGGAAGCCTTCAGCATGTCTTGTAGAGCCGTGTTAATGGCTGTTACTCCTTCAGGAGCAATCCCTTACTGGCCAGGTTGGCGGGATATGGTGAAGCCCAATCTTCAGCACACACTGTGTGACTACACGGCGACAGGAAAAGAGCCACCAGCCTAATTACATTTATGAGACCCTACTTCCAAACTGTCACCTTTAGAAGTTCTAGGTGGGAGTACATTTCTGAGGGACAGTACTTAGCTTAGTGCCAACACAGTTGGACCCACACAGTTTCTGTCTTGCCAACCCTATAAAGCACTTTTTTTGGCATTTCATTAATTTTATTGAAAGACAGTTGGGAGAGGTTACCTCTGCCCACTCAAAATGAACATTTGATGTTTCCAAATACTGAATATATCAGCCTTTGGAAAAACTGAACAAGTTATTCGTAAATCATGGTTTATAAAGATTAAAGATAAAATACACTGCAGTTCTTTGGCTTATTATCTCCCCCCCCAGTGGTCATTTATCCATTACATAATATCAAGACTGGTTATAGCCATTGTGGATAGACTCGAGATGTTATTACACTGAGGCACCATCTGCAAAGCTCCTATAAAGCACTTTGTATCATTTCAGAAGCCTCCCACAATCCCTCTTCTAGTCAGCCCCTTCCCCCTTTAAACCTTGATGCCTTGAGCAGCCCGGATTGGTTTGGAGAGTCTATGAAGGTCCATGCAACATGTCATCTTCTGTTTCTGTTCTGGGGCTGATAGATAAGGCTGTATACATTCAGTGCGCAGGTCTCTAGGTGTCCCTGAGCGCTGATTTCCACTGGGTGTGTACCCAGAAATGTTGTCAGGGGTTGGGATGGTTAGCTGTAATAGACATGCAAAACAGTTTACAGAGTGACCCCTACCTGTCTTCTCTGCCTCCAATGGTGTGTTTCTTGCCACCCACAATACAGACTGGCCTTTCTAGTCCAGCCATCTCCATGGATTTGCTCTGGCAGCTTGCATTGGGATCTGTCATTACCTGCCAGTGGGTGATGTGGAACATGCCTTGTCTTGTGCTCATCGGTCCGTTTGTGAAGCATCTTTATCGATTTGTAGAAGGCTGAGATTGGTACAGATTCCTTATGGAAGCAGCCTCTCCTCCTCCATGCCAGCTGTTCTTTTGGTTGGTCCCACAGCTCAGGTTTCAGGACTCTCCCCAAGTGCTCCATGAGGTGACACTTGTGATCTTCTGCCTTGGCCCCCAGCTGCTGGAAGTGTGCCACCCTGCCTGGCATGCGTGCGGATACTTCAGCCCAAGATGGCTTGAGTCTTTAGAGGGTCAACTGTAAATTCATGTATAAATCTAACCAAAATACATTGTTTTACATCCTGCTCTTGAAAACATTGGCAGGACCCTGTTAGATGTATGAGATTTCAGGTCCAAACCCAGACCTGCGGAGTGTGTGTGTGTGTGTGTGTGTGTGTGTGTGTGTGTGTGTGCGCGCGTTTAAGAGGGTACTTGAGTGCGTGTGCCTGTGGAGGACCAAGAGTTACTCCAGGTATCATCCTGGATTGTTCTTATGATTTTGCTTTGGGGTTTCCCAGGCTCCACCTTCCAAGACTGGAATTACTGGCCACTACCATTTCTGCTCAGTATTTTACATGGATGGGATCTGGGATCCAGACTAGATTCTTTTGTTTGTGAAACAAAGACTTTAACTCCTGCACCATCTCTCCAGCCCCTTGCCAGTATCTTTTACTTGTGATTTTCTCCTATGGGGTAATTTGATTTCTTGAAACAGACTGTTTTATTTGTTCCTTTATTTAGGTTGTAGTGTATAGCTAAACCTGGGGTCATGTTTGAGCCCTGGAGCGGGGATGGGATTGGTTAGCTTTATGGGAACATGTGGACTGGAGATGTCCCAAAGTCCCAGGGAGGCAGAGATGGGATGGAGGACACGCCCAGTGCTCACACCCTCACCAGAGGCCCAGGTGGGTGGTCAGCACAGCTTCCCAGTTAGGACGCAATGTAACATTGTCCTCTGTCCTGCAGAATCCCAGGCTGGAAAAGCCCGTGCTGCTGTCAGAGTTCTCCACCAAGATCTCCCGGGGTGAACTGGACGGGCCAGTGGAGAATGGCCTCCGGGCTCCCATCAGCGCCTACCAGTACGCACTGTCCAACGGGGATGTCTGGAAGATGCATGAGGTGCCTGACTACAGCATGGCCTACAGCAACCCTGGTGTGGCCGATGTCCCCCCACCCTGGAGCGGTTTCAAGGAGCAGAGCCCCCAGACGCTCCTGGAGCTGAAGCGGCAGCGGGCTGCAGCCAAACTGCTCAGCCATCCGTTCCTGAGCACCCACCTGGGCAGCAGCATGGCCAGGGCGGGGGAGAGCAGTAGTGAAGGCAAGGCCCCCTTGATTGGAGGCAGAACTTCCCCATACAGCAGCAACGGGACCTCGGTGTATTACACTGTCACCAGCGGAGATCCCCCACTCTTAAAGTTCAAGGCCCCCATAGAGGAGATGGAGGAGAAAGTCCACGGCTGCTGCCGGATCTCCTAGTCTCTGTGAGGAAGACAGGAAAGCGGCCCTGGGGAGGGGCCCCTGGAACCCAGGCCAGCCCAAAGCCCTGCTGTGGAGGCTTCAGAGGATAGCTGGGGAGAGACGGGCTCTGCTTTTTGAAGAAATGCTGACCCCACCTGGCTGTCCCTAACACCCCCCACTCTTCTCCGTGCCGCTTCCTGCTGCATTGTTCTGCTATATGAAGTATAGGGGACACCACCACCACCCCCGCCCACTCTGTAGTCTGATGTGGGGAGGGTGGGCTTGGAGTCCCAGTTCTGTACTTGGTAAAGGCTTCTTAAGACCAGGACTTCCGTGTCACACACACACACACACACACACACACACACACACACACACACTTAATCCACATGTGCAAGAATGCATACTTGAGCTCTTGGGAAGCAGATGGGGCCAAGACTTTGTGGGCTGTTTGCAGACGGATGAGTTCAAGACAGTCTCAACACCATTGCCAGTGTGGCCTAAACAGGGGAGAGGGCTGCCCAGCTGAGAGCCACAGTCTTGCCATGCTAGAAGTTGGGCCACTATCTACACCTTCCAGGGACAGGAAGGTCTCTCTATTCAGGGGAGCCAGGAAACAGTATAGTTAGATATAGTGGGCCTAACTAAGCCTGCTTCTGCAGTCTTGGAGAATTACCTTTCCCACGTCAGTCAGCAGGCATGTGACTACTGCCCAGGGGTCAAGTTAAAAACCAGTCCACCTACTCCTGAAAGCAACCAAATCATGTTTTGCTCTTCAGTAGAAGTCTGGGGTGGGGTGGGGGACAGTAATGGTAGTGTGTTTGCAAAAGTGCATTTGGTGAAAGCATCTTTGAGGCTCTAAAACTCCAGGTGAGAGGGGACTGATTTTGTCTTCTACTGAGGTGCTGTTACACTTGGGTTTTATAGACAGATGTTTCCCTGAAAGAGGGTAGACTCATTGTTGAGGATGTTCTGGTCAGCGGTGATAGAGCCCAGCACCCTGGTGGGTCTTTGTAGTATTCAGGCTGTTTGGTCCAAACTGCCTCAGTCAGTGGTCAGCCCTGGCCCATCTGAGCCATTCCAGTGAGCAGCAGGGGTTGCTTGCTCTTTAGCCCCCCACCTTCCTCCTCAGTCTTGTATCAGAGTGACTCCTCAGACCATGGGCCCCACTTTGCCTTTCTGGAGCGTTCACTGAGACAAGTTTGCCAGCTGACCCTTGTGAGGTCCTGCCAAGCCTGGGGGTTCCCTGCCTGCCCCCTGCTGCAGTGGCGATACACCCAAAGCTGCAAGTCCAAAGCATCCGTGGCAGCCTTTCTGCCCTGTATCGGGGAAAGTGGCGGCGTGGCTGGAATTGACTCTCACCCAGCCTTGCAGCTCCAGCCCCTGATGCACTCTCCCACGATCCACGCCTTGGGCGCTATCCACTGGCTCAAACCTTTTGGTGTAACTAGGGAACTACAGGCTTGTTCCTGCTCTGTGCACCTTTATGTACCCTAAAACTACCTCCTTAGCGCTCAGAAAGGGCCCCTCAGTCCAGATTCTAAAGTAGAGAACAGATCTGGATGCCCTTTAACCCACTTCTTTCTGAACCCGTGGGAAATTCTCCCGTGAAGGACAAGCAGGGCTAAAGCCCGGAGCTGGAGGAATTGCCCCTTGTGCCACAATCCTAGTAGTGGGGTCTACTGTTTGTTGAGCTAGTCTCCTGCTGTGTGGCCTTGGGAGCAGGACTTGACTGGGATGCTCTGGAACAGAACGGAGAGGCAGAGCGTGCCCTGGAGATGCCCAGCACCAGGCTGTTCCTACCCAGGCCCAGGACAGACATAGTCTAAGGTGGAGGGATGTTCAGGAAACTGAAGACAGATGTGCATGATGCTGCTTGCTGCCCCTGAAGTCTCAGCTGGATTCTCCACCTCAGTCTATTGCTGAAAGAGGGATGTTCCAGCCACACGCACCTGTAGCTTTGAGATGTATTCTGCTCAGACACAGCAATTCCTCTGCCGCTGACTTAAGCCACAAGGTGGTGGGTGCTGGGGCACCCCCACTCCTAGGAGACAGCTGACTTCCGATCTCTTTGCCTAGGAGCCAGAGAGGGGAGGCATTGGTTGCTCTCTCTGGGCCTTGCCTTCTCTATCTTCTCGCCTCCTGGACTGTTCCTTTGCACCCCAAGGGCTGGGAAGCTCATCTGCCTGCCTTCTCCCTCCTCTTCCCCTCATCCATGGGAGCTGGCTTCGGACAGTGCATACTCAGAGCTTTTGCTGTGTTTTCCTCCAGGGACAACCGAATGATCCCTGTGTGGACTTCAAGTCCCTGGGGTGCTCTCCCTGTGTGTCTCTGGAGTGTTGAGGGCCAAGTTGAGGAACAGCTTCCAGTACATGAGCTAGGGCCACCCATGTTTTCACTCTTGTACCATACGGAGCAGCCAAGACATACTGGGCATATTCTGCAGATAAGAGAGGAAGCAGTCAGTGAGGACTATAGCACTCGCAAGCCCCATTCACTCGCCAGGGCAGAGGGCTGCATCCTGGTCCAGGGTCCTGTACTTTTTAGCTCCTGGCGTCCTCAGAGTGTGAATCCCTTTGGAAAACAGCTTCTTGGCCTCCCCTAGGTAACATGTGCCAATATGTGCAGATGCTAGATTTTAAACCTGGGCCAGATTCCATTCCAGATCCATCTGGAACCTTCAGAGGTGACTGCCTCCAGGCCAGCATCCTTGAAGGACAATGTAATAGCAGCCTGAGATTAATTCTGGAACAATTAGGAATATGCAGTTTGCTGACAAATTCATTGCAGGGCCTGTCTCTCACTCATTTTTCATACCTCCCTCTTCAACTCGCCTGCACCAGTGAATATGCGGAGAGCAAGCACTCCTTTTAACATCGAACTCTACCCTGTGAATCAGCCTCTCTCCCTGGTAGGGATAGATCCACAGTCTGGGAGAATCCTGACAAGGTAGACCAGGTGCCCAGCTGTGTTGGCAAGTGGAAGGAGGCCTCTTCCAAAACGTGTCCCTGGTACCCTGTGAGCTCTGGCCCTTGCTCCTACATTATGTAGAAACTTGTAGCTATCGTCAGATGGTTGAGTTTCTGGTCAGTAGCTCGGGGATTATAAATGAATCCTAACCCAGGTCTACTGAGGAGTTCGGGTACAATTCTGCATTAAGTATGCAACATTAATAATAAACCACTCTGCACTGTTGGATCAGCTTCTAAATGTTTGGGGAAATCAACAAGAATGTGACCCTGTCCTGGCCCGTCACAGCTTGCAGATTCTGTAACAACATGAAACCCTTGATTCTTAGTGTCAGACATTCTTCCATCTTGAGCTCTCTCTCCTGCCTGCTCTTTCAGAGTAGGTTGCTGGTGTACTTCCCAAAAGGGCCTGGTTATCACTTTTGGTATTCATAGCCTGGGGATAGATTTCTCTTCCCCAAGGCACATAAGAGCAAATGGTCACACCCAAGGACACTGCTCTACAGAAAGGACTCACCACTTTCTCCCAGAATCCTTTGCCCTCTGAGCCTCCACAGGAATCCCCTGTTGGCCAGAGGGTCTGCTTCCTGTGGGCACTACAAGTGCCACCATGCGGGGCCTGGCGCTACGTACCCAGGAAATGGCTGCAGACACCCAGCCCTCCGCAATAACTTACCAGACCTGAAGCCACTGATGTACAGAGAACACTTAAGAAAAATGTATTTTATGTGAAAAAAGTTAAACTCTGTATACTGTATCAGCAGCTTTGTGTAAAAAATGGCAATCAAAAGAGTCTAATATATTTAAAACTTTTTTAAAAAATAATCTTTGATATTGTATTGAAGTAACTTCCAGGTAGCTCCATGCCATGAGGCAGTGGTGGACCTTGCCTCCAAGTCGGGGTCTGACCACCTCCCAAAGGGACACTCACCCCTGGAGTTGTTTCCAGCTGCCAAGGCCTGTGACGGAATTCGCTGTTAAGAATTTTTAATTAAGATTATTAAATTCCTTTTAATAACATCTGTTGGTGTGACTGTGGTTATTGCTGGGGGCTTACCTGGATTGTGATGACTCCAATGGTCAAAGAAATGGTACTAGCTGGGCTGGAGAGGTGCCTCAGGCATCAAGCCTCCCTCGAAAGCAGGAGGACCTGAGTTCGGATCCCAGATCCCATGTAAAAACACTGGGTGGAAATGGTGGCAGCCTGTACTTCTAGTCCTGGAAGGTAGAGCCTGGGAAACCCCAGAGCAAGGCAAAATGGAGGAAGAACAATCCACAGTGATTCCTGAAGTCATCCTTGGACCTCCACAAGTACACCCAGTACCCTCTTGAGACACACACACACACACACACACACACACACACCACAGAGATATGATATTAGGCAGGCTCTTGAACTCTGTACCCATCACAAAAAAATTTTTCAGGAAGTCCCCAAAATGGGGGTGGGATTCCCCTGGGGATTCAGAGAAGGGTTTCTAGACTGAGAGATGGTGAAAGTGGGTGAATTAAAGAGAAAGTAGGGCTTAAGAATTCTGCCTTGTTTCTGCCCTTTGAAATTACGTGGTGTCCTGGGGTATTACATATCTATTCCCAATACTCTCCGACCCTTATCTGATGACATATTTGTATGTGATAAGGGTGCTCCTCACCTTCCTTCTATTCTTGGAGCATGTCAGCTTATTCTGGCTCCTTTCTTTGCTTGTCTCTAGTCTTTCTCATTTAGCTAATTACAGAGAAGATCAATATTCTGTTTTACCAACAAGATAGGACTCCTGATGAATCTCTTTTTGTCTCATGTGATAGAAACCCAAATCTGCTCCACACCCCAAGCCAAAAGCCTATATTTAAATTATTACCTAGCATATAAAATAATGGGTTTCTTATGATGTTTTCATACATATGGGAGAGTTGGTGTCTTGCTTTCTTGAAAGTTTTCTGAACCCTGGGTGCCAGACGTGGACACATTGAAGATCCCACATTGGGGCTTGAACAGCTTTCTAAGCCAGGTTGGGGGGTGGGAGGGAGGATGGAGAGCATGAGGGGTGTTCAGACAACAGTGAGCATTCATCCATCTGAAATTTACTGATGCTTACACAGGAAGTGGAGGCAAAATCATGGTCACTCTTAGCTTCAGGGCGAGTTTGAGCCCAGCCTAGGCTATGTGAGATCCTGTCTCCAAAACAACATGGGCTGGAGAGATGCCTCAGCCCGGAAAGGTGCTTGGGTGCAAACCTGGCAACTTGAGAACAATTCCCAGAGGCCATAGGTAGAAGAAGGAGCCTGACAGTTGGCCTCTGACCCCCACACGTGCTCACTGTGGCACACGTGTCTTCTCTACTTTTTCTAATGAATAGAATATTTTAAAGCAACGAAAATGGTTATCTGGTTTCAGGAAGATGACATCTGCGATTTGACTGTTGGATTTGGCACAGTGGAGCTCACAGGGGTAGCATGCTGACTTAGAGTTCAGGAAAGAGGTGGAAGAACACTGGAGATATTAATTGTGGGCCACTTGTTTGAAATTCTAGGTTGCAAAAGTGAGTTGAGACATGGGGAGGTAGCTCTAAGGATATGAAGAACAATATTGAGGAAAGCACACCCCCATAATCCAAGTTTTGGGGAGGCTGAGATAGGAGGCTTGAGAGTTGTGGATCGTCTTGGGCTATATGGTGAGACCGTGCTTCAGAAGGAAAACTAACTGAAGTTTTTCTGCAGGTTGGTGTGCTGTGAAGATGGAAGTTGATGATGTGGGATGGAGGAAGGAATTGCTAGAGAGATGCAGGGCACTGGTGTAGGGGATGGTAGTGACTGTCCAGCTCAGCTCCCCATATAGACAGAAGGCTCACTGTGTTGGCAGAAGCACAGACAGGAAGGTGGACATAGAAGTCACAGTGAGATGTCCTTTTAAGGACTTCGTTTTCTCAGTTGGGAGAAAGCAAGCTAAGAAAAAAAAAAAGTAGAGGGAGGTGAACGGGCTCTTTTAAAGACAGAAATATTACCTAGCTGAGCTGGAGAGATGGCTCAGGGCTTAAGATTCTGTCTCCCAAGCAGAAGATCCTAAGGTCAGATCCCAGGTTCCACGTTAAAACACCAGGCGGAGATGGCAGGGGCCTGCACTTCCTGTTCTGGTGGGCAGAGTCTGGAAATCCTAGAGTGAAGCAAAAAGGCAGTAGAAGCAATCCAGAATGATTCCTGAAGTCATTATTGGTCCTCCACAAGGTCACACGATACTCTCTGATACACAGAGACAAATGAACACACACACACACACACACACACAGATGCACACACTAAATAAATAATTAAAAAATTTTACCTAGCACATAAAATAATGGGTTTATTATGATATTTTCATACATAAAATGCATAAACATTTTCAAGTATGAGTGAAATATACAGTATAAACACATGTGAATTGCTCTTTGCTTTTATTGCCAGGCATCTTAAGACACACTTAGATCATGAATTTATCAAGCCATGGTTTGTTTTCTTTTTCCCTCTCCATTTTTTCCCCCTCATTATGATTCCCCGGGTATAAGTGGAAAATGGGGTTTAAATAAGATTGGGGTGTTGCTAGGCCAAAACAAAAACAAAAAAACCCACGAAGTGAGAGAAGAAAAATAGAAATAGGTATCATTGAAAGAGTGGGAATCTCGCGAAGGCCCGCGGCGGGTGTTGACGCGATGTGATTTCTGCCCAGTGCTCT
This sequence comes from Typhlomys cinereus, assembly GCA_023101885.1. NCBI lineage: Eukaryota > Metazoa > Chordata > Mammalia > Rodentia > Platacanthomyidae > Typhlomys > Typhlomys cinereus. The sequence continues at coordinate 3,317,563 of JALPQD010000196.1, forward strand.
GAATGTCAAAGTGAAGAAATTCAATGAAGCGCGGGTAAACGGCAGGAGTAACTATGACTCTCTTAAGGTAGCCAACTGCCTCGTCATCTAATCAGTGACGCGCATGAATGGATGAACGAGATTCCCACTGTCCCTACCTACTATCCAGCGAAACCACAGCCAAGGGAACGGGCTTGGCGGAATCAGCGGGGAAAGAAGATCCTGTTGAGCTTGACTCTAGTCTGGCACGGTGAAGAGACATGAGAGGTGTAGAATAAGTGGGAGGCCCCCGGCGCTCTCGCGGGCCGCTGGTGAAATACCACTACTCTTATCGTTAAAAAAAAAAAAAAAAAGTGGGAATCATGATGGACCAGTAAATATGTTTCTATATGTATAACTACATATGCGTGTATATGGAAATGTATTTATTTACTCATGTATTTGAGACAAAGTTTCCCTAAATAGCTCAGAGTGGGCCTGAATTCACCCTGTCGCACAAACTGGTCTTGAAATCATGATCCTCCCGGCTCCATCTCTCAGTGGAGGTTTTACAGTGGAATTACAGGATATGCCCTGGCTTTGCACCAGTGTTTTTTGAATAAATAAATGATTAGATGCAAGGCAGAATGGCAGTAGGGCCCCAGAGCAAGCGCCAGCTACACCTAACAGTCCCGGGCCTTGGAGCGCCGTGCGGTAAGGCGGCCGGCAGGGGGTGCGCTAGGAAGGCCCGAGCTCCGTGGCTCGGGCTGCACAGCCCCTTTGGCTCTGCAGCTATCTGCAGCTGATAGCTCAGCGTTAGGTTTCCAGAACAGCTAAGGCGGAGCAAAGACAGAGCAGTCAAGTTTAAATTCCGCTCAACAATCCCGCAGTGAGAGCCAGGTGCAGCAACCAATGAGCTGCGATGGGTGGGCCATGGAGAGCCAATAGTAATCTGGGAGTGAGGCCTCGGCGTTGTGCACCCCGCCCCTCCCGACCCCAGAAGGTGAGCAGCCAATAGGAGATCCGGGGCGGGGCGATGGGCCAATGGCGCGAGCCGGTTTGATTCAAAGGGAGCTATAAAATTCGCGGCAAGGACGCGGGCTGCAGAGGGATCGTATCTGCGCACCACTATGGCCTTGCGCTCGGATTTCCTGGACGAGCTGCCCGCCGCCTGCCTGTCGCCGTGCGGGCCTCCCAACCCCGCCGAGCTGTTCAGCGAGGCGCGGCGCCTGGCGCTGGAGCAGCTGCTGGCCGGCGGCCCCGACGCCTTCGCCGCCTTCCTGCGGCGCGAGCGGCTGGGCCGCTTTCTGAACCCCGACGAGGTGCGCGCGGTACTGGGCGCGGCGGAACGACCGGGCGAGGACGGCGCGGCGGCGGCGGCGGCAGAGGACTCGATCGGCTCCTCGCACGACTGTTCGTCGGGCACCTACTTTCCCGAGCAGTCGGATCTGGAGCCGCCGCCTCTGGAGCTCGGCTGGCCGGCCTTCTACCAGGGTGCCTACCGCGGTGCCACGCGCGTCGAGGCGCACTTCCAGCCCCGAGGCGCGGGCGCCGGCGGCCCCTACGGCTGCAAGGATGCGCTGCGCCAGCAGCTGCGCTCGGCGCGAGAGGTGAGGGGACCCCGGGGTGCGCCCAGCCCCGAGTCGGATGGGACGAGCATCCCGATAGTCCCGGGGCGCTTCACCATCTGCAACTCGCCACTCCATGTCGAATCCGGTCTCACTGGGCCACTCTTGGTGGCATGTTGCTTGAGTTCTAGCACCTAGTGCTCACATGCTTGGAGGAGGGACCAGAAATCCAAATGTGCGTTAAAACCGAAGTGGATTCAGGCTTTCTGGGCCCTTTGCCAGCGACACATCCCACTTTAAAGCCTCTTAAGACGCGCATTGCTAAAGAGTCTTCAGATCTAAAGGATGGGTTGGTTCCCCAGAGTCTCTTATGGGGCACATGTTACTTTCTATCCCTTTTGTGAATGAGTGGGTTTGCATTTTCATCTTTAGGGACTGTTCAGGTAGCATTGTCGTAAAATGCAAATACTTACACATAACATCAGTCTCTGTTCACAGTAGGTTTTTAGCTAATGTCTGCATGTGTGATGTGATATTATGGTGGTAGGGGAGTTCTATCCCCCTGTCTGGGTGAAACCACAGCATAGAGGTTGGTGAGGAAAGAGGCTGCACTTGGGATGTTGAGGCCGCAGGCTCCTTGTCAGCCTGCTTGCTGGGGGAGGGGGGCCCTCCTCTATTGCCTTGGGGTCAAATACACCCTTGCTTGATCCACCCAGATCTGTGCAGCGACATGTCCGGCAAAGTCCCAGGCCATAGTGGGATTTGGTAGGCCCAGGAGGCCTATTGTGTGGTAGGATGAACATACCTGTGCATATTGTCTGAGCAAGCCTGTGTTCTGCTCCTTGTTTTTTGAGACAGGGCCTCTGAGTCCCATCCTGGTCTGCAGCTCACTATGTCATCCAGGCTGGCCTCATTCCTGGCCATCCTCCTGCCTCAGCCACAGAAGCACTGTGTGTTCTGAGGCTGGTGGTTCTTTCCCTGGGGGAGGAGCTGCAGTGGTAGGATTCAGATGGTGTAGCGTCTCCTGTGCTTTTGGGGAGCAGTGTGAGTTGGGTACACCTGTGGTGCTTTGGGCGGGCAGAGGATCCATTTAGTGCTGTAGACATTTTTCTTGTGGGTTCAGCACAAAAGTTACAAAGAGACAGAATTATGGAGTAAGTGCGCATACCCAAAGCTCACCTCGGGAGGGAACTTGAGCACGTGGATCTTTGGGAAAGAAAAGAAAAGTTCTTCCTGAAGGACAGAAATAAAGATTGCTCCAAACTTTGCCCTACTTGGGCGAAGGGATGCTGGGCTAGAGGCTGGAGGGAAACTGTAAACTCAGATGCTGGCTTTAGAAGGGATCCAGGCTGCAATTGAGACCTCCCGTCTTGCAAGCTATCTGTCATGCCTCCCTGGATGCAGCCCCCTGCTTTGCCTTGTGCCTGGGCCCCTGACAGCCTCTTCTTGCTGGCATTCTGCATTTGGAACTTGGACAGTGTGCACTGAGAGAGGTGTTACTTTAAGTGTTCTGTGCCAAACTGCTGCTTACTCACTGCCTCCATGTGTCACACTGCCGGGGCTAGGGCCACGGGGAGGCAGGCGTGCTTCTTGCTGCTCTTCAAAGAGGACTGTTGCTTGTGGAGAGCAAGCAAGGAGCTTGGTGCAGTTAGGGGAGGGGCTGGGAGAAAAATCTCAGGAGTGGTGGTGACTCACCTGAAGGATGGTCCGGACTTGTCTGGTGGGAGAATAGAGAGGGGCCAGGGTAATGGGAGGAATGCAGGTGGCAGGCGGGTTCCCCCACAGCTGGAGCTGAAAACATTTAAGGGTGAATAAGAGGAGAGGAGGCAGAAAGGGGAGGTTGGAGCCAGCCTAGAGTGCTTTCCATTACAGAAGGAGCAGTGTTGGAGGTCATCGAAGGTTAGAGGGAAGCTAGAGGCTTGATCATTTGATGTCCTGAGCAGTAATTCTGGCTGAAAGAGCTTGTATTTAAGAGACCTGATCTTGCAAGGAGTCCAGAGCTATCTCTGCCAGGGAAGAAGGTCTGCATTAAGACAGGGCAGGCAGGGACCGCTTTCAGTTAGAAGAACTTTAAGAGGAGAACAAGAGAAGAAGGGGCTTAAAGAGTGAAGATTGAAGGCCAGGGATCTAGCTCAGTGTAGAGTGCTTGCCCAACATGCCTTAGGACCTTATTTCCAAAACTGAGGGAGGCTGAGAGTTCTGTTAGCTTGGGTAGGCTGCGATGCTACCAAACTGGAATACAGAAGGAGGAGGACGAGGACTGTGGATATGAGCTGGGTGTAATTTGAGATATACTAGGTTTGAAGTCCCGGACAGCATCTCTTGCTTAAAAAAAAGTTAATAAAGATAGCTTTTTCTCTGCCAGATGATATTCCCAATAATCTCCAACTCTAATGCCTGTTTTGCAGATGATGGAGCCGAGGCAGAGAGGAGCTAGGTTACCCCTATGGATGAGGGACCCTGGACTCAGCCCCAGGTAGACTCTCTGAACCCCTGTTAGCTACTGTGGAGAGAAGGGTCATCCTGTCTGCAGATAAAGACAGAGGCTGCGGGTGCCCAGAGGGAGCAGAAGATTATCTGTCGCTCTTGAGTGCAGTCACCTGTAAAGTGCAGCATGTACTCAGGAGTGGCCATGTTCTTTGAAGTCCATCACCTGTGACGGCGAAGAGCATGAAGGTGCACGCGCCAGGCGTGTCCAGATGTCTGCATCCGGACATGCATGGCAAACACACTTGAAGCTGTGGATGAACCTTTCAAGGGTGCATCTCTTTGCTAAGCCCAGGATTACTTCAGCCCTCCCAGCGCTGGGAGGAGGCCACACGTACAAACAGACCAGGCTCAGAGAGGTAGGAAGCTTGTCAGAGGCCAGGATGAGACAGAGCTTGGCTCCAGCCCAAGACTGCCTGCCCTGGCCCTTACTGTGCGCGTGCATTGTCAGACAGGGTCTGTATAAGCCTTGAGCCCGCACCATGTAGGGGGCTCACACTTGCAATCTCTGCTCCCGACAGCCACTCTGCCACAAGAAGGAGTTGGCGTTTTGATAGTTTTCAACAGGTTTGAAGTTTTAAAAGCAGCTTCTTTTAACTATTTGGACTCTGAACTTCCATGTTGCTTATTTTATAGGCAGGAATATTGTCATGGCAACAGTACTCCACCTTTTAGGAGACCAAGGCAGTTCATTTTAAAAGAGGCATTCAAGTAGACGAGGCCTTCTTCAACCCATGGAGCAGGGAAAGTGGTTCGTGAGCTCAGGACTATACAGGCTTTAAAGGCATTTTGCCCTACCTGGGAAGGTAAAGCCCATGCTGGTACCTGAACTAGACTAGTATATGGGAACCTTCTGGTGAGTGAACGAAGGACTTGGGATTCCATGTGGACAGTCATGAGCCTAGAGATGGGCCAGGTTAACCTGGAGCTGGGTCAGCTCTCCTGCCTGTATGCTGCTTCCTTCTCAGTGGGGAGATGTGAGCCCCAGCCTGCCTACTCTGGTGACCGGAAGAGGTCCAGATCCCAGGATGGCAGGAGACCTGGATAGGGACATTTGCTAAAGGACAGGATTGGTTCCTTCTAACCCTGACGTTGCACCGAGCGCATGATTCCAGGGTAGGTTTTCCCAGCAGCTTTCTGACCCTGGAGAATCCCACAGGATATTTGACGTATAATAGGTGCTCAGTCAATTCCATGCAGAGCTGCTGTGTCACCTTGTTCATTCCATCTCATGCTTTTGTGGGGAGGTGGGGAGGCAGTGGTAGAGAGAGAAAAGCAACCTAGCTCCTGTGATTTGTTCTGCCAAGCAGCGCTAGGCTGTGACCTCCTGCCTGGGAGTGCTGCATGGTGGCACTGGGCAGGCACTTCTGATTGGCTGCTCAGCTGTCCCAGGAACTACTTTTTCTTTTTTTTTAATTATTTTTTATTTTTGTGCGTGCGCATGTATATGTGTGTGTGTGCGCGCGCGCGTGTATGTGTCAGGGCACTGTGTGTCCTTGTGGAAGACCATGGGTGACTTTGGGAATCGTCCTGGATTGCTTCTACTTCCTTTTTTTGCTTTGCTCTGAGATTTTCCAGGCTTCACTCACCAGAGCTGGAAGTATGGGTCACTGGCATTTAATCCTGCTCTTTCTACATGGGATTCTGATTCTGAACTCAGGTCCTTCTGCTTCAGAGGCAGAGTCTTAACCCCCTGAGCCATCTCTCCAGCCCCATTCTTGTTCTTATTCATTCTGTTGCTGTTTGTTTATTTGAGTCAGGCTCTCCCTGTATAGCCAATGCCAGCCTTGAACTGGATCCTCACGCCTCACTCCCCAGGTAGCTGGCATTGGTCGTATACTATGGTGCCCTGCTATTCCTGGCTTCCGATGGGAGGTTAGAGGCCAAGTGCATCCTCCTAGGATGCTTCGTACGTCTCATAGTTGTCATTCTTCTCAGCTGCCATTCCGTGTGCGCTTTGTTCCCAAGAGGCCGCTTTCACCACAGCCGCACCTCTGGGCATCCTTCTGATGAGCCGGGTGTGAGTGGTGGCGATCTTTGCATGGCAGAAGAGACCTGCCAGGAGGAATAGCAGCCGAGGAATCTGCTGGAGGCCTCCAGCGAGGATGAGGATGTTCCGAAGGACTGGCTCAAGCTCCCCTGCTCTTGCTCAACCCTGTCTGCGTTACAAGAGAACCTGGGTGGTGTGGTCAGTTCCTGTTCCAGATGCTCGGATCAGCCTGACAAGGCTTCTGAACAGCCTCGCCTCTCATTAGGCATCAGGGGTGGACAATTCCTTGTCCTGGGGGGACTGCCTGCGTATTGTCAGATGGTGAGTATCTCTGGCTCACTACATACCAGTCACACCTTTCCCCTCCAAATAGTGGCGATTTTCAGATCTTGTCAGCAGAGGGGTATTCGGGAATTATGCTGAATGGTCATTTTATGCTCTGTTGACGAAAAAATCCTGGGAACAAGCTGGTGATGGCCGAACCACACCATGAATGCATTACGACTAAGCGCTACCGCTGAGCAGTGACCCCCCAGGGGCTGCCCCTGGCAACCACTCTTCTTTCTGTCTGCCTTTTTACAAAATCATTAATTTTTTATGTGTCATGTGTATGCATGTGTGTGTGTGTGTGTGTGTGTGTGTGTGTGTGTACTCACTCAAGTGTGCACACCTCTTTGCATATATGTTTGTGTGTGCCCATGTGTGCAGGGCAGTTGTTGATACTGAATTTGAATGTTTTCCTCTATTGCTTTTCATCTAATGTTTTTGAGATAGGGTCTCTTACCGAACCTGGAGTACACTGCTAAGCAGTGTACTGGCTGGCCAGTAAGCTTCAGAGATCTTGCGGTTGCTACCTCCCCAGTGCTGGGATTACAGATGTGCGCTATTTCACCTGGTTTTTATGTGGGTGTTGAAGATCTGAACTCAGGTCCTCATGCTGGCCTAGAAAGCACTTTACTGACTGACGCCCTGCCCCAGCTGTGCTATTTCTTTTCTGTGCTGTTTTCCACAAGCATCCTTCAGACATTAAGGAAGTTTGTAGGATTGTTTTTAGATGCTTTTGTAGATATATAACATCAGTTCTCTCAAGAAAAGCAAAAACAAAACCCAGTAAGTATGCTGGCTTTTACATTCTTGGTATACTGGGCGTGGTGGCACATACCGGTTTATCCCAGTACTTGAGGGGCTGAGGCAGGAAGAGCCAGAGTTTAAGGCTGCAGTGAGACTGTCAGAAAACAAGCAAGATCCTAATGTAAATGACATAGTCTCTAGTGGGAACTTGGTAATGTTCAACCAAATTTCAGTTGTATTTGCACATCGATCTTCTGGGTACATAGCCTGAAGAAGCAGTCGTTCAAGTATGAGTAGACATAGAAGTTGCTGTGAGTTCAGCACTAATTATACCGAAAGCCTAGAGAGAGCTCACATGCCCGTTAGTGGTGAAGTCATTAGTGTGTCTGTCTGCACCAGGGAGGCCTGACCCTGAGGTGCTGAAGGTGAATGTGGACCAGTTCTAGGTTCTCGTTTAAATCAGTGTAGGCAACATTAGCCACATACAGTCACTTAAATTGATGCGCATTAAAAAGAAATTGAAAGGCAGTTCCTCTTTATCTCGAGATGCTGATGGACTATACTACTCCAGAACAACATAAACTACCTTTTATCTACACAAGGTATCAACATTTAATATCCATGTATACGTACATATACTTGTTCATATTACAAAGTGGAAGCTTAAATCCAAACACTGATTACTGAAATTAATGGAGAAGGAAGGAAAGGATTAAAAAGAGGGGACAAGAATGGAAGCCATATACCTCTGAATGCCCGATCTTTGTAGATTGCATTGTAGAACAGACAAAAGTTTTAGTTTTTAATAAAAAAAAAAAATTCAAAATTCCAAATCCTTCCCTCACCCTGCCAAAGGACTGTTTTTCTTTTGAAGAATCCAGGCCACCTGCCTACTTCACATTAGGACAGAAGTGAGGAAACGGCAGCCACATGTGGACAGGGAAAATATAAGATTCCCTCCACCCCTGCTTTCCTAGAGAGGCACCATGCCATTCTGCAGAGACTAATGCTCTATCACAATTCAGACCAATATTTAAATTATTAACTTTGTAGCAGCCAGCCTATAAAAACCTAGCAAAACAATTGTACCAACAAAGTGAAGTTTTGCTGTGGAAATTTCCTTTCTTTTTTGATTTTAAATCTGAAGATGTTATCAAGGTTTCTGTTCTATCAAAGTGTAACAAAAGTTGGCTCCTGCCTGCAATAATAGCACTCTGGAGGGCGAAGCAGGAGGATCTGGTTTGAGGCTCGTGTACTACATAGTGAGACCTCGTCTCAAAACAAAACAAGGCGTGTAACAAATGGCAGGAAAAAAGATATGCAGGTTCTGCTGTTTCTAGCAGAGGGTGTCAGGAGAATGAGAAGGGATGAAGGGTGATGTGGTTAGTATGGGGAGCTCCACAACCAGGTCCCGTTGGCTCCTGCTCACGTTTGAACGTGTGCAAGGCTTTACTGGACCCTAAGCACTTTGCATACCTGACCTCCTTTCATGTCTCTCTGGGAAAGGAGGGAAACAGTACCCAGGGAAGGGGTGACTGACACGTACTTCCTGCTAGATGACAGCTGGAATGACTCTCCCCCAGTGACCCCTTCAGACTGACATGTACCTGAACAAAACCCTGAACCGCCCATCTCCATGGTGTATGACTCACCACTTCTTAGAACTAGAGTAGGCCTCCTTTCAGGGAGCTTTGGGTCAACTGACTTGTGCAGGCATCATGGCAAAATTAGGACCAAGAACCTGAGCAGTTGCCATCTTTCTGTGCGCCAGGAACTGCTAGTAGATTCTCTTATCCACTGAAACCCCCAAGGGTACAGGTTGGATAGTGATATTTGCATATTCTAGAAGCCAGCATAACCATAAGTACAAGAGCGTACTGTCTGGAGGGGGAGAAGCCTGGGTTCAAGTCCAGGTGGGCTCTGTGGCCTGTTCCCAGACCACTGTTCCGCCCAACTCTGCTTTGTCGGCATGTTGCTGCTGGGAGAGGGCGCTTGTCAATCTGGGAGCTCCAAGCTTCCTTGGTGATTCTCATGTTATAAGTTGTCCTTGGTGACCCGAACCAGACCAGCCAAATCTCTCCCCATCCTTCCGGAAGAGGGGGCCGCAAGACTGTAAGAGCCTAAATAAAGATGGGGGGAGGTCCACTGATGTACAAGATACTCCACTCAAGACTGGCCTTTGGCCACCAGGATTTTGCTGCAGTGTGATTTGATCTTACCTGACCTGCACAATGGCCGACATATCAACCAGCCCCCATATACTAGCACAGATCTCAGGGGAGATGGCTTCAGACAGTAGGATCCTTAGAAGAAAGGGGTTAGACAGATAAAACGGATTTTCTACATTAGTGGGCAGCCCAAGAAGGGGCCCCAAGCTATGCCACAGAGTCCTGAACCCTCACTAATATAGACGACTCAGAGGGCAATTCAGTGCTCATAAAAACAAATGTTCTGGAGGATGGGAGAGAGCAGGTGGGAAATACCAAGAAAGGAGGAGGAAGGGAGGAATGGGGGAAGAGAGAACAGGAAAGAGGGGCAATAGGAGGGAAGGGAGGGACGAGGGGAAGGGGGAAGGGTACCTATCCATTGAGCTTGTATAACTAACTAAAAAATAAAAATAAATAGTCCTTGGTGGCGGGTTTGAGCCCATGCACTTTATAGATACTCTCAAATCCTTTCAGGGTTATTCTAAGTCCTCATAAACTAGAAAACGGGATACTCGACTTGTCTGGAATACTTAGATTCTGGAGACACACAGAACCTAGTTGACATTCCAGCCCCTGCATTTAACGTGTGCCGCTTGGACAAGCTCTAAAGTTTCCTCATCTGTAACTGTGGGTAGCAGGCAATAGAGGTCTGAAATCTCTAGATAAGTCTCTCCAGCTTTGGGGCCCAGTGACAGATGCCAGATTCTAGTTTTGATGAGTAGTGTTAAGTGTGCTTTGGGCTTTTCCCAAAGACCACATGTTCTTCAAACACTCAGAGGTGGGCCTCTGAGTCCATTGGTGCCAATCACTAGAAGTTTAGTCTGACTTACTAATGGATAGACTTGTGGTTTATCACCGGTGATGAAGGTGGGAGACTCAACACGTGTGTCTCCTCCAGATGTGTCTCCCCAGCTTCTGATCAGCTGGATGTTTCCTCCTTGGGTATCATGCAATAGACCCTCAGGAGTTATCACATCACAGCTTTCTAGCCGAACTCCGTGTAGCTTAAGCTGGGAGAGGGAGTTGCCCAGGGTGGCTAAGGGCACTTGGTGGGTGTGGCTATCGGGAAGCCTGTGCAATGGCAGAGGTCCATGCTGCCGTTCTAGTCCTGGAGTTCAGCGGCCTGTGCCAAGATGTACCTACTTGGGAGTCAAGACTTGGCTGTTGAAAATGAGACCAGTTCTCTGAGTTGGCACATGAGTGCTGGAGGAGACGGGCCTAGCGGAGAGGAGGGTCTGGGAAGAAGAGAAGCCCTCATACTGCGGCTCCACAGGGCTAGTCTCTGAGCAGGCAGGTCTTCTGGGGTCCTGCTTTACTAACAGTTGAGGGCATCCTGAGTACTGGGGAGTCTGGGGTAAGAAAACCATCCCTGTCCTTGGTGACCCTTGTGGGGACAGGAACCAGCCTTCAAATCTGGCCCGGGGGAAGGGTTGGGCCTTTAAAAGGATGAAGCAAATGGCAAATTAGCTACTAACCTGATAACAAAGGTGTTGATTGTACACTTGTTTTGTTAATTGGTGAGTCAAGACTTTTTGGCAGGTCCCTGTGCTCTGGGCCCGGCTCCCATCCTGCCTGCAGAGGCAGCCCTGCCAGCAGGGCTGGGTTCCTGGGGTGTGCCATGGGCTTCTGTGTCACCCCTGGCTCTTCTCCCCTCTTGTTAGACTTGAGTTCTCACTGCCAGTGTCAAAGCTGAGCCCCATCTGAAGCCCGGTGGATGCCGAGGGGCGAGCAGGCCTCTGGGGTTTCTCTTTGCTCCCAGGAGCCCCCTCCAGCCCTGCCACTGGTTGTTCAAGAACCGCTTAAGAAGGTCTCACTGCCACCCGGTCGGGTTCAGAGACCTCACTCCAGTTGGCGCGTGGTTCCCATGGCTCCCTTCTCTGCCCGAATGCCTCCTACTTCTGGCCTGGCCACAGCAGAACCTCTGTTGCTGGGTTTTCCTTTTTTGGTCTTTAATCCTCCCAAACATCTGCTAAAATTTGTTAGACTAAAAGGCTCCCAGGCTTCCTCTGTGTCGTGGTCACTTGAGTGAGTGGGTCAGGTAGGTCTCTGCCCTCCTCCTTCCCCATGCAGGCCGTCTCCTACCTTGCATATCCCTTTCCGCCATGTCCCCGATCCCTTTCCTGCATACTGTACCCTCCAGCCAAGCTGGTCTGCAGCCCATCATTGCCAGCTTCTTCCCTTGTCCTCACATGACTTCTTGCTAGACGGCCTTTCATTTCCCCTGCATCTGGTATCTGCATTTTGTTTGGGTCCTAGGGATGGTGCCTAGTCCTGTCCCTACTCTTCCACTGAGCTGTCTCTAACCTTCATTTTACTTTTACCTTAGGATAAAAGCTCACTAAGTTGCCCAGGAACTAGGATGATAGGCTTGTGCCACCAGGCTGGTTTCAATTCAGAGGCCTCCTCCCCCAGGAAGCTCCCTCCCCTTGTCGTGCATCTTTAGGCATCTCCCACCACCAGGGACATGACCTGGTGCTCCCTGAACACTGTGTTACTTCCGTGTGTTACTTCGTTTCCCCTATGTCTTGTTGGCTCTGTGTGGCCATGTCTGTGCTTAGTAGAGGGTCATCCTGCAGTGGACTCTGAGGTACTTGCTGCCCATCTGAGCACCTGTCTCCGGCTTCCCCCGGGCTAAGCCTTCCTAGGCATCCTCTCACTTAGCTCTTAAACAGTCTGTTATGCAGGCGCTGTTGTTGCCCATAGGGCTGACAGATTGAACGCCAAGGCCCCACAGCCAGCGAGGGGCCAAGCTGAGCTGTGTGTCCAGGTTTACCTCCTTGTTTTCAAACGCCATTGGAGGTTATAAACTTCTGAAGATGTCACTAATTCTAAAAGAACACGTCTTACTTTTTTCTTAAGACAGAGGTGTGTGTGGCGTATGTAGGTGCCTCGTGCATCTGTGTGCACACTGCAGCCAGAGGATGTGCTCCTCTGTCACTCTGCCTACCCCTTAGAGATCTGCTCTTTCAGAGAACCTGAAGCAAACCCCAGCAGCCCTATTTCTGCTCCCCTAGCCCACCACCACTGGGGTTACAGGTGCAGAGGCGGCCACGCCTTTTTTTTTTTTTTTTTTTTAACATGGATACTGGGGATTTGAACTTGTCCTGCTTGCACAACTGATTTTTCTCATGAAGCCCCCACTTTTTTTTCCCAATCACTGTCCAAGGTACCCTAATTGGGTCCTTTCCCAAGAGCAGCTCATGGCGAGGATACGACCAAGATCAGGCAGGGAGCCGTGGGAAGGAGAGGCAGCAAGAGACCCGTGATCGTCCCAGGCTGCCATATAATGCTCCCTTCCCGTCCCAGAGCTGGGATCCCTCAGTGAGCAGGTGGACCCTGGAGTGATGGAGAAATGTGTCAGAATGGCCGCTCTGGCTCTGTGTTTCCTCCTCTTCCTGTTCTTCCTCTTCCTCTTTTTCTTCCTCTTTCTCTTCTTCCTCCTCCTCCTCCTCCTGCACTTTGAGATAGGCTCTCACTCTGCAACCCAGGCTGGCTCTCAAATGTCGGCACCACCACACCTGGCACCTTTTGAAAATGTTATTTGTTTATTTGAAGGCAGCAGAGAACGATCTTAGCTTGGCGCAAATGTGGAGGTCGGAGGGCAACTTTTGGAAGTTGGTTCTCTCCTTCCAGTGGATGCAGGGATCAAACACAGGTTGCCTGGGTTGCACTTAGACATGTTTACCCACTCAGCCATCTTGCTAATCCTGGCTTCAGCATTTCTTTAACCCACAGTTGCTTGAAGGACTAATAACCTGTCAGGTAAGGTCCAAGTCCTCCAGGTAGAAGGAAACCTATCTTATTCCAAGGCCCCTGCTATAGTAGAAGAGCTGGGGAGATTCCAAAAGGTTAATGTGATTCAGAGACTAGTGATTTTACTGTGGAAGTTGGAAGGAAGGAGAAGTTCTGGCCACTCCCCATTACCAAACAGCTCTCAAACCCTGTCTTCCTGACTTGGTTTGCAGAGACTTGTTTCCAAGTTGTCCTGCTAGAAGTTTCCGAGGGCTCCGGGAAGAGGCTCTGCCACTGTTAACAGCCTCTCTGAAACAGGAGAGCTAGGAGGCACCAGTGTCTCCTGCAAGGGACTGTTGTGCGGCCCCTGTCCATGGGTGGCTGAGCAGACACCTTGGGTCTTTTGGACCCTGCACTTGTACATGCATTTAGATTTTGCTGAAGATGTGTTTTTGCAGCTGAGGAAATAGGCATTCAGAACAGTGGTAATTTGCCCAGGGAGCACAGTTGGCTCTTATCTCTGTCTGGTACTGGGTGTGAAAATCAATTCGCATGAGTGGAACCCCGTTGCTAGGGAGAAGAAAGGACAGAGCTGACCTGATGGACAGAACCCTCTGGAAATCTCTCCTGGGTCTTGTGGGCTTGCACCGTGCCAGACGACAAAGAACAGCGAGGACCACTTTTATGAAGGAGAGGCCAGTGGGTTAGCTCCATCCTAGCTGATAGGGAAGATGTAGGGTGGGGAGCAGAAGGTAGGATGGACCTGCACCTCACCTGATTGTCTCAAGCCATGAATGTTGATGTGCAGAATCTAAATCATAATAAAAACCTTGGCTGTAAGCCCAAATAAGACACGATTCAAATCTTGACAACAGTATACCCAGAAGAGGTCTCAAAGAGTATCCAAGGTTCTGTTTGCCTGCTTTCCTGACATGGGAGCCTGGTGGGAAGGCAGCATGTTGGCTCGGAACTTACATGGCACTGGGCTGAATGTATTCTGGAAGATGGGGTGTAGTAGCAGTTGGCCGGGGAAGTTCACTGGCATGGAAGTAGGGTGCCCGGAAGGCAGTGGGGAGTGTTGTCTGGGCTCAGTCTTGTAGGATGGGGTGCTTAGGGAAGTTTTGGTGACGGGAGACTGAACTGCAGAGGAAGGAAGGATCATTGTGTGTTGGGGAGTCCATCCAGCTCTGAGAGGAGTAGAGTCCCACGTGTCGTAAGGTCACGTTGCCGTGAGCTGACAGGCTTTTTCCTCTGCCTTGTTCCATAGGTGATCGCGGTGGTGATGGATGTCTTCTCCGACATCGACATCTTCAGGGACCTGCAGGAGATATGCAGGAAGCAGGGCGTGGCCGTGTACATCCTTCTGGACCAGGCGCTGCTCTCCCACTTTTTGGACATGTGCGCAGATCTGAAGGTGCATCCTGAGCAGGAGAAGGTTTGTGGCTCCCTTTCCTTCCCCCAGTCCCCAGCAGCAGATGTGACAGGGAACCTGTGCTCCCCAAGGCAGGGGTGGTGGGACCCTGCCGACAAGTGTGGGAAACTCAGCTGCAGAGTCCTTTGTCTCAAGTCTCACAGAAAATGAACACAGCGTGGCCTTGTAGTTCATTCCTAGATGTCTCTCCTAGAGAAGTGAAAACACAGGGGTGGGGTGGGGGGCACAGAAGTCTGCCTCAGTGTCTGTAGATGCTGGAAATGGTTCAGGTTCACCAACTGATAAGTGGATGAACATGACTCTCTTTTCATACAAGACAACATTATTCAGCCATGAGAAGTACTGACCACACTACACTATGGATGAAAATGCTGTAACAAGTGAAGGAATTTTCACGAAAGACCATGAGGACATATGAAAGGCCAGACTAAGCAATCTGTGGAGATGGATGGTAGACTAACATCAGTGCTTGGGAGAAGGGGCGGTGAGGAGTTGAGTAGATTGGTAGCTAAGGGGTGTGGGCTCTGTGATTGAGATGATGAGAATGTTCCCTAAGTGTGATGAAGGTTGTCTGTATCCACAGAAAACCACTTAAGTGGGTGAATTGTATGGTGTGGGAATTATATCTCAATTAAGCCATTGAATGAAATGGCAGTCAACCTTCAGAAGCTTGGCTCTGAGCTGTGCCCTCCCCACAGCAAGCACGGACCAGCCCGGCACAGCTGAGACCGGGGAGGCCACCTTGGAGCCTTGTCTTGCTGCAGTGACTTGGATGGCTTTGCTGGAACAGTGACCGGAAGGTGTTGCTCTTTCCTGGGCGTCGCTTGCTACCCATGACAAATGCGGCCCTTGTGGTGGCTCTGTCAGTGCAGATCAGGAAGTGGTGACCTAGTGAGCCTAAGTGTCCTGCAGCCACCATGTGGCCTGATGCCTGACTTGTTTTCCTGCCTCCCACCCCTGCTGGCACAGCCTATCATCTGCTGCCAATTACTTCTCCTAAAACTGGGCTTTAAGTCTTTTTCTCTGGTCTTAAAAATAATTCACTCACTTAGATGGAAGGCTACACAGCTCACCTGGCTTGTTCCTTTTTGACAGAGTGAGATGAGAGAAGTACATTTATTATAGAAAAATTAAGCAGGTTGTGGACTTCAGAACCTCATGCGTTCATCACCTGTGTGAGCATCAGCTATGGGCCAAGCACTGTTCTAGGCAGGAAAGTAAAGGCTCGGGAGGCTGCTGCGGAGAGCATCCAGCAAAGCAAGGAACTGGGGCTTTGCGCTGCAGTTCTGCCGCTGCGGGGCTGCTTTGGAGGAGATGGCACGCTCAGCCCAAGAGTTCTAAGCATAGAGATCCCCTGGAGCAGGCAAGGCTGGTTTTGAGCATCCTTCCCTTGAACACACATTTGTGATTGTGGCCACAGTGCTTTCAGCGCCTATCCAGGAGAGCCCTGTGTGTGCCTGAGGAGGCCCAAGAGTGACACTGGCGATCACTTGGATGGCTTGACCTCCTGATCGTTTTGTTCAAGGGTTTCCCAGGCTCCATCTTCCAGGACTTGAAGTGCAGGCTGTTGCCGTTTCTGCCTTGTGTTTTTAAATGGGATCTTGGATCTGAACTTAAGTCCGTTTGCTTGCAAAGCAGAGACTTAACCTCTGAGTTATCTTCCAGCCTTACCTTGTTTATTGCCAAGCAGTTTGAATGACAGAATTTCATTTGGTTCATGTTCCTTCTCAGAGTTCCTACAGGCCATTTTTATTAGGTCGCTTGTGCCACAAGGCAAGTTCATGGATGGCATAGGCAGGATTGGGACTTAGAGACTGTCTTGTGACCCAGAAGTCATTTAAAGTTGACACCAGCTGGACCTACAGAAAACCCAGTCAGGCTTGGAAAAGATGCCATGCTACCATCTAGCCAGATATCTAGGTCACGCTGCTGTCCTGCGGAGCAGGAGTAGAACGTGTCAGGGTGTAATTTCAAGGGGCTCGTGCTGTAATTAAACCTGCCTCGGCAGCAGAAAAACCGCAGAACTGTTGTAGCCATGGCTTTGATGCCACGATGGGCTCTGCTTCCTCAGGAGGCAGCAGTTCAGGGTGGTTCCCGACTCACTCCTGGGGCTGGCTGCTGCTTCCTGGTGGTCCAGAGCTTGAAGGAGGGTTTGAAGGAGGTCTGTGTTTTCACAGTGCTGTCTCCTCCCCAGAGAGGAGCCACTTTCTTTCCCTCCCAGCCCATCGGCGTGGTGGATCTGGTTGAATCTGGTTTGTGGCCCTCCCTGGTTGGTTTGGGATGCTGGACCGTCCTTTCTGTAGGACGTGGTTGCATGTTCGCTGCCGGTGCTGTGGCCACAACCATGGGCCTCCCCAGCGTTCAGATGTGAACTCAAGGGAACGTTACCCCAAACCACATCTGAGGCTATATGTAGGGACATTTCCATGCGGGAGCCCTCCTCTGCTAACTCCATGTGTTCTTTGAATATTCCAGTTTTTAAAGGGAAACTGGAAATAATTGAAGATTTATAAAGAAATTACAGAGAATATAAGGAACTCTTGAATATTGTTTGTCCAGATTCTCCAAATGTTACAAACCCCAACTTCAGTCCATGCAACACAATCAGGAAATCTTGGTATAGTACTGTTTAGACTATTGCCCCTTTTCTGTTCCAAGATCAGTTCAGGGTGGCACCGCGCATCTTTTTGTGATGTCTTAGCCCCTGTGCTGCAGCATTGGGCCACCATGTTTTTAGTTTAGCATCTGGCCCTTGAAGAGCATAGCCAGAGTTCCATAGAATTTCCATTTGTCTGCCGTTTCCTCATGGTTCAGTTCCTTTGCATTTGATAAGATACCGCAAGCGTGATCTTAGGTATAGCCTCTATGTGGTGGGGGTGGCCTGTCATTCCAACAGAGTTGGGCAGGGGCTAGACAATTGCAAAGTTTACAGTCAGTCAAGGCTACAAATGAGGTGCTGTCTCTATCTTCTCTTATCTCCCCCAAAATAAATATAAGAAATGGACTTAGGCAAAGTTGAACTAAATGCAGAAGGTGTGGGGGCTCTTGGGGATATAAAGTCACACCAAAACCAGCATATAATATACAAAGGAGGTTTATTGTCGAGCAAGCAGGAAGACAAGTAGGATGGCAAAGAGGCAAGCAGCAAGGCGGATTTATTGGCAGGTGAGCGGGAGGACAAATAGGCAAGCCACAGTGGCATAGGGATCTCTAAAGCAGACAGAGAGTCAGAGAGAGCTGAAATCTAGTTTGGGGGTCTCTTATTGGGCATGGGGGGGCATGTGACCATGGGGGCAGGAGCGTGACTATAGGCCAGGGGCATGTATTTGGAAAAGTACTGGGATGGGAAGGGGGGGTTCACCTGGGGCGGGTGAAAGTCCTTGGATGAATGTGCCAGTTTATCTTAGTTTCAGGTGGACTGGGACCATGGAGAAGTTACAGACAGGCTTGGGGCTGTGGAGCTGGCCTTGGGAGGATGGACTGGGAATTGCGAATGGCTCTTTGTCTGAACGTGTAAATGGGGGGGGGAGGCCTGAGCCATTTTGTGTTTAATATGCCTACATCTAACAGAAGGGACCCTGCCTCTGTAGCATCTGCCATTCTCTCATGTGTGCAGTCACTAAACTGTGGCTCTCAGACGTGCGTCGTGCAGGTTTGTTTGTTTGAAACTGTAAACCGAGGCCTCTAACCTTACTCGCTTGCTCCCTGGGTGGTAGTCACTGAGTTGTTCATTAATTTTTTTTTTTTTTCTTACTCTCTCGCCAACAGCTGATGACAGTACGGACCATTACAGGAAATGTCTACTATGCAAGGTCAGGAACCAAGATCGTTGGGAAGGTTCATGAAAAGTTCACACTGATTGATGGCATTCGGGTGGCCACAGGCTCCTACAGGTATGTTTCCAGCAGGCGCATGGCTTGTTAATCCAAGTCTTTTAGAAGTGTGTTGCAACGGGGTAAACGCTCGTTCCTGTCTATGGGAGCCCTTGTGACTGCATGTCCCATGGGTGCACGCCTGTGAATTGTTCTTCACGGGCCCCATTTATTGGAGGGAGGTGGGGTGAAAGTCATTTCCCTCCCTGTGGTCCACAAAACTACAGTACAGAGGTTAACCTAGGCTGGAGACGCCACCATTAGTGAATTCTGCACTCAGGCCTTGCCCCGGTCTTTGGAGAAATAATGAGGACTGACCAGCCACAAATGCTGGGTCACTGAGGTTTGGTCACATGCCATGCTCCTTTGACAGTGAGGGCAGGCACAGGTGTGAGCATTTGTGTGCAAGGTGGGCCCAAAGCTGCTGATTTACCCTGATCACCATTGTGTTGCTTTGAGCCTAGTGATTTAGTGCTGCTTTGGCAAGGATATCTTCAGGCAGAGAGCAGGAATGTGCATGGAGGGTGGAGCTTCTGGGTGGGTAATTCTGCTCTTTGGAAGTTGCGCTGTACTCAGGTGGCGTCATGGCTGTGTGCTGGGCTTCCTCTCTATTATGTTGTCTGATGGTACGTGTGAGGTGTGCCTATGGGTTAGAAAAGGTTACCCTTTTATAGACAGGTGCACCTGAGAGTGAGTTTTGTATCAGCCATGGGCTTGTGGTAGGCAAAGCAGTGAGATAAGCAGGTCTTGGTTCCTTCCTTCTCAAACAGCACTGTCATTGTTCAGGGCTGAGAGACCCCATCTAGACTTCCTTTCTGAAAATGAAACTTTGCTCTGAGTGGTTTTTGGCTGTTCTACAAATGTGCAGGGTTACTATCGATGACAAGAGCAGATTCCTCGTGCCAGGATATGGCATAGTACTGGGGTTGCATAGCTTGCTTCCAAACAGTCTTTCACCTTGGGCCTTGAAACAGTTTTCTGCAAGGGCAACAACCAAGGCGTTCTCTTCCTCCCTCCCTCCCTCCCTCCCTCCCTCCCTCCTTCCCTCCCTCCTTCTTAGGGCCTTGTACATGTTAGGTTACATTCTTAGTTGCAAAAGACAGCTAAAACTTGGCTTCAGGACCTCATGAAAGCATCCTACATCCCATAATAAATCTCTTGGTGTCAGGAGGCTAACTTCCCTAACTTGGAATATGAAGAGCAAAACCTTAGACATGGAACTTGGAAATTGATTTTCAGCACCTGTGGCCATGTGGGGCGCTATCAGAACAAGTGTCCTGTTTCTGCTGCATTCTGCCTGATCTTTATTCCCAGAAACCCTTTCTTTTTGAAGGCAAAGATTCCTTTTGATTTACTTAGTCTTCAATAGCTGCCTATCAGAGTGGGAGTGTGTATGTGTGTGAGTGTGTGTGTGTGAGAGAGAGAGAGAGAGAGATTGTAGGAGTGATACAAATATTAAATATTTCACTTGGCCCTGGAGGGGGCATACAACCACCTGGAATGAATCCCCACACTCCAGGGGGTCAGATGCTAGAGACTGGAGATGGGATGTGCGCATACACTTTCTCCAGAAGGAACAGGTATGAGTTCTTTTACCAAAGGAAGAAGATGCTAGTATCGTTAGTGGAGCAAAAACCATTTCTGTTCAAGAAACTGGAAGAAATACCACTTGCCTTCTTGCTTTGGCCTTTCTAGCTGTCTCTCTCACTTCTAAAATGAAGGTGCTGGCATATTTTAGAAACCCTTGTTTTAAAAAAATTTTTGAGATTAAGGATTGTGTGGGTTTAGTGTATTAATTGAATTCTGATCTCCTTTGTGGCATGTTTTTGTTATATACATAAAACATCACTAAAGTTATCATTCTTACATGGCGGCTTTGTCATTCATACTGATAAGCAGTGCATTGTGATTCCCCATCCTTATCAGCCTCTCTGTGTTTTTAATCCTTTAGCTTTACGTGGACTGATGGCAAACTGAACAGCAGCAACTTGGTGATTCTGTCAGGCCAAGTGGTTGAGCACTTTGATCTGGAGTTCCGGATCCTGTATGCTCAGTCAAAGCCCATCAGCTCTAAACTCCTGTCGAACTTCCGGATCAGTGACAAGTTTGACCATTTAGCTGACCGCAGGCCGCAGTCCAAGGAGCTCACGCTGGGCAACCTGCTGCGCATGCGACTGGCTAGACTCTCAAGTACACCCAAGAAAACCGTGCTGGGCCCCGAGGTGCCCGCAGGGAACAGGGTCCAGACCAAGCGCCATGACTCTGAAACGTCTACCATCAGTGACGAAGACTATTTCCACAGCCACACGGACCAGCTGGAGGACAGCAAGGCAGTGGATGCCGCCACACAAACAGAGCCAGGAGAGGAGGTGACGACAGTGAGTGTGAGCGAGGTGGGGACCCAGACCAGCACCAGCATAACCTGTGCTGGACCCAAACCACCGTCGCCACCAGGGCAACCAGTGCCCAGGCCACCGTGTGGTCCAAGACCACCACCACGCAGACGGATGCTGCCGAGGGCCTCTTTGCCCCAGAAGCCCAGTCTCGAGAAAGCTCGCCCCCGTCCAAAGGGTCCCTGTCACGCTCTTCCAGCGTGAGGTCATCCTCCTCGCTGTCATCCCAGGGATCAGTGACAAGCTCCGTCGGCTCCCACACGCACGGGTACCCCAATTACCTGGGTACCCCTCACCTGGACCTGTGCCTGCGGGACTCCTTCCGAAACCTGAGCAGCGAGCGGCAGGTGCATTTCACTGGCATCCGGTCCCGGCTCAGCCACATGCTGACCATGCTGTCCCGGAGAACATTCTTCACCGAGAACTATCTCAGCTACAGCCCCGGAAGCTTCACGCGCGCCTCTGTGAACTTGGTCGCTATTAGAGATGTGGCACTTTATCCTTCCTATCAGTGACTGCCAGGCTCAGCCAGCCTGCCGAGGCCAACCGAGCTTTAACCAACTTTACCGTCACCCCTCTTTCAACTTAAATCGAGTCCCACAAATTCTCTTCTGCACGTGGTTGGGCATGCTTGTAGCAGAAGCCAGGTGTTGGTTTTATGGCTTAAACACTATGACTGCAGTTTCTTTTTCTTTTGCACAATTTTAATATCTCTTGAAAAGAATATTAGGTATTCTAAGGTTAATTCAGTAAGAGATAAGATATATTCCGTTTTTCTTTATTTATGTGTTCTTCTGTCTTAAATATTTGCATCACCATTGTTTAAGATTAGAATTATACTTAAACAAGCTGTTTCTGGACTTATTTTCTCTTTAGAGAGCAATTATCTGTGTTCTTATTCTTATCATTAAATAACTACAGGTGACTTTGCTATGCTTGAGTATTCATGAATTTTCTCTGTACCCCATTGTGTATGTGTGATTTCACTGTTTTAAAGTGTCTGGTCAAGAAAAAATAAGCAATCCAGCTTGTAAAAGGGAAAACAGATTAGCTTCAAAATTAGAGGAAAGTGAAGAGGAGTGATACGGGCTTGGGACTCTGCACCCGGGGGCTGAGGCATGAGTGAGAGGTCAGTCTACAGCTAGATTCTGTCTCAGAATACAAACAGAAACCATGAAGCTGGCATAGGGCTCAAACCATTGTTGGTGCGATAAAGACGTGCCGCTGAGAGTACGTGATGAACCCTGTCCACAGAGCCGACATATTCATGTGCACCGTGTTTTTCAAGACAAAGCCTGAGCTCTTTTAGTGAGGGCCTTGGTTCTCTGCCAAAGGTGTTCATTCCTGGATTCACACCCAATGTACACTCTAGTGGCCCCCATGGGCCTAATTTCATCAGATGGGCGTATGAACAATGATTTAGCAATCTTATATCCCAGCCTCCGGCAACAGAGGACACTGACTATTATCCCAGATTCTGGTCCAGTGGCAGGCCCCGGCACTGGTTCCCACATCCTGCTGATCAGGCTTGGCATGGCTGTGGAATCCTGTTTTTGTCAAGTCTCAGTCATATGGACAAAAAGAAGAGAGGTAAGCCATGGCTTCCTCCTGGCTTGCTAGTCCAGAAGAGTTCTACGCTGGGGAGGGTATTGTCTGTGGGTCGAATGCTGATGCGTGCTGATGGAGAGCATTCCTGCAAGCTTTCTTGCATGTTCTGGGGCTCTTTCCATGACCAGTCATCTGCTGGGTTAGTGCTGTCATCTAGGCTAGGTGCATGTTAGGAAACTGCTCCACATCTTGCTGTGATCTCTGGGCTAATTCTAGATATGCAAATTATTATTAGTAGTATTTACTTTTTTCCATTTCCATGTGTGTGAGTTGGGCTATGTGCATGTATTTGTGTTTCTCTGTATGCGTGCTTGTGCCTGTATGTGTGCAGACTCATGGTTGATAATCGGCAATCATCCTTGATCACTTCTCTACATTATTGGTTTGAACCTTGATTTCCAATTAAACCCAGAGCTCACTGGGCATTCACAATCTCTGCCTTCTAAGGCTGGAATTACAGGTGAGCCAGCACATCCATCTAGCATTTTATATGGCATCTGGGGACCTGAGCTTTGCTTTTTTGTTTTGTTGGGAAACACTTTAACCACTGAGATACCTCCTCAGTCCTCGAATTGTTTCTTAAAACCATTTTGCAGACTAAGGTCACTTTATACGTGTTGCTTTAACCTTACAATATTACTGAGATTATGTAAAGGTTAGACAAATAGAACCCCATTTTCATGGGAGGAAACAGACTAAGAGATGAGAACTTTTTCAATGTCATATGGCCGGTAAAATCATAGTGCAAGAACTTAAAAATAGGTGTGTAGCATGTGAAAAGACTGGCAAATAGGAGTGGATCGGGCAGGGAGAAAAAGTAATGGGAAGAGGATAGGGATGGATTGGGATTAAGGTGTGCAAATATTGTAAATTCACTGTATTCATGAACAAGACACTAAAAGAATAATAAAAATATATCTTAAAAGTGGATGTGGTTCTGTTAGGTGTCGTTCTCTGCTTGTGGAGACTTTGGTGTGTTCCTTGGGCAATGGCTATTAGTGCACTAGTGAATGCAAAGCAGAAACAGCCCTGTGAACAATGTAGCACAAAGCCCAGTTCCAATCATACATTTATTTAGATTCTGTGTAAGATTCCAAGTCTGTATTCTCTAGAACTGTTAATAAGGTTACATATAAAAAGTGTGTGCCACTGGGCTGAGGCGATGGCTCAGGTGGTAAAGTCCTTGTGCAAGCAGGAGGACCTGATCCCCAGAACCCACTATGAACAGTCATGTGTGGCAGCACAGCCTGTAATCCCAGTGCTAGGAAGACAGAGACAGGAGGATCCCTGGAGGGCAGACTGGCCAGCCATTCTATCCCTAGCAAGTACCATGTTCAATAAAAGGTGCCATTTCAAAAATGGAAGTATAGGATGAACCATTCACTATTCCTGGTACTAAGAATGCAAAGATTTCTTAGGAGGATCTCATTAAAAGGTTGCTCTGGAGAGCTGGAAGATGTAGCTCAGTTGATAGAAGGCTTGGGTTTCATCCCCTGTATCACATAAACAGTATGGTGGTGTCATCCCAGCATTCAAAAGGTGGAGGATCAGGAGTTCAAGATCATTCTAGGTTACATAGTGAATTCAAGGCTAGTGTGGGCCACATTACAACCCTGTCTCAAAAACAAACAAACAAAAGTTCTTGGGAAACATTCTGCTCATCACGTCCTGCTAATAAAATAATGGTAGATATTCTGGACTCCAAAAGGGTAGTTGTTTGAAGCTGTGAGATGAGTGTAATTAGGATTTGAGAATGAGGTATGTGCTAAACTGTATGTTCAGGTAAGCCTGGTTTCACTGGGGCTGTACACCTAGATAGGTGCCCCAGTTTGACTGGAACTGTTCCAGTTTGCCTCTTATCCTATCTCTCTAGGACTCCTTTCAATCTCAGAACTGTCCCAGTTTTGAGACCTCAGAAAGCACCTTGTAGATTAAGGAGCCTCCTCAATCCATCCAGCTCCACCAAATCTAGAAATCTAGGCCTAAGAATCAGTACATTATATTCTTGGGTCCTGCAAATTGATTCAAGGACAGATACAAGAACCAGTTAGAGATGCTTTTGCCAGGGAAATTTTTGGAAAAAGTTGACCTGATCATCTCTTCACCACATTACTCCTGAGTCAGAAAGCAGCAGAGCTTTTATCCATCACGTGTCCCGCTGCTGCCTTGTCTCTCAGCAGACTTCTGGACTTTTTAATATATATGAACCACTTTAAATTTTACATCTTTTTTGAAATCGTGTCCCACAGTGTAGCCCAAGATGGTCTGGATCTCTTTATGTAGCCCAGGCTGGCCTTGACCTGTCAATCCTGTCAATCCAAGTACTGCTAGGATGAGCTGTCAAACCTGGCTCGAGAAGCCATTTTTGCATAAGTGAGGTTGATTGGGGTTTCCTATAGCTTGCATCCACAAAAACTTTATTGGATTGTACAAAGACAAAAACCTTTAAGTTCAATGCTTCTTAAACATAGATAACACAGAAATATTGATCTGGAAAGACTTCAGAGCAGACAGAAACACTTATTCATATGCCCAATAAACTTGACTGTTGAACATTACCTTTCTGGAAAAATCCATCATTATCTGGAAGTTGCAAAATATGCCTTCATAGTGACATGATCAATGTGTTATGGAACTGTTGTCAAACTAAATCTATTTATGGGTATTGTCTTAAGATATAATTATTTTAGCCAGGCTAGATGCACACCTGCATTTGAGAGATTCGGGTAGGAGGGTTATGAGTTCGAACAACAAAACCACCCAAAACTAAAACTTCGAAAGCTTGGCTATTTGGTCAATCTTTCTGAAAATAGCAATACTAAGAGTATTGGGAACAATAAAGCCATACCCTTTAACATGAGGGTTATGATTTAGGTATTTTTTCCTAACAGAAGTTAGCAAAACAATCCACTTGGGACAACTGGATCTTGGATTTTCTGAGGCAGATGAACTAATTCACATCTGATTGAGTTTAGTTCTCATGGTTTTAAATCACCTATGTAGTTGAAAAACACTAACCTGGGAATTAGGAAGTCTTGAGTTCTAGTAGGCATGATGGCTATGCTTATAATCCTAGCACTCACGAGGCTGAGGAAGGATTGTCATGAATTTGAGGCCATTCTGGATTATATAGCAAGTTCTAGTTACAAGTGTGATTCTCTCTCTCTCTCTCTCTCATACACACACACACACACACACACATACTCTCACACCAAAAATAACAAAAATAGCCCAAGTCCTTGTTTCAGATTGGGCACTGCAATAGCTCAGTGATTCTGACTAAGTCCTTTTAACCTCTGTGGACCTCAATTTTCTTTTCTATGATGAGGAATTTTGGGTAGATGTTGAACCAAAGCCTCCTGCTTCAAAATTATGACCCAATCATTTGGTCATTCCATTCTTTGTAAATAGGAAGATTTCTTCATAAGTTACAAATAATATAAAAATAAAACTGGGTTTGGTGGCATACAGCTGTGGTCCCAGTTACTTCATGAAATCAAGGCAGGGGATTGGTTTGGTCTCAGAGCTGGGAAGCAGTATTAAAAACAAAACAAAGGAAAAACTCCCTTAAAAAGCAACCTTTATTTTTATGTGTAAACCTTATTTTCTATATTTAGGTCTTTAATGAAAATAAAAATTAAAGATTTTTATAAAGAATGAAACTAAGCACTGAAGTATACATAGTGTTGGACTAGGGATATAGCTCAGTAGTACAGCACCTACTTAGTATACAAGAGGCTTTGGATTAGATCTCCAATATTGCAGTAACAAAATGACAATAATGACAATGAAAATAAACCAAGGGGTGCAAATACCTATCAGCAGGCAATGAACGACTAGCAATACATATTAATGTAACATGATCCTGTTTCCCAGAATTTCCCAGTACAATAGTGAAGGCAGTTTATCAGAAGGTTAGCTAAATATTGTAAAAGTGAGCATACAGGTGCACAGTGGGAAATGCTTAATTTGGATAGTAAATTTGGAGAGACCCTTAAGGGACAAGCGCAGTGGAGGACTCTATGAGGAAGGGTTAACACACATTTAACCCTGTTTTCATTGTTAAAGAAACGAATCAAAGGAAATATCTGGGAAAAAAATGTGCACAGGTAAATTTGGACTTTTTTCCCCTAGTGGATTTGTTTTTAGTTGCAGTAATTAATAGGAAGTAATACTGATCAAATGCTGATGATCTCATGCATTATGCTAAGTACTTTGCATGTTATTTAAAACCCTTTAAATCCTCATTTTACAGCTAAGATTAAAGATCATTTAGGAGCCAAGAGGAGGTAGCCCCATGGATTCCAAACCAGAGCTGGTTACCTCCAAAGCTTTTGCTCTTACCATAACTGTCATTTTCTTCAAAGATGAATTTTCTTCCAAGTTCTAAAGCCTCTTATTTTTGTGACCCACTTATCAAACATTCCCACTTGAGCGCTTTAGCACTTACTAGCATTTCTTTGCATTAGTGGATTCTTTCCCAAGCTTGCAGGGCTAAGAATTCACGAGCTTCTTAAAAGGCATGTTTGTATCTCAGGAGATGGACGGGGACCCAGAATCTGCAGTTTTAATAAGCCTTGATTCCTGGGTAGTTTGTTTCCTGGAGAAACAATGGGTGAATATCCTGATTTGGCAGGTCCAACTCACGATGCCTTCCTGATTTTCCGGCGTTACTCTCAAAGTCCCTGAAGATGTCCTCACTAATTTATGTTTGTTTTGCATGCTGCTAATATAAACACTACAGTTTACCCGGCGCTATTAATTTACAATTCACCCCATCTGGGATACAAGAAACTGCGGAGTCTGGCCCCACAGAAAGGTGTCAAATTTAACTCCATCATCCACACAAGAGGCAGTCACAATGATCTTTCAATCGGAAAATGGGGAGATTAAGAGCAGCAGCAATGCGAGGCGGCTTGTGAACTTATCAGCAAGCCCCACCTGCACGCCCAAGGCCCACCAGGGCGCCGGCCATCCTCCCAGGCCCCCCTTTCTGTAGGTGTGCGGCAGCCTCAGGGCAGCGCCGAGTTCCTAGAAGGTCCCGCAAACTTTGACTACCTCGCTGGCACAAAGGAACAAACGCTCCTCTTCAAGATGGCGGCGAAAAGTCACGTGAGGCGAGGGGCGTGGCCTAACCCTAGCAAAAGCGAACCGCTGCTCACGTGGTCACGTGTGGGCGGTGCCCCTGGGGGCGTGACCGCCACTTCTGATCCGCCTGCTGCTCGCGGGCCACGCCCCCTGAGCCCGGCGGGACTCCCGCGAGGTGAGGGGGCGGAGCCTTCCATGTGACCTTTCACCCCAACATGGCTGCGCCCGTGGGACCCGTGAAATTCTGGAGACCCGGTAAGGCCGGGGACGGAACGCGGGGCAATGCGGTGAGACCTGGCCCCGGTATCGGCGCCGTAGCCAGGAGCGCCGAGACCTGCGGAACGGACCCGCTCGTGAGCCTGACCCCGGTGGACGCTGCGACCGTGCCGCCCACCCTGGTCCCCAGCGGGGGCAGAAACGCTGAGTGACCTCCCTCAAGTCTCCGTCCTCAGGCTTCACTTTCCTCTCGGCTGAAGCTTGTCCTCCTCGCCTGCGGGAGGGGAGCCCCGAGTCGCCCACGCGTGCCTTGCTGCCGCCCTGGGGCTGCATTGGAACAGCTCAAGGGCTTAGAAGCTGACAGCATTGAGTCCGATTGCCTCGGTTCAACCCTCCTCTGCGTCCTGCAGCAGTAGGTGGCCTTGGGCCATTTGCTGGTCTCCTCACCTATGCAGTGGGCAGAATAGCAACACCTGCCCCGTGGGCGCTGAGTAATGATTGTCACAATTGTTCGACTTAAGTGCTCATAAAAAGGAAAGCACGTTACAGTCTTTCAGGGTAATTCCTATCCACTCCGAATGTCCAGCAGAAAGGGAACACCCTCTATTATGTTGACTGTCACCCACTTCTGGCCGACTGACACCAATCACCATAGAAAAATGTTTGTTTTGTTTTGGCATATTATCATCAATCAGATTTGTATTGAATGCATGCCCCAGACCATACCCCAAGCATGCCCTTTATCTGGAACATCTGTTTCTTGTAGAAACAAACAAACAAGCAGGAAAAAAATTGCACTGTTTCTTAACAAGTGTTAGCCTCTACCCCCCATATCAGTTTGAATATACAAAGTATTTTGCAGTAAAAATGATACAGAAAAGGTAATGTAAGGAAAGCTATTAAAGGCTGTTTTAGTTTGGCTCCCTTAAATTATGACTAAAGTATGGGGGATAAATGCAAGCAAGGATATGCATTATTTTTTTAAAATTTACAGTTTGTCTCTTAGTGACAGCTTTGTGATTCAGCATTTCAAGGTATTAACCACTATCCTGTCTTGAGTTTGCATTTGCCATGAAAGCTAGAGTTATCTAAGGTACCTTTTGGTTGTTCAAATATTTAGTAACAGGCCAAAGTGTTAAATATAAGGCCCAGTGGATTGTTGAAAACCAGACCACGATCTATCTTGGTTGAAAGCCATGGACTTATTCCAAGAATTTCTATTATTTAGTCCATTGAGCATATGCTTCTTCAATCTGTGGTCTAGAGACATGTAGATGGCCTGAATTATGCTATCAATCCAACTCTCGAAATTGAATACAAAGTTAGATGTCCATTCAGAAAAATTTTAAGCAAGGCAGAATAGGTGGTGATAGAGACGATGGATGCAAGAGTCATCTACATTGCCCTTTTTGATCACCACTTACTAAGTGGGTGAGAGTCACTCTAATGTGACTCTCAAAGTTATGTGACATCCCATTTGTAATTTTTCATAATAGGATTATTATGAGGATTAAATGAGGAATAATACATAAAGACTCTTGGCAGTAGAGACACAGCTATTACAATGAAATAGAAGTATAGAAGTGGGAGGGAAAATTGAATGTGTGAAAAATGGAATGCTTCACAGATATGGTAATGGTTTTGGGGTGAACAGAGTGATGAATAAGGTCTTGTTTCATGGTGAGGTATGGGAATGGAACTTCAGGCAAAGGTTACAGTGTGAACAATGGTAGAATGAAATTTGTATCAGAAGAATGTCTAAAGAGCCAAAATAATTGAGTAGTGTGATGGTGTGTAGTTGGGTATATCTTAGGGTGAGACAGGAGGTAAAGCTAGAGTGGTTGGGAGGGTCCTCATTGTGAAAGGTCTCTTGTAGCAAGTGAAGACCTCACTATATTTAACCAGGGAAAAAATTACACAGGTTTATTTTGGAAAGATTACCCAACCATGGTTTTGTGAAGAATACCATTTTTAAGAGATAATGCTACTAAAATACAGGTTGTATGTCAAAAACCCTCAATTTTAGCCTGGGAACTGAAAGGAGGGACCTGTTAGATTCAAAGGCAGATATGGGAGAATGTGAAGTCAGTAATACTCAAGAATTTTGGGTTCTGGTACGTGGTTCTTCAGTTTTGCTGTATAGTTGAATTACTAGGGAAACTTTAATAAAGTTCCTGTTGTCCTTTTGGACCTGTCTGTGGGTCTATGAATCAGGAGCCAGGCAAGAGTATTCTTGGGGATTCCAGAAAGAAAGGTTGGAAACCACTGGCCTCAGGTCAACTACTGTCATCATTGAGATTTCAGTGGCTTTGGTACTTACTTTTATTTCTAACATTTCTATCAAATAGTCACAACATCTTTGTGATGAGTTGTACTCTCACAGATGAGCAGATTCAAGTTCAAGGTAAGAAATGGGTTGTGGGAGACACAGATCAGGATAGTAGGTGAGTCTGGATATAAGACTAGATCTTGGAAGCATGAGCTTATCTTCTAGACCAGGAGTTGGAGGCTCAGATAGCTTCAGGGACTTTTCCCTGAATAAGGGAAGCTGTTTAATAATGCTAAAAGGGGAATGTGGGGGTGAACCAGCACTGCAGTAGCTGTGTACACTGTAGATATGTTGGGGCTGTGTGTGCTGTACCAAGCTCTACCTAGCAGCTTCACATGGCTCCGAGCCGCTGGATTTTTGTTTTCTTTATCTGTCTAGATGCAGGGTCTCCTTTAATCGCTAAGCTGGCCTTGAACGCACTTAGCCCTGGCATGCCTTGAGCTCATGATTCTTTTTCCTTAACCTGAGTAGCAGGTGGGGTTACAGGTCTGATGTCAGGTCTAGTACTCAAATGATAAGTTTTTGGGTGATGTTTTCTTATTTATTTATTTTTAAATATTTTATTTATTTTGTGTAGGTGTGCATGTGTGTGTGTGTGTATGTATCAGAGGACACTGTGTGTCCTTGTGAAGGACCAACGGTGACTTTGGGAATCATCCTGGTTTTTTCTACCTCCTGGTTTGCTCCGTGATTTCCCAGGTTTGGCTCACTAGGGCTTGAAGTGTGAGCTGCTGCCATTTCCCCTTGGCATTTCCCCTTGGCATTTGGGACCTGGGATCTGAACTCAGGACCTTCCGCTTGTGAGATAGAGTCGTAATCCCTGAGTCATTTCTCCAGCCCTGGATGAAGATTTAAGTGAACTATGTTGCTAGACCTGGGGCGCATTGTCTATAAATCTCAATACTTAGGAGATTGAGGAAGGAGGATTAAGAGGTCAGGGTCAGTATTGGCTACAAAGTGAGTTTCAGGCTAACAAGAATCTAGGGGGAAAAAATACCAAAACAGTAGCAATCAACAAAACCCAGAAAGCATACAAACAAACACACAAACAAATAAAACCTGTTTTAGACATTTTAATGATAGCATGTCTGGGGACCTTAAAGACACTAGTTTGTGATCTTCACCTATTGTGTGCTGATCTTGTTAGATTTGCCCAAGATTTCTCTAGATAAAGATACAAGCTGGAGAAATAGCTTTGGAGATAAACTTTGGATTCACAAGCAAAAGGACCTGAGTTGAGATCCCAGATCCCATGATGCACTTATACAATCCTGGAAGGTAGAGCCTGGAAAACCTCAGAGGCAAATCCATAAGAAGGTAGAGTAATCCAGGATGGTTCCCAATGTCACTGCTTGGACCTCACAGGCATACACAGTGTCTTCTATATACAATACACACATGTACACACTCACCCCTATATAAGCAAGAAGAAAAAAAGAAAAGAATCACTACATTTGATAGCACACATGGATGAGAAAGGCCTGTCCATTCTGTGCTTGGTCAGCTGATACTTGGTGGCTGCTGACCTTGCGCTTTACAATTTCATGGCCACAGCTTTGAGGCATCCCAGTAATACATGTGTTGGATTATATATAACCTGTGACATGTACATCACTGAAGAAAAGTTGTATGAAAATAATGCTGCTTTCTGGAGCATATTCTCTTAATTCCTGTTGTGTTTCTCTTCTCTTCCTCTTGAGCTCATTCTCTTGTGGTGCAAAGATTGAGCTATATTTTATGCCCCTATTTCTGTTTCATTATTCAGAAAGTGCCGGTATGACCCGCTACTTCATATCCACTAGTGGCTCATCATTGGCAATTTGAAAAGCCATGTTGAAGGGAATGCTGGATTGGAGTTTCTGTTTACAGGTGGAGAAAGAAAGTGTTAATGGTGTGTGAAAATTATACAGATGCTACTCCCTTTAGCATGGCATACACTCCCAGTGAAAGAAACAGCCATAAAGAGAGTGGGCTGTGGGTGTGTGCAGAAGGAACGCCTCCCTGGTGTTCTTGTTTGGCTGAATGAAGTCTTTTGTAAGAAGAAGAAAAGCTCATATTGACTGACAGCAGCTGTTCTTGTAAAAAGGTTCATAATAGTACCCTGAAATGGACTGGGCTGGAAGACTCAAGGGAGGGACTAAGCCCTGGGGGCTGAGAACCCTGGGACAGGAGTAATGGGACAGGGGCATTCTGGACAGAATGGCATGGTGATGTTTTGAAAGAGATTTCTGGACAGAAGCAGAGCAGAAGTAGATCTAGTATTCTTTGCTATAGTTGGTTGGCTGAAGAGTTCAAAAAGTCTCCGGATTTAGCAATGGTAAAAGAAGAAAGGGAGGGAAACCTGATTTCTCTGAGCACAGCTTTCTTTGTTCAGGCCTTGCTCTGACCTTCTTGAAAGAAAGGCAAGTATTTTGGCAGGAGAAGCTTGGCAGTGTCCTGTTATTGAATCTTGGCAGTTCAGTGTCTGGAAAAAGGATGCAGAGCTAAAGCTGTGATTCCGTGTCCTCCTAGGGGCCTATGGGCTTTAGCATTTTCTATTCTGGTATGTTGTATTCTGGAATATTTTTCAGAAGAAAAGAGTTCAGAGCCTTCACACCCAGTGTGAAGTTTATCCGCAGGGCGGAGCAATGCTGTTACTCACTTACTGGCTAGGCTGATGTAGGTTTGATGCCTCAATGCCGGCCTGGGTACATCTGATGATACTATCTCATAAAACCAAATCCAAAACAAAAAGCCAAATTGAGTCACTGGGCTTTACTATGCTTACCAGAAAGACCCTGTACTTTCTTGTGGCATTGTAGACTGACTGCAGATGACAGGGGAATGGTTATTTTTGGCAATTATCTTTTGTAGTGCCCTGTGTAGGAGGCTGTGCACGTGTCTTACCTTGCTTAGGGTTTTTATTGAGTCACCAGGCAGTGTCCTCCATTGCTGAAGAGCTCTATCTTTTGGGAATGTCTTATGTTCAGCTGAGTTCTGAACTCTGTGTCATTTACTTGCCGTTCCTAGTTTTGTCCTCCGGTCACACTGACACGTTAGCATGACAGGTTGTAGAAACTGATCATAAAATTGCAACCTGTATGTCTTCTGAGGCCGTCTCCTCTTCTGGCTCAGGCTGTAGTGCCTTCAACAGGTCTTAAGATGGGATCCAACTTCCGATTCTTTACTGTACCCAGAACCAGCTTGTTGTCGTTCTGAGCTGGATGCTGGCTCTCTGCTGTTGAACCTGCCCTGCGGTGTTTATGGGAATGTCATTGAGCATGTGACCACGCCAGCGCTGGTTCAGATGGGGCTGCTGTGGTGTCACCTCGTCTCACTCCACCAGGCCCGGATGGTTGGATGGGGCATGTTGGACTTGGCCTGGGGGGAATCAGTCCCCGATGGTTCAGTATAGAGACTCCCCTTCACTGGCGCACATAACATGTGGCTGGAGTCAGTTCCTCATGGAGTTTCTCTTGAGTGGTGCTGAGTGTCACTCCTCTACCCACTCAGTCTACTGGGGGGCTGGAGAGACACCAAGGGTGACTGTGTCTGCATTGCTCACTGCTGTGCTTCCAGCACCGAGTGCAGTACCCAGCATGCAGTGTGCATGAAGTTCGCCTCATTCATGGCTACTTCAGTGACTGGCCGAGCCCGTGGACCTGAACTCTGGCTGGTCCCCAGTCTTGAATCCTGGGGAGGTCGGAAGGGAACTGTCTCTGCTCCTTGCCAGCCTTGCAGCAACCGGGCTTTATCTCCGGCCTCAGTAAATTCCCACTGGGTTTCTTTCTTTTGGTGCTACCCACCTGGGTGGCCAGTGGGAGCACAGCGGGACCCTCTCATCTTTCCTCCGAGCCTGTGCTGGTGCTTTAGGGGAGATTCCTGTGCTCTGACAGGCACTTCCTAGCTTGCTTTCTTATCTTTCCTTTCCTTTTTCTTTTTAAGTTTTTGAAAGCAGTTTGAGATAATAGCGTTGTTTCTTTTGTGTGTGTCTGCCTTTGAAAACGCGTAACCTTTACACACCTTTTTCCGTTTAGCACATCAGAATCTGAAAAACCATTTCTGCTGCAGGTACAGAAGGACCGGGCGTCAGCATCTCAGAAGAGAGGCAGAGTGTCTCCGAGAACTCCGGGAGCACCATCATTTACAACCCCTTCGCCGCCCTCTCCATAGAGCAGCAGAGGCAGAAGCTGCCTGTGTTCAAGGTACGGCGAGTCCTGGGTCACTTCCTGTGCTTGGCTCTGCGGAGCAGAGGTTGCCGAGGGAGATTCTATCCTATGGGGGTACATTTCAGAATGTATGTGCGTGTGCGCGCATGAGTGTGTGTGCATGTGTGTAAAACGGATATGTGTGTGTGTAAAATGGATGTATGTGTGTGCAGGTACCCAGGCATGTCTGTGCATATGTGTGTGGAGGCCAGAGGTCAGGTATCTTTCTCTATTTCTTTCCACCTTCCTTTCTTTGAGACAGAGTCTCACTAAACTTTGCTCTCACTGA
This sequence comes from Typhlomys cinereus, assembly GCA_023101885.1. Classification (NCBI taxonomy): domain Eukaryota; kingdom Metazoa; phylum Chordata; class Mammalia; order Rodentia; family Platacanthomyidae; genus Typhlomys; species Typhlomys cinereus. The sequence goes on from JALPQD010000196.1 coordinate 3,351,990, forward strand.
TTGACAAGACTAACTAGCTGGTCAGCTCTAAGGATCCTTCCTCCTCTTCCCCAGGGCGGGGATTGTAGGTGTATGCCACCATACCTGGCTTTTTATGTGGGTGCCAAGGATCTGAACTCAAGTCCTTATGCTTGCACAGTGAGCACTTTACTAACTGAGCCCAGTATTTTAGTGAGTTAGTGTTGAGATTTTGGTGTGATTACCTCACATTTGATTTGATGAGTGCAGATAGAAGGGTTGCACACTCAGCTGCAGGAAACCAATGTGTAAGGTAGAGTACATTTAGAATCTCTTCATTTATGGTGACCTGTAGCTCTTGTGTACCCATGGACAGAGTTAATGGACATGCTTTCCTCCTGTTGGAGGAAAGCTCAACTAGATGCACTTGGAGAATACTGATTTCATTCAGCCTCTGACAAGGGTGATGAGTTTTCAGTTTGCCTGCTTCATGTTATGCCTCTGGGATGACCTGTGTGGTGTGAGAGCAGAACTCGTGCCTCTCCGTCTTTGTCTGGGACAGACCGGGTGAAAGTTGCCAGGTCCCCTCCCTCTCTCTCTCCCTTCTTTCCTCCCTTTTTCCCTCCCTCCCTCCTTTAATTCTCGCTCTCCCTACTTCCTTTTTTCCTTTCTTTCATGGTATTTGTGATTTGAACCCAGTGCCTCTCATATGTTAGGCAGGTGCTCAGCCACTGATCTTTTTTCATTTTTATTTATTTTTATTTTTTTCTACTCATACAAACTTAATAGGTATCCTGGTCCCCTCTCTCCCTCCACCCGTCCCTGGATCCCCTTATTCCCTCCCCCCTTTTCCCTCCTCCCTCCCTTTCTCCCACTACCCCCCTCCCCCATTCCTGGAGCATCCTTTAGTGTGCATGTCAAACTTCCCTCTGGGTCTTCCTCTCTGATGAGATGTAAGGACGCAGTAGCATTGCCTAGAGCTCTTTCTTGTGTTCCCCTTTAGTATAGGAACACTATTGAACCACTGATCTTTATCACCAGCCCTTTTTCCATTTTTCATTTTGACACAGGGCAGTTGGTCACCCAGGCTGTTCTTTAGCACTCTCTACAGCCCAAACAGGCCTTGAACTTGTGAGTTGCCTACCTCAGCCTCCCAAATAGCTAGGATTGTAGGCCTATGCAACCAAGCTTTGCTAACATGATACATTTTTGCATTTGGAGAGTTCTTTCATTTAAGACTGCTAGCAATTCCTCTTCTATTTATATTTTCCTTTCTCTAAATGGATACAGAATAGCAACCTTCTTGGTCGGAGTTTCAGATGACCAAATATATTAGCATAAACATATTAGTCACCTGTTACTTGTCAGTTTCCCCCTCAGATTACCAATGTGATTTGTTACATGTGAATGGTATGGGTTCTCAGGTGACCAATGTTACCTATTTTTTTTTTAAATAGTCTATTTATTTATTTATTATTTATTTATTTTGTGTGTGTGTGTGTGTGTATTAGAGGTCACTGTATGTCCCTTTGGAGGATCAAGGGTGACTTCTGGAATCATCCTGAATTGCTTCCTTTTTGCTTTGCTCTGGGATTTCCCAGGTTCCGCCCACAGGAAGTATGGGCTGCCTCTGATTCCACCTGGTATTTTTAGTGGGACCTGAGATCTGACCTAGGACCTTCTGCTTACTAGTCAGAGTCTTAACCCCTGAGCCATCTCTCCAGTCCCCAATGTTACCTATTACATGTGAATGGTGGAGTGTGACCCTTAGGAGAAGAGAAGGGAGGGGTCACTGTTGCTTCCTCACCAGTGAAGGACGCTGGTTTTGAGCTGTGATGAAAGCTCTGGATTCTGGATGCTTCAGAGCTCTACCCCGTGTACTACGTGACCTTGTTTCACCTTTTAAACTTCCATTTCCTTGTCTGTGATATGGGGCTAATAGCACTCACCTTGCATGATTGCTGAGGTTGGGTGAGGCAGTCAGTACAGGGTGTTTGTAAGATACTTGTCATGTAGTGAATGCATTGTAAGGATATTGTTGTTCACTGGCTACTTAAATTTTGACCTTTTCTTGACTATTCCTCATTTTTTAACTGTCATGTGAATTAAATGAAACATAAATAAAAATATCCATAAGCTCAAAATGAAAAGAACAAGAGTATAAGTTACTGATACAAAGCAAAGTAGAGCCCAAGTCCTGTTGAAATCTTATGAGATGTGAAAGATAGGTCTACAGAATGAATAAAAGCTTTTCCTTCACGCTGAGTAGAAGATAAGATAGTTTTAAAAGTTTGTGATAAGGTGCTTGCCAAGCACAGTGAGATCCTGGGTTTGGTTGCCAGCACCGCAGTTCCTGGGACAGTGAACAGAAGTTGAGATGGGGGCAATAGCTGGACTTAGAAGACCTGTCATCTCCTCTCCCCCCAGCAGTTTGCAGGGCAGCCTTCCCTTGGCTGCCTTCCGTGGCTGATGTTCTCTTTTGGGACCACACACTGCTGTGGAAAGGTGTCCTTGAACATCGCCAGCTTTCCTCTGGGAAGTTCATTTCTGTTCTCTCCTTGGTTTTTCTGGATCTGTTGTTCTCGTATTTCCAAACCAGATATCATCATGTGCCTCAGAGTCACAAGCCTGACTCTTCATTTGCAATGATTCTGACACGGTTAGGTCTGAAGCACATGAAGCTGCAGCTAGCTGACTTCAGTTTCTCCCTGTCCAAATCATCTTTGTGTGCTGCTGCTGCCCAATATTCTCAAATACCTGGTGTCTGCACTGCTTCTGAGGTCAAGGCCAGACTCTGACTTGCACTTAAGCCTCTTCACAGTGGAGCCCTAACTCTTGCTCTCTGAAATCATCGCCAAAGCAAATACAAATTTCCATCAGCTAGTCAGTCTTCCTCTCCTGCCCTTCCTCCCTCCCTTCTTCCCTCCCTTCATTCTCCCTTCTATCTACAGAATGTTGAGATTAAAGTTTTTACCATCATACCTGGAGTCATGGGCTCTTCATAGTCCCTCTCCAATAGAATATCCATAGCTTATTTCAACTTTTTTTCTTGTGTGCTTCCTAGGATATCTTACTTGTTTTCCTATTTATTTTCAAGTTGTATTTCAGCTTTTCTTTGGCCACCCATCCAGTCATCTGTCCATCCAGTGAGTTTGTTGTTTGTAAAATAATTGCGAAGAACCTGAAGCTCTTTTTCTGCGCCCCAAACAAAAGGAGATGCCAATCCAGGTGACTAAGAAAGCATCTCGACCACAGTTTTTAAACCATCTGAAGCAAGGTCTTGATGGGGTTTATGTATAAATAGAGTCCTGGACCTCACCTAGCCCTCGTAATTAGAAATCTGGACTACAGGGTTAGGAATTTTCATTTTTGTTTTTATTCAATTATGTGTGTGTGTGTGTGTGTGTGTATGTAGAACCATGGGAGAATTCGGGAACTACCGTGGACTACCTCCACTTCCTCCTTGTTTACTCTGCCCCGGGATTCACAGGCTCCGCCCTACCAGGACCAGAAACGCAGGCCATCCCTGCTTCTGCTCAGTGTCTATGCGTGAGGTCCTATCTACTAGGATCCGAACTCAGGACCTTCCATCTGTAAGACAGAGGCTTAACCCCTGAGCCCCTCTCCAGCCCCAGGAATTTTCATTTTTAACAAATGACTCCAGCATTTTATAAGAAGGCTGGAGGACTGCATATCCACATCTAGATACGCCAAGTTCAGAACCCCTGAATAGCTGACACCTATTTTGCTAGGTAAAAGCTGGCAGTGTATCTTCTCCACCAACCCCATGGTGGTTCAGCAGCGGATGAGCTAGGCACCGATGAGCTATGCACTGATCAGAGCAGGAGCCCTGGGCAGGTGCCTGTGCCTTCACTACCTTCCACCCATCGAGTGTATCTGTCTGTCATCAGCCATGTGTGCAGAAATACCTTCTGAAGCTAAGTAGATAGGACATTGAGACTTTCTGTGGCTTTTTAGTAGCCAAACCCATTTCTGCTTACACTGAATGGGGACAGCTCAGCTGAAGTATCTTTTACTTGTAGGTAACTTGAACTTGAATTTTTTATATGTTAATAAAAAATTTAAATTAGGTAATAATTGCATGTTGTAAGAAACCCAAAGCTCTTCACATCTCTCTTCCCTACTTCCTTATCTTTCTTGGACATAGATTATGTACAGCTTCTCATTTTGTTTTTCCCCTAAAATAATCAATCAATCAATAATAAATAAATACTCTTTCTTCAAAATATGAATACTGATGCACCATTCACACTATTCTGTACCTCGCTTGTTTTCTTTGGTGTATCTTGTAGATGGTTCTGGAGTAATACAAGTAGACATTTGTTTTTTTTTAAACAACTGAAATCTTACAATTATTCCATTTTCATTTTGTAACCTACTTAACCACATACCTGAAGGTGAATATTTAGATCGTTTGAAATTTTTGCTATAATAAGCAATTCTGCAATAAGTATGTTTTTTAATACTCTTTGTTTCGTTTTGAGCCAGGATCTCCTATATTCCAGGCTGACCTCAGACTTGCTAAAAATGACTTTGAACTCCTGGTTCTTCTCTTTCACCTTCCAAGTGCTGGGATTACAGGCCTGTACCACCATGCCTGGATTTTCAGATACTTTTTATGTGTACATGTATTAGTATATCTATATAATTCTTTTGTGGTTATGTGTATGTGCAGGAATGCAGGAGTGCCTTCATGTGCATGTGGAGGGCAGAGGTCAACCTCAGGAAAAAAAATCTACTTTGTTTTTTGAGGTAGGGTCTTTCTTTCAGGAAGCTTAGAGTTTACTGATTACAGTAGGCTGATTGTCCAGCAAGCACCAGGAATCCGCTTGTCTCTGTTTTCCCAGCACCAGGATTACAAGAGTGCTCCACTATGCCTGGCTTTTTTTTTCTTATTTTTTAATATTTTCCACGTGGGTTCTGATACTTGAATTCAGATCCTCATGCTTGTTAGGCAAATACTTATATAATAACCATGTCTATATTATAATTTACTATCAGTGAAAATCTGGAGCAGAGTCTCACTTGTAGTTTCATCAGCTCGTGCTGGCACCATTGGAAATCTAATTTCTGTTATTGTGCATGTGTATGATGTGTGTGTGGGCACACATGTGGAGGTTAGATACACTTCATGGAGTTGTTTGTATTTGCCTTCTACTATAATGTGGGTTCTGGTATCAAACTCAGTTTCTCACGGTTATGTGGCAAGAGCCTTTACCTGCATCTTCTTGGCCTCAGTTGGAATACATTTTGATAGTTCTTTTTAAATTTTACGTCCTGAGCTAGAGAAATGGCTCAGTAGTTGAAGTGCTTGATGTATAACTGAGAGGAAGAACAGAGTTTGTAGCCCTAGAATCTGGGTAAACATGCTGTGGGGCTGGCAACTTGACTGAAATTCTAACCTCTGAAGGTAGAGACTGGGATTCCCCAGAGCAAACTAACTAACTAAGCTCTGAATTTAATTAGAGACCCTGTCTCAAAAGAATGAGGTGGAAGAGTGATTGTAGGGAATTCCCAGTATCAATCTTGGACCTCTACACACATGAGCACACACATACCCATGAACTCACACACATGAGTGCCCATCCACACGTAAGCATTCATTCACACAGCACGCATACCACATCCAAGCGAAAATGAAAAAACGAGAAAATTTACTTTCTTTCAGAAACTGTTCATTCACAATGTTTAAATATTCTTGTTTAGGTCTTTTGAAATTATATTTGACAGTTTATAATGCAAAGTTATTCTCTTTCAGCTTAGGAATCATATTTTATACTTGATAGAAAACTATCAGTCGGTGGTGATCGTTGGAGAAACTGGATGTGGAAAAAGCACCCAAATTCCTCAGGTGAGTGATTGTTTGGTAACAATCCCTACACTTAGACTTAGTTGGCTTTGCAACTTGGGGATACTGTTTGCCACTGTTTGCATTGTTAAAGTCTCAGGAATATTCACCTCAGGTATTTTTGATTAAACTTTCAGGACTTACCATTTCTTTGATTAAAAATAAAGTTCGTAGTTGTGGGCAGTTTGTATACTTCAAAATCACAGTGGAGCAGCCATTCTCTGCATAGCTTTATCCTCAGGTGTCACAGTCGAGTGTTGCTCTCAGTGGGAACTAAACATTGACTGTTGTGGAGACACCTGCCTTGTAGTAAAACTGTCTGAGTGCAGAGGAGTAGAAAGAAAGGTCAGGAAGGTATTGTTATTGTTATGGAAATCACATTTGCCTGAATCTGCGCATTTGCCTGAATTCAGATGGTAGGGTTGTGTGTCAGAGTTGACTGAACTTGACTTTTGGCTCTTTGTTTCTCGGACCAGCTACGTGACAATTGTGTCCCTAGTCTGTATGTTGTTGATTCTCGTGCTAGCTTCCCTGGAGGAGTGTGTGAGGGTTAATCTCACAATGACGACAATGTATACAAGGCACCCAGCACCCTTTCCCAGTGTTGAAAATGGTGCTGAGTGAAACTCAGCTCATGTTTTTGTGATTCTGTCCTTATATTTGTGTTCACTGGAGTGTTTTGTAGTATTTTGTGTATGTAACTAATGTAAGAGAAATTTCTGGTTTTTATAGCAAAAAAACCTACATTATACACATTTTGTTTCTTATAGTCAATATTAAGTTTTATTTTAAACTACTTTTAGACTAAAAGTATAAAAGCTGATGTAGTTCCTTGTATACCTCTCATTACTTCTGTACCTTAATCAAAAGCAGGACATTGACATTGGTGCAGAACTAGGAACTGGGTCATAGATGGTATTTATTTCTCCAGTAGTGTTAGGTTGCATTTAGTTGTTTCTCTCTAAACTCCTCTCATCTTTGGGAGCTCCTCATGATCTTGTCTTTCATGACCTGACGCTTTTAAGGAATATTCATTAGTTGGTTTGTGTTTTGAGACTTCTCATGTGCTCCAGGCAGGCCTCAACTGGCTACGTAGGGAGGATGATGCTCCCGATCTTTTGTCTGTGCCTGCATGTGGGCATTGCAGGTGCTCCCCACCACACTCAGTTCATGTGATGCTGGAGATAGAACCCAGGGCTTCCTGTGTGCTAGGCAATTGCTCTACCAGCTGAGCTCCGGGCCCAGCCCCACATGGTCAGTTTGGGTCTTTGTCATTTTGTCATGATTAGAAGGAGCTGATGCCTATATTTTGGCAAGAATATTCCAGAAGTGATTCTGGGCCCTTCTTAGTGCATTGCATCAATAGGTGCTAGGCTTCATCCTCTTCGTTGGAGTTATTTGTACAGAGAGGGTCATTTGTTAGCATTTGGTTTTCCACCACATCCTGATTGATTTAGGTTTTTGTGTATTGTAGTATATGAAGCTTGACTAGCAACAAAATGATCCAGTTGGGGTGTGGCTCCTCCTGCTTCATCCCTGTCACCCAGTCCACCCAGCCAACCATAGACCATTATTCTCCCTAGTTACTGTATTATCTTTCCTTTGAATAATGGGTATTTATATGTAATAGCAATTTTTAATCTTTTAACATAGTAATAATATATATATTCACCATAAAGAAGTTATTATAAAAATATTTAAGTCCAATACCCAGTTGTCTATGTTGGGTTTTAAGTGTTTAAAATCAAAAGCACAAATATCAGAAGTAAATTTACTCAAATTATATATACTAATATAATGTAATGGCACAAGTTATCTCTAGTTACAAATAATTGTTTTTATTTAATTTAACTGAGGTGTGCTATGTTTTGATGTTTTGGGTTGAACTGTCTCTGTGTGTACTATGAAATTCTTCATTCTATAGATGTAGCGCAGGGGGCTACATCTATAGCACATGGAGATTTTGTAGGCCTGGTGAGTGAGTGCTGAATCTGACTTGGTTGTCTGCCAGCTTTGGTGTGAACAACCTACCAAGCCTCAGCTCTAGCATCCATGAGCTTACTGGCAGAATTTCTGCTGACAAGAACTGTCGTTTCCTTTCCAGGGGTCTTAGCCCAGCACAGGGTCCTGTGGAGGGAGGTTAGTCTGGAATCGTGGGTTTGCTGTGGACTCAATTGTGGTTTCGTTTGCAGTACCTGGCCGAAGCCGGCTGGACCGCCGAAGGAAGAGTGGTGGGAGTGACCCAGCCTCGAAGAGTGGCCGCTGTGACAGTGAGTCTCCTTCTGCATTGCCCGGGCTCCTCCTGCCCGTGTCTTCTGTGTCCCTAAGAAAGTCCAAGGGAATGGAAGTTGTTCCTTAAGAATTTAGCTTGTCAATAACTATGATTTGAAAGCTTGTGAAATTGATGATATGCATTATAAACATTTTAATAATAAAGTACTTAAGAAGTACAAACAGATACATGCTTTTAACCCCAGTCTCCCAGCACATTGTAGACATTGTGAATATTATTCCAAACTTTTTTCCTCAAGATGAAGGTAAGTGTTGGCTGGTTGGCTAGAAATAACAAGCATTAGGACTGCAACCATACTTTAACAAAAGTGAGAATTGAAATGAAGTACTAAAATATGAGTAGCTATTGAACTTCAAACCTTTTCTTATTGTAAGGGCATTTTAAAGCTTGAAAAGTAAGAAAAAATTACAAAACCTTCATAATACTTTTATAATAATTTTCTTTTTATAATACTTTTTCTTGCATTTTTAAACATTTATTTATTATTTACTTTTGTGTGTGAGGGCATATACATACCCAAAGTTCACTGTCTAAAGAGCTTCTGGTTAGAATTATTTTATAAGTGAGGGTGGGGGCTGGAGAATAAAAGTAGGCAAGTTTGGAGGCTGCAGTGACAGAGTTAACCTTTGACGTCACTGAGGGATGGCTTAGCTAAAGATTAAAGTGGTTTTCCTGCGTGTGGCTTGGAATCCCAGATCTTCATCAGTTCGCCCTTTAGCTCCAAATTTGCAAACGTTCCATGCAACCACGAGCTGTCTTTGGACAGAACAAAGACTGTAGCAGTGAACCACACAGCAGTTATTGGGCTGCTGCAAGATACCTCTCCCAGGTCCATGTGCAGACTGCCGTCTGGACTGTCAGCCTCAGAACAGCTGTGTAAGCAGTGCTCGGGCTCCTGGAGAGGGGTTAGTAATGCCATGCTCACTCGAAGGCCTCCCGGATCAGATCTTCTCCTCCTATTCAGAACTAGCCGGGAGCTGTGCCTTTCACTGTCGATATGAGATTATCTTGCACACTTCCTGAAATCACAGAGCCTGGCACTTGCCGTGTGATAGTTATGTGGTGATTGGAGTCTGTCAAGGAGACAGTGTTTGTCCAGTTGACAAGGCGATGGGGAACACATGCAAGCAGTAGTGGTGAGCGTCCTCTCTGAAGACTGAGGGATAAAACTTGCAGCTGTTCACCTCGGCCTCATCGGTGCTGGCAATATGCCACCACACCCAGCCAAGAGCACATTTTTAAATTCTTTTAAAAAATTAATTAAACTAATTTTGCGTGCATGCGCGTGTGTGTGTGTATGTGTGTGACGCTCGTGTCTTGTGTGTTGAGATCGTGGCCTGTGTGTTGAGATCAGAGAACTGCTTTCAGGAGCTGGTTCTCCTTTCTTCCTTGTTGAGTTGGGTCTCTTGCTTCTGCCACTGTGCCACTGCCAGACAATCTTGTCTCTGCCTCCCATCACGCCACAGTAGTGCCGGGATTGCAGACATGTACTACCACATTTGCCTGTTTTGTTGTTTTATTTTGTTTTAACTGTGGGTTTCAGGGAACTCTGGTTGTCAGGTTTGAGGAACAAGTGCTTTTATCCACTGAGCTGGCTCCCTGACCCGAGACATACTTTTTAATGTGAATGTATACCAACAGTGAAGTAGTAAGAATGGACTTTATATTTACACACAGATTTGTTCTTGTGAAGAGGACTGGCTCCCCTGTTCTTATTCATGTAAGCCCATTTCTCCCACAAACTCCCAGTACCTCCACACACACGTTCTGTGTACCATTTTCTGAGGTGCGTAAGGTTAACTTGAAATAACAACGATAACAAAACCATCCTGGTGAAATGCCAGGCATGAGGAAATACATCTTCCAGGGGCAGAGCCGTGTAGGGTGAATTTCTGGTTTCATAAGGTGTTTTGAAAGACTACGTGGTGTGGACTAGCTGCTTGATGATTGATTCTGTTTGGCCTTGCCAGATCATAATTTCAAGTCACTGGGCAGCGCCTCTTATCCTTGTTTGCTGCTCAGTTCTTACACACTGATAGATGGGCAGATAATGCTGAGCTGGGAGGGCTGAGTACAGGGAATCTGCGCTTCTGGGGCCCAACAGCTGTGTCTGTGAGTTTTGCCTTGGGATCAGATCTGGGACAGCCACATTCCAAGCTGGGATTCAGTGACTGTCGGGGTCAGGATTGCCTGGCCCAGAAGGAAAATACTGAATGCCCACCGCATCTTATCCCTGTGGGCCTCTGTTCATTTGGCTTCTCTTTGTTCTGACCAGCCAACTGGTTTAGGCAGTGAGGGTTAGGCTTTTTAATTTTTTTTAAAGCTAATAAACATTAGTGACCTTCACTTTTATTTATTTTTTCAGATGCTGGGAGGGAAGGGGTCTCTCTAAGGTGTGTCTTGAACTTGTAGTTTTGTCATATCAGTTCTAAGTAGCTGGGATTGTAGGCATGGGCCATTGAAATTGGCTTTGTTTGTTATTTCAAATATTTTCTATTATCTGTTTTAAAAAACTTCCAGCAGCTGTTTTTAAGTCTTTCAGGGATCTGGATGGACAAATTTTTGGATCTCTTCCTTCATTCACTTTGTGTGTGTATGTGTGTGTATGCGGGCATGTATGTGTTCACATGTGTGTGGGTGCACATGTGTATGTGAGCACACGTGTGTGCAGGTCAGAGGACAACCTTGGGTATTGTTCCCTAGGTGCCATCCACCTTGTTTTTTGAGACCGGGTCTCTCATAGGCCTGCCTGGAGCTTGCTGAGTAGACTAGGCTGCCTAGCCGCCAGGGAGTCCCAGGAATCTGCTCGTTTCTCCTTCTCTAACACTGGGGTTACACCACCAGCACACTCACTCTTTTTATATAGGTTCTAGGATTGAATTAGATTTTCGTAGATGTGTGATGTTGACTTTCATCACTCATTGCTGCAACAAAATGTCTGACTCAAGCAGCTTGGGAAGAAAGGGAAGAAAGGGCTTATTTGGCTCATAGTTCCAGGTTATGACTTATCATGGCAGGAAAGTCATAGCATCAGGAGCTCAGGAGAACTTCACATCACATCCACAGTGAAGAGCAGAAAGCAGCAGATGAGTGTGTGCTTGTCTGTTTGCCCCAATCTCAAACAGTTCTGGATCCACTGCCCAGAGTATGGTCCCACCCACAGTGGGCGGGTCTTCCTGTTCAGGTCAAGCCACAGTGGGCAGGTCTTTCTGCTCTGGTCTAGCCATCAAGACAGTCCTTCACAGGTGTGCTCAGACGCCAGCCTTAATCTGGAGAATCCCTCTTGGGTGAGCCCAGAGGTAGGCAGTTAATGGCAAATATTTTAGTAACTGAGCTACCCTCCCCCCCAAATATCAACTCCTTACCTGTTTTGGAGACAGAATCTTACTACATGACCCAGGCTAACCTTGAATTTTTTTTTTTATGGGGATAATTCATTTATTACAACAACTTTTCTGTTGTTTGATTTATTTCAGCCACAGATTAGCCAAGTTTGGAATTCTTCATCTTGGCACATGGATGTGATCTTGTAAATCTATTTTGGAGACTTCTAGTGCCAGATGGGAAAAGCCAAATGAAAATTGAGTGCCAAGAAATGAACCTTCTGTAGCACAGAGACTCTTGCCTGCAGATTTGAAATGCTCACAAACCCAGCCTAATTCCTTGTAGTTGAGAGATTCCATCCCACTAGGTACATGAGTAAAGCAGAACTGAGCAAGCTTGGAAAACCAGACTGCAATGTATTCTCTTCCATTTTCCCACCTGACAGTCAATTATCATCTCAAATACATTTTATCGTAACTGAGAGTTTCCAAAATATTTTTAACCTTGAATTTTTGATCTCCAAGCTTCAGTTTTCTGAGAGCAAGTGTTGGGATTATAGCTTGTGCTTCCCGTGTTCTCATCTTCATTTCCCTTCAGGAGTTTGGCAAGAAGAGATGCTGTTCCCCTAAGCTGTTGGTCATAAATTTATCTACAACATTCAGGCAAAGTGCATTGCCTCCCAGCCAAAAAAATTTTTGATACTAATCTGTAACATCTTATGTGATTTTATTTTTCTTTTTCCATTTTCATATGTTTGTGTGCATATACATTTGCATTATGGGGACATGTGTATATTGCTGCATGGACACATGTAAATGTGCAATGTGGAGGCCCAAGGTGATAACAGGAATCATTAATTGCTCTTCCACTTCACTGTTTTGAGACAGTGTTTCTCTCTTATCAGACTCAGAGTTTTCTGATGGGGTTAGTCTGGGTTTACTCTGGAGATTTCCATTTCCTGCCTTCTGAGGCCAAAGTCACAGACTGGCTATGCATGTACCCCCTTCCAGTATTTTATGTGGGTTCTGGGGATCTGAACTCTAGTTGTTTTGCTTGTGTGGCAAGTGCTTTAACTACTGAGCCATCTATTTCCCCTTCCCCTGGTATGTTCTTTTAAGTTGCTCCAAGACCATGATAGGATAAAGAGAGAAGAGAGACTGTCTGAGTTAATAAATCAGTGTGTTTACTTCCTTTCACAATCTGCCCCTTCTCTCGTTTTCTAGTTCACATACTGTTTACTGTTACCTTTGGATTTCCTGTAGTGTGTGTTCCAAATAGTAATTACTGGGTATGTGTTTTCAGTGTGATCTTTCTTTCCAAAGGTTGCAGGGAGAGTAGCTGATGAGAGGGGGGCAGTGCTGGGCCATGAGGTGGGCTACTGCATCCGCTTCGACGACTGCACCGACCCGCTGGCGACAAGAATTAAGGTGGGGTGCTTGTGTTACCTTTTCTGGTGTGAATGAGGAAGATGATTTGTGGGGGGATTAAAATCAGGTTGCTCTTGCTGCCGTATAGGACCCTGAGGCCATGTAGGAAGTATAGACTTCAGTCTTCAGGGAGGTACAGAGCCCCTTTGAAAGAGACCTTGAATCTTGGTTAGAAAGAACTGGAAGTAAGATTTAGTTGTGTGACTTGGGACTTTCCTCACTTTCTGTGCTCACTTGTGGTTCATCAGGGTGCAGAACTGCTGATTCTTGAGTGGGTGTCATTTTTCCAGGGACTCATAGCTAGTAATGTAGAAATTAGTCTATTACAGACTTAATCAGAGAATTGAACTAGTACAAGCTGATTTAGTATAGAATTCCTAAATAATGTTTTCACTAGTTACAATTGGCTTATTTTTACACAGTAGTAGATTTTATCTCGGTTATTTGAGCTAGTAGCTAATATTAAATAATTATATCAGTAGTAATTGGTGTGTAATCATCCCAACAATGGTGCCATTTACTTCTATGCTGGAATCGATGTCTAATCAGATAGTGTAATAAAACTGTGAATAAAGTGCTCTGATAAATGAAGCTCAGTTATTATAGTCTCAGTTACCTTCTGAATTATAACAGGACCATTAAGCTAATCAGTAAGCTAAATGAACAATGTAGTGATTTGTGAGAACATAGACCTTGTTTTCTAGATTTTTTTGATAGACTTTTTGTCAGTAGAGAGATTTGTTTACACTATCAATTATACTTAAGGCAATTGGTATTTAATAGGTTCTGGGTCCTATTCTTTTTGAGTCCTTCACGAGAAGCTTTTGTATTCTCAGGCACTCCAGTTCTTGACTAGTAGGTTGTCATTGGCAGCAAGTTCTCCGTTCCTTACTGTGTGTGCCTGTGGCAACTGGTACCAGTTCCAAGCAAGCTGCAATAGAAATGTCTCCTGCTCTAAAGTCAAAGCAGGAAAAGTAAAATCGCTAAGATGAGGCTCATGAGGGCGATATGTAGCTTTATCAGTGCACTGCATTTGTTGTGGGTAAGAAGACGTGTCCAGTAGTGTCTGCTTCATTCCAAAGCATTTTATAAGCATTCATTAATTTTAAGTAGCTAACGTTCCTTGAACATGCTCTGTGCGGGTCTAAAGCATTGACGTGTATCATCCTTCTCAGTCCTCTCCATAGTGCTGTGAAATAGATAGTTTTATGATCTCATTTTTCAAGCGAGGAGTCAGGCTCAGACATGGTCGCAACTTGCCCAAGGTCCTCACAGCAAGAGGCAGAGCCAGGACCGGATCTCCAGGCAGCCTGACTCCACCGATCATGTTCTCAACCTCAACTGTTAATAACCCGGTGGAAATTGATGGTGACACCTCAGGAACCGCAGCCAGCAATCTTTGGGACATCATAGGAATACTTACAGACTCAGTTGTTGCCAGGGCAGATGCGGGCTTATCTTCATTGTGTGCTCACCGGCAGCACTAGCGACGCTAGCGACGCAGTCCTGAGGAGTGGACTAGCTGTTGTTCACTCGCTAAACGCAGGGGCAATTCTGCTAAAATGTGCAGCCCCAGAAAGCAGCCCATGCTTGGAATTTTTTTTTTGAGCAGCATGTCCTCTCAGTCCTTTCTGGAAATTGTTCTTTTACTTTTATGAACTTGGCAGAGATGACCTTGAATCAGGAAAATGATTAAAATCCAGTGTGAATAAATTATTTCTAAAACTTTGTGTTTTCATTTTTTTAGTTTCTTACTGATGGAATGCTGGTGAGGGAAATGATGCTTGATCCATTGTTAACAAAATACAGGTAAATATGTTTTTCCTGTGAAAACTTCCTAAAGCTTCCAAATGTACCCATATATCGAGAAGCGGTTGTGTCTACTCAGCAGTCCTGTTTTTTTCCTGGATGGCAGCTGTTTCGGCCCTTGGTGTTTTTCTTAGAATTTAGATAATAGGACTTCTTGCAGGCAGCCTGCAATCGCACATAAAATGGGCCCACAAACCAAGACAAAGCGTGCCCATGGCAATCTGTCTCAGGACAGCCTGTCTGTCGGCTTGTCTTTTTCATCTTGTCTTTGGCTTATCCTAGGTCAGTAGTGACCGCCAAGCTTCAGTCCAGCAGAGAAGTACCTGGCCGTGTTGGGTCCCCCATCCCTTCTCATTTTACAGTGCTGGGGATGAACTCAGGATTCATGTGCATTAGGCTGGTGCTCTGCTGTGGTCCTCTGGGCCATGTTCTGGTGAATACACTATTCAGAGTCCAGATGTTTGACTTCCTGGCTGTGATAAAACAGCTGTCATCACCTCCCTTTTTGGCTGGTTTCATGGTTTAATGTCCTTAAGTTGGCTGGGCTTTGTTATTTTTATGTGTTCTGTGGGGTTACAGATTATTTGTGCCATTTAAATCAAGTATTAAATTCTGTTGGAATCCAGGAAGGGTGGAGAAGCTCTTTATAGATAGCAATAATACATCATTGTTTTCTTCACCACGGTGTGTTGAAATCACTGTGTGTATAGTCTAAGAATCATCTCACTCACTAGAAAAGTGACTTAAGTTTCCTCTTGATTTGAAGTGATCACAGGAAGGCCGAGTACCCAGAAGTCCCTTTGGTGATCTGGGTGGGATTGTGCTGGGTGTTCTTTCAACGTTCACTAAGAGTTTCATTTGATCCTTAGTGTCATCATGCTGGATGAAGCCCATGAGAGGACGTTGTATACGGACATTGCCATTGGCTTGCTAAAGAAGGTATGAGTCAACTGCTGCCATTTTGTTTTCTATGTTTTGTATTTATACCTGGTGCTCCAGTGTTCTCCATTCAGTACTCTGAACCAACTTAAGGGCAGAGGTTTTATTATTTTGCGTTAGAGTTCCAAAGGAGACATAGTCCATCATGGCAGGGAATGCATGATGGTAGATAGAGAAGGCATGGTGGCAGAAGCAAGAGGGCAGTTATTACATTGCAGTTATATCAGAGAAGCAGAAGGACAGAGAGAACAGAAAGAGGGGCAATCAAACCACAAAACTTGTCACCAGTGATGTTTTTCTTCCATCAAGGATCTAACTTCTAAAGGTTCCATAACTTTCCCAAACAGTGCCCCCAGCTGGGAACCAATTATTCAAGCACATGAGCCATGTGGGGACATTCACATTCAAACCATTATATCTAGTTAGGAAAGTAATTACAGCCATTTGGAAAATCGAACAAAATACAAAGATAAAATTATCCATCCATTCAGAGAAAATTACTGGTAGAAAATTGTTTTCTTTCTCTCTCTGTCTCTTTCTTTCTTTCCCTTCCGTCTCCCACTCTCTCTCTCTGTGTATGTGTATCTGTTTGACACATAATGAAGATTGAACTGGACATGCTAATTTTTATCTTGCATATTTCCATTAACATCACATCAAGGTCATTTCTCTGTCATTAAATATTCTTTGAAGATATTATTTTTATGTCTATTACCATACATACCTTATAGTGTCTACTTTAAGGTATCTAACTCTTTCCCACTGTAAGGCATGCATACTGTCTTTATATTTTAAGTACTGGAGGAGCTGTCACAGTGAGCACCCCTTTAATTGTGCTGCATTTCTGTTTCTTTTCTCTCTTTTTTTAACTTTTATTTGTGTGTGTGTGTCTGTGTGTGTGTCTGTGTCTGTGTCTATGTGTATCAGAGGGCACTGTGTGTCCCTGTGGAGGACCAAGGGTGACTTTGGGAGTCATCCTGGAGGATTGCTTTTGCTTCCTTTCTTTGCTTTGCTCTGGGATTTCCCAGGCTCTACCCCCCCCCCCCAGGGCCAGGAGTACAGGCCACCGCCATATGTACCTGGTGTTTTTTTACATGATACCTGAGATCTGAACTCAGGACCTTCTGCTTACAAGGCAGAGTCTTGTAAGCTAAGTCTCTCTAGCTCACTTTTCTCTTTTTAATAGGAGTTTCAAACATGCCCCAGAGTAGATAGAAGTTTATAATGACTGGAGTCTTTGTGTTCATATCTAACTTCAACAGTTGCTTCCAGTCTCTCCTCCTTCCCTGTTTGTTGATAGTTTTCTCTGGATAAATGCCTAGAGGGAAGTTATAGATGAGGATGTTTAGAAACATGAGCCCTATGTGGACTGCCTACCTGGGTTCAGAGCCTGTCAAACTTCCCCATCTCTGAAATGATCTCACCATGACTCTGTCTGTGCTGCTACACTTGCTTGCACTGTAGCCAGTAGCCACGGTAAATTAATAAATGGAGTAAAATTTGAAACATTGATTTCTCCATTATACTAGTTTATTTCAAAGGCTCTTCATAGCCATGTGGCTAATGGGTGCAGACAGACTGCTTCATTAATGGGGTCTGCTGGACAGAGCTGTTTTCCATCGTAATTTGTTACAAGGGCTAATAAAATAATGTCAGACTCTTAGGATCCCTTAACTCGTCTCTTCGTATAAATAAGAGAAATGGTGACCTCTTGTGTGCTAGGCAAGTGCTTATCACTGCGCTACCTCCAGAGGCCTGGATTGGTCTGGTTTTGTACAAAGAACAGCATTTTTCTCCATGAGGATGTCCCAGCTGAGTGAGGGGGAGGCGGCTTAGGTTTCAGATGCTCCTACTCATCTCAGCCAGGCATGTCCATGCACTGTGCGCTGCGCGGCTGCATCCAGAGCTGAAACAGCCCTCAGAGTATGCACTGTTTTTGTTACCACTGTGTTCATTGACTCCTGTGCTGATTCTGATGATTACCAGGATTTTCTCATCACCTTCCCAGGAACAGTTTAATTTGAGAGCCAGTTTCACCGAGGTCTTACCAGGACTGAGCATCAGCCTTACCAGAAAGTCCTGCAGTGTGGTAGCCGAGATGCAAACCCTCATTGTGGCTGTTACTATGCTGAGGTCTGTTTGGTCATTACTACTACATGCCTGCTGGTCATGTTTCTTTGAATAACTTTTTAAAAACGATATAAATAAGTTCAGCAGAGTGGCAGGTTACAAAATAAATGTACAAAAATCAATGGTCTTCCTATACACCAAGGATAAAAAAAGTGAAAAAGTCCTAAAAGAAACAATCCCATTTGCTATAAGCCCTTAAAAAAATGAAATACTTTGACATAAATCTAACTAAAGAAGTGAGAGATCTTTATAATGAAAACTTTAAAACCCTAAAGAAAGAAATTACAGAAGACTCCAGAAGGTGGAAAGACCTCCAATGCTCCTGGATTGGCTGAATCAACATCATAAAAATGACCATCCTACCAGAAGCAATATACAGATTTAACACTCTACCAATTGAAATCCCAAAGTGATTCTTTAAAGAAATTGACCAGACAATCTCACAATTTATATGGAAACACAAAAGGCTCAGGATAGCATAAACAATCTGAGTAACTAAAACACTGCTGAAGATATTGCCGTACCAAACCTTAATCTATACTACAAATCCATAGTAATAAAAACAGCCTGGTACTGGCTCCAAATAGAAATGTAGATCAATGGATAAGGGTTGAAGACCCAGATATAAACCCACATGATTACAGCCATTCGATCTTTGACAAAGGGACCCAAAAAACTCAATGGAAAAAGAACAGCGTCTTCAACAAATAGTGCTGGCAAAACTGGATATCCATGTGCAGATTAAAACTGGACCCGTACTTGTCACCATGTACAAAAATTAATTGCAAATGGATCAAAGGGAGTATAAAAATCCTACTTGAAAGTGTAGGGAACTTCCTCAAGCTGATTGGCCTAGGCCAACAGTTCCTAAACAGAAATCCAATAGCACAGGCACTAGACACTCAACAAATGGGATCTTATGAAATTAAAGAGCTTCTGTTCAGCTAAAGAGATTGTAAACCGAGTAAAAAGGCAATCTACAGAATGAGAGACAATCTTAACCACACATCTGATAGAGCTCTATTATCCAGAGTGCACAAAGAACTTAAAAAACTAAACACCAAGGAGATAAATAGCCCAATTAGAAAATGGGCCTGGGAACTCAAAAGAAACTTTTCCAGGGACGAAATTCAACTGTCTAACAAATACCTTAAAAAATGCTCCGCATCCTTGGCCATCAGGGAAATGCAAATCAAAACTATCCTAAGATATCATCTCACCCTGGTCAGGATGGCAAAAATCCACAATACAAATAACACCGAATGCTGGAGAGGATGTGGAGAATGCAGGCTTATACAACCACTATGTCGATCAATGTGATTTCTAAAAAAATTAAGGATTTGAAATGTCATATGACCCTGCTGTGTCACTACTGGGAATAATTCCCCATAATGCAGCAATTCACTACAATGACAGGAGCACAACCATGTTCATTGCAGCACTATTTACAATAGTAAAGTCTTGGAATCAACACAAATGCCCAACAGTTGAAGAGTGGATAATGAAAATGCGGTACATAATGGAATACTACTCAGCCATCAAAAAAGATGAATTAATGAACTTTTGCCAGGAAATGGATAGAATTAGAAGAAATTATATTGAATGAAGTATCCCACACATAGAAAGTTAGATGCCATGTGTACTCCCTAATACGTGGATTGTAGTTCCAAACCCACTTAATGACATATTCAAAGGTAAATCTCATAATACCCACTGTAATTGCAAAGGATTATAAACAGGAAGGAAGGGGAACAAGGACCTCAAAAGAAAGGAGATAAGGGAACATGCTTCAGTAGAGAAAATAGGCCATGGTCATGTATTGCATGTAAGTAGCAAGACATCTGATACAGCTCACTCTCACTTCCCTTCCTGGTCACTTGGGACTGAACAGGTTTGATTTCACCAATCAAGGAGGATATAGGGACTGGCAGATAGATAGTAACCATCTGGCAAATGGGACACTACCCTTCCCACACTGCGGTGTCTTACTCCTATTCTTCCATCTACCTTTGAATCTCTTATATTAAGATCTTCACTTAAACAGTCTTTTATCTTTGGTTAGGAGATGACCCTTGATATCAATCGGAATGTAGCCAAGGGCAGTGCAGGAAAAGCAGAACCGAAAACCATAATTCAGAACACCAAAGACCCTACATTATTCACTTGGAACCAGACCAGCCAAATCTCTCTCTATCCTAAAGCTCGGGGAACCTTGGGAAAGAGGAGGCGGCAAGATTATATCAACCAAAGATATGCAAGATACTCCACACAAATTAGGGCTGCAGCAGCCAGAATCGGACTTTGCTTGACCTACACACTGGCTGACATGTCAACGATCCCCCAAAGTCTAGCACAAATCACAGGGAAAAAGCTTCAGCTAGTAGAATCCTTAGAGGCAAGGAATTACGCAGTCATAATAGAGTTTATGCTAGCGAGAAGCCCAAAAAGGGGCCCCAGGCTATGCCACTGAGTCCTGAACCCTTACTAGGGAGGATGACTTAGAGGGAGGTTGGGTCCCACATAAATGGATGCTCCAGGGAATGGGAGGAAGGAAGGGGGAGGAACTGGAAGAGGGGTAGGGAGGGAGAGGGGTGAAAGAAAGGGGGGAAAAGGGTAGAGTGCAATGGGGCACAATGGGAGAGGGGAGAGAGAGAAAGAGGATGGGGGTAACCATTGAGCTTGTATGATTAGAAAAAAAATAAAATGTGATTAGAAAAAAAATAAAATGTGGGAGAAAAAAACGATGTAAAACGATGTAAAATATTCAAGAGGAGGGAGAAAAAGAGTGAGCAGATGCGTGTGTGGCACAGTTGCATGGGTAGAGGTCAGGAGTTGGTTCTCTCCCTCCCCGCCACGCGGGCTCTGGTGATGGCGCTTGGATTACCAGATTTGCGTGCAGCGCCCTGCACTGAGCCATCTCCCTGGCCCTGGAATAACTGCTGATGCTCACATTTCTTTCTTGGTGCCATCAGTCATTATTTTTCATACTTCTGACTGTGTACATAGATTCAAATTTCTAGGGCCCCCCATGTGAGAAAAAAATGGCAATTTCAATTTATGTTTTGCACTAATATTTTGTTAGTTCCATATTTTAGAAAACTCCATAACATTTGTAAAATTGTGAAGAATGCCATGTCTCTCTTTTACTTAGAACTTCGTTTCATTGTTGAGCTCCTTCCCTTCCCTTCCCCCTCACCTCATTGATTTGTTTTGAGTCAGGATCTTGATGTGTAATCAGGCTGGCTCCGAATTTGCAATTCTGCCTTAGTCTCCGGAGTGTTGGGGCTTAGTGCTCATCATGGTTTCCTGGTGCATTTTTCAGATTCAGAAAAAACGAGGTGATCTTCGTCTGATTGTGGCTTCGGCCACTTTAGATGCAGAGGTAAGAGCATTTCCCTCCTGTCTCCTCCCCTGGAATTGTTGGACATATTCTTGGGGATGTGCTCCAGCCAGAGCTTGTCTTTGGCACAACGGCCTCCTTTCTGGGACCATCTGGTGTCCTAGATTCCACATGATGCTCCTTTTCAGCTGGTGGGTGGAAATTAGTCTGTAATTAGCTGCGGGAGTTCACGATTGCCTACTTGTCTTGTTCTCTATTTGCTGTCTTTCTCCTCTCATGGGCAGCTTCTTTTTATTACTTTTTTGGGGTGAGGTTATAGTTCTTGAATTTATTTATGGAAGTTGCATACATATGTAGATGCTTTTGTATATAACTGAAGTTTCTCCTGTGTATGTAATATTTTCCACATTAAAATTTTAGTGCCTGGTTTATTGTCTTGATGACTAATATTTTAGTTTAGGCAGATTTCAACTAACTCATACTTTTAGCCACTGGCTATTTATATAAATGCACATGCAAAGTGTCCTCCCAGCTCCAGGGGAGCCATGTCCCCCTAGTCTGGAGAAGGAGACACATAAATAGGTGCCCACTATTCAAGGGTGCCAGGGTAGCCTGGGGGGGTCCTAACTGGGGGATGTCCAGAAGTTGCCACCAAGGAGGTGACATCTGCATTGCTTGAACCATTCACAGCAGTTGTCTGATGAGCAGAGGTGAGGACAGACTCCTTAGCCACGTTGGTGCCGCAGGAAACCTTGTATTCAAGTGAACTGCACTGCTCATGCCAGGCCCCTCAGGAATGATCCTCCCCAGCCGCTCTTCTGACTTCATTTCTTTCCACTTTCTTCAGTGCTCCCTGCATTCAAGGTCCATCTGTTTTACCTTTTTACCTCATCTTTCTCTGTTTAAAATCATTAAACTGAAAAATTGTTCCAAACAATAATTCCAAAGTCTTGTCTTGGAATCGTTGCTAATTAATACCTGTTAGTTATTCACAACTGTTCTCATTGTCTCTCGATATGAAATAAAGATCTAGAAGACTCATCTCCTTCAGCTCTGTTTACAGAAATCTTCTACTTTAAGGGGGAAGCAGTGTAGGAGAGTTGCTTTACTTTTGTGTTAGGACGTAGGGTATGCTGTATGACCAGTACCCCACCGGGCCCGTGGTGAACTATAGACCATTTATCTCTCTGTCCCTTTCTCACTGGCACATCTAGTGCCTGCTCCCTGAGGGGAGAAGTGAGGTGTGTCTCTGAAACTGAGGGTGTCAGGTGTGGGGTTCATCCTGGTTGTGGGATGTGATGGGTAGGTGTGGGCATGTGTGCACATGGCTGTCAAGAGCCCAGTTATGTGGGTCAGGTGGGCAGGCAGCTGTAGTGAGCTGGCAGATGGACCAGCAGAGCTGTGCCTTGTGCCCGCTTCATCTCACAGACCGCCTTCTTCCTTTAGGTCCAGCTCTCACCTGTGTTCACGTCACTCTGCCCCCACCTCCTTGAACCTGCCTCAGAATCTTCCAGGTGTTCGTGATTCACTGCTTGCCTCCCTGTCCCTGTTCCTCGTCGTTCAGGAGTCATGTTTTTACAGGGACATTTCCAAGGGAAGGTAAAGGAGTAATCTTAAGGATAGTGATCTCACACTTTCTTAGTGTATGTCCAGTGCTTTCCTTGAAAGCATGGCTCCTGGTCTTATTTCTTCAGCCCCACATCTTCCTCAGCATGGAGAGTTTAAGCCGTCAACCCAGTAAAATTGTTGGCAGGTCATGTCCCTGGCTGTCCTGCATGCCTGGTTGATAACGTTCACCTCCTCCACCAGGCCTCTTTTACAGTCTTCCTCCTCCTCCCACAGATGTGGATCCTGTCACTCCCCCTTTTTTGCCCCTCACTAACTAACTTCCTTCCTGGGGCTTTGAATATCACTGCTTCTCTTCTTGAGTCTCTCCACCTCCTTGATTTACCCCACTCAGGGCAGACACTTGGTACTCAGAGCAGTCTTGGCTGAGTTCTTGGATTAGTCTTAGCTTAGCCATTCCGGAGCTATCAGAAATGCTTAAACCTGTCACTCCTGGGTTCTCAGCCCCGTTTTCATGGTCATAGCCATTCAGGACCAAGGCTTTCATTATGTTGGGAGGATTTGGTGGCTGCTTGAGTGAGGAGTAGAGTTCTCTGCTTCTTCCCAGCAGGTTGTCAGGTTCCGCCCTGGCCTGGCAGGTGTTCCTCTGAAATTCTTTGTCCAGGCTCTTATTTCATGCTCTGAAATCTCTGAGCGATTGTAATAACAACCTAACAACCTAAGTTAGTTCACTTGGCTCTGATCTCTGTCTTCAAAATGAGGATCCAGAACACAGGTCTGATACTATTACATCCTCTCTGCCCTGGTCTTGCCATTGAAGTGCCATGCTGCATGGCATCTGACCAACAAGTGATCACTTGCTGAGTACCATTCCAGGCAAGCTCTCTGCCGTGGCTGTGAGCTCACGATGTGCCTCATAAGAACCTTGAGGATAGACAGCAGTTAGTCTGTCCCACGGAGGAGATGTCTAACTCAGAGACAGGCAGGCCTGCCCTAGACTAGCCTCTCCTTTGTCGGGGGCCTCTTGCCATTTGGTGACATCTGGGAAATGATGTCTCTTCTCTCCCATTCACAAGGATGCTCATCCTTAAAGATTCAGTCAAGGCACAGTGCGCTTGCCTGCGACCTTCCTGAAGCAGCAGCTCCTGACCTTCCACTTCTTTCATTGAATTTGCAGCTCCTTCTCCCATAAAGGCATTATTCCTCTGTTTATTTTATGATCGGTTCTTTACACCTGCCTTCTCTGAACTGTTTATTTTTCCACGATAGTGAATTTTCTTCTCACTTGTTTGTACCTTCTAGTGTGCGTGTGGTCACATGCCCTAAGGGGTGCAGGAAAGCAAAGAGGCGCCTATGCAGAATTCTTGTGGCACACAGAATCCTTTTGTTGCTATGAGGTGTGTTAATGGCTGTGATTCCTCTTCCCAAGCCCAACACCGAGTTTGGTGCAGAGCATCTCACTTGCTACATTTACTTTGTGTTTGACGCTGCCATCTTTGGTCTGGGTTTGCCAGGAGCAGAAATGGGAGAGTTTTCTGAATGTGTAAGACACGATGAACTCTGGAAGTTGGAATATAGCTGGGGAATGGGAATGTTGTTTAGACTCAAATAATGGAACAACCACCAAACCTGATGTCTGTGTCCCCTTGTCAACGGGACTTAGCAGCATCTCCAGTGAGTATTAGCACTTCCACCAGTGTAGTCTTCCGTCACTTGCAGTTTCTGCATACCTTGGAGACATGCTCCCTGAAAGGGATCTCTGTGGTGTTGTCTACTGTCATGGCCAGAACTTGCAGGCCGTGCCGCCTTCTAGGCTGCACCTCTTATGGTCAGGTGCCATTAGGTAGCATGTGGCCACTTGTTTGGGAAAAACTTCTTAGAGCTGCTTCTCTTTGGATCAAGTGAGTGTGTGAATGGGTGACTTTTCCCTTTCAGAGCAGCATGTTGACCTCTGTAGATCATATGCAGATGGAAAAGACACTGTCTTTGAAATCAGGTTCCTGCAATCTGTTGGAGAAGTTGTAATAAGTATCAGAAGCATACCCACTATATATAGAAGAAAGTTTCCTTTATGATTAGAGCTGCACATCAACCTAATTTAATATGCACTGAATTTGAGCTCTCATCTTCAGCTAAATCCAAGCCAGAGGATAAGAATAAAACAATATACAGCTGCTTGCTAGCTTTGTCTTGTTAGTTAATGAAGTTTTGAAATTTAACCTTTATTTTCTTAAGACCTTTAGAATTTGTCACTGAAATATGATTCCTTAAAATTTCAGTAAAAAAAAAAAATGACTCTAGCTGGGCATCAGTGATGACACATACCTGTCAGCTCATCTCTAGAATGACTGTAGCTGGGCATCAGTGATGACGCATACCTGCCGGCTCATCTCTAGAATGACTGTAGCGGGGCATCAGTCATGACGCATACCTGCCGGCTCAGCTCTAGAATGACTGTAGGTGGGCATCAGTCATGACGCATACCTGCCGGCTCAGCTCTAGAATGACTGTAGTCGGGCATCAGTCATGACACATACCTGCCGGCTCATCTCTAGATGACTGTAGCTGGGCATCAGTCATGACGCATACCTGCCGGCTCATCTCTAGAATGACTGTAGCCGGGCATCAGTCATGACGCATACCTGCCGGCTCAGCTCTAGAATGACTGTAGCGGGGCATCGGTCATGACGCATACCTGCCGGCTCATCTCTAGAATGACTGTAGCCGGGCATCAGTCATGACGCATACCTGCCGGCTCAGCTCTAGAATGACTGTAGCTGGGCATCAGTGATAACGCATAGCTGCCGGCTCAGCTCCAGAATGACTGTAGTCGGGCATCAGTCATGATGCATATCTGCCGGCTCAGCTCTAAAATGACTGTAGCTGGGCATCAGTCATGACGCATACCTGTCAGCTCAGCTTTTGGGAGGCAGAGGCAGGAGGACTCTGAGTGAGTCCATTCTGAGCTTCAAATTCCAGGCCTGTCTGACCTGCAGAGTGAGACCCTTTCTCAACAAACAGAGGTGAAGGAACCTCATCTATGGAGAGATGACTTAAAAAAGAAAATTCTGAATTTAAAAGATTATTTTGTCAAGGTTTGATGGTGCATACCTATAATTTCAGCTTCAAAGAAGTAGAGTCAGGAGGATCAGGAATTCAAGATCAGCTTCACCTACATAATAAATTCAAGGCCAGTCTGCGCTACATGAGTCCCTGTCTCAAAAAAAAAATGTAATTATTTTGCAATGTGTAATCTCTTATATATCTAATTCCTACCATCCAGTTTTCATTCTGCCAGTTTTATATTTTCTTTCTATGGATTATTGTGAGCCATATTCTTTTATTTTGAGGGAAAAGTGGATAGTTGATTTGTTTTGTTTTGTTTTTAGAAATTTCGGGATTTCTTTAATCAGAATGAAACCAGCGACCCGAGCAGAGATACGTGTGTGATCCTTACAGTGGAAGGGAGAACATTTCCGGTGGATATCTTTTATCTACAGAGGTTTGATGATGCTTGATTTTTGGTGACTGAATGACAGGGGACAGCATTTGCCTGCAGTGCTAAGGGCGAGAAAGAGGAGCATGTTTGGTCTCTTGTCATTGACAGAATGTTCTGGAAGCCTGCCCAGTATCACTGCTGAATTTAGTTTAATATCTTTTTAAAAAATATATTTTATTTATTTATTTGAGAGAGAGAACGCATGCATGCCGTAGTACATGAGTGGAGATCTGAGGACAACATTTGGAAATAAGTTCTTTCCTTTTACCATGTGGGCTTCTGGGCATTAAACTCAGGATGTCAGTTTTGTTAGCAGGCATTATACCCACTGAGCTATATCACTGACCCCGTTTACACTGATGTGCAAACTTATCCAAGTCTGCGGTCATGAGCTCCAATGAGGAAAACAAAGCAGTAAAAAAAGTCAAGAGGCAGCTTGGCAGGCATGGATGCCAGCAGCCAGCAAATACTAAGTTGAGTCCTTTGGTTCTCAGCAAGTAGGCCTTGACCAAAAAGAGGCCGTGCTAATTTCAGGGCTTCATCCAATACCTGATAAATCTCGAGTCGCAGACTTCATTTCTAAGTTCTTTGAGCTAGAGAACATGTTCTCCAGTCTATACACTTAGCTAACAGGTCTGTGTCCAGGGTTGGGACAAAAACAGCTAGAGGAGGTGGGCTTTAGCATGGCCCTGGATTGTCTGGATTCTCTGACTTTGCATCTTTGCATGCTAAAGTTAGCATATGAATAAACATGATACATTATCTTTATTTCTTAACAAATATAGGTAAAAGCTATAGCTTACATATATTGTTTTTAATGTTGTAATTAGTTAATTTATTATTATTATTATTTTGGTGGTGCTGAGGATGGGATTCAAGACCTTGGACATGCTAGGCAGGTGTTTTACCACTGAGATACACCCCTAGTCCTTGATTGCTACATAGAAACAAAACAAAGCAACAAGAAGAAACTTGCATATTTTTTTTCACTTTACCCCTATGTTAATTACTGACTAGGCAGGCCAAAACTAACTTTGCAGAAGTTTTGTTGACAGATTATTAGGGTAATTGATCTATAACTAATGAGCATATTCTAGTGACTTTTTTCATGCATTTTTTTTTCAGTCCTGTTCCAGATTATATCAAATCAACTGTGGACACTGTAGTAAAAATTCACCAGACAGAGGGCGATGGAGACATACTAGCCTTCCTTACTGGCCAGGTAATTCCACTGGGCCTCTCTGCATAGACATGCTAAGACAAGACTGGAATTAGCATGGAGCTCCCCTCTTAGCTGTTTCTTGCATGTTACTTTATGTTTTGTAGTTGCTAAATTTCATAAAAAACTATTTGTTTTGATGTCATTCATGTGTCAACTAGATTGTCAGGGAGTTTTTGGCTCCTCTTGTTCTGTCTGCAGGGGGTTAAGTTTATACTTGAGTCAGTGGGCTGTTTCCTCTGTCAGCATTGGGTGTGGCAATAGTTTTGTTGGGTATATGTTGCCACCACATGCTTGCTTGCTTTCCTAGTGACACTTCTCTAGCTCATTCTGCAGGTGGTTAGTGGCCACATTGTGGAAAAAGAACAGGCCCGAGTGCTCCCTAAGCATTATTTTGCTGATCAGAACCACCCTCCATATGTAATCTTTTCCACTGCCAAACATTTTCCATAGTTAGTAATCCCTTCTGGGGAAAGCGTATAATGATTTTATAGGCTACAGCTTGTCCATGTGCGTGAAGTGCTTTGTCTGCCCCAGAGCATAAAAGTGGAGTGAAGTAGTCTGCTGTTTGTTTCATGGGGAACTCTTGTATAAACTAGAGATGATTTGGTTTTAGTAATTAGTGTTAACGTTGTAGATTTCCACCCCTTGGGACCCTTTGTGTAGTGGCATTTGATTAAATGTCATCCCAAAGTGGAACATGGCCGTACTGAAGTTCCTGAACTTGACCACAGTTGAAGTCCTGCTCTAACTTTCCACGTCATTTTTCAGTGTGATGATGTGCCATGCTTCAGATTCACATCAGCTTTTTTGGTTCCCGGTTTTATGTTTAGGAAGAAGTGGAGACCGTCGTGGCTATGCTGATCGAGCAGGCCCGAGCCCTGGCTCGCACTGGGATGAAGAAACACCTCCGGGTTCTCCCCATGTATGCAGGGCTGCCTTCTGTTGAACAGATGAAAGTGTTTGAAAGGGTGTCACGCAGTGTCAGGAAGGTGAGGCTGGCCTAGTGATCGGGGCGCTTGCAGCCATGTGTAATCCTCTTGGTGTCCTTTTGCTACAGAGCCTTTTGCTTTTTTGAATCAAAGTAAACAGGATTTTAGGTAGCAGTTCTAAAAGCACATAGTAATAATGTGGGGAAAGATTTCTAAACCCACCCTGGGAAGGGCCACTCTGATGGTCATTATCAGAACAGGTGACTTCTCTGTGCTTTCTTTGCCTAATATTTCCCATGGCACAGTACTACCTTAGCCTAAGATATGGTTATGGTAGATTATAGTCAATCAGGAATTTTAGATAAAGTTACAAGCAGTGGTTTGTAAGCCGTTTGTTTTGAGTATCAGTTTACCTTTAAAGCCAGGTTTAAATCAATTAATTCAAGGTGTGGCTTAAAAATATTTAGCCTTGAAATCAGAGCTAGGAAGGTGTGGTGGGAAGTGTTAGATGGGAACCAGTTGTCTCATGTCTCTTCCCCAGATGAGGAATATATAGCAGATGTTCAGAGTGAAGAACCTAGGTGAGGGGCATCTGAGGATTCACTGATGACTTCAGAACACTTGGACAAAGGTGCCCAGCCTCTTGCCTACTGGGTAGAGCAACCCGAATTTATCTGGTCAGACATGACCCACAGCCAATCAGCAGGCCTGGTTGCATCCGTGAATTGCTATGTGCCTTGGGATAAATTACTTACCCTCAATCTCAGTTTCCTAGCTGTAAAGCATGAGTAACTTTTAGATAGGAGGTTTTATAGTACAAATTATAATTCTCCACTACATAAAAATAGGAAGATACTCATAAAATTATTTTTTAAAAAGATTTTTATCGTGTGCGCATGGGCGCACACGTGGAGGTCAGTTGAGAGCGTTGGGTGTCCTGTTCTGTCACCCTTGCCACATGTCCAGGATTATGTTCTTATCACTCTGTGCATCTTATTAAACCCCCCAGCAACCCAGGGGGAGGCGGCTCATGTTAGATAGGAGAGAAAACTGAGGCTTAGGAGGTAAAGGAGGTTAGGTAGGGTCTTAGAAGTGAAATAATCTGGCCTAGGACACTTGGCTCTGATACTTCTGCTCTTTTTGGACACTCTGCTGCCTCATAGGTCTATTTAATGTTTAGGATACCGATACATCTTAGATTGTGTGCAGGTTGTGTGTATCTGTGTGTGTGCGCCAAGTTCACACGTGGAGGTTAGAGGACAACCTGTAGTGTCAATCCTCACCTTCCACCATGTTCAACACAGGGTCTTTTGTTTATCACTATATATGCCAGGCTAGCTGGCCTATGAGTTTCTGGGATTCTTCCATTTTTGCCTTTATCTCCCTGTAGGAGCACTGGGATTACAGACATGTGCTATTGCATCTGGCTTTGCCTAAGCTCAGGGGATCTGAACTTACGTCCTTATGCTTATGCAGCAAGCATTTTACCCACTGAGCCATCTCTTTTGCCCCATCTTTAGAAATTTTAAGTGTATTTAAAGTGGAAAGAACCAAATAACTTGCTCTTTTCTATGGGGAACATAGGTGATTGTGGCCACCAATGTTGCAGAAACTTCCATCACTATCAGCGGTATTGTGTATGTGATTGACTGTGGTTTTATGAAGCTGCGGGCCTACAACCCCAGGACAGCCATTGAATGCTTGGTGGTGGTGCCAGTGTCCCAGGCGTCAGCCAACCAGCGGGCAGGACGTGGTGGACGAAACCGCTCAGGGAAGTGCTATCGCCTTTATACAGGTATGTGTGGCTTTTCTTGAATGACTTTGGACTTTCTTCTAGTAATCTGGGTATTGGATCATAGGACAAACATTTATCTCTCCTGGACAACTTGCTGTAAAGTGTAGCCTACCTCTCACGGCCCCCTCCCTCTCTCCCTCTTTTCTTGCCTCCCTCCCTCCCTCCCTTCTTCCCATGGCCCTTCCCTCCCATGGCCCCTCCCTCCCTTCCTCAACCTCTCCCTCATTCCTTACCTCCCTCTCTCCGATGGCCCCTCCCTCCCTCCCTCCCTCGGCCTTTTCCTCCCTCCCTCCCTCTCTCCCTCTCTCCCAGGCCCCTCCTTCCCTCCCTCAGCCTCTCCCTCATTCCTTACCTCCCTCTCTCCCATGGCCCCTCCCTCCCTCCCTCGGCCTTTTCCTCCCTCCCTCCCTCCCTCCCTCCCTCCCAGGCTCCTCCTTCCCTCCCTCCCCTCCTTCTCTGCATGGACTGCAGCTGGTTTGGTGAGTTACACCTGCTGCTGTCCCTCTTTCAACCCAGTGATCCTCCTTGTGACAGCTGAGCACAGGCTTTGTCTTTCCTTTTCCTTCCCCCCAATATGCTGTTTTCTTATCCTGAGATTCATCTGTGGCCCCTCATGTTGCGGCACCCTTGTCATTGCTGTGTTGCTTTGATATTCATTGACAACAAAGAGTTGGTTGCTCCATGTTGGGTACCATGTTGGACTTTGAGGGAGTGAAGTAGATTCTGGTGAAGACAGTTTTAACTAAGAGGTGATGTTTCCAGAGCGGCTCTTTCTCCACACCTCTTCTTTGTTGAGAGTGGTAATGAGATATTTTTCCCCCATTGTGCAGACTTAATTTCCACATCCTTATTAATTCCCCTTTGTCTGTAGTATCCGTTTGCTATTGTGTAAGAGCTGTAGGAGTTTCAGTTCTTCCATTCATAACTTCTTTTCCCTTCTGGTTACTGTCAACCTTGTATAGGCCTTGATGCTTGTTTCTGAACCCATTACCTCATACATGCCAGGCAGACACTACCCTTGAGCCGTAATCCCTCATTCTCATTCTCTCTCTCTCTCTCTCTCTCTCTCTCTCTCTCCCTGTCCCTCCCTCCCTCCCTCTCTCCCTTCCTCTCATGTTATATGTGCATGTATATGTGTTTACATATGTGTGAGCATGAGTACGTGTGTGTGTGCCTGTGTATTTATAGTGGGAGGACAGAGGTCAACATGAGGTGTCTTCCTTGATTGCGTTCCACCTTAAATATTGAGGCAGGGTCTCTTACTCCTTCATGCAGAGCTTGCCGATCGAACTGGTCTCACTAGCCAGCTTGCAATGGGATACCCCTGTTCTCTACACTCAGAGTGTTGGGATCATGGGCAGGCCGTCGTGCCTGCCTGACATTTGTGTAGGTGCTAGACTCAGAACTCCAGTGCTCATGCTTACACAGCTAGGCCCCCCATTCTTTCTTGTAAGCATGTGTTTGCTGACAACCTGCTGCATGCTATGCTTGGTGCCAGAGCTTGGAGAGCTGGGTAAGAGGGAATGCACAACATCATGTCACGTGTCAAATAAAAGACATGAGAGGACATGGACTACAGATAGATAGACCAGCTTGGTGAAAGGTCACTGAGTTCCTAACACGAGACCGTTAGTGGTGCTGAGGGAAAAGAGCATCAGTGCCCAGCCTTTGGCCCCCAGTGAACTTTCCGAGAGCACGCCGACTCAGTCTTCCAGAAGCTTTCAGGAATTTCCTCAGCTCATCTTTCCTTGCTAACTTCCACCCTGCCCTGCTGCTTAGCTGCACTTGACTCTTCTTGAACACCCTCTCTGCGTCCCACATCTGCCTGCCATGCCGTTGGCGCCTTGCCTGGCAGCAGATCTCCCCATGGCTCCTCCTTCCTGAGCTCCCAAGCAGCTGTACTCTATTTCCCTGTGTCTCATCTTGGTCCAGCCCTCCTGTCTCTGCAGTTCCTAGAGAGGATTGCCTGTGCCTTCTTGCAGCTCTCGGCCTGTGCCTCAGGCTCTTGAGGCCTTGACAGCTTCCATGTGCCACTGACCCCTGAGCATCTCCATCTCTGAGCATCTTCTCAGTGGGGTTGGCCTCACAGCTAATGGCTTTGTTTTTGTCCTGATCAGCACTGTGCTTGAGAAATGTGGTTGCCCTGCCCCAAATGCTGTACTCAAAGTATTCTTGAGCATGTGGATGGGATACTAGCCGTGATCAGGCAAATACTTAGTGCTTTGACTTACAGAATGCTTTTTGTTTATAGAAAAGCTCTGTTGAAAAGCATCATTCTGAAGAAAAAAAACAAGGAAGATATATTTTTCAATATTGCTATTTTTAGTTGAAGGTCTTTCCCACATGTAAAAACACATTTGACTCATGATGTGTGTGGCTCTGATCCCACATCTTGGAACTTTTGCTCAGAATAGAGAAGGGAGTTGGTCTCCTTTGGCATGGGTTACATTTGATCCCAAACCATTCTGATCTCTCGTTCTCAGAGGAAGCCTTTGACCAGCTGCCTCAGTCCACTGTCCCTGAGATGCAGCGCAGCAATTTGGCTCCCGTCATCCTGCAGCTGAAAGCCCTGGGGATCGACAACGTCCTTAGGTTCCACTTCATGTCAGTAAGTCCTGCTTTGTGACTGGAGAGCTTTTGGGGGTTGGGGGGTCAGGATGCTATGGCAGGGCATGCCATCTTTCTTGCTTAGCACTCAGCTTAAGTGCTGAGTGTTTAGTTGATTCCAGGTGCAGGGTATGAGCCAAACAGGCAGCCGGGGCAGCCATGGTCCCATTCTTCTATAGTGCCTGTCTGTTCCGCTGGGGGCCAGAGACAAGTAAGTGTGTAGCTTCTGAACAGCTTTGCCCAGTTCTCTGACAGACGAAGAAAGGAGCCTCCATCTGTAGTCCTCGTGTGTGAGGAAACCTGGAACCTGCCCAAGGAGGATTTCATCAATCCAGGCAGGGTGCAGAGTCAGACAGGGTTTGTGTCTGCCTGTGGAGCACCAAGGTTGAGGGATCTTGGGGCTTTGGGGGAACTGAAGGGACCTTACTGCTGACTAAATTTCTGTTAATTTCCACCATCCTAAGGCAGGTGTAGAGGTAGAGCGTGGCCTAAGGAGTATAGCCTTCAGTAGGCAGCTGGCTCTACCTCATCTGCCTCAGCAGCTGTGAGGCTGCGCTTGGAGCTCCCATCCTCCCTGTTGCTCTCGTTAGTTATGTAATGTGATGGTGGGGTTGGGGTACATTGTCTTTACCATTTTTATTATTTTCTGTAGAGCAGACTTTGTTTTTAAATGTTTATCAGCCACTTTATATTTCATCTAAATTTAAGCTATTTATTTTTTTTGAATTAGTTTTCATTAGAAATTTCCAAGAGTCTACTATTAAATGCTAAAGTCTGACTTCACCCTGATGTAATTTTTTTTTTTTGCAATTTTTTTCTCTAATTTGACTGTTAATGTGCAGGCATTCTAATCACATCCAGAGTCAAGTCTTCCTGTCTTTTGCTTTTATGGTTTCTGCAATCATTCCATGCTCATGAAACACCTGTGAGTCTAGATCAGTTAACACATACCCATGTTCTAGAATTTTTACAATTTCAGAACTAGGTGGTAGCTCTTTGTTCTTTCCCAACTATACTAGTCTGTAGTTTGGCAAGTTTAGAGCTTTGGGTAATGCAGTTCCTGCTGTCATGCAGGGAAACTAGGTGAAGTGAGAGAATAGAATGTGTAAATACAACCCCTAGAAGAAAGTCCTTGTATTTTTTTCTATAATTAGTTGATAATTTTTTTTTGCTAAGAATAAAACAATTTTTTTTCACACTTAGGAAAATCAGGGTATCACTTGATTAGTAAAGCCTGTCCTTGAATGTTTACTGTGCACATAGAGAAACACATGCCCTCGGACTTGCTGTGCACAGTAAGATACTGTAAAAAGGACAAACCAGGCCAGAACGATGACTCAGTGGGTACAGGCACTTGCTGTCAAGTCTGATGGCCTGAGTTCAGTCACCAGAACCTGCATAGTAGAAGGAGAGGCCTAACTCTCATCAGTTGTCTTCTGCCTTCCACATTTATTCCGTGGTACGTGCATGCCACTCCCCACAAGATAGATAAATAAATGTACGAAAAAAATAAATATTGTATGCAAATTTAAAAGTTGCACATCTGTGATTATGGCAGAAATGGCACATCACTGTTTTTAAATACATAATTCTGTGCTTTGGAGATCGCTCATTGCTTCATGCCTTTGCCTTGCAAGTAAAAGGGCTTGAGTTTGAATCTCCACATAAAAATGCTGGGCAGGTGTGGCAGCCTGTTTGTAATTCAGCCCTGGAATGGAAGGCAGAGCCTGGGAATCCCGAACAAGGGCTAGCTAGTCTAGCCCTAATGGCATGATTTGGATTTAATTTTAGAGATCCAAGTTCACAACAGTGAGGTGGTAGTGATTGAGGATGATTCCTGATTTCAACTCTTGGCTTCTACTGACTCACACATTCAAATGCACTCACATGCACATATATCTACTCACATGCAAACATACCCCTCACCCTCCTAATACTCCCCATACACATATACATGAAAGAAAATAAAATAGAGTCCTTATGTGTATGCCTTTTAGAATAAGTCAAATATCCACTCAAAGAAAAGGCTACAAACTAAAAACTAACATTTGGAAACATTCTGCATCTGCAGGGGAGAGAAGTGTAAAAATTGACCATATTTTGATTAAATGTATAAGTATTAAGACAATCAAACCCAAAGCTAGTTCAGGTGGAAGTAGGAGCCTCGTGACTGTGGGTGCTTTATACTGCTCTGTTCTGGCGGACCTGTGACACAGCTTGTGAGCCATAGAGCCTACAGTTCTTGTCACGAAAGTTTCTCCTGAAAAAATTATTCAGAAGAAAAGAGCTAATGTAGATCATAATGCTTACAGATCTCTTCATTTAAAAAATAGAAATGATGAAAATCACAGAAAAAATTTTTGACACTTGAAAACTGAAAAAAATGTTATCTTTATTTATTCCCTTTTTTTTTTTTTTTTTGTCCTGAAGTGGTGTTTTTTATAGTTGAAACTTCAGAGATCATACAGTTTCTTGTGTTTAGTAATGCTGCTGACTATAATGAAAAGTATAAAACCACATTTGCCCAATTTCAGGAAAACCAGCTGCCTTATGGCTTATGACCATGTTGTGCAATTATATAGTTATTCCAAGTAATTATTCTGGGGTTTCTATAGGGACAAGAAATAGCGAAAACGGGAACATACAGCAAGAAAAACAAACTAAAACTCTTGTACATTGTAATTCCAAGTGCACTGAAACAGCTTGTTGTGGTCCCAAGTCAGATGAGATCTTAGCAGAATAGTGGGGAACAATTGCTTAGGTGGAGGTATTATGGGTGTGATTTTTGTGGGGACTAGTGGTAAGTGTTTTCAATTGAAGAAAATTGAGTAGAAACAGGGTTAGCATTTAAGAGTCAAGTTGGTCATTGTTAGGTGGACCTCTGTTCCTGTTATTTTAGTAGAAAAGATTAGCAGATCCTCCACTGAGGTGCTGTGTCATGGGCGTCAGAGGATTGATTTCCTTAGTAGTGATTTGTTGGGTATCCTGAGTGGGGGAGATCAGTTAGGTTTAGTTTTCACCCTCCACAATGTGTGCACCCAGGCGAACCATCATCACAGCTTTCAAAGGTTTGGCCTTGTTCTTTGGCAAACAAAGGAAGTGAGGTAGAATAGAAAGCACACAGCCTCAGCCTGGACTCCAGCCTGTGTCCGAGTGCCTATGCACCTTGTCCAAAGGGCTTTTTATATGTTGTTCCTTTATTAATCTGTAAAACTGAGCTGCAACAGCTGGTGCTTCAAATGCATTAGAGGAAAAGTAGTACAGTCTGTAGAAGTGCTAGAAGTTTATTGTCTGGGTTATTAGAAACCAAAGAACCTCGAAGGAAGTACTCATGCCTGGCACCCACCAGGTGCTCAGTGAAGATTTGCTGAGGAAAGGAGAGGTAAGACCATGGAGAACACCACCAAAGGCACATTTTCTGATGTTTTCAGAGATTCAGATGTTATTAGCTGTCATTGGCCATGCCTAGGCTGGGCTCTGGGCAGATGCAGACGTAAGCCAGCTCCTTGGGCTGCAGTGGTGGGAGCTGAGCTTAGGGGATTAGAGAGACAGTTTAAATGTAGAAGGGAGGCCAAGAGGGCTACTGGGGAAGTGTTTCAGGACAAGTGTACTGAGCTCTCTGACAAGGCAGCTTGGAGACCGGGAAGAATGGGACAGACTGGAGGGAGAGTGGATTTGAGCCAGAGTGGCCATAGTTTTCTGTTCTTTGCCCAAAGAAATTAATTTAGGAGGACTTTTATGTGTTTTACAGCCCCCTCCAGCACAGTCGATGGTCCAAGCTTTGGAGTTACTCTATGCTCTGGGAGGTATGCCTGTTTCTCCTTACTATGTGGTCTGTGTGATAGCAGTTGAATTCACATAGGGCTCTTGGCATATTCAGCAATGGGATGGTCCTCCCCAGGTGTATAAGATAGAAACTAGACAGAACTAACTCATGGCCAATTATGATAAGGCCTGAGTGTGTCAGCAACTGTGGACTATCACTAGGCACACAAGAGAATATACTCTGATCCATGCATCTTAAGGGAGAGGGGTTATTAATTTGGTTTATGTACTAGTTATTCTTGTGTGTTGCTGCTAGAAAACATCCAAAATCAAGCAACTTAAGGGAGAAAGGGAGGTTTGTTCAGCCTATGGCTCCAGAGGGGGGAAACAGTCCTTTCATGGTAGAAAAGGCATGGTGGGTTGGCAGAAGCTGGAAACAGGCTATCTCACATCTATCTACAAGACTGAGAGCTTAGAAACTCTTGCTACAAAAGCAGCCTTCTCCAGGAGTAGAGTGGGACTAATCCACCTCAGGGTCCACCTCCTGTGACCACCTTCCTTTAGCAAGGCTGCACATCTCAAGGTGCCATGACCTTCCCAAACACATGAGACTATGTGAGACACATTTTAAACCATGACACTCCACCGCTGGTCCCCATAGGCTAATTGCCATCTCATTATGCAAACCATATTCAGTCCAACTTTAAAAGTCTTCATAGACTACATCAATAGTCCCAAAGTCCAAAGCCTCCTATAAAATCAAAATACAAATTACATTTGTCCAACACACAATGACACAGAATGAACCATTCCATTCCAAAAGGAAGGAATGGGAGCATATCCAGGAAAAAATCAGTCCATAACAAGACTGAAAATCAGCAGGACAAACTCCAAATACTATAGCTCTAAATCCAACAGGTGAGCATCTTGTTGAAATTATCTCAGTTCCAAAGAGCTTGGGTTCTACCTCTCTAAGGCAGCTGCTCCTAGAACACATCACTCTCTTAGGCTGGCTCCTCCCAGGGTACACAGCTCTCCTTGGCAGTTGCCCCACATTTTCTCTGGCATCTGTAACATCTTTACTTCTAAATGGCAAACCAAGCTTTAACTCCACAGACAAACTGTCCTTCTTGGGCCTCTAAACTTCAGGCTTTCTGCCATATGCTGCCTGGATTCTATCATTCTCTGAAACCTTGGAGAAGGGATCCATGACCTCCATTCTCTTGCATCTTTTATGCCTCTGAAGCCAGAAACATGTGGACAGCTTTCCCAAGTTCTGCTGTAGCCTTGGATTAGAGATTGGCCCCCTCGAGTCACAGCTGATTCAGCTTCTCTGTGCTGACTGTAGGAAAACTTTCTTTTTCTCCTAGGCAGTTGTTTTAGGAGAGAAACAGACCATTACTTTGGAACTCCACCTTTAGCTCATTTCTTCCAAAAGGATTTATTTTCTTATTTGTTGGAACTTTCTCTGAGAATCTTGCCCTCAGGGAAGAGCTTTTCTTGGGATCCAAAGGAAGAGCTGGCTTTGATTTTCTGATGGAGTTAATCTTTTCTCATCATCAGATCTCACAGTTTTTGCTTCTTTCTGCTGAGTCTTTGCTCTTTTTCATAACTCTGAAGAACACAAAAAAGTAGCCATGTCACATTGTCAAGACTATATTGCCTTGAAATTTCCTCTGCCAAACACTTGAGTTTAACTTTAGGCAAGCTTTTAGGTCAGGGCAAAACCTCACTAAGCTCTCCGCCAACATGTAGTTCCATTTGTTATTCATCCAGTTCCAAACACAGTCTTTGTTCTCCTCTGGACCATCACAAGCTGGGCTTCCACTGCTTGCGTCTCACAGCATTACTCTCTTATGAGCTCTTTTAAAAAAAGGCCCATTTGGCTCCATCTCCAAGACACAAAGGCTTTTCCAGTGCAAAGTCCGTATTTCTCCCAACAAACAGTTCCAAAGGCACACTAGTTGCATCACAGCATTGACCATATTGCTTCTCAGCTTCACAAACAATTTCACTTTTTGGTACTGGATTCTTTTAATCTCACACAGCAGCACGCCACTTCTCTGGTACCAGTTTTTCTCATCTTCAAAGCAAGTCACATTGTGGTACCTCACCAGATGCTCTTAATCTCACAGCAGTACCGTACTTCTGGTCTGCTACTGGGAGGTTCCAATCAGATCTAAGGAGGTTCCAGTCAGATCCAGGGTTGGTCTTTGTATTGTAAATGTATTAATCCAGATAATCTTTTCGGTGGTCTGACAGTTGATCATAGTTAATGCCAGATGTGGTCAACCTGACACCCAAGATTAACCATCACAAGGACCAAGGGTGACTTCGTTTTTGCTTTGCTCTGTGATTCCCCAGGCTCTGCCCACCAGGGCCGGAAGTGCAGGCCACTGTTTCTGCCTCGTGTTTTTATGTGGGACCTGGAAATCAAACTTAGGAGTTTCTGCTTGCTAGACAGAGTCTTAACCCTTGAGCCATCTCCAGCCCTGGATTGGTGACTTTTTATTATTGAGTTAGAAGAGTTTTTATATATTCTAATTACAAGTACCCCATATGTTTTACAAATATTTTCCTACTTCTGTAATATTCTCTCACTTCCCTGGGTCATTATTTGCAATATGTAAGTGTTTAGTTTTTGCATTGCTCAGTTGTTCCAAATTTTCTTTTGCCCATACGCTTTTGGTATTTTGTCCAAGGAAACATCACTTTGGGGCTAGGCTTCTGGTTCATGATAGGATGTATATTGTTCAGTACTAGTACCAAACCACCAAGGAAACAGGAAGCAGAAACAGCATTGCTAACCTTGGCCATTAAAGTGGACTTGGTTTTATCCAAATAGTTTTGGTTACTATATTTTAAACTTGTAGCGCATTTCAGTTAATGTTTTTGTTGGTGGAGTAGGAGTCCTTTTATGTGCATTATGTCTTTAATAGTCTATTGTGGGCTTTAAAATTTTCCATTGATTTGAACATTTTCAACTTGGTCCACAGAAGATGAACCCAAAGTAAGTTTGTGCTGAGAAAGCCTCTGCCCTGCTCTCCATGTCACGGAAGTGCGAAAGCAGGACTGTTCGTGTGAGGCTGCAAGGACCAGAGCATGTGGTGCTTTTCATTTGTGTTTTCCTTTTCATAGAACACTAGGTGGAATATTTCCTCACCACCCTAAACAAGTTAGAAAGTGTGGCTGGAAACCCTCAGGTTAGCTTCACTGTTAAAGAAATGATTATGTTGTACAGAAAGAACATCACTTTTTCTGTCTTATTCAGAGATTTTGCAGCACTTATTTTCACCAGTGAATCTGTAGTCTGTATCGTGAGGGTTTTAGGGATTCCATACCTGATGCCAGGTCAGTAGGAAAAGTGGAAGAGTCTTCAAGGGGCCATGGGTCTGAGTCAGTGTTTAGATCCAGAGTGGCCTTGTGGCTGCTCACCCAGCATGAGACAAGCAGATGCCATCCTGGCCTCCTCGTGGAGGGATCCTGGATGTGGAATATGATCCAGAAGGTGACAGGGCCAGCAAGGGTAGTGCCAGAACTAGGAGAGGAGGGGAGGTGGTCACAGGAACTCAGGGAAAGTCTCACTGGTCAGCAGAATCAGCTGCTGCTGGAGGCAGCACTGTGTCAGCCACTGAGCTGCTGGACCCGGCTCATAGAACAGGGTCTGTGAGTAAAGGATGGAGGGACTCTCTGCAGGTTGGGGAGAGGGTGGGAGCAAGGGAAGTCGAGGGGCTGTTGCTTTATAATGAAATCCTGGAAGAGAAGCTGGGTATCGAGGGGCTCAGCATGGATCTGTGCTTGTTTGAATGTAACGGTGCTCTGGCGTTGCGTGGTGTGCAGGAGTCGTCCTCCTCATGCCTTCTGTAAAGCATGCATCGTCTTTCATTCTCTCAGGCAATGTTCATCTTCCAGCACAGTGCTCTGTGCCTTCATTTCCTTGTTGGTCTTCTGCAGGTCTGGACAAAGACTGTCGCCTGACGGAACCACTTGGCATGAGAATAGCAGAGTTTCCTTTGAGTCCCATGTTTGCCAAGATGCTGCTGGAATCAGGTGGGTGGAGTCATGGGGCTTGATTTGGGTTGTCAGAGGACTTGTTTCCCTGAATTCTGTGTACCCGGGGAAGAGTGACCAATGGTGATTTAAGTCATGACAGCAGCAGCAGCAGAATATTTCTTTATGATGAATAGTAATTATGTACATTCATGGAATGTAATGCAATGTTTGGATACATGTAGTAGAAAGAGTCAGTAAACTGTATTTTGCATATCTGTTACTTTCCCAAATTAGTTTCTATGTGGAAAATGTGAAAAATATTCTTCTAGCAGTTTTTAATTGCATGGTATAATGTGGTCACCATACTGTAACAGAGCACTAAAACTTACTCGTCCAGGCTGAAAGTTTGTGTGAGGCCTCCCCCCATCACAGACCTCCTACCCTCTGATGGCCACCATTCTCCTTTCTATCTTCCTATGCTCTAAGTTTCTGTGGGATTGACTCTTTTAGGTTCCGTATACATCTGAATTCTTTCACGGTGTGTCATTAAGTCTAAGTACTCCACTTCTGTCTCTTCAATGACAGAATTGTCCCCCCCCCTTTCTTTCTTTTTTTTTTTTTTTTTTAAAGAAGTCTCTGTGTGTATTTATGTGTGTGAGTGTGGGCGCACAGTTCCCATGACTTGCCTGTGGATGCTAGAGGACTACCTTGAGTGCAATATCTCTGTTATCTGCTGCTGCGTGCTCAGGCTGGCCAGCCCAGAACCTCTGGGGGTTTTCCTGTTTGCCTCCCAGACACACATTACTGTGTCCAGTTGATATGGATTCATGGGATTTGAACTCATGTCTTCAGGCTGGGCAGTAAACACTTTACTCACTGAGTTCATCTCCCCAGTTCTCAGAACTTTCATTTTTAAAGACTGCATACTATTCTGTTGTCTATACTGCTGTTTTACACATTCCTCTACCGGGGGGCATTTAGGTTTCTCCCCATGTGGCCTGTGTGAACAGTGCTGGAGTGAACACGAGAGTGCAGATTTCTCCCATTTAGCACTGGCGGTTCTTTTGGATGTTCCCAGGGGTGGGACTCTTGGTTCCTGGGATCATTCTGATTTTAGGTTTCTCAGGAACGTCTATCATTTTCCAAAATGACTATCTGAACTTTCAACTTTTTGAAAAATTGCCATTTACCACAGTGTAGTCTTAAATTTTTGTCTGCAGTGCAAATGAGAGGGGGAAGTTTCTTTTAACTTTTAGAGAGTTCTATAACATCTATAACTGGCAGATAGATATCTTTAATTATTAATTAAAAGTCAAAATCATCTTGACAGTATAGGATGCATCTGTGCCCTGGGGAAAAATAATATTAATATTTCCATGTTTGTCTAATTTTTGTATCAAGTGACAATCTATGAAGGGATATTTCAGAACCATCATGGTAAAAGTTAACTGGAGTTGTGTTTTAGACTCAGCCTTCCCCTGAGAAACGGATCATAAGTGCAAACTGGCTGAGTCATGTTGCGGCGGGCAGGGGGATGAGGACAGCTGGGTGGGAGTGCACTGCTCTGGCCAGTGCTCTGGAGGATTGGCTGCTGTAGATTCCGTTCCCAAGAGCCAACACTGCAGCCCATAGTGCTGGCCTGGTGCCCCTGTGCCTGGAACTTCCGAGATGAGAGGAGCACTTGGGAGGCGGAGGTCACTGCACATGTGGGCCAGCAAAAGAGGGGCAGCTGGAGGACACAGTTCCACCCCCTCTGATGTGCTTTCCTCCAGGGCTTATGCCAGGATTCCAGCTGTCTACATGGAAGGCAGGAAGCAGGCATGCGGTGCCTTGGCGACAAGCAGCTCTGAGCCTCAGCCTTCCCCAGCTGCTCCTGAGTCCTTCATGGCAGGCCTACAATGTGGGACATTCTGCTTGGCACAGTAAAGTGTAATCTTTCAGTGCTGGAGAGATGGCTCGGGTTAAGACTCTTGCCTCACAAGCATTTGTGAAGGCAACCTTGGTTCTCCACAGGGACACACAGTGTTCTCTGATAGACATACATACACACAAATATACACGCACAGTGCACACACACACAAACACACACACACACACACACTAAATAAATAAATAAATAAAATATTAAAAAAATAAAATATGATCTTTCATAGAATAGTTCAAGGGCTGTAGATATATCTCATAGGTTAAGTTTGTTACAAGCAGGAGGGCCTGAGTTCAGATCCCGAATCCTGCATAAAAATTCCAGGTGGAAAATGACGGCATTCTGTACTTCTGACCCTGGAAGATGGAGTCTGGGAAAATCTAAAGCAAAAGAAAAGAAGAGGTAGTATAATCCATGGTGATTACCTAAGTTACTCTTGGGCTTCCACAGATACACAGTGCCCTTTGATACACACACACACACACACACACACACACACACACGAAAATAAATAAATAAATATAGTGAAGCACAAGGAATGTATTAGGAATTTCTTCCTTATTGATTTATGCATTTGTGTGTTTACAAATGGTTTTTTTTGTTTTGTTTGTTTTTTACAGGCAACTTTGGCTGTTCCCAGGAAATTCTGAGCATTGCAGCCATGATGCAGATTCAAAATATCTTTGTGATCCCCTCCAGCCAGAAGTCCCAGGCAGTAAGTCCAGCTTCACCGAGCAGTTCATTGCATTCTCTTCCCTCTGGCATTTCTTGTTAAATATTACCAGAAACTGCTGACAGCAGAGCTGTCCAGTGACAGTAGCTCACAGGTAGAGTGTTCCTGGATCCTGCATATTGCGTAGTTTTATTTCTCTTCCCCATGAGCCCTGGAGGTAAATACTGTCGCCAGAGTTTAAAAGTGCACGCAGAGAAAGGTAACTCATCGTGTGGCCCACCTGCATTGTCGATGGACCTGAATAGTCCACAGTCACGGACCGTGATTAGTGTCTGCTGACTTCCACTTTCCCATCTGGGAAATTGATACCTAGGCTACTCCACAGAAACCTTGGTGGGTGCATCGGTGGCACAAGGAGTCAGGTGTCTGGGCTCAGTGGGCTGATTCTATGCCCTCCCTTCCATTAGCTGTTTGAAGAGCTCTACTCATGCAGGCAACCATACCATAGGTTGAAAAGATAACAACTAAGGTTCTTACCTCTTTGTCTAAAATTGCAGTTTGGGCCCTTTTCTACCCACTCTCAGCTTTGCTTTTTTTCCTACCATTCTGTTTACCTCCTGGTACACTGTGTTTTATTAATTTATTTTGTTTGACATCTTTCTCACACCACTGTTTTCCTTCATTATTGCATCCTACATGTTTAGTAGAACAGTTGTCTGATCTGTAGTAGGTGCTTGGTAAAAATCTGTGATTGGGAGAGAGGGAAGGAAGAAGAGAGGATGGTTGGTTGATTATGTAGCATTGGTTCAAGGGTAAAATTTGTGTCCTTACCATGTATATTGTATAGGCTTCTCAGCCGTGTGGGAATGAATGTCATTCTTTGCTGCTGAAAGAATAAGTACTCAATATACTTGTAAAACTAGGAAAAAAATTAAAAAGTTATAAAAAAAAAAAGAAGAGGTCATGAATGTAGGAGGGGGATGTGCTGGAGAAATCTAGGAGAAGTGGGAAGGGGAAGAGGTAGCCATAATCAAGATACTTTGTGTATGTGTGTAAATTATCAAAGAATAAATCAAAATTTTAAAAAAGAAGAAGAGAAGAATTCAAGGTAAGGTGTCAAAGGCCGGTAGACTAAGAGGTGGGGAGCAGCTGTCAGCTCATCTCAGGTACGCCACATCCCCAGTACAAGGGGCTCTTTGAAGTCAGCTTCTGAATGGAACTTTGTTCTTTCCAGATTCGAATGCAGCGAAAATTTGCCGTGGAGGAAGGTGATCATCTCACCATGCTCAATGTGTACGAAGCTTTTATCAAAGTAAGGCCAGCTACCCCTGGAAGGACCCTCTGCACTACATCACACTCAGAGTGACTTAGGAGTGAGGACACATGGCTGGCCATCCCACTGGAAGCGCCAGTGTTGTTCTGCTAGAATGAACTCAGAAATCAATCCCTTGTCAAGGGATGTAATACACTCAAGGCAGGTTGACAGCACAACTTCCCAGTGCCCCATAGAGGGCTGACACCTGAATAGGAAGCTCCTCTAGGATGAGTGAAGCACAACTTACTTGAGTTGAACCTTCATGGGTGTCCCAGCTCAGTTTCATGGGAATATATTCCATGGGAATACTGTGTGTATCCATATATCCTTCTTGCCCTTAGTCATAGGCAATGCGAATTTTCCTGTTTTAACAAATGTGTATGTATTTATTTATTTATTTGAGAGAGGGGGCAAGGGGAATGAGTTGGGGAGGGATTAGGCATGCATGCAGAGATCAGAGGATCAGATTCTCTTCTTCCA
The DNA here is from genome assembly GCA_023101885.1 of Typhlomys cinereus. Lineage (NCBI taxonomy): Eukaryota > Metazoa > Chordata > Mammalia > Rodentia > Platacanthomyidae > Typhlomys > Typhlomys cinereus. The sequence goes on from JALPQD010000196.1 coordinate 3,396,847, forward strand.
CAATGTGGGTTCTAGGGATTGAACTCAGGTGGCCAGATTCATGCACAGGCATATGTTTACTTTCTGATTCATGTAGCCAGCCCAAGTGGGGTAGCTCAGGCTGGCCTCAGATTCCTGATACTCTACTCTGTCTTTCGGCACCTTATCCTAATTTTTTTTCTTAATTCCCATAAAACCAAGAGCAAATTTTAGAGATTAAAATTCTCAAAAAAATTTAAAAGGAAGAGTAGAAAGCTAATAAAAGAAAATCTCATATACAGGAAAAAGAATAATATTTAATATTTTAGTATTATTTTAAGTACTTTTTAAAAAGTGTGTGTGTGTGTGTGTGTGTGTGTGTGTGTGTGTATGTATCAGAGGGCACTGTGTGTACCTTTGCAGGACCAAGGGTGACTTCGTATAGATTGCTTCTATCTCCTTGCTTTGCTGTGGGATTTCCTAGGCTCTGCCCACCAGAGCCGGAAGTGCAGGCCCCTGCCATTTCTATCTGGCATTTTTACAAGGGACCTGTGATCCCAACTCAGGACCTTTTGCTTGTGAAACAGTCTTAACCCCTGTCAACCCTTGTCTCTGGATCCATCTCTCCAGTCCTATTTTTAAGTACTTTTAAAAAAAGAAATTCCAAAGTTCTGTTTTACCAGCGATTTGAGGATGATTATTTAGTTAATGAATGATTTTCATAAAAAATGATTTCTTACTGAGACTCTCAGATTAAAGCAGACTTTCGGATTAAATTCACTGGTACATGTTCAACACACAGTTTGAAGCTTTCACACAGCGTAGATCACTGAAGATGTAGATAACTGTATTATTCTCCAGTTGCCTTCTTAGAAAATCTCTATGGATTACATTTAAATAACTGTATCAGCACTGGGAGATGACTTAAGTCAGTAGAGTGCTTGCCATATAAGTGTGAAGACCTTGGGTCGAATCTCCAGTGCCCACTCAAAAGCTCGACAGGTATGGTGGCCCACCTGTAATCCTAATATTCAGGAGGAATTGAGACCTGGGGCAAGTTTGCTAGCTAGGTTATTGGTAGGGATTCGATGACAGACAGGTACAGCTTGATGAACCGGTGAGGTTTTGGAGTTACTTACAGAAGCAGAGACGACTCAAAGGCAATTTCCCTTCTTTCCTAAGCTGGGTTGTTTCAGGAACTTCCAAGATGTCTAAGGTGGGCACTGCGCTGTGCTTGGTGTTTAGTCAGTGCGGAGGGTGAGGCCGCAGCAGCAGGCAGAATGCTTGGAGTGATGGTGTCATTTCTTTCCTAATGCTTTCCGCATCTGGGTCTTCGCAGCACAGCAAGAGCTCCCAGTGGTGCCAGGAGCACTTCCTGAACTACAAGGGTCTCGTCAGAGCCGCCACTGTGAGGGAACAGTTGAAAAAGCTGCTAGTCAAGTTCCAGGTGCCCCGGATGTCTAGTGAAGGTGAGTGACTCACGGCTTCTCTTCCTTTGCTCCGCTTTTACATGGTTCTAAAGTTCTTGTGCCAGGCTGACAAGACAGGGCACTGTCTCTGTCCTGGGCTTCACATTCTCAACTGTTTGCACTGATGAAATGCTGAATGTAAACTTGTGTGTTCCCTTGAATGAAAGTCCTTTTTTTTAAAACAATTTCTGTGGGCTATTCACACCTCACCCCCAATTTCAAGAGATTATAAAAATATTTTAAAATTGCTTTCACATCATATAGTTAATACAATGTGGTTGTTGCAAGAAAAAATTACTTTTTCCTTTTTGAGATAGGAGTTCACATACCCCAGTAGGCCTCAAACTCACAGCAGCCACCATCTTTTGTGTGATAGGATTACAGACAGTTTGTAGCTAGTTTAGAAAAATTAAGTGGATTCAAATTGCACTTTCTTTTCAGCTGCCAGTGTCATTAAAAGTAGTAACAATGCTTAGCTTCGGTCATCACCGAGGGGAAGGTAGCGCTGCTATCACACTGCCTGCACAGCGGCTGCTAGGACCACTGTAGAGGCCACAGAAGGGTGCACATGGCAGGGCCTCGCACCCGCTCCCTTCATCTCCTGCTTCATGAGGTGCAGGCCATAGTCTACTTAGCTCCGAGGAGCCCGAGGGAAGAGTTCAGTGACCTTCAGGGCGGCACAGCTGTCCTCGCAGAGCCTGATCCTCAAGAGTCACACTTTGAAGGAAGGGACGCCACACACCTCATTCATGAAACAGTCATCTTGAAAGCCTACTGTGTACCAGCCAGTCAGCCACATTCCCCAGCTCATGGGAGCTTGTTGACATTTCTTAGCTGCTCCTAGTAGGTCTGAGTGTGTTGTGTGCTCATTCACATAACGCTCGCACCAGCTCTGTGAAACTGGGATGACTACTGTACTTCCTGTTTATAGAAAGAGAATAATGAGGGCAGGAGGCCGAAGACGGCTTGCTGATGGCTCAGGGTCAGCCAAACAAACTTGCAGGCAGGTAGCTAGAGAATAGCCGCTCAGGACCTCTCTTCTGTTTATTTGTGTCTTAACCTAGCTGCCATCATCACCCCTGCCCAAGAGAAAAGTTACTTTCTGTTTAGGTTCTTTTCAGCAAGAGGAATGAAATGCTGAGGAATGAGGCTTCGTAAAGAGTTTCAAGGGCCCTAAGCCATTATGGCACAGATGCCACCCTCCCCTGTGCCCCAGGTACCAGTTTCCATCTTTTAGGGAGTGACCTTGCCCTGATTAGAAGGCATGCAGCCCATCGGGGGGTCTGTTGACCAGTTGTGGAGAGAAGTTGCTTCTGGGTTAGATAACTGTTAAATGCAGGCTTGAAATCATCAGCTTTGTACTGGAATCAGTAAAGAAAATTGTGGAGACAATTTTTTTAATTTGAAAAAAACAAACAAACAAACCTCTAGGTGGTAGCAAGAGAAGCCAAGCAGTGACAGATGTTTTCAGCCATCAAGAGATAAGAAGATTACCAGTTTACTCTAGAATGATTTTGTTGAATTTATTTACTGTGCGAACAAAGGATTAGACTGTAACATTTGCACAAGAAGAAATAGAAGTGCCAAAGACTCCCTTTTTTGCCCAATGTGTTGGTAGCAGTGTAGTAAGACTGATTTTTTTTTTTATACAACATTGATGGTTTTGTAAATGATGCCACCTTTGGGGAACTTGTTGTTAAGTGTGTCTCACTGGATCTGGGAAACCATCTCATTGTCATATATCTCTAAAAACAGAGTGCTGCCATACATTGTAAAATGCTGTCCTCATTTCTGTGACTTAAAGTGTCTTAGGACTGATGAGATGGGATATGTCACTGAAATGGTATTAGCCCCCTGCGTGGTAATTTAGGATTTGTCTTATGGACGTGATTTAATGGATAGAAGACTTCTTGAAAGCTATTTACCATAGTTGTAGAACTGCCAATTAAAGTGAAATGGAGTGTTTGGAGATGCAACTCCAAACTGTAGCTTACAACCATAGAAGCACGGCGCTCTACTATTCTGTTTGTGTTCTGTGAGAGAATGCCATTCCCGCAAGGCTCTGTCCTCCAAAGGAGCTCCGAGGTCTCTGGCCAGTCTGTGGTGATCTTGGGACCTAGTGCCCAGCCTTGGCTCAGTCATATGTGCCCGGGGGTGGGGGAGTGGGTTGGAGAGGCCCAAGTTAAGGGGAGGAGGTCTCTCCAGATGCTGCACAGGTGTTAGTTATGGGAAGCCCAGAGTGGGGTAGGCTCAGCGATGGCTTCCAATTGGCCAGAGCAGCCTGGGTGGAGCTAGGCCTGGATGGTGTGCATGACAGCCCAGCCGGAGCACATGGAGTGTGGGGCAGGCCCAGGCCCATCCCTTCCTGTTTGCTGCCTCGAGTAGGTGATCCGGATCCGGTTCTGAGATGCATCGTGTCGGGATTCTTTGCAAATGCAGCGAGGTTTCATTCCACTGGAGCTTACAGGTAACACTGTACTTTCTGAAATCACTTGATAAAGAGATAGTACTAAAGTCACATGATCTTTGTTTCATCATGCCTCCTAAAACCAAGTGAGATTAGCTGTCTAACTTTAACTTTTCTTCCTTGGAAGAGTTCTAAGCACTTGGCCCACCCTCATACTGTGAGGCACGTTTCAGAAGGATGATAGTGATGCACCTGGAGGCCCTGGCCACAGTCTGCAGCCTGTTTACTCAGCACTGACCACTGATGGCCTGTTGTATTCAAATACAGTAAAAACGGGGTCTGGGAATGGCCCAGTGTGTAAGAGTACTTGCTGAGAGAGGATGAGGACCTGAGTTTGAATCTTTGGCATGCATCTAAAAGTTGTGCCTGCCTGCAACCCCAGAATTGGGGTGCAGAGACAAGGAGATCCCAAGAGCTTTCTGGCAGTTAGTCTAGCTGGAATGGTGGGCTTCCTGTTCACTGAGAGACCCTGTCACAAGCCAATAAGGCAGAGAGTAATAGAGGAAGGTGCACAAGATGTATCCTGCCTGCTCTGGCCTTAGTATGCAGGCATGCTCATGTGCTTGCAGAACACACACACACACACACACACACACACACACACACACACACTGAAAACTAAAGTGTAGTTTAGCTGCTTGTCTTCAAGCTAAATCATTCCAGTTCTTTGGATTACATTGTTTGCCTCTTCTCTCCTTTGCTTATTGTGATCTTATAACTTCACTATTATCTGCTTCAAGTATAGGTATCCTTTCCTTCCTCTTTCCTACCTTCCTTTTTCACTCTCTTACTAAGAATTGAACCCAGGGCCTTATTACCTTCCGGGCAAGTCCTGGACTACTGTTTGGTTTTTGTTTTGAGACGGGTCTCATTATGTAGCCCAGACTGGCCTGCAACTTGTGATCCTCCTGCCTCAGGCCCCCAAGAATCGAGGTTATAGGTGCATGCCACCACGGCCAGCTACCACATCTTCGGTAAAGGACCAAGTGATCTTTTCTCCTGGGCTCTTTTTTAGATTTCTATTTTGCCATTTGTCTTTCCCCCTCTCCCCACCCCCAGAAACATTGGAATCTATTATCTGAGACCAGCCAAGGGATCACATTTCCTGGAGACCCCAGAACCCCTTGAGCAATTTTTAATCTTGGTAGCCAGATCTGCTCTCTCTTCCTGGTGGGAGATGTTGGACTTCACTTTTCTCTCTGGAGAGCTCTGTCCATTATTGCGGATCATGTGTGCTGTCCAGCCATCGCTCTCGGGATTCTGCTGCCCAGCACTCGAGCCCTGTGTCCTTCTTCCACCTCCACACAGAGCTGCCATGTGTGAGGCACCCTCCTAACTGGGAGGTGAGGGCCCCTCGTTCCTCGTTTTGATCATCCTCTCTTCTGAAAAATGTCAGTTAGCCATTTCTGTGAGTGGTTTTCAGATTATTTAACAGGTGTCATCAATGAACATAGGCGCTCCATAGGAGACTCCAGGAGCAGCATTCCTTTGAGGTGAAGTTGTCATAGGTTAGCTCACCACCATCTGGCAGCAGGGCCCAGGGTGTTGGTGTCAGCGATGAGGCAGACACCTGGTGCCCACAGAAATACGCCATAGCTGTTCAGTAAGTGGCGTCTATCTGCTAATGTCGCCTGCATGATACAGGCAGTTAGGTGCTCAGCAAGTAGTTCCTGAATTAAACGGAATCAAATCTAAACTGGACTAGGACAGCTGTTCAAGAGCAGCTCACAGCTGTGTGAGCTCGCCTTCCCATCCTCCTTCCACCTTTGGACTGTAATTTTGGTATTAACTATGTATCAGGAAAGTTTTTAGAGAAAGAGCACACAGTTTCTGTTCTGAAGGAGATGATTTTGAAAGAGGCCCCGTAGAGGACAGACAGAAATGTCAGCAGAACATTGTATCCTGCACCTTTTCCTCTTGAGTGTCTGCGTGTTGCTTTCCTTCTCTTCCATTTTTCATTTTTCAGTATTGAGGATGAAACCCAGGCCCTCACACATTGAGGCAAGCACTGCTCCACTGAGCTGCACTCCACCTCTTTATTTCTTCAAGCAGTCTTGCTTAATTGCACGGCTGGCCTCTGTGTCCCAAGTGGCCGAGATTACAAGTGTGATCCACTGTGTCTGACACATGACTTTTTGCATGACTAATTCCTGGCTCTCAGGTAGCAGTGGTTTTGGGTATGTCAAGAAAACGCTGAGAAAGTGACAGGCAGCATTTTGCTCATGTGAAGTTCAGTCTGAGTGCAGTTTTTGCTAATATTAATACATTTGTGGGAAACACTTAAAACGCATAAAGTCTTACAAGTACTTGAAGTTAGTGCTTACAGCATTCTTGTGTCTCTCAAGGACTATCCGTGATGATCATGAGTTGCACATCCACCCCACATCAGTCCTCTATGCAGAGAAGCCACCTCGCTGGTAAGTGCCCCTCACTGCTGACTGGGCCTGCTGCCAAGCGGTCCCCAGGACCTGGCACAGGGCTTGGAATGTAGGTGCTTTGTGTGCCTGTGATTTTGTTATGCTGAGTTGCCTGGAGGATTTCTGTCCCGTTAAGGCAGCTCTCTAGCTACTGCCGAGCCTCTTCCTGCTCCCTTGCTCAAGCTGTTCTTCAAGAAGCAAGACAAACAAATCTTCTTAAGCACCCCTCTTGTGCGTCCTCAGTCGTCCCCTCAGCAGGCACTCATGTGGCTAGAGGCCAGCTGCAGGAGGCACGGGGTGCAGAGATGACACGGGGTCCATGTGCTGTCCTCACATAGCCAGGTAGACAGATCCCAGGGGAGCCTTTGCTGTCTGCCATGCTGGGGCCGAGCTGCAGGAGCAGGACGCCAGGCCCACCCCGTGGAGGAGCTAGCGCTTGCTCTGCCTGCAACTAGAGTTTTTAGTCAGAAAACAGACCAAAGGGTGCTTAGACCAAGGAAGACGGGTGGGCAAAGTGGTGTGAGTGAAGGAAGCACGTGTTTTTGGGGAACGGGGAATCATTGTTAGGGCTGGCCCTAGCTACCTAAAGGGTCCATAGCATGGTCTCAGTCTGCAGTACTGGCTGGGAAGGAAGAAGGGCAGAATTCGGGAGATGGTGTTGAGGTATTTTCATGAACTATGACGGGTCACATTTATGTCTGCTCAGGTCGGTGCTAATTTGACTTGAATTGTGTGTTAATTTCATTGTATTTTTACAAATATATGGAGTGACAAAGGTTTGGAAATTTTAAAGATGACAATTTTCCCTTTACCAGTTGGAAAAAGAGCCGGGGAAGAGGGAGAGTGAGGGCACGAAAACAGCAGAGGGACCTGGAAGGTGGGAGTCCGGTGTGACATGCTTTGTATCCTGGCCCGGGAGCTTTCAAGTCTGTTCTGATGGAGATGCCAGTTCTTGGGTGCTGCCCAGCCCTCTTGAATCAGAACCTGGGGTAGGACCATTGTTTAAAAAAGTCCTTAAGTTTTTCCAATGGGACTCGAAGTGGAGCCCTGCTGCCCTGGACCAAAGAGTAGTAGACTGTGCTAAGGCGGAGGGTGCCCGAGGTGCTGGGTGTAAGATGTTACCCTGAGAACAAAGCGTGCAGAAATCAAAGAGGGGAACCAAACCACAGTCCCGGGTCCTTCCTCAAGGATTTCCTGACTTCTGTATGATTAAGTTTGGGAGTGGATTATAGGAAAACAACTCTTCTTTTTCCTTCTTCGTTCCCAAGGAGCCAGAGCAAGGGCAAATAAAGGTGGCAGAGGAGCGCCAGCCTGGCTCAGACCACATTGCGCCCTCGCTGCCTCTGTGGTTGAGACTTCCTCTTCCCTTCCCGTCTGCTTTTCCCTGTCCTTGTCTTTCCTCTTTTCCCTTCCTCCTTTCTCTTCACTTCCCTTCTTTAGAGTTCTCTCTCTCTTTTTGTGGTGCTTGGGATGGAATCCCAAGCCTGGTGCGTGCTGGGCAGTGCTGCGTCACTCACCGCAGTCCTGGTTCTTCTCTTCCATTAGCTGAGATTCAGTACTGGTGTTGGAAGGGCATCCTCAGAGTGCTGGAATATTTGTGGGTCATGGTTTCGAAGGACCTGGATCCACTCTGCAGATGGCTCAGAAATGAACACGTAACACGTACTCTGCACTACTAATGTGCTGACTCTGGATTATGTTACCTCAGCCCTTAAGAAAGCATTATATGATTAATGTATAATGATAAAGATGAATTTTACAGAGGTGCACACTCATGTAACCTGTATAACACTTTGGAAGGTTCCTGTGTGTCTCTTTACAGTTCTCCCAGCCCCCTTCAGAATCAGGCAAGTTTTTGTATCCATTTTTATAATTCTTTATTAATAAGTCTTTAAGTCCTATTGAGAGCTCTGTCAGTACAGACTAAGGATCCAGAAAGGTTCTTGGTGGATAACTGAGATACCCTGGAACTCACACAGCCATAGAATCTCAAATAACAACACACTGCAACTACCTCTTGATCAGGAGGCTCCATGCACAGCAGCACTGCACAGACCTGTTCACGTGCAGCTCACACCTACTAGGGTGAGCTCTGACCACCCCTCGAGACACCTCAGTGTGTTTCTTGTTTTTTCCTCATTTCAGGGTTATCTACAATGAAGTCATACAGACCTCTAAGTATTATATGAGAGACGTAACTGCCATAGAATCTGCTTGGCTGCTGGAACTGGCCCCCCACTTTTATCAACAAGGAACGGTAGGAATGAACGAGCCTGTCGCCCACACTGCCAGTTTGTACTGTTTGTAGCCTCTTCACACTGTAGAATACACGTGTGTTCTTTAATTCAGCTCTCACCATAGCGCATTGGTGAGGGTTGAGGGTGGGGAGTAAGGCCGCCGCCATATTGCCAGATCATTTGTTCCATAGAGATGTACAACTAAAATAACTCCCTCCTGCTCCATGGGAAAAATCTAAAGGGGTCAAAGCCCACTTGTAGTCATCTGTGTGTGCCCCTGTGTCCATTGTAGGCCTGGTGCCTGGCAAGCAGGGGAATAAGCTTTGGAGACAGATTTGTGGTTTTCTTTTCTTTTTTGGGGAGGGAGGGCGATGTCATTCATTGCCTCCTAAAAGGCTATACATTCTTCTAGCAAGATTCTTCAGTCTTCCTGACAAAGTGTAGTCCATGGCTTCCCATTTGTCTAATCTGTGTTATATTTTTAATTGGAATTGTTAGTTATTTGGTATAATTATTATTATTATTATTATTTTAATTTTTAAAATTTATTATTTATTCAATTGTGCATGTATGCATGTGTGCACGTGTGTGTATGTATGTGTGTGTGTGTGTGTAGAACCACAATTGAATTCGGGAACCACCATGGACCGCCTCCACCTCCTCCTTGTTTACTCTGCCCCGGGATTCACAGGCTCTGCCCTACCAGGACCAGAAATGCAGGCTGCCCCCGCTTCCGCCCGGTGTCTATACGTGGGGTCTAGGATCCAAACTCAGGACCTTCCGCCTGCAAGGCAGAGGCTTAACCCCTGAGCCACCTCTCCAGCCCCTATAATTATTTTTTTGTGTATGATACAGAGAATTAATTGAACTTATTGATATGATTGTAATTAAGCCTGTCATCTTTGAATTTTTACCTGTTTGTCTAATTTAGCCTTTGTTTCTTGTTTTTGCTTTTAAATTAATCAAAACTTTTAGTGCTGCATTTTAACTTTCTTTTGCATGCATGTGCGTGTGCGTGTGTAAGGCTCTGCCTTTCAGGGTTGGTAGTATGAGTCAATGTCATTTTCTCCTAGTATTTTATGTGGGATCTAGGGATTTGAACTCAGGTCCTTTTGCTTATGAGACAAAGACGTTTTTTTCTTCTGACTTCTGAAGCATCTCCCCAGCCCTTCATCTTGATTTTTGAAAGAATTTTTTTGTCTGCAGAGTTCTAGCTGGAGTTTTTTATTTTTTATTTTTTATGTGTTTTATCTCTAGTCGAGCTCTGTAAAGACTTAGCGTTCCAATGCCGTGTGGCTGGACATGCCCTCGAGACCAAAGCAGTCATTTTCATGGTGACTCTGTGCACGCAATGTCTTTTCTTCCCATGGCTGCTTTTAAAGGGTTTATTTTTATTTTTCTTCTTTTAGGAGTTTGACCTGTGAGGTACTTTCCTCTGTGTTGGACTTTCCAGGAGTTAACTGAGTGACTGGATCTGTGAGCAGATATTTCAAGTCACAGCGGGGAAGTTACTTCAGGACATTTTTTCTGCTCTGACCCTGCTGTCCCAGAGCTCCAGTCACCGGGTGGGGCTCTTCATAGTGTCTCGCTCAGCACAGGTTATAGACACACGATTTGGGTAGTTCTCTCGCAGCCATCTCCTGTGTGACCCACGGGTTCTGCGATGCTGTCTGCCGCGCACTGTGTCTGGAGAAGGCTTCATTTCTCCGTTTCCCATTAGCTTCTCTAATTCTTCACCTCTGCCGGTACTGTGACGCGTTCACTGATTACACCTGTCCTCTTCAGACCTTTGGCTATATGTGTTGACAGTTTCAAAAACGTAAATCTGTTTAGTCTCAGTCATTTTGGGTTTTGGCTGTTTTTCTTCTCACGGTGGATCTCATATTCCTCTTTTTTCTGTTTTGCTGTATGTTAGATACCATAGGTACTGTTGTATTACATGATTGGAATTTTCTTTTCTTTGAAGGTATTGATTTTTTTTCTGGCAGTCAGTTAGTTTATAGGCACCTCACTTGGATTCTGCTGAGCCCTGATTTTAATCTTTAATAAGACCAGTCTCAGCCACACACCTACGAAATGGCCTTTTTGATATGTGAACCAAATGCCTAGGACTCTGAGTGAGGTCTCCGAGTTGCAGGTTGTGGATCACTGTGTTGAGTACAAACCTCCAGAAACCCCAAGCTTCTCCCTGTCCTACTGACGATGCTTTGCTGCTTGTGTGCAGCTTGGTGTTCAGTGTGACGCCAGAGGACCCCTGGGTAGACTCCCTGAGTCCTCCATTTTGATGCCCCACTCTGCACATTTCCAGCTCTGTCAGTCACCCTGAAGCCGCCTCTCTTTCCTCTCTTGTTCTCTGTTGAGAATTTTCTTTCCTTTGCCAAAGTTTGCAGGACCAGGCGGAGACATGGGATGAACCTGACATCCACTCGTGTTTCCATTTTCAAGGATTCCAGCTGCTGCTGCGAGTGTTCTTCAGTAGCAGAGCAGTGCTTAGTAGGTGTGAAGCCCTGCGTCTTATCCCTAGCACCTGAAAAGTAAAAAGAAGGAGAGGGGTTATAGTCCCATTTGCCGGTGCCTGAAAAATGCTTCTGGTACTTGGTGCAGATTCACTGCTTGTGTAGAGTGTGAGGGGCCCAGGACCCGTTTCTCTATCAGGCTGGGCTGGACCACACGGGTTGAAGCCAAAGCTGAAAAGCGAGAAGGCTACCGATGGTCCAGGTGGTGGCTCCTGTTGTCCCAGCTGCTTGGAGGCTGACGCAAGATGTTTGAGCCCAGGGCTTGGAGACCAGCCCAGGCAACATGGCGACACCCTGCTTTAGAGAAAACAACTTAGGAAAGGAAGAAATGCTCAATCTCACCCACCACACAGCCCGAGTGCCTTTTTGGTGCAATCAGCACTTTCCTGGTGCCGCATACCTGCTCCATGCTTGGGTACCCTGCATCTCAGAAAAGATGAGGAAAGTTGCAGTTTTAAGTCGTAGGGTGTTTATTCCTCGTCTCCTCAGACAAAAAGCATTTCACACCTTGACAGTTCTTCATGTGTCCCAACACAGATATTTCAGGCAAAACCAGATTGATGGCAAGGACTGACAGGGGTGCAGGATATATGTCTTGGGCTCTGTCGGGGTGATCAGAATTTACCTCTAGTGGAAGGCACATGGAGACGGCAGAGAATGAGACGCAGTCACCGGTGGAGAGAAGGCCTGCGAGTGTGGCGGATGAGGGCGTGAGAGCAGGGTTGGCCTGGAGCTGTCTTGATGCTGCTCAGGCTCCTAGAGAATAGAAGTAGCCGGCAACCTGTGTAATTTTTCTTCTCAGCCCAAAATGACAGTTTCATTAGGCTAAACTCACGAAGTTAATACATCGCTTCAGAATTTTAAGGGAAGTATCAAGACCAAGTTTCTGTGCTCTTCTCTTCAAATTCCTGTTTGTCAGCCTGTCACTTCCATTGTAATAGAGCATTTTGGAGCGCTGGGACTTTTAGAAAACGACCAGCGTGACAGCCTGGCTGCATAGCAGGGTCCCCAAAAGCCTCTTATGGAAGCTTGGTCTCTAAGCAGTCCTAAGCAGATTGATTTCCCGGGAGCTCTCCAGATCCCCAGGGGCTGCCCATGTATGGCAGATTGCAACGCAGAGCTCTGGGACCACATTCAACCCCAGCTCTTTGGCATCTGTTTCTGGTGCCTCTGACTTTCTCTCACTTGTTTTCCATTTCTTACCCTCCAGCCCCGAAATGGATCAGAGTCAGTTTTGTATATACTCAGCATTCTTTCCAGAAAAGAGCACTAAAAATGGCCTACAGGCACGATGGTGTCATTTCCCAGCCCCTGCTAAGGCCAGAGATATCTAGCATTATGTGGGGTCATGTCAGGTGAGAAGAGAGGAGAAACTTCAAAGAAAGCAGCAAACCCGCAACTGGACAAGGGAAGAACGTTGACCCCTTTCAGAGATTTGTTTTCTAGGCCTTAAACTGCTCTCCTGCTCCTCAGAGAGACCTTTGAGCTAGGGGAGAATTTCTAACCTGGCCTGTGTAAGGACCCGCACCAGACCGTTCGCTGGCACGGGAGAATGAAGCCCGCTCACAGATCAGCCCTTGGCATCACACACTGCCTGCTTCTGTGCTGTGTCTGCTTCCAAGGCCAGAAGTTCTCTGTGGGTGCTGCGTGTGTGCGTGTGTGCTCGGAAGTGGGGTGTGGCATTGGCAGCCCTGGGTGTGGCTGTGAGCTTGGAGCATTTAGACTGGTTTCTGTTTCATGGGACAGGGATGCTTTTCCTGGACTGTTGTCGGGACCTTCTTAGAAAGGTGAGGTCACGTTCTGTCTTAGCCTAGTCTCCTGAGCACAGGGGCTTGGCTGCAATGCTGCTTGTAGGCTAGGGCAGGGGGGAGCCCTTTCCCAGCCAACTCAGTCCCAAGTGGCAGGTTCAGCTCTGGTGGGCCTGCTTGCTGCTTCTCTTGAACCTGTTGCCGTTATTTGTTTCTTGGTCTTTTTTCCCTGCAGACTGTTTTCAAGGGACACAGCACTTCTTGAGACACTGTAGATCAAGTGGAAAATTTGGTTGGTGGGAATTCTACCTGAATCTGGTTTCTTTGTATCACCATCACCTACCACGATGCTTTTTCTTCTCTTTGCAGCACCTGTCCCTAAAAGCCAAGAAGGCCAAGGTCCAGGACCTGTGAGCAGAGCTCCTCTGTGGCTGCAGGGCCTGCCTGGCACCCTCTCTCCATGGCGCCTCCAGCACCAGCTCAGATGGAACGCACAGCTCTCTGATGTGGGGTCCAGCCTGCTCCTAAGCCCCTCTTTTGCTGCTCTCCTCAGCATTTGCCATCTGCACTGAGCTTTCAGAGGGTCAGTGCCTGACCGGCCTCCCGCTGCACCACACAAGGAATGAGTGGACACACCAGGATGGATAGATGTTGACTTGGCCATGCCCTAGGGCTCACTCCTCATGCACCCTGAACAGTGCACAGTAGCAACCAGGGCCCATGGAGGGAGGAGAGTTAGTCAACTGAAGGCTGCAAGCCCCTGTGGGGTGGACAGGGGGCTTGTGGAGCTGCCTGCTCATTCTGTGCTGTGGCCACAGCTGTGCCACGTGGCGAGCTCTACTGCCAGGTGTGCATGGTATGTAAGTATGAATTGGGGAGACCTTGCAAATGCCAGGAATTGCTGCCCGTTATCACCTAAGACCACATGTGTTAGCTGACCAACAGCTTCTGCCTTTTTTCTGTTTCTCTGCTCATCCATAGCAGGGAGACCTATAGCGCAAACCCTTTGTGGCCCACTTGAGAGCACTTTGTTAGCCTAGGATTCTTCCTTTGCAAGTGGGCTTAGCTTTCTCTTGGCACAATACTGTGTTCTGGTACCAATGGGCATTCAAGAAGGCTTATCAGCACCTACCCCGCAGGGATCCACTTTAGCAGAACTTGTCGACAGTTTAGATACCCTAAACTTCCGTAGCTCAGGAACATAACTCTCCGTCTTTGTTTGCTTGCATTCTTGCAAGAACATGTGGGCAGCTCTTGAGGCAGGCCTCATCCATGCTGCTGCAGGCTGCCTTGCCATGATGGTGACAGCTGCACTTCGACACATGAGGAGACAGAATTCTCCTCTATGTTTCAGTGACTTTTATTTTAAAGACGCACAGCTTGGAGATTGATTTGTGTACTGGTTTCAGTTTGGATGTGCCACTTTTGGCCCCAGACATGGATGTCATTTTTATTTCCATTTTATATTCATGTAAATAGCAGTGACTACTTGTTTAATAATAGTAAACCTTTATACCTGAAGTAAATGTATTTCCTCCATCTGTGGATCTTGTGTTCTGTATTTTAAGGTGGTCCTGTTAATTGTTCCAGGTTGGAACGTGGTATTAGTTAAGATATCTGATGCTGTGGCATATAGCAGCTTTGAGGAGTAGGTCACATCTACTCAGGAAGCCCCATAAAACATAGTTATGTGTTTGAGTGCTATCATGCTGTCTTAGGACAGTAAAACATGGACATTGTTCCAGAAAGAGTTCCAAAGAAGTGCTAATTCTTGCCAGTTTGCAATTGAGATCAGTTATTTTTTTTATTATTTTGTATGTGTACGTGTTTGTATGTATTTGCATGTGTAGGTGAATCTACAAGAAGAATGCACATACATGTATATGTGTGTATGTATTTGCATGTGTGGGTGAATCTACATGAGAAGTGCACATGCATGTGTATGTATTTGCATGTATGGGTGAATCTACATGAGAAGTATACATTTGCATATATGTATTTGCATATATGAGTGACTCTGCATAAGGAGCACACGTGTGTGTTTGGAGGCCAGAGATCAACCTCCTGCTATTCTTTAGGATCAACATCTTATTCTTGGAGACTGGATCTCTCATTGAGACCTGGGGTTCACCATTCAGATAGTCTGGTTGGCCAGCGAGCCCCAGAGATTTTCTGTCTCTACTTCTCAAGTGATAGGATTACGGAGCATGCCAACATGCCTAGCTTTTACACGGGTGTTGGGGATTGAAGTCAGGTCCTCATGGTTATGTAGCAAGGAGCCATCTCCTGTCCTTTTCTGTTTCAAAGATTATGCTGCAGTAGAAGAGAGAAAGGTTAAAGGATTTGCACCCTTCAACTTGGGATCACCTATCCTAAATAGGAGGCCGGATCCTCTGTAGGGGAGCAAGCAGAAGCAAGCTCACCTTCTTGTGTGTGGTCCCCACAGAGCCTCTACCTGTCAAAAAGCCCAACGCTACCTTCCAGCTTTCTGTCCTGTGTCACGTTATGGGTGGAGATGGCTCCTCACTGTTGGAGACCTGCGGGGGGCACAATCCAGAGGCCCAGGACCTCCGTGCATTTCTGTGTGTAGCCTGCTCGGGCCTGTGATTTTCTTCCACAGATGGTCTCACTGTGGGTTGGAACTCCTGTTCAGTTTGCTCCTGTCGATCACTCTGTCCCCTTGGCAAACGTTGGTTGAACCCTTGGGCCATGTGCATGGTGCAGGGTTGAGAGTGGAGATGCTTGTCCACAAGAAGCTGAGGAGTGGACGGGGGTGGGAGGAAAGAGATAGGTTGGCAGTGATGCCAAGTGGAGATGTGTTTACAATGTTCTTGGGGAAATAAAATGCCAGCAATCCTGTATCAGTCAGCCAGTTAAGAGCCAATTAAAAATGAAAACTAAAACAGGTTGCTGAAGTCCCCGGGCCTGGGAACTGCTGGGTGTGGGCCGTGTGGACCACAGGCCAGCTGGCATCAGTACTGGGCAACCTTGCTGCAGAACACGGATCTGAATGCCAGACGATTGGGTTCCAGTGAGCTTTCAGAGCAGCGGGTACCTGCATTTCTACCCACTGGATGGTTTCACTGGCTGGTCTCAGCTCTGTGTCCCTTCACCACAAGATCAGACCAGATACTTTCCACGCTCCACCAACTCCCCTGGGACCTTCCCCTCTGGCCTTCTTAACTCTTCATGGAACACATGATGGAGCGCTGATTAGTTGTCTGTTGATATTTTTACTTTTAGTCATGGGAGCTGGAAATAAATCAGTCATAACCCTTGACAAAGACTTGACTGCTTTGGATAAACAGCTAGAGTTTGCCTGACAAGTGGACCAGGGCGGACCTGTCCCTGGGCTCTCGGTCCCTGCTGCCTCCTGCAAGCGAGGCTTCTGTGTGGGCCTGTGCAGCAAGCCATGGAGATATCACCCTGGCGTGGCTCTCTGCTTGCCTGGGTCAACAGGACCAGGTTCGGGGCGTGTCCTGGGCTTTCTGTGTGTGCTTGGATGTCTGTGGTTCTGCTGCACACCACCAGCAAGCCAGGAGGATGGGGCGCTAGCTGATCTTCAGGCTTTTGGGGATTCTCCCCTCTCCTCCCATCTCCTTGTAGGAGAGCTGGAAATGACAGGCACAGACCTGTGCTATGACCCTGGGCTCTATACGGGTTCTGAACTCAGGGCCTCCTGCTTGCGCAACAAGCCCTTTCATCCACTGAGCCATCTCCATCCTCTTCATTGTGCTGCGACATCCAGCCTTGGTTGGTGCGGTTTGTGCTCTATTCTCTGTTTCCTCTGTCTCCCAGGTGTGGTTTTTCACCCGCGGCTAGTGCCACGTCCTTACTTCTGCCCCTGATTCCTTTCCTGCAAAGTTTTAAATTACAGTACTATATTTAGATTCTTTTAAATAAAAGTGTGATTTTTCTTTATTTTTATACTCTTCAAAAATATTTTCCGGGTTAGAGAGATGGCTTAGGGGTTAAGACTCAGCCTTGCAAGTGGAAGTCCCAAAGTTTGGATCCCAGGTCCCATGTAAAAATACCAGGCAGAAACGATGGCAGCCTGAACTTCTGGCCCTTGTAGATGGAGCCTGGGAAATCCCAGAGCTAAGCACAAAGGAGGTAGATGCAATCCAGGATGATTCTGAAGTCGTCTTTGGCTCCTCTCCACAGGGACATAGGGTGCCTTCTGATATATGTGCAAAATAAATAGTTTTTTTAAAAAATTTTCCCCTTAACATTTACTTTAGTTTGCTTTACATATTGTACTTATTTGTCTTTTTTTTTTTTTTATCTTGAACATTTAAGTACCCAAAAGTTTTATATGTTTTGTTCTGGTTCTGTAAGTAATTTGTTTCATTTATATATTGGCTTTGGAATTTCTCGTAACAATGTACCTTCCATCCTTCTCTCTTTAACTCTCTTTTGTCATACGCCAAATTTGGTTGGCAGAGGCCTAACTGTAGGCATGGCAGATGGTGCCTGCCGTGGATAACGCCTATCAAGTTGAATGTCAAGAGCATGCGCTGAGCTCTCAGGAGCCCACAGTAAAAGGCAACCCTAGTGGAACGTGGGCAAGGAGCATGGGTCCTTCACACCATTGTAGAGGTCCAGATGCAGCTAGAGTCACACTTGGCTGTCCCTTTCACACTCCTTTGATTAGCAGACCATGGAAAGGTGGGGCCATGGGAGTGTGGACGAGTGTGGAGGCAGCTGGGTGTGGCTGGTGTGGAGTCATGGGCAGTGCTTATCGTGGTGTGAGTTCCCGGCAGACCCCTCCCCAGGTCACCTCCAGTGTGATAGAGCCGCTGTGGAGGGTGTGCTCAGAGCAGTCTCAAGCACGCGCAGTGCCTGACCCGAGTGAGGGGAAGAAGTGAGGACCTGATGTGACAGTGTCACCTCCAGAACCTAAGATATAGGGGCGCCAAGGATCACACAGAGATTGCGAAAGCTTGGGCCAGACCACTTCTTGGAAGCGTTGTCTGCAGGGGCGGGAATAGGGGGTTGGGAAGAATGACAGTCAGGTTGAAGATGAAAGGAGGTGGATGAAGGAGGACACCCGCTGTGGGAGATGTGAGTCCCTTTTGACCTGAACCTTGTCCATGGCCCCTGTGAGCCCGGAGGCCATGAGATTGGCAGCAGCGGGCTGCTGCTGACTCCCAATCAACCTGGCGGGAGCCTCTGCTGTGGATGGAATGATCCAGCAAAAAAGAGGTGGCAGTGTATAGACGCTGCCACAGCACTGTTGCTCGGATGTGTGGCTTTGCGATCCCTCTTTGTTCTGCACACCCAGGGTGGAGTTAGTTTCCATCAAACAATCCATAAACCAGTACTAGCAGCAGGCCTGGCACCACTCATAGGAAAAGCCTTCCCCATGTGGATAAACAGGCGCTGGCACTGGTGGGATCCCAGGGGATTTCCCCGATCTAACATATTCCCAAGACAGGAGCCAGGAAGTCCGATGGCACCCCTGAGTCTTGCCTACCATTGGGCAACAACAGGCTAGAATTGATACTTTCAACCCACACAGATGCCTGGCCCCGTGTCTCCACCCTTGGCACTGTGCTTCCGGAGTTCCAGGCCTTTAGAACTGGCCAGGATTGATAGAAGGCAAAACTTCATACACCAGGCCGTGGACCTCCTGAGCGGACTTTGATCACAGGAGGAGCAGTTTGCTGCTCCAGCATGGGCCTTCCTCAGCTTGCTGTCCCTTGGTCTAATTGCCAGGGGGTCTCTGGCTTTCCAAGGATTGTCCTGCAGGGGGCTGAAGTCTGGCCAGGTTATTGAAGTAAGGTGTGATTGGAAGAAGCCACAGCGACCTCGCTGCATTCATCTTTTCTACTCTTGTAGTACGGGGAAGTGTGCTAAGTGGTTCTGGATCCTCCCAGTTTCAACTGGAGACTCAGGAGGGAGGCAGGTTCTGGTCCATGTCTAGGTTCATGGATGCGGGATTCAACCCAGTTGCTGCGGTGACTGGAGGGCTCCAGAGTGATGCTCTGCAATCAGGATTCTCACACACACACACACACGCACGCACGCGCGCACGCACACACACACACACACACACACACACACATGCTCTCTGCTTGCCTTCACGTCATGCTGGAGAGTTCTGCCGTTGGACAGTGGCTGTGCCGTTCCTCCATCAGACCCCAGCTTCTTCAGCTTTCCAATGTGGACTGGAGATGAGAGACTCCAGTAATCCAGGCCTCCAGCACAGTGTTCAAGCTCTCAGCCCTCCAACCTCGAGATTGTTGGACCACCCAGCCTATATCAAGTAAGTCCATCTAATGCATCTTCTTTGTAAAGTGTGTGCCTCTGTAACACTGATACTATTGCTCTGGTAGAGGACCCTCATTAATGCACTTTCTTAAGTTCTTTCCACAGCTGTTTTATCACAACATGAGAGTAGCAACGTCTCTAGAAGACCCAAGAGCTTCAATCCTATCCTAACAATTGTGTAACTTGCAAGCCTTAGCAGGACACAATTTCTGCCTTGGATCAGTTTCCTTATCTGTCAGTTAAAGATAATAACTTCGAATTCTCTTCCCTCCTTTCCTCCTTCACTCCTCCCCCTCCTGCTTCCCTCTCTGCACGGGCCCAGGAACCAGCACAAACCCGTGCAATACTTGGGAAGCAGGAGTGGGAAGAATGAAGATCAGGCTGGGTCAGAGGGGACGAGGATGTCTTTGATCCGAATCATCCAAGCCAACTTTATTTGCAACAAGTGTTCATGCCAGGGGAAAAAACAGGGACTAGCACAGCTGAATTCTTTACAGGATTATATTAAACATACACGTTGCAAAGCAGATGTGACACCTCGTTGGTGTCTCCAGGCAGAGTTCCCTGGTTACTTTATGGGGACAAGCATGGTGTCTCCAGGCAGCGTTACTTATGCACTGTGACTTTATGTACATAGCCTTGTGATCTGTAGATAACATACTTCGGTGGTCTCAAGATGCACAGGGAAGGAGCTGCAGAAAGAATACCTTGGCCCCAAATACTGGTCCTGAGCAGAACAAGGGCAGATCCTCCACAGAGAAAACGAAACAGGAGGCATCCGTCATCTCTCACCAATGGGGAGAGGTCTCTGCCTGCAACTGTCTGTCCCAGACATGTGCCCCTGCATCTGACTCAAGGGAGCAGGCTTAGGCCTTGGTGCCCCCCCTTCTCTGTGCATGGGTGCTAGTGTGCACTTCAGAAAGATGCCGGTTCTGGGGTTGCTCAGCAGACAGAAACTCCTGCTGCCTGTAAGTGTGATTGTCCCAGAGGACTCACTGCTGATCCTCCCTCCATACCTAGATCGCCTCCCTGGTGCCAGGATAGGCAGGTCCCTTCAGGGAGGAATGCTAAGACGATCGATCGCCCAGGAAAGGATTGGAAGCAGGCTTCTCCCCCACCTCTGTCCGGCAAAGGCAAGATGTGGCCAGGGCTGGATGGAAGGAGAAATGGATTCTCAAGGGTCCTGAGTGGAACCTCTTGAACTCTGGGGTTTGGGGCACCATGTCTTCCAGGTGTCTTTGGAGGTGGAAAGTCATGAGGGGAAGTCCCGAGGAGCTCCAGCACAGACCCACGTGTGGACATATACCACTCAGAAGCCCCCAGGATCAAGCCTTGTGGATGGATAGCGCCACATTCTCATCAGACACACAGACGTTGAACACACCCTTTGGTGCTCACAGACTTGTATGTATCTGCTCACGCACTGAACAGATGAGTACAGTCACCCCAACGCTCAGAATGTGTTACTTACCAGGCCATGTGAGATACAGAAGTCTACCTGATAGACCCTGCACCCCGAGGGCTCGGTCAGGCTGTAACCTTCTTTAGCCAGGGATATGCAGGTCCTGAGTCCATCCTGTCAGTCCTACTTAGCCGCTCAGCTTCAGGTGCTGAAGAACTGTGCTGTGCTGCCCTCTGCTGGCCAGTGGGCGTCACCACTCCTGGCAAGGACCGAGGGCAAGGGAACCTTTGCTCCCTTGCTTCTGGCAACCTGGCAGGGTAGCTAGGCAGAGACAGTGGGAGGAACTCTCTGCTCAGTGAATTTATATCTCTGTTACTCTAATAACACTCCTGTCTCCCCTCCCTTGCTTGTAAGTACCTGGCTGCAGAAATGGAGAGCTGAGGACCGGGGAGATAGTTCATTTTGTAAAGTGCTTGCCACACAAACATGAAGACCCAAGTTCAATCCCCAGCACCCAATGTAAAAATGCTGGGCAGGGTGACATTTGCATGTAATCCCAGCGCCGGAGAAGCAGAGGCAGGAGCGTTCCTGAGGGCTCACTGGTAGCCAGTGTTCCTGAGGACGACTCCTACGTTGTGCTCTGGTCTCCGCAGTCACATATGCCTATGTGCACATGTACACACATGCACATGTACACACATACATATTTATGCACATACATATGCACATGTGTGCACATGGAACAAGCTGAGTGAGTCAAATCATATTACTATTTTGGTCATCTATTGCACCTCTTTTTCCACTGGACTCAAAGCTTTCTACTGGGGCAGCTGGACCAAGGAGTTCCTTTTTGGTCACCTTTCCTCCTACGATGGCGGAGGGACCCAGCCTGAGTTCCAGAAGGGAGCACCAGGGTACACTTTATCTCAGTGCCACACAGCTAGAGAGGAGAGATGGGCTGGAGCCCGGATGCACTGTGTTTTGAACAGCTGCAGAATCACCAATGTCTGTCGCATACAGTCTACGCTCTTCCTTGTAGTCTCGTAGACTGGTGACTGTTTGTCCCATGGACTAGTGTGAAGTGAGTTCCAAGGCTAGGCTCCCAAAGGACCCCTGTAACCAGTAAGGCTCTGGGTAATCTGGGTAATCCTAAGGCTCCTAACCTCAGCCACCTCACTTCACCCCCCCCAAGGGCTAGAATGCCTTGGAGAAGTGGTTCTTGCCTGCGGGTTCACCCTGGCACTCAGGACAGTGGTACTTGGTCGTGCCCTCTCCACATTCCTGCCCATTTGCAAACATGATAAAACAGTGGTAGTTGTGTGCATTGAAGTTTTAGAGTGGAGTGCCAATGGTAATAGTTCTGGGAACATCCAGGCCATGTAATTCATCAAATTGGGCCCCGGAGGCTGAAGGGGCCTTTGCTGCCAGGACTGGGAACCAAGGCCAGAGGGACAAGGGTGCTTTCCTGCGGGGTTCCTGGCCAGCTGTTGGGACCTTCTGGTGCAGCCTTCTCCCTGATTCCCTGCTCAGGCAGTGTCGAGAGGCCCAGCCCCACATTCTCTCCACATCCCTCTGATTGAATCATATTCATTTCAATAAGAAAATGGCTTCGTGTTCCCGCCATGACCTTTGAAGGTACCTACCAATCAGAATGACCCACCGGCTTTTGGAGCTGCAGATAGCGTTCACCTGTGGGTTTGGGGAGCAGAGTTGAGGGTGGAACTGGGTCAGAGTAAGTGGGGGGGGGTGTATGGAGGACAAGGATGTGGGTATATTGTCTATGGGTGAGGATGAGGGACCCCATTTGTCCCCTGCCAGGGGGTTTACAGGTGGTCTCCCTTGGTGGTGGGTTTGTGTAGCCATGGACTCCACATCCTGCACTGTTAGACTCTCATCCAGAGTGGGACCTGCTGGGGTTGACTTAGTTTATAGTCAGTACAGCGGGTCACCAACAAAGGGGAGGTGACTGGATGCTGAGGGAGGGTGCTCCACCAAGTGGCCAGCAGGGGTCGCTGGTACCACATTTTTGTGAGCCTGGGTTAAACTCTATAGTGCAAATGCCAGAATAGGGGCCAGATCTCGTTCTCTGTATGGCCTGCCCACTCAGGCACACTCACAGCTGCCCTGGTTCGGGCACCAATGCCTTGGAGGAAGGATCCTCCTCTACACATTGTCCAGGACTGAATCCCTGTTACTGTTCAAATTGCCCAAAACTGAATTCCACCCATCAGCTCTTTAATCTCCACAACTTCCAAGAAGAATGTCTTGGGGGTCAGAGAGGTGGCTCAGGGGTTGAAATTCTGCCTCACAAGCAGAAGATCCTGAGTTCACATCCCAGGTCCCACATAAAAATGCCGATAGAAATGGTGGTGGTGGTTTGTACTTCTGGCCCTGGTGGGCAAAGCCTGGGAAATCCCAGGGCAAAGCAAAAAGTAGAAACAATCCAGGATGATGCCCAAAGGCAACCTTGGTTCTCCACAGGGGGACACAGTGCCCTCTGATACACACACACACACACACACACACACACACACTAAATAACTAAATAACTAAATAAATAAGTAAAGTTTTTTTAAAAAAGATAAAAAAGAATGCCTACATCTCCCCATGTCATGGGTCCAGTTGCTGATAATAATGCACACCAACAATGATCAAAGGCAGACCACTGCAACCTTTCTTGGAATTCTAATTAGACTTGCCATGGTCCTTTAGTCCTTTTCGAGTAGATTCTGAGCAGATTCTAGGAAGGACTATGGCCTTCCAGTCCTCATAGACCTGGTTGCAAAGAAAATTTGGGGATGTGTGAATCTAAGGAACAATAGGATCTTCCCATCATTCTAAATCACTCCCTTGCCTGTGTTTCTGTCCACAGCAGGCATTTTTCAGCCTCAAGCAGGGGGTTCAAGCCTCAAGAAAGTGGCACCAGCAATGGGGTGGGGGGGCAGCTAAGACCTGCTCAAGGACACTGTCTGAAGGCATGAACAGAACTACACACATCCTGACTGCAGAGCTGGACTCCCCTGTGCCAAGGGCACGAGGGCACAGCCCCAGCCCAGAGCACTCCAGGACTGACCCCATCTCATTCCAGGCCCTGTGGTCCAGCCCTGTGCACAGCCTGGTAGAAGCAACATAGCAAGGCATTGAGAGTTTGGTCTGAGAATCACGGGGTCTTGGTTCAAACCATGTTATCAATACCTCCTGTGTGATGTCAGGCATAACCCTTGGTTCCTGCCTCAGTTTCCTCACCTGCAAGTTGGCGTAAATAAGGATCTGTACCTCTACATCGGTAAGGCTGTTTCCTGTGTATATGGTGCTCTGACATCAGGGGCCCAGCTACAGGAGGAAGCGATTGCCCCCCCTCCACTGTAGGCTGATTCCTGGAGAAGGAGCCTGCCTAGGGGTGTGCGTAAGAGTCATCAGCGTTTGATCCCCAGAAGCCCACACAGAGGGAGCAAACTGACTTCAGAAAGTTGCCCTCTGACCTCCACCCATATGCCGTACTATACAGGTATGTGTATGCTTGCTCACCTCTCTCTCTCTCTCTCTCTCTTTTATAAATAGTACGTCCAGGCTGGAGAATGGCTCAGAGGGGTTAAAGCCTTTGCCTTGCAAGCAAAAGGACCTCGGTTCGAATCTCAGATCCCATATAAAAACGTTAGGCAGAAGTGGCAGCGGCCTGCGATGCCAGCCTTGGAAGGTGGGACAATAACGAAATAGAACCTCAGAGCAATAAGGAAATAAAACAATCCAGGATGATTTCCACTGTCACCCTGGGACCTCATCAGGCACACACATTCAAAGGCCCCTAGTGCACACACACACACACACACACACACGCACACACACACACACGCTATTCAAACAGCCAACCCAAATCCTATTATTCTAGTTATAATTCTTTTATAATGCACTCATGCACCAAACCCATATTCTCTGAGGTCGTTGGCGCTAAGATGATTGAAAGTAGCCCTTCCTGAGGCTAGGGACATGGTTCAGTGGGTAAAGTGCTTGCAGAAATGTGAGGTCCTGAGCTTGGATCCCCAGCACCTATGTAAAAGTCAACTTTGCTGTGTGCACCTGTGACCATTGCTCCGGGGGATGAAGATAGGTGGATCCCAGGGGTGCTGCAGGCCAGTCAGTCTAGCCCAACTGGCAAGCTGCAAGTCAACTAGAGACCCTGCTCGAAAAATAAGGCGTGGAAGAGATTGAGGAAAGACATCCTGAAGTTAACCTCTGGCATCTACACATGTATACCTGCCCCCCCCAAGACACACATGCATTACATACATGTACACACACACACACACACACACACACACACACACACACACACCCCAATCCTAAATGGCTTGCCCTGCCTTGTCACTTTTGCATTGTAAAGACTTCTGTCCACGACTTTCCCTCACCTTGTGCGTGTGTCTCCTGATCAACCCAGTGCTCCCCGTGGGCCCTGTCTATGTGGCAGGTCCCTTCCCATTGAGAGCTGTTAGTAGTAAACAGTGTCTCTGTGTCTGTCATCTTTTCCTGCTTGTTGCAACAGATCACTGTGGGTGCGCTGTCCAACTTCTTCCTAAGGTGGCTACTGAGCTCTGCGAGGCTCATCATGGTGCCTCATGGGTGTGCGTTAAACAAGGGGTAGCTGAGGTCTGTCTGTCCCACCAAGCCCCTTCTTTCTACTGACTGCCTTTCTCAGGCATCCCTGAGTCCTGAAGTTCACAAGGGCTTTCAGACATGGCATCCAAGGGTCCCATCCCTCAGGATGGTGCTGACCCTTGATGATGAGAGTCAGGCGTGGAGGGCAGCCAGGAGCAGAGCAGAAGTGTGCCTCCCAGCTAATGAAGGGGACCCTCACCTTTGTGCCCTTTGGCTGCAGGGATGAGATGTCTAAGGGACAGCTCTTACGCCCCATGGTAGTTACCACCATGACTGCCAACCATACTTCTGAGACTATTCAGCAAAAGAGGCTTCGTGCTGGTGACAGGAGCTAGCAGTTCTTGGTTTTTTAAAATGTAGTCCAGGCTGGCCTCCCACCTGTAATCATCCTGCCTCAACCTCTTGAGTGTTGGGGTTACAGGCATGTCCACCACACCCAATAATTTCAGAACCCCTTCAGGAGGCTGAAGAGATGGCTCAGTTGGCAAAGTGCTTGCTCTGCATGAGTGTGATAGCTAATGCTTGTGTTAACTTGATGCACTTGGCATTAACTAAGATCAGCTGTGACCACACCTGGCAAGATCAGCTGAGACCACCTGAAGAGATTATCTGGATAATACAAAGATCAGCCCTAGATTCCATCATCCCATTGGAACCTCCATAGATCTCTTTGGAACCTCCCAGTAGTGGACCACATAAAAGAAGCCACAGAACAGAAGACAGAAGAGGAGACACTCTAGCTGTGCTAGGAGTCGCTCGGGCCACCCAGTTTCTTTGCTTTTTTGAAGATCTCCAACCCTCCAAGTCTTCAATGTGATCAAAGAATCCTAGGAATCTAGGAATCCTCCAGCCTTCAGCCGTTGCCCACTAGACTACTGGACTGAGCAGCTATTGGCAGCCAGCGTTGGACTACCTTGGCCATATCTTGTAAGCCAACTCAATAAATTCCATTTTATAAATTCATTCTGTTGATTCTGTGACTCTAGAGAACCTAAGACAAAATGAGGGTCTGCGTTCAATCTGCATCACCCATGTAATAATGCTGGGCATGGTGGTACACAGGGGAGGCAGGGACTGGAAGATTCCTGGAGCTTGCTGGCCAGCCAGCCAGCTTAATAAGTGAGCTCCAGGTCCCAGCGAGGTCCCTGTGTCATAAAACAAGGTCCACGGGCTCTGGAAGAAACGGTGCTCGAGGTTGACAGAGTCCCCGTCTTAATAAGAAAAGTAGGGACAATGAGAGAAGACATTCCTTGTCAACTTGGGGTACGTGTACACATAGGTGCATGTGTCCCTGCACACACATGTGAACGTGAACATGCATATACACATGCACACACTCCAAATACACATGTGCAAAAGACCCTTAGAAATCTGAATAATAAAAGCAGCAATAAATATATGTTTGCAAAAATAACATTTTATGATTAAATAACCTGTATTTTCCAGAATACGGAATGCAGGGAGGAAAAAGCATAACAAGCTTTTTTTATTTTTGCAAATCCCTGTAGTGTTGGGCTTAATAGAAGACAGCTGGGTTTCCATATCTACTTCCATGTCCAAATTTTTGAGGTATCACATGTTCCTGGAACATTTCACTGAGTTCGAACATTTCGTTTTAATTGAGAGCAAAAAAGACAAATAGCATCTAAGGTATTAGGAAATTACAGATCGCTTTTCAGCCTTTTGGCTAAGATCAAGTGTAGGAAATTATGGACATAGGTCTGGCTTTTATGACCTTCAAGAAGGGTCTCAAGGACTCTTAGAGGCACTTAGAATATGCTTCAGAAATTGCTGCCTTATGTACCGGGCAGGTGGATTTTTATATTGCCTTGAACTTACACAGGAGGAAACTGAGGTCTAAGGAGACGGAGTAACTGTCCCAGGAGAGCAAGGACAGTCACTGGAAAGACCTTGATTGTAAATGTGAGTGCACACAAAGCCCAGGAGAGGGGGCTTCACGCTTAGAGCAGGAAGGGTCTGTGTGGGAGAAGCCGGGCCTGCAGTGAGGGGTGGGGGGTTGGGAGGGGTCTGGGGCTCAGTTAGTCACCAAGTAGCCTGGTGACAGGGCTGCAGATGGCAGCTGGCGGCGGAGGCTGCCTCGGGCTGGAAAAATCAATAGGTGATCAGCGGTCCAGGGGCATGCTGTTCATCAGGTGCGGCGGGGAGGCAGGGCAGGGCAGGGGGGCCTGGAGGAAATATCACTGACCCCCGGCAGGATTGATCAAACAGCCAGACACCCAAGGCCAAACTCACTAATAAAGTGAGACGTTCAGTTCAGCCCAGCGGCAGCTGGCTGAAGGTCTTAAAAAAACCGCTTAGCTGGGGAGTTCTTGCTAAACTGTCTTTGTTTCTGGGGTGGGAGGAGGAGGCCTGGCTTGGTCACTACATGTCCTGGGTCTCTCTGTGTAATACAGGCTCAGAAATCAAGCCAACATTGTAAGGGTGTGTGCAGGTATCTACCCACACTAAAGCATGTGTGTTTGCACAGGGTGTGTGTATGCATGTATGGACATAGGCTATCACTTGTGTGTGCAAATGTGTATGAATATGTGCATGTAGGATGATACAGCACATAAATTAGCACATGACACGTGCACACTCATGTGTTGGAGCACACGTGTGCACAGATGTACTGGCATGTGACCATTTTTGTGCACGCCACTGCCACGGCGTTTGCACTTGAGGGATGAGCCTCGGTACCTGGGGGTTGCAATCTTCATGTTTTCCACCAATGCACATGCATATGGGAGTCACGGTTACTAATGTTGGGAGGATGGACAGAGAAGTAGGCACTGTATCCAAGAGGCCAAGCTGTAGAAGGAATGTATGCTCGAGAAGGGGGAAGGGGAGGAGAAGTGGAAGATCTACGGGGCAGGAATTCAAGAGTGCTTGCGTCAGGGAGTAAGGAGAAAGTGGGGGAGAAAAGGAAGCGGGGTATCTGGGTAGCTGTGGGGCAAGAAAATGAAAGGTCGAAAGGAAGTACAGATACATTACGAAGTGTGATAGGTAATGGACTTGACATTCTTGGAGGCATCCAGATAAAGCAGAATCATGTCCAAGAACTTTCTAGTTGTTGGACTGGTTTTTGTCAAATGAGTCACTATGCTTTGATACTGGGCTGCGGATTAAATGATAATGTTATTTATACTGATAGTTAAACTTAATGGAATGTGTAACCTGATGTGGTGGTACATGCCTGTCATTCCAGGCTACAGGAGGGTCGGAAGTTCAAGGTCATCTTCCACTCCTTAATGAGTTCAGGTCTAACCTGGCCTACGCTATACTTTGTCTCCAAAACAAACCAATTTTGTGGAATGTGTTCGTAGAGGAAAGATTTTTTACCAAGAGTTTTCCATGTGTCATCTTTTCCAACCCCAAAGACCTGTGCAACTTATCTTTCCATGTGTTTGGATGAGTTGGTTGAGTTCAGAGCTTTAATCACTTGGCTACTGTAGGACTCGGCTCAGTCCTTCTGTACTCCAGAGAGCAGCCCTTCTGTGCTGGTGATTTCAGAGCCGGGTGGATGTGGCTAACAGACAGAGTATTTGTCTTGGGTACTGTTCAGACCCTCCACTTACCAGCAGTTGCAACCTGCCTGCCTCAGCTCCTCATTCTAAAGTCATCACTCAGGACCACGTGGATGCCTGGTAACTGGCTTTAGGATGTACATCTTAAAACCTTTGGCTGGCTTTCTTTCTTTCTCTCTCTCTTTCTTTCTTTCTTTCTTTCTTTCTTTCTTTCTTTCTTTCTTTCTTTCTTTCTTTCTTTCTCTCTTTCATTCTCCCTTTTTATTTCTTTTTTCTTTCTCGTTCTTTCTCTTTCTTCCTTTCTTTTTTTCTCTTCTTTCTTTCTCTCTCTTTTTATTAGTTTCTCTTTTTTCTCTTTCTTTCATTCTTTCTCTTCTCTTGTTCTTTTTCTCATTCTCTTGTTCTTTCTTTCTCTCTTTCTTCCTCTTTTTTCTTTTCTCTTTCTCTCTTTCTTTCTCTCTCTCTTTCTTTCTTTCTGTCTTTCTTCTCTCTTTCTTCTCTCTTCCTTGCTTCCTCTCTTTCTTCTTCTTTCTTCCTCTCTCTTTCTTTCTCTTTGTTTTCTTTCTTCCTCTCTTCCTCTCTTTCTTCCTCTCTCTCTCTTTCTTTCTTCTCTCTCTTTCTTTCTCTCTCTCTTTCTTTCTCTCTTCTTCTTTCTTTCTTTCTTCTTTCTTTCTTTCTTTCTTTCTTTCTTTCTTTCTTTCTTTCTTTCTTTCTTTCTTTCTTTCTTTCTTTCTTTCTTTCTTTCTTTCACAAGCATGTTAGGTACTAATCCCTGCTTCCTTCCATCCCCCTTTCCTTCCATTCCCCTCCTTTCCCCTCATCAATCCATTCCAGTCCCTCCTGCCCTCCTGCCTGGCTGCCTGGGTTCCCTCTGGCTGGTCTACTCTTGTGGGGGTTAGGCTTCGTGGCATACTAGGTTGCCCTTCTTCAGGCCACCCCACTGATAAGGGCATTTACCGTCACTCATCCAGCTTTAGACTCTAAAGTTTCCACTATGTGTTCATATCTCTTTTCTTGAGTTCCTCTATGGTAGCATGTTGGTATGTCAGTCATTATGCAGATCTGGTAAGGACGAGTCTCACTGCAGTGAATTCCTGGATGCAGCAGTCCTGACTTGAATAGAATGTCTTGTCCAACAGTGGACCTTCCCATCTTTAGGTTCTTGCAGTCCCACTGCCCCCTTTTCCTAAGCCTTAATGGAGAGACATTAGGGTGGCCTGATTCTGGGTGAGCATTGCTGGGTCCCTGGTACTCTGCATTGTGGCTGGCCATCATTATCCACTTCACTGCTCTTCTACTGGCCTAGGCTCCATCCTGTCAGGGTATTGAGATCCTCCACTCTGTTGTAGAAGAAGATTTCTAGGCTGAGTGCTAAGTGTTCTTCAATCTATGAGTATAATAGTAGCTATTTACAGAGCAGTTTGGTGTATTGTTTTCCTATCTATAGGTTCACTAGCTATTTTTCCCTACTGATCTCTTTCCTTCACTTTTCGGTTCTCGTTCTAGTCAACAGGAACGTGTTCCGTTCTGACAAGCAGGTTTTGAGTTTAAGCCTTTGGGGTTTTATAAGAGGGTAGAACAGACCTATTGAGAATACTTGAGGACCTGGGTGTGTCCAATCTATGGCCCATGGGCTGTGTTAGCTCTAGAGCAGCTATGCATATAGATCAACCCAGAACTAATAAACTTATTTAAAACATTACAAAGCGTTTGTGGGTAACAGTGGTGTTTTGTAACTGGGTTGCATGGCTCTTGAGTGTGAACCTTGTAGATAATAATGTGGTGAGTCAAAAGGTTGATCTGCCTGAGCATGGGAGAAATGTAAAACTATCGTCTTCACAGGCAATCCTTGGAGCCTCTGGCTCAAGATCCTGGGGGTGCACTGAGATGCAGAGCTCTCCCAAAGTCTGGCCTGAAAGTCAGGCTTCAAAAACAGGAGAGGGGAATGCAGGTCTCTGAAACAGTTTCAAGGCCAGCCCAGAAGCCCAGGTGGCGGTGGGGGGTGGGGGTGGGAGGTGGGGGAATCCTGCTAACACCTCAATTCAGGACAGAGCTATGTGAGAACTGTCTGTTATAAACCACCAAGTGTATGGCCATATGTTACAGAAGCCCTGGGAATTAATAGTGGTGGGGCGGGGAGGGGGGCAGGAGTCTGTCCACAAAGCAGCAAAAGCTGTTACATGGAAGGCAAAGGGCATTCACCTTTCTGTTCTTCCTTGGAGACATTGCAGAGCTTCCGGCTCCCTAGGTGTGATGGTTAATCTTTGTCGACAGTTTGACAGGATTTGCAGTCGTCATGGAAACATACCTCTAGTTATATCCCTGAGGGATTTTTCTAGATTAGGGGATCTGAGAGAGAAGACCCACCCTAAATGCGGTTGGCCCTGTCCCATGGTCTGGGGTCTGAGCTGAATGGAAAGGAGGAACGTGAGCTGAGCTCCGGCATCCACCTCGCTCTCCCTCGCTGCTTCCCGACTAGTGAACGGTGCGCGTGTTCCTGTCATCCTGCCTTCCCTGCCGTGATGGGCTGCCGCCTCTGACTGTGAGCCAGAGCGAACCCTTCCTTATGCCGCTTCGTGTCCGGTGCTTTCGTCAAAGCAACGAGAAAAGTAATACACCAGGAAAACACTTTCCACAGCAGGCACGTCACATGTAAGCTGGGCTGTGTGGGAAGGAACAGTCACTGAGATTGCCACAGGGGAGTTCTGGAGGCCCTGTGTAAATCCTCCCCAGCTTACGATGGGGACTTCAGATGGTGCAAAGTTGATACACAGCCAGTAGAAACAGTACTTTGGGTTTCGAACTTTTTGAATTTTGCTATCTTGAGCTACCTCAGCTCCCAGTGATCACCAGGCGGTGGGGAGAGGAAGACCGCGGGAGGAAGGGGAACACTTGGAATGCTATGACATGCTGTTGCTTAGTAACAATTGCAGTGGATTAGATGAATGATAAGCATTTTAAAAGTTGTGTGTGTGTGTGTGTGTGTGTGTGTGTGTGTGTGTGTGTGTGTGTGTGTAAAAGTCAGATCCTTTGGTAGTTGGTTCTGTCCTGTCTCCTTGTGGAATCTGGAATAGAAATCAGGCCATCACGCTTGCACTTAAGTGCTTCTAGCCATTAAACCATCTCGCCAGCACAATGACCTGTGTGTTTGTGGTGGGCATTTTCCGTGATGGTGAGTGTATTGAGATACGACACTACTGTAAGCTAAGGAGCATCTGTGGTTGAACTTGACAACTTAGGTACCTTCCTTCTTCTACCCGAGAATCTATGTGTTGGTAAAAAGCCTATTGTTCAGGAAGACGACCACCTAGAGTTTCTATCCAGAAACTTACAGAAAGTAACAGTGGTTAGAAAGGGAAGTAGTTCTGAGGGAAAAGAGCTGATGAGAGATGGGCTGATGGACGGGCAGGAGCATCTCCTGGCGACCCTAGGATTAGAGATTCTGCCTTGTATGACCTTGAAGACCGCTACACAGCACCTTCTTCCCGCCTCCTCCTCATGAAGTTGTTTCTATCATGTTGGACATGATGTTTGCAGCCCCCAAAGGCCCAGCATCCCTCAGCAAGCCACCGTGTTTCCCTGGCCAAGAACTTGCCATTCCAAATTCATTAAAATTGCTTTTGATATTTCTGTGCCAGGAGTTGGCGTGGCCAGAATTCAGAACATCACGGGGTGCTGCATGTAACTGATTGTTCAGTTGGAAAGAAGCAAACTTAATTTTTTTTAAAAATTTTTTTTATTATTTATTATTTATTCAATTGTGCGTGTATGCGTGTGTACGTGTGTGTATAACCACGGACGAATTCGGGAACCACCATGGACGCCTCCACCTCCTTGTTTACTCTGCCCCGGGATTCACAGGCTCCGCCCTACCAGGACCAGAAACGCGGGCCGCCCCAGCTTCCTCCTGGCGTCTATACGTGGGCCTAGGATCAGAACTCGGGACCTTCCGCTGCAAGGCGGAGGCTTAACCCCTGAGCCACCTCTCCAGCCCCGCAAACTTAATTTTTTTTTAAAAGGAGCATTTTGCATGGATGTGGGGGAGATGGCATTCTTTTCATTGACGGGGGCACACATAGGTTCAGCCCTTGGGAAGGGCACTGTAGAAATGACACGAGACATATGATGTGTACAATCACTTATGGGGCTTCTTACAGCTCTGATGTGGGTGGCAGGGCATGTCACATTTGGAATGTGGCTTTGTGTTTTAGCACCCCCCCCAAAAAAAACCCCATCACTTCTCACCAGAAGGCAGAAACACAATTGCACTTAACTCAAGGCGTATTTGACACTTTCTTCCTCCCAAGCACGTGCTGCATTTGGGGGTGCTGGATGCTTATGTGGTAAGTCCTTGTTGGGTCACGATCCCTCACTCCCGTGATGATGTGGGTAACGGTGTCTGTGGATCTGCACCCAATTTCTGCTTTGCTCAGGGGAGACCCTTTGCTACAGTTTCTTTAAGGGTTCCACAGAGGTGGGTGCTTGGCTCTTCCTGCGGCTACTCTGGGGCTACCTTAGGCAGATGCAAAAGGCTTCTCAGGCCAGCCCCTCACTTTCAGATCCCCCAAGTTACCCGAGTCACTACCTCTCCATTCTACACTTAGCACAGACCCCGGGCAAGCTGTCACTCACAGAACATTCCCTAGAGACCTTCATCTGCTCCTGACTTTTCTCCTTTAGTCTTTGGCATCTTCTCCTCCCTCTGACTTAGTTTCTGTCCTTTGCTTTGCCATGGTTTGGATGGGAAGCATCTCCCCCCACCCCCATAGGCTCACGTGTTGCTCAAACAGCGGGTGGTGCTGTTGTCGTGGTTTGGCAAACCTTCACGAAGTACGTGAGCACAGGAGGGTCCCTGGAGGGTGGGCCATGGAGGCTTGGGGTCAGGCCATCCCATGCTCTGCTTCCACCATGATGTCGCCACCTGCAGTAATAGCTTAGCTTCCGATGCTTCACTACCACTGAACTCCCATGAGAACGAGGCAGCATCAATCCTTCCTCTCTCTAGTTGCTTCTGCCAAGGTTTTATTGTAGTGATGAAGAAAGTATTGGACACACTTTTCTCTGCTTGTAGGAAGAAGAGCCCCCCAAGCAGATGTCCCCCCCACATCTCCTCTCCTGAGCCCCAGCTCCTCTTTCCTTCCCTGTTCTGCTCTTTTCACCCCTTGGCAGCTGATGCACGGGTGGGAGAGAGTTTGGGGTTAAGCACCACTTGGGCTCACACAGTATCTTGTCCTGAGTTCCAGTTAATGTGACAGTGAATGAAGCATTCTGCGTACTCTGGTAGGCACTCCATAGAAACAGACAACAGGTGACTGCCAGGGCTGGGGGGGAGGTACCATGTTAGCATGTGACAGGTACAGAGTCTATGTGGTTAGAAAGACTTTGGAATTGGATGGTGGTGATGTTTGTACAGCGCCATGAGATGCTGACTCCCCGGAAGGAACTGCCCACTTAAAGAACCGTTAAAGGGAAAAGCGGCCCATGGAGCTGATCATGTTAAATAAGTAAAAATGAGCACGAGGCAGAGATAGCTCAATGAACTAATCGCTAATTAAATTAAATGTCAATGAACACTCCTGTGGCTTTCTGACCCTACGGGGTGCTCCCCCTGTGAGGAGGGGCGCTCCCTGTGAGGAGGCGTACGGCCAGGGATGTGTGCAGTGAGACCCAGGGCAGCCGGCATGCTGTGCTGAGATGCTGGAGACAACCCCAGTGGGGACCCAGCTAGTAACCAATGGGGGAGCCACACAGGAATGCTGGGTGGTGGGGCAAAGGATGAGTCTGCGCCGCAGATATACTGATGTACACCTGACACTCTTTATTTAAAAAAAAAAATTTTTTTTTAAAGCATAAGAAAAACCACTATACAGAAAGTGCATAAGACATAAATGCTCAGTTTCAAACAAATTTATCCGGTTAACACCTCTGCCCACTCTGCTTAAGACATAGCACGTGGTTAACATCTCATCTACTTATCTGTGATCAGTCTTCTTGGGGGAGGTATCGGTTATACTTTAACAGTAATCATCATGTATAAATCATTCTATTTTAATTTAAGTAGTTGATTTAGGCTGATAGTTGCAGAATCACACGGGAGTTCCTCACCTTTGTGACAATTAGTCCGGCTGTCAGTTTGACACCCGGGAGCTGAGTCTGCAGGTACATCTGGGGAGAAACTGTCCAGCTGGAGCAGGCCTGGGGAAGACGGTCTTAGTTGCTTGATTGGTGTGCGAAGACCCAGTTCATGGTGAGTGGGTGGGATCATCCCTGGGCAGCAATGTAGAATGCTGGTTAGCATTATGGCAGACGGGTAAGTTAGAAGGCATACATGGATCCCCCCCCCCCCCGTTCTTCCTGAGAAAATGGCGTGGCTAGTTCCCTCAGCTCCTAATGTTCTCTCCCACCATGGTGATCAACTGAACACGCAAGCCCCTCGTTTGCTAAGTTGTTTGGATCATGTATTCGTTACAGAGTGCTACTCTGGGGACTTCAACACACGGCTGATGGTGGGACCCTTGTCCAAACTGTAGCCGAGCATATGTAACTTATAGAGGGAGGACATGATGTATTAGTCCTCTCTGTGTTCACAATGCCTGGCGGAAACAACTTCAAGGACTACAGTTATTTTGGCTCACAGTTCAAGAAGGCTCAGTTCATGGTTGCTTGGTCCCATGTTCTTGGGTTCTTGGCTGTGGGACTAAACGACGGAAGTTCTTCATCTCATGGTAAACAGGAAGTAGAAAGAAGGAAATCCAGGAAGGATGTCCTTTGACCTATTTCCTCTAAAGACTTTGATCTTCCTCTTTCCTTTGACCACCTCCCAATATCACCATCATTTTATAAGCCCATCAGGGGGTCTAATCACCTCCCCAAAGCCCATCAACTGGCAGTCAAGGCCCCAGTAGACAGCGAGATAGATAGTGGGGGCATTTCCTATTCATACCACAGCATGGACACAGTACTTAGATCAGTAAGTTCTATGTAAGAGTCAGGTTTACCATTACTCAATTAAGGCTGCCAAGGTTTACATGTATCACAGAAAGTTCTAGAAGTGCCTGAAAGCACTACTTTATTTATTTATTTTGAGGGTTAAGGAAGAATGTATTAGAGGAGAGAAAGAATGGAACTCACCGGCGTGAATCCGTGAGAGGCAAGAGAACTGCCGAGAGCTCACAGGCTCCAGCTGTGGAAACCATGAAGGTGAGGGAAAGACGGAAAAGGAACTCACAGACTCCATGAGGGGCAAGAAAGCCCCTAACAAGACTATTTTAAAGGAGGGAAATTAAACATATAAAAGAAAGACGTTCACTTTCATTTTATGCATTATATTGAAAAGTTTTTTTTTTAAGTACTCATGATAATGCTTGGGGCTGGAGACATGGCTCAGGGGTTAGGACTCTGTCTCCGCAGGCAGAGGGTCCTGAGTTTGGATCCCAGGTTCTATGTTAAAAAAAAAAAACTGGCCAGGCAGAAACCGAAGTGGCCTGCACTTCCGACCGGCCCCGGTGGGCATAGCCTACTTGGGAAAAGCTTGGAGCGAAGCAAGAAGGAGGTAGAAGCAACCCAGGGTGATTCCCGAAGTCACCTTTGGTCCTCCACAGGGACACATGATGCCCTCTGATATACACACACACACACAGAGTCACACACACACAGACTCACACACACAGTCACACACACACAGAGAAATAAAGAAATAAAATACTTGTTTTGAAAACTTCACTTCTTTAGAGGCAAATGATCAGTTCTGGGGAAATAAAATAGCTTTGCACCATTTAACAGAATACAAGACATGACAGAGGCTGTCAGTTTTGCTTTCCTGCTTGTGTTTCTAAAGTACATTTATGAGTGGTGTGTGTGTGTGTGTGTGTGTGTGTGTGTGTGTGTGTGTGTGTGTGTGTGACTGACTGTGGTTCCCTAAACTCCTGCTACTGGATCCAGAGTAGGGGTGCTTCAGGACTTCTATCATCCACACCCCCCGCCATCCTGGTCCTCTGCCTCCACCTCCCCCCCTTGCTCCAACACCTGCCCTGGTTACCAGGGAAACAGCCCTTTATTGAGCAAAGCCATCCCTAACCCAGTCCCATGATTTGTCCTTGTCTAATTATTCTTACTTTTTTGCATTTCTCCTTTGGGTGAGTAATGGGGGAGGGTCGGGGTGGGAGGGCGCAGGGGCTTCGGAGCAGTGATTTGTGGGGCCGGGAGCCCATCTTTGAAAGGAGGACATTTATCTTTCTGGAAGCTAAAAACAGCTCAATGGAGACAGATTTCAAACAGTTCTCGGTGTGGACCAGCAGGCAGGCACGTTCTCATCCCGATCCAAAATGAGGTGATCTGATCTGAAATTGCATGGGGCACAGTGAAACAGTGCCTGCAGAACCAACAGGACTGTCTGGGTCTGTGTCGCAGCTGCATGTGTACTGCTCCTAATGGTGTGCACTCAGCTCTGCGTGTGCACAGCTAGGTGTGTCTGCTTGCGTGCATTGCACCCGGTCACATGTGGCTGTCACACAGGAAGCAAGGGCCCCCTGGTATTGCTTTACACAAGGCATCTTTACCTGTCCCTGTGTATAATGAGCCTTGACGCTGGACTTGCATTCACCAGACTGCAGCAGGTGGGAAGCCAGCCTTTGAGTGTGTCAGCACGTGAACACAATGTGTGTGGCATTAAGCTAGAGACCTCATAGGTGAAGCCCCCGGGCTGGGGGGATATTATACAGCATCATGCATTGAGGTAACCCAATAGATTATGCGATAGCTAGCAAACAGGTGTCAGCGTGACAATTGAAGGCTCAAGCTTTGGGCACATTTGTAAAGAATTAGTTGTTGCGTTAAACTCTGAACAAGTCTGCAGGAGATTGTCTGATTGATGGGAAAAGTCCCCGCCCAGGGTGGGTGGAGCTAGTTACTGGGGAAGTGGGGAAGACGGAGGGAGCCGATTCAGAGACGTGGTATTCTGTGGCATACTCGGCCAGACGTGCTGCCTAACTTGGGAGGTTTGCCCCTCTCTTAGCAGTCCTATGA
Source organism: Typhlomys cinereus (assembly GCA_023101885.1). Taxonomy (NCBI): domain Eukaryota; kingdom Metazoa; phylum Chordata; class Mammalia; order Rodentia; family Platacanthomyidae; genus Typhlomys; species Typhlomys cinereus. The sequence goes on from JALPQD010000196.1 coordinate 3,434,538, forward strand.
ATATGGCCAGTTCCCTCAGCCCCTGGTATTGGTATGAGCTCTCCAGCCAAGCTGGACTAAGAACCGTAACCAGACAATTGTGAGCCAGAATAAAACCCATTTGTTCCCATTTGTGATGAATTTATAAACAGCATACAGAGTAACTGCGACAGACTGCAAAGATATCCTCCGTCCTCTGCTCCTGCTTGAATCCGTGACCCTTGGATGTGGCTGTGCAGTTTATCCTGACGGAAGTTAAAATCGACCCCTGTGCCTTTGAACTGGCCTGGTCTAGACGCTCTCTTGGCAGACAGACCAATATAGACGGAGGGCTGGGAGAGCCGGCCAGCCACTTGCCTGCAGGCCACCTCCTTCCCTGGGCCCGGTCACTGGTTTAGTGACACACTCCTTCTTGCCTCACGCCTCTGGCTCTGGACACCTTCCTGCTGCAGGCTGTGGAGCATGTTGCCTGCCTGTTGGTGCTACCAGTCCTACCATCCCTCTGCTCTTGTCCCTGTCCCCACAGTGTGGCTCTTCCGAATCCCGATGGGCCAGACCCAGAGCAGTCGCTACAGAGGCTGAGTCGGGGAGCTGAGCTCTGGCAGCAGTTTGGGGGTGGTGTCCCCATGGACTGACCTTCCTGGACCCACAGGGGCTGTGCGCAGCCTGCCTGCCGGGGGCGCTCACTCAGTCAGCCTGTGATGACCCGACTCTTCTCTGGATGAACTTGGGCTGGAACGGGGACCGGAAGTGAGGCTGGCCAGTCAGGTGACCTTTCCAAGCGGCCCTGCCTCTCCTGACAGGTGGGTCTACTACACCTTACCAGACGCCACTGTATGCAGCTTATTCCTGCCATGCGGTGGGCTCTGTCTCTGGAGGGAAGATTGGTTTCCATTCACCCCTGGCTCATTGAATCATTAATTCATTTGGCATCCATTCATTCACCCATTTGTTCATTCAATCTATTATTTGTCCATTTGCTTGCTCACCCATTCATTCACTAATTCATTCACCCACTATCCATCCACCCATTCACAAAGTGCCCTCTGCCTGGCACAATATTCCTGACTCTGGGTCTCACCACCCTCATCAGGCCAGATGTCATTTCCTGTCCTTCCTCTAGGGATTGTAGAAAAATACTAGAATAAGAGTAACACATCTTAGACTAATAGAACAAGGACTTTGGGCGAATATATATGCGTGACACCACCCCTTTCCCCATTCACATAGACAAAGGGTTGACAGCCTGGAAGATTCTTTGAGTCAACTCGCCTCTCACCATCAAGCCGCGATTGGTCTGATTTCCATCTCTTCCTTTCATTTTAAGTTTCACTTGTTTTTTCTCTGGGTAAAGCCTTGGTCACTTTTCTACCACCTATGTCTCCAGGGACTACTGGTCATGATCAGATTTGCCATTTGCACACGCTGTGACATGGTGACACCCATGCAGCCCTCCCATGTACACCCACACTTGCACACACAGACCCCCCCCATGTACACCCACGCTCACACACGCAGCCCTCCCACATACACCCACACTCAACACTTGATAGTAATACACTAGCATCCACAGAAACACATCACGGCAAGGTTACATGAGCATAAGGCTCTTCATGTATAAACACACGCATGATAGTAATACACCAGTGTCCATAGAAACACGTGTATGTATCACAGTTAGGGAAGCGCTGAGTCTCTGGAAGACACGGGCACAGTACGGAAAGAGGCTGCTTTGCTTTTACTGACTCCATGCAAGCCCACACATGTGCACACGTGCACGTACACACACACATACACTCACTCTATCGGCCGAGACCCCTCTGCTCCCTCCTCTTTCCTATCAGAGTGAGAGAAAGAAGAACCAAATCAGAATTCTTGCCCTGTCTCAAAAGTAAAAGGGACAAATTAGTTTCTTGTCAGTGCGCCGCAATAAATACAGTGTCATTTTTATCCCCCCGTGAATCACAGCCTCCATTTCCCCCCGTAACTATTATACAGTCTGCTGGCATTATATCATTTTTTTTGGTAATTTTATTTTCACCAATTGTTTTATGAAATTTTTGAGTTTTATGGACACTAAAACAAATCTAGCCTGCGAGTGTTATAGCCGCTTAAATCATCCCCAGGAAATCTCAAGGCTTCTCCAGACACCGGTGCGGGAAGCGTTAGGGAAGAAAGATTGCCCCGAGCTTATAAACTGAGCAAAGCCCAGAGATAAGTTTGTAAAAGGGACATAGATCATGGTGGGTAAAGACCGTGGTGTAAAACATCCTCTGCTCGGCGCCCAGAAGGATAAAAATGGACTTTTATTTCGCAGAAACGCTGAAGGGGTTGGGGTAGAAGCCCAGAACTCTCCTGGCTACCTTAGCCCATGACCCTGCTCCCTCTGTCTCCCACAGAAGCTGGGGTGCGGGGGCCCGAGGATGAGGGAGTTGGGGACTTCTCAGAAGGATCCATGGAGTGTCCACACTAAGCCAAACCCTTCGAGTATCGATGTTGCAGCTGCTATGGTGAGAGAGAGAGAGAAAGAGAGAGAGAGAGAGAGAGAGAGAGAGAGAGAGAGAAAAGAGTTTAAATGGATTCTAAAGCATCCCTGAACAAAAGCCAGGAACAAAACAGAACCACAGGAGGAGAATGCCTGCGTGGGTTCGAGAAAGCCCCGCCTTAGCAGGTATTAAAATGTGTGATAAAGCTACAATAATAAAAGCAGCGTGTTCAGGCATAAGGTTGGATGGACAAATCGATGGAATGAAATAGATTGTCTTGAATGAGAAGTCAGTGCGAGGAAACAAAGGCTCACATATCAATGTTAGGGGATGGATTGTTCAGTAAAGGTGGTCTGTAAACCTGGGTATTTGGGAACAGTCCATTTTGATCTTCATTTTATGCTAGTGTTCAGAACATAAAAAAAGAACCTAGATGGGTAGAAGTTAGAAACAAACCAAAAAAAAAAAAAAAAAGCTGTGAGAAACTAGAAAAAGAGAAGTGGTTGGCCTCTGTATAAGGAGGGCTTTATCTGTGGCATTGGATGAAACATCATGCTGAATGATCACGGGTCTGGGAGATGGCTCAGTGGCGGAGTGTCCACCGTGCAAGCATGGAGATCAGAGTTCAAATCTCCAGCACCCACGTAAGAGCCAAGCATGGTTGTATGTGTCTGTGACTCTAGTACCAGGAGAGGTGGAGACAGGCAGATCCCTAGAGCTTGCTGGCCGATCATCTAGCCAATCAATGAGGTCTCTTGGTTCAGTGAGAGAACTTATCTCAAAAAACAAGGTGAAGACTGATAATAGAAGATATCTGTCAACCTCTGGGTTCACATGCATGCATACACACACACACACACACACACACACACACACACACACACACACACACACGGGACAGATTTGACTTCTGAAATATCCACATATCTGTATCTAAATTTCCCCAACATGTCCCAACTAAACCAAAAAGTCAGATGAATCCTTTTAGATATATATTACATGCCCAAAGGTTAGTGTCTCATAGCTGATAAAACCTGCAGAGATTGTCTAATTGATGGGGAAGGTCCAACCCATGGTGGGTGGGACTAGGCACTGGAATAAAATACCAAGAGCTGATTGAGAAAGTTGGCATCTGTCATGGTTTGAAATGTGTCCCCCACAGTCTCATGTGTTTGGCAAGGTCATGGCACCTTGAGAGATGGAGCCTTGCTGGAGGAAGGCAGTCACAAGGGGTGGGCCTTGAGGTGGATTAGTCCTACCCTACCTCTAGAAGTCTGCCTTTGCTGCAAGCAGTCTGCAGCTCTTAGCTTCCAAGATGTCTGCAGTGACTTAGCCTCCTCCAGCTTTGGCCAGCTGAGAGTCTGTACCTTCCCTCCGGAACTGTAAACTGAATAAATCTCCCTTTCTCCCTTAAGTTGCTTGACGTTGGGTGCTCTCTCACAGCAATAGTTGAGTAACTGTTACAGCATTCTTTTGTACACTTGGCCAGACATGCTGGTCTAGCAAGTAAGGATCGTCCCTCTCTCAGCCATTCCATAGAGATGGTGTGGCCAGTTCTCTTGGCCCTGGTGTTGGTGTGAGCTCTCCTGTCAAGCTGGACTGAGAACTGTAACCAGTAATTGTAAGAGAAAATAAACCCCTTGTTCCCTTAAGCTGTTTGATGGTGATTTATCAGCAATCATGCAGGCGAACAGCTACACACCCCATGAGCTGGGCACTAATCCCTTTGGAGGGAGGTAGTTTCCTGAGCGTTCACCTCCCAGGTGGATGCAATGTTTAACATTCCAAATGACATTGCCCTCTGTGCACTCACCAAGTTCACCCCTTGAGTTACAGAACAAAAGTTACAAAAAATAAAAACGCTCATGCTTAAAGTACATCTGTGATTTTGTGCTGGGCCACATTCATCTACCCTTGTCCACACGAGGCCACTTGGTAGTCCTTGGGCCTCTGGTTCGACATGCAGATTCTACCACCTCTCAGCACCAGCATTACAGAGGTGACCAAGCTACCAGCTCGGGAACCATTGGGACAGACCATCCTGACCCTGCAGTCCTATGACTTCTGCCATCCTGATTCACCCCCTGCCGCATGTGGCTGGTTCCTTCTCATGGCCAGGAATCAGACTCCCTTTCATTCCCTAGCCCTGCCTTTCCTGGGTGTCAGTTTCGGTTTCCTCCACAACTAATCAGTTCTTTGTCAAGTCGATATCACTGCCACCTGTCTTGTCCATTAGCAGCTAAGTGCTGGATGTGCGGACACACCTGCCCTGTTCACTGTGGGACGCCCTGTCCTAAGCACAGTGCTCAGAGGACGCCCATCGTGGCTTGGTGCTCAGAGTATCGGCAGATGCTTAGTATGAATGCGTTAATAAACTCGCTGACTTTGTATTCATGGGAGGAAAGTTGCTGGGGAATGTCGTGGTTTAGGAAAAGTCCTCTCTCTCTCCACTTGCCTCGTTCGCCTGTTTCCAGAAGAGGTTGGGGTGTGGGACAGCAAGCAGGGAGCTCAGTCTGGCAGTGATTGGTAGCAGCCGAAGATCTGGAGGGAGGAGGGAGGGAGACTTATGTAGATTGTTTTAGGTTCTGGGCTAGTAGCGTTTAAACTCTGATTTATGCTGGAAATACCCAGTGATCTTGTTAATGTAGATTCTGATGCCGCGAGTCTGGGGCAGCCAGAGAGTTGCATTTTTAACCCAGTTCTCAGAGGAAACTGATGCTGCTGGCTGTGTTAAAGGCCATACTTAAAGTGGGAAGTGGAGATCATCGGAGCTCAGACTTTGCTATATATTGGAATCACCTGGGATTTCGAATGTTACCTAATGGAGCTTCGGCACAGCCTAAAGCATATGTAGCCTAGACTGAGTACTTATGCTGAGCCCAGTCTCGTCTTATACTTGAGTAGATGAAGGCGTCGGGCTGTGACGGCTAGATGTCAAAAGGATACCTAGGAAGTCGATTTCTGGCACATGGGAGAGAGATTCTTTACATTAACATTGGTTATCGGCATGCCCGTGAGAGATTATCTTGATTGCATTAATTGATGTGGGGAGGCCCAGCCCCAAAGTGGGCAACACCATTCTCTGGGCTTGGGTCCTGGACTCAATAAAAGGAGAAAGCAGCTGAGTTCTGTTGTGGAGGCCATGTGATCAGGTGCTTCACGCTCCCTCGGGCCTTGGCTCCTCCCCCTGACGGACTGTACCTTCAGTTGTGATCCTGAGTTGCTTTTGCTGGGGTAGTTCATCACAGGGGTGGAAGAGGAACTCAAACAATGTGCCAGCATCCCCTTTTGAGAAGAACTGCTGAATTTTTACTGTGAAAGAAAGTTCCATGACAAGCCTGCCTGAGTCGCGGCAGGGCCTGGAAGTGGGGTAAACTCTTCTGTAAGGAAGAAGGGGGAGGGGGAGGAGGGGTCGCTGCCCACCTTGGGGAAGAGAGGGGGGAATTGGTGGGACCCAGGGATGGAGAAGCAGGTGCAGGCTCCTTCCCCTCACGTGTTCAACTGCATGGGAAAGATGGGTTTTGTTTTAAAGATCCTCAACCAAGCTGTGATTCCATGTCTATTCCTCAAAACACTCAGGGCTCTTGCTAAGGTCCAAATTTAATGGTGGTTTTTGTTGGTTATCTCAGCAGCTGGGAGGCTGAGGCAAAGATCATCATGGGTCTCAGGCCAGTGGGTGGCACTGGGTGTTCTGGGCTAGCCTGAGCTCCCAGAGCTTGCTTAAAACAAACAAATCCAAGCCCAGGCTAACCCACAATCTGGGAGATGAGATGAAGGTGTTAGACTTTTTGAAGTTTTCCAGGGCATTTCTTTTTAAAAATTTATCTATCTATCAATCTATCAGTCAGTCTGTCTGTCTGTCTGTCTGTCTGTCTGTCTGTCTGTCTATCTATCTATCTATCTATCTATCTATCTATCTATCTATCTATCTATCTTATCTATCTTAGTGTGTCCCTGTGTAGGACCAAGGGTGACTTCGGGGATCATCCTGGATTGCTTCTACCTCCTTCTTACTTCGGTCTGGGATTTCCCAGGCTCCGCCCATCATGGCTGGAAGTGCAGGCCACTGTTTCTGCCTGGTGTTTTTATGTGGGACCTAGGATGGGAACTCAGGACCTTTGCTTTCGAGGCAGAGGTTTAACCCCTGAGCCATCTCCCCAGCCCCCAGGAGACTTCAATGTGCCCGCTACTTTGGGAACCCCAGGGTTTAAGAGATGAGTCTTCGGCAGCCCAGAAAGACACATGAAGCACTGAGGAAGGGAGAAGCCAGCCTAGATCAGGTATGGATCAGGAGACAGTCTGCACTCGGAGTTCGTGAAATGCAGATTCTTCATTCAGGGGGGACCAGAATTTCAAGGCCAGACGAGCCCGTCCAGTTGCCATGGTGAAGGTGCTAGATTCAAAAGGTGGGCTTCTGTCAGCCTAGAGTCTTCTCCTATGAAACGGGAACACCTGTGTCTAAGTGTTTCAGGAAGAAAGCAGAGACTGTAGGCGGAGATGCTACCATAAAGAAAAATGCTCTTTGGGCTGGAGAGATGGCTCTGGGGTTAAGATACTGCACTGTAAACAGAAGGTCCTGAATTATGATCCCAGGACTCATGTAAAAAACACCAGGTGGAAAACAGTGGTGATCTGCACTTCCCACCCTGGCAGGTGGAGCCTAGAAAATCCCAGAGTGAAGCAAAAGGAGGAGAAGCAATTCAAGATGATTCCCAAAGTCACCATTGGTGCCTTCTCACACACACACACACACACACTATATATATATATATATATATATATATATATGTAGAAATATATATAGAAAAATGCTTCCAATAGGTCCGTGGACACGCTTGCTATATTAAGGACATGGCTTTTGATGAGAAAGCATCACGCGGAACAATTCCTGACAGTACACTTTGAAGGAGCCACCTGGATGCCAGAGATGTGCTGGCTCTACTGCCATCTTGTGGTGCAAGTGTACATTACAGGTGCCAGAGGCCTTTTTGGACAGGCTGGTGAATTGGGTCCCTGGGGTCTCAACTCCAGCTGCTGCTTCTCCTCTGCTCTGTGGTGGTCTCCCCATCAGCAGTACCCTTTCCACATGTGACAACCGAAAGCGTCTCCAGATTTGCAGAGCTGTCTGGAGCTAAAACCCACCTAATTGTGCAAACCATAAGGAACAACTAACTCCCCAGGGCTGCTTGCCGATGGCTTTTGAGGGCTTCATGTATCTAGTGCTTGCTAACTGTGCCCACCACCCGTGGATGTGTTTAGTTCCCTGGACATTTGTTTGAGGAGGGTGCAGACATTTCAGATTGAAAATGAAGACTACAGAAGTTTGGTGAGGTCACATTCCCCCCTCTCACAGTTAGGCACAGGTGTCAACTTGACAGTTGAGGGTTTGAGCTCTGGGCACATTTGTAGAGAATTAGTGGTTGAGTTAAGCCCAGAGCAAACCTGAAGGAGATTGTCTGGCTGATGGGGAAGGCCCAGCCCATAGTGGGTGGGATTAGGCCCTGGAATAAAATACAGAGAGCTGGTTGAGAGAGTCGGCCTCCTTGTGTACACTTGGCCAGACATGCTGGTTTGGCAAATAAGGATTGTCCCTCTTTCTGCTGCTATGTGGAGATGGTGTGGCCAGTTTCCTCGGGCCTGGTGTTGGTATGAGCTCTCCTGCAAAGTTGGACAAGGAACTGTAACCAGTTCTACCATAAGAGAATAAACCCCTAGTTTCCTTAAGCCGTTTGATGGTGATTTATCAGCAACCATGCAAGCAAACTGCAACACCCCCTCCCCTGACTTTTGTAGTTGAGTGGACTTAGTTTGAGTAGAGGGGTCTGGGTTCCAAAATCTGCATCTTTCCTAATGTTACTATGAAAAAATCGTCCCCAAACCACTGTGAAATGCTGTTTTGAAGGCTGAGTCCAGATGGGTCTCCTGTGCTGTAGTCAGGGTGTGGGTGGGGCTTTGCTCCTTCTGAAGGCTCTAGGGGGAGAATCTGTTCCTTTGCTGGTGGCTAGAACATTCCTTAGCCCCTTTGTCCATCTTCAAAGCGTCTCACTCCAACCTCTGTATTCACATCTGCTTTGATCCAGGTCGGCTCTTGTCTGTGGAAGGCAAGTTACATTGAGGATGTAATGTGACCAGTTGCTTGAAGCAGGAGCTCGAGAGAGCTTGGGCGAGAACAATATGTGAAGAGATCTCTGAGAAGCATTCTTTGTTGGGTGGGGAGATGCCTATGGGGCGAGTGCCTGGGAGGCAAGGAAGAGAGCAATCACTGGATGGAAGGGATGGGGACCCTCAACTGCAGGGTGATGAGTGGGAGAGAGGTCTCTCAGCAGAATGGTCTCTCAGCAGAATGGCAGCATTTGTGGGGGACAGGAGCCCAAGATGGACCAAAGTGTGTGAGGGGGCGTGGCCAGGAGGGGAGGCTGGAGAAGATGAGGGAGGACAGATGGTGGCAGGAGGGAGCTTCTCCAGGGTGCCACCTGCCCCGTCTCACAGGGCCACTTGTTTATTAGTACAATGTAGTCAGTGTCTTGAATTTCTTTTTTTTTTTTTTTTTTTTTGAGCTGATGTTGTGCGAGGTCTGAGGGGACAGTGGAGGGTGAACTGGGGCCTGGGAGCCTCTGTCCCTGTCACTTCTGCCTCTTACCTCCCCAGGACAGGGTCTGGGACGCCTGTTCGTCTCAGTCCCAGTTTCAGGCACAATTTCAGATGGAACAATTGAGGACACTCTGATGAAGGGACCGTTTGCACACATGCGGGCAGGGCAAGAGGCTGCAGGGCGGCCCGGTGGCTGGGCTGACAGCGGTGGGTAGCTTTCAATTCCTCTAGGCAAAGTGGCCAGGACATGGAGACTGTGCCTGAGTAGAGGCCCTGACTGACCACAGTTTCTTTGGGCCACAAGGCAGAGCCAAGGGCACTCCCAAGTCCCCCTTTTCTTACAGATCTGCTAGAATGTAGGAAGTAAGTGTCTCTTTGTCACTTGGCTGGGGAGGTTACTTTGGGGGAATCAATAACTGTATCTTGGCCAGGGCCGACTGGGAGAAGAAAGATCCTAATAAAGTCAGGCTAGGGGGGCCGTGCAGCCTGGGCGGAGACTGGCCACACGAAACCCAGGGAACTCTCTGGGGGTTGGTGACCGGCATTTGGGTGGCCTTGCCTGGCCAGGTTGGACCAGCTGTACGTGGAGGGCGGCTGAGAGCCTTTGCAGGCCTGTGCTGTGGGGCTCCTCTCCCTGTCTGCTGGGGGAGCCCCAGCCCGTTCCCTCTTCTAGCATCTTCTACCAGCCTCTGTGGGGTGGGGTAGGGGGTGCGGTGGGGGAAACTTCTTTCCCTTGGCCCCGGCCGGCAACAATTCTGTCTCCTGCTGTCAGAGCCGCCAGGATGTGACAAGCGGCAGATGGACCTCTGATCAATGCACACCGTCCCCCAGCAAGGACGTGGGGCTGGGGCAGGATGGGGGAGCGGTGGCTAATGGATAGGCCTGGGAGTCAGTGATGGATGGGCAGGAAGGAGCCGCGTTTGTCTTGGGAACCGAGTGACTCAGGCAGGAGAAGGGAGGGTTGAGAGCACAGGGGGCAGGGGAGCCCCCAGCGGGGCCCGAGGCGAGGCCCAGATTGTCTTGGCTGGAGAGGGCCACAGAGGTCCTTCCTGACGTGCCCTTCCCCAAGGCAACCTGGACATGATTTCTCCCATGGGTCATGTCCCCCTCTCCCTATCTCTGCTCATTTCAGTCAGTTCTTACCTGCATTTTCCTTTTGATTTATCTTGTAAGGACATCTCCCTCATGTGGCTTTATTTATTTTTGTGCATGTATTTTCCTGCCGAAGGAGATCATAGACTCCGTGGAGACGGGTATTGACTCTTCCATCTACTGTGTATTTTCACAATAGGTTGCACCCCAAGGAGGGGCTCCTCACATACCCATTGCATAGGTGGGTGATACCTCAGCTTTGACACTTCTTTTTTTAATTATTATTTTATTTTTCTAGTTTTACAAGCATATCAAGTACTTATCCCTGCTTCCCTCTATCTCCTGTCCTCCCATTTCCCTCCCTTCCCTTCATCAATCCATCCCACTGCTTCCTGCCCTCCTGCCTGTCTGCCTGTCCCCAGGGTTCACTCTGGCTTGTCTACTCTTGTGGGGTTTCAGTTCTCTTGTGGCATATCAAGTTTCCTCTCTTCTGGCCAACCCACTGATAGAGGCATTTCCCTTCACTCTTTCAGCTTTAGTCCTCAAGGTTTCCACTGTATGTTCTTATCTCTCTTGAGTTCCTCGATAGTCTATGGGGGGTTGGGATGTCAGTCATTATGTAGGTCTGGTAAGAACAAGGCTCACTGCGGTGAATAGCTCGGACACTTCTTGGCTTACTGATTGGGACCACAGCTGCAGCTTCAGGGCCTTCATCTGCAACAGGGGACTGTCCTTCCCAGAGCTCCTTATAGACTACAGGCCACTAGCACGGGTCCTCTTCACAGCCAGCACCTGTATTTTGGAGAGATATAGGAAGCCTGGTCTGAGGCTGGGAATCAAAACATCTCTTATTTCAACCATCCATCCAGAGAGAAATTCTCAAAGCTAGATGAGACCTGGGACTAAAGACCAGATGAAAGGCGTTGCTGCAGAAGGCCTTCTTAAAACTCTGAGAGCTTCAGAGGAAGCACAGTGGTTTGGAAACTTAAAGGAGGAAAGGTTTGTTTTAGCTCACAGTTTCAGAGGCGTCTGTCAGCCTTAGCTGTTTGGTTCCACGTGCTGAGCAGAGCATCATGGCTGTGGGAACATATGTCAGAGGAGAGCTGTTCCCGGTAGGCTATGTAGCATCACAACCATGATCCCATTAGTTCAGTCTCTTGGCTATGATGTCCTCTATTCCTTCCACATGCAAAACATATCTACACTTCTAAGAATCATAGGGTTCATGGGAGTGTGTGGGGTGGGGAGAATTTCAAACCTCAGTCACACAGGAGACCTAAGGTATTTTTAAGGGTATCGTGTTAATGAAAACCTAGCAAGCTAGGAGTAAAACGACAGCAGTTTCAAATAAAAACAGATCTCTTAGTCCCCCACCGAGGAGCGGCTCTCTCTGGGAAAAGAGGGCAGATCAGAAGGGAAGAATCAGGGTCTGAGTGGAAGCTGAGAGAGGCCAGCAGGCTGGGAGTCATTCAGCAAGTACAGCTGGGGGTCAGGAGATGGCCACATCAGCAGAGCTTGCTGTCAAGCATTAGGACCCGAGTTCTATCCCCAGCACCCATGTAAAAAAAATGACTGAGGTGATGCTGTGTGTTTATAATCTTACCACCGGGGAGCTGGAGGACCCCTGGGGCTCACTGGATGGCCAGCCTAGTCAAATGGGCGAGCCTCAGGATTCAGAGAGACTCTGTCTCAAAAAAAAAAAAAATCAGATGGACAGCCCCCGAGAGAGGACACACGTGTGCATCCTCTCCTCACCGCAGCCCCTCCTCCCACCAACACTGAGGAAAGCCGGCCTGGGTGCTCATCGAGCGTCCTGCTTTAAGGCTGGCAGCAGAGCTGGCGGTAGCCTCCTGGCTGAGAACCAGGGCTGGGCCAGGGCCCCCTGCTCCTTCCCTTAGGCCAGGAATGTGTCCAGGATGGGTCTCAGCTTTATATGTGCATGTGGGGCAGGAGGAGCTACCATCACGCTATGAACACATCTGTGTTTGTACTTGATTCAGAGGCACAGGACCAAATACATCTCCAAGACTCATCAGTTGAAGCTTTAACTCTGAGTGTGTCTATTTGGAGATGGGGCTTTTAGTAGGTAGCTATGGTCGAGTGGCACCAGGAGGGTGGCTTGGTCCTGGTGGTCTTTAAGAAGAGGACACACTCCCAAATCAAGGGAAGGTCCTGTGAAGGAGCCACCTGCAGGATGGGAAGGCGACCTTCTGCAGATCCTGATGGCCTCAGGCCATCAGAGTGCCAGCTTCCGATGGCTAGATGACGCATCGTGGTTGCCTGAGCCCCCAGCGTGAGATGCTTTATGCTGGTCTAGCTGGTTGTATTACTTACTTTGTGTTCCTGTTGTTGTGGGTCTGGGATTTTATGTTTCCAGGTTTTTGTGTTCGGGAATCAAAGATTGGAATCAGAACACATGAA